>ONZH01030531.1:0-701330 GCA_900303285.1 Rhinella marina
GCGAAGGAGACAGATTGGACTTGGGGCGGTTGAGGAGCCAACCGAAGCGGGAGAGGGTGTCCAGGGTGATGTGGAGGCTCTCCAGGTTGAGAGACCAGGACGGAGCCTTGATTAGGATGTCGTCCGGGTAAGGGGTCACCGAGACCCCCCGAGCCCGAAGAATCGCCATGACCGCAGCCATGACCTTCGTGAACACTCGGGGGGCCGAAGCTAACCCGAAAGGCAGGGCCACAAACTGGAAATGATCCTTGCCAACCGCGAAGCGTAGAAAAAACGCTGATGTGTGGAAAAAATGGGGACGTGCAGATAAGCATCTTGCACGTCCACCGACGACAAGAACTCCCCCCGCTCCATGGCTGCTATGACAGAGCGGAGGGATTCCATCCTGAAATGGAGATTCTGACGTGCCGGTTCAGAAACTTCAAGTCCAGAATTGGACGAAACGAACCGTCCTTCTTCGGGACCACGAAAAGGTTGGAGTAGAACCCCTTGAACCTCTCCGAGGGAGGAACCGGGATCACCACGCCTTTGGAAAGAAGAGATGCTAGCGCGTGGTGGAACCCTGCTGCCAGGGCAGGGGAACGAGGGACACGAGAGAGAAAGAAACGGCCGCGGGGCCGTGAAGCAAATTCTATTTTGTATTGGGACGGGACTGCCAAGAAGAGCGTGGCTTGGAGAAACCGGGCCGCTTGGCTTGTGAAGCGGACGGGCGAGAGGAACGCGGCGGGGGAAGGGACCTGAAAGAACGGAAGTGCCCCGCTCTACGGTGCGCATCCTGGCGCTTGGGACGCTGTTGCGGGAGGAGGGAGCTCTTGCCTCCCGTGGCGTCCGAAATAATCTCATCAAGACGCTTCCCGAAGAGACGGGTACCAGAGAAGGGCAGGCCAGTGAGCGATTTTTTGGACGCCCCATCGGCGCGCCATTCCCGGAGCCAGAGAGAGTGACGGATGGCTACGATGTTGGCAGAGGCCGAGGCGGAGCAACCCGCCGCATCAAGGGAAGCTGAACAGAGGTACTGACCTGCGTCCTGAATCTGTTGAGCGAGGTCAGCAAGCTCCTGAGCAGGAGCTCCTGCCAGGATGCCATCCTTTAGTTGAGAAGTCCAAGTGGAAACAGCCTTGGAAACCCAGGTAGAGGCCAGGGTGGGGAGAAGAGAAGAACCGGCAGCCTGAAAGGCGGATCTGGCAAGGTATTCTACACGCTTATCCGTAACGTCTTTAAGAGAGGCCGCGCTGTCTAAGGGGAGCGTGGTGGACTTGGAGAGGCGAGAGACAGGCGGATCCACAGATGGTGGGGATGACCATTGAGCAACATGTTCCGGGGGGAAAGGATAAAGAAGGGAAATGCGTTTTGGAACAGAAAAACGCTTGTCAGGGGATTTCCAGTTCTTATCAAATAAGGCATCAAACTCCTTGTGCGAAGGGAAGGTAGGACGGACTCGCCGGGAACTCTTAGAAAAAAAGACATCTCCCGGGGCCGGGGAATCCTGGCTGTCAGAAATCTGAAAGGTGTCCCGAATGGCAGAGACTAAGCTGTCCACAGTAGATGTAGAGCTACCAGAATCTTCCAAAAGGGAAGAGGAATGGGACACGGAGCTGGAGATTTCGCCCGGGGAGAGAGAACGGTCACGTGTGGGGGAGACACCAGCAGTAGCCGGAGAGGGATCGGGAGATCCTGAAGAGGAACGAGAAGGAGCGGTACGCGGACGCTTGCGAGAGCGATCCCTGGCCAGACGGGAGCTGGAGGAGGGACCAGAAGAAGGAGCGTGAACCTGGGGAGGGACGATGGACACCTGGGAAGAGGCAATGCGGTCTAGGACGGAGGCCATGGTTTGGGAAACCGTGGACAGATCGGCGACGGACTGGCAGAGGGCAAGGGCCCAAGCCGGAGTAGGTTCTACCGCTGCTTGATCAGGGGGGGCGCTCTGGGCAGCGGGCGGAGGAGAGTCCGAGCTAGCAGAGCATGCAGCGCAAAGGGGCTGGGAACGGCCAGTAGAGGATTTTGATTGACAGGAAGAACAAAAATAATAAGTAACTGATGAGGGCAGCGCCGCAGGACGGCGAGTAGTTCTAGAGCCTGAGTCAGACATGGAGAAAAAAACTATACTAGCAAAAAGCACAAGGAAGGCAGCCCCCTAGCAGACGAAGTGTGCTGGAGAGGCAGGGTACCTGGAGGTTGAAAGAAAAAGGAGAGGGACATTAGCAGGGGACCAGGGACCAGGCAGAGGGCATGGATAAGGGAGAAAGACTCACCGAGGTAGAGAAGCAGTGCTGTATGGAGGACCGGAGAGTGGAGCTGCTGTTCAGCAGCGCAGGTACCGACGCAGGAGGCCCAGAAAAGAAGCTGCCGCCTAAATGAGCAACCACTGACCGGAGCCCAGAACGAGGTGGCCAGGTAAGGCTTCGCGCCGGCGGGAACAGAAGAAGGCCGGCCCGGCCGGATGACGTCACCGCGCGCGGGAAGAAAGGGGGCGGCGCTAGAGAGCGGCTCGAAAGGCACCAGAGACGCCGATGGAGAAAAAACGCCCGGAGCTCCATGCGGGCTGAACAAGGACGAGCCGGGGAGGTCCCCGGCCCAAGCGCAGGGGAAGGCACAGTCGGGAGCCGGGAGCCCCGATCCTGAGGGGGAGGCTAGAGCCTGAGTCAGGCAACAACGCTGGCGACATGTGGATAGGGGGGGGCCCCCCACAGAGGTAGAGACGCAGTCCCGGGAGGCACTGCAGGGGGGTGGGTGGGCCGGAGGGCACAGTATGATCCCGCAGGAGCCCCGATCCTACTCACCTTCCGACGTCTTCTGCCGGCACACAAGGACCTCTGAACTGCTGCAGCTCTGGGAGGCTGAGCAGCAGAGGAACGGGGCGGATGGGTGGTCCGCAGAGGGGAACAGGAGTGCACCTATCCCCTGGGCGCTGGGTCCGGCCGTAGGTGACCCAGGGTGGACAGTCCTTCCATATAAGAACTGTGCCCTGGTCACAGAGGAAGGGAAGCTGGATCTAGAATATCCAGCTTTCCCAGAACCTGTGGAAAGAAAACCTAGTAAAAAATAAAGCTAGAAAATAATAAACCAGACAAAGGACTGGGAAACCCAGACCTGTGTCTGCCTCCTACTGACACTAAACTAAACTGGTTAGTTTACTGCCAGTAGGCGGGTTATATCCTGCTGGGAGGAGCCGACTTTCTTTTGGTCTTTTTTAGTGTCAGCCTCCTAGTGGCAGCAAGATATAACCCATGGTCCTGTGTCCCCCAATGTGACGACCGAGAAATAAGACGTTTAGAGTTATGCTGGAGCTACATGGTGACATTGGCTGCGACACATGTGCATTGCCAAAGATATGAGCATCATAAATAATAAAAGTGCAGGTTGTTGTGAATTACGACCCCATTCACTTTTATTGGTGGCAGTGCTGCAGCTCTACACTGCAATATTTGGCTGTGTGAAATGTGCTGTGGTCAAAGCCACCATGTAGCCCCAGCGAGATTGCCTAAAGAAACCAGATTCCAACTCTAAGTTGTCAGAGAGAAAATGGAAGCAGTAGTCTTCACATATCCCTGGCACTTGTTTTGGTAAGTCTCACTCCATGTTTTTTCATAGTCATAACAATAGTCATGCTACAAAATATATAAAACGGCTATCCAACGTATTTACAAAAATATCTTCAAGGGAAATAACTACTGTGTGATGGCACTAAGGGGGAATAATTATGGGGTGGGGGCACTAAGGGTACTGAGTAGGATTGGGCATGTATAGATGGATATTGGGTGGAGTTAGAGGCGTTATTTAGTGTAAAAAAAGAATGCCAGAGTGCGCTAAGCACGCCACTGATGTTGTCCCACTTGAGGGGCTTTTCAAAAGTTGGGAGGTATGCACCATATAGGGGTATGTCAGAGATTTTTTATTATCTCAGACAACCCCTAAACACTACAATGTAAAGTCACATCGTGGTTCAGTGTAAGGAGTATGGAGCCGGCTCATGTGCTGGGCCTGCACCATATGTGGGCAGTTGCTGGCTGTATAATACAGCCAGCAACCGGCTGCAATGACTTGGATCTGCAATGATGCCGATCACCAGTCGCTTAACCCCTCAGAAGTCATGATCAATGGCAGTCATGACATCTGTGGCATTAGGCAGAGGGAGGGAGCTCTCCTCTGCCTCCTGATTGCTGCACTCATGGAGAAATTGCGGGCTTCGATTGGTTGCCATGACAGCCTGGAACCTTTGGAAAGTTCCCAGGCCTGTCAAAAAAGCCGCGTTTGAGGCACGGCTTCTCAGGCAGAGTGTCAGAATCCCATAGACCGCAATAGTATTATATTGTGGTCTATAGGACAAGCCCCTTAAAGCAGTGTTCCTCCACTCTGGTCCTCAGGCCCACCTGCCGATTATGATTTGAGAATATTCCATAGAATGAATACTGAAAACATGACTGGCAGGTAGGTCCTGAGGACTGGAGTTGAGCAATAAAAAAAAAAAAAAAGTAAAAGTAATAAAAATTCAAAACCAACCGACCTCCTTTCCCAATTGTACAAATGTCTGAACTATTAAAATAGAAAAATATTCAAAGTTTTTGTTCACTTTGTTCCCCCCCCACATGATAACGTTACACTCTGGGTCAGTACGATTAGGATGTTGCCAAATTTACATATATTTTTTTTTTATATTTTTCAATCCTCTCTGCAACCTGCCCTCCCTAAGGGGAGAGTGCTGCTTTAACTCTTCATATCCTGGGCTAGTGACACAGGACGAATCTAGTTTGAAAGCTGACCGTCCGGGCTTTAAAATAACACAAAATTATCTCCCTTACATCAGGAGATATAGCTGTTAGAAATTGGGTCGGGGTGAAAGCAGTTGAAACCTGCTTTTACTTTCAGCTGCCATCACTCCCAACTGATTTCTAATGGTTATATCTCCCAATGTAGAGGAGATCTTGCTGCCATTCTGGCTGTCAGCTTTCCAACAAGACCAGTCCTATATCTCTAGCGTTTACGACGCCTGAGACTTGAGGGTGCATTTTCTCAAACCCCGAAAAAAGCGCGGGCAAAACCGTTAGGAGGTTAAATACAAAATACGTATATAGTCTGTTGCTTTATTTCAATTAACATAATAGGGCAGTTTTATCAAAGGCTTTATGGTGCTTGCATATCTAAATGTCACTGATAAGAAAAGGGTGTGAAGCAGCTGCAGCCCAAAAGATATACTGTAATTTATGCCAGAAAATGTCATAAATCATAGATCAAATCAAAGGATGGGCCTGATATATTGAGAGGTGTGACCCATTTCTCTTCCACAGCTTTTAGACTAAAGATGGAGCAGGAAATGCCAGTCTTGGTAAATCTGCCTCTAAATTCTTTGTGACATCCCCTTTAATGAATACACAGAGCATATTCAAGTTTTCGATTTAGCTACTGACATGATTAAAGAGGACCTTTCACCACTCCTTACATGCCTGTTTTAATAGCTTCGTGCATTCCCCATGTAATAACAAGTCTCGAACATCTATTCTTATGTCTCTATGTTGTGCCATTCCTTTATTATTTGCACTAGAAATTATAAATGAATTGCTATTTGTCTTCAGTAAAGGAACAGAGGGGAGGTGACCAGTTGGGGTGTGTCCCTGCACAGTCTGACTCTAGCCAATCAGTGCTGCCATGTTCAGACTGTGCAGGTACACACCCCCAACTGGTCACCTCACCTCTGTTCCCTTACTGCAGACTGCTAGCAATTCATTTATAACTTCTAGTGCAAATAATAAAGAAATGGCACAACATACAGACATAAGAATAGATGTTCCAGAATTAATAGTACAAGGGGAATGCATGGAGCTATTAAAACAGGCATGTCAGGAGTGGTGAAAGGTCCTCTTTAAACATGCTGGAATCATGACATATCTGGATATCATATCTCAGAAAAGAATGCATGTACCTTTTTTCTACATTGACACCGTGAGCTTTGGCTTGGGCAAATAGCTGATTTACCCTGTTCTCCTCTGCATCGAAACGTTTCCTGTAGAAAGACTACGGAGAAACAACATTCATGATCAGACGAGTCCATCCATCGTAACAAAGCAATATAAATCATTTATATGGTTACCTGTAAATCATCTACAACATTTAGCACTGTGTATACAAAAGTTTTTACACCCTGAGAAATCTAGAGATGGCAATTTACATAAGCTCTGGACAATGTTATCTATTTCACGTCACAGCGTAGGGGGGCGTAAAATGTTCCATCATGAATCCACTGAGGTCACAAACACAACAGTAAGGCTCCATTCACATGTCTTGTTTTTCTTTCCTGATTCGATCCTGAACCTGATCTGGATCCATTCATTTCAATGGGTCCTGAAAAAATCAAGATCGAATCAGGAAAGGAAAAACAGGACGTGTGAATGGAGCCTAAGGCCCCTTTCACACAAGCGGGAGACTCGCATGTCTCCCGCAACGGATCTACAGGGCTGGACTCCGCACTGACAGGGATCGCATAGCATTATATGCGATCCCTGTCCGTGCAGAGTCCAGCCCTGTAGATGCGTTGCGGGAGACATGCGAGTCTCCCGCTCGTGTGAAAGGGGCCTAAGGCTTCTTTCACACTTGCGTTTTAGAATTCCGGTATTGAGCTCCGTCATAGGGTTCAATACTGGAATAAAACGCTTCAGTTTTGTCCCCATTCATTGTCAATGGGGACAAAACTGAACTGAAGACAACGGAGCGCTCCTGAAAGCATTCCGTTCCGTCTTCAGACCGGAGAACAAACCGCAGCATGCTGCGGTTTGCTCTCCGTACGAGTTATCTGCACCTAAACGGATCCGGAATGACCCCCAATGCAAGTCAATGGGGACGGATCCGTTTGGTGTGGACACACTTTCAATAGAGGTTATTCCGGATCCGTTTAAACGATGCTAAACCGGATTCGGAATTACGGATCCACAAGGTTGTATTATTCAGTACGGATCCGGGGAGTCCCTTCACCCGCCGGATCTGTACTAAGGCTAGTGTGAAAGTAGCCTAAGAATTTATTTTCAGAACCTCTCACCTTTAGAAAAAAATAAAAATAGCACAAATAAAGTGCCATAAAAAAAGACCAAAATGGAGCTACACATTGGCCATGGAATGCTTGCTGGACGCTTACACATTTAGGAGAGGAAGGACACTTTCCTGCTCTGTAGCGTTACAGACAAGAGGATCTGCAATAACAACTTTACAGTAACAGCCGCTGAACATACAAATCACATTGTGATGACATACCTGGTTCTTGTATCCCTTGTCTACACCCAAGGTCTGTGTGCAGAACTGGTGCTGTACGCCAAAGTGGTGCATCAGGTAAGCCAGGTCAATAGTCCAAATACTTTTGGTGAGCTGCAGCTCCCGCATTGCCTTCTGGAACTCATCTTCATTCAGGTGATTGAGGTACCTACAAGGAAGATACAAGAAATAATGAAGGCTAGTGGTCAGATCTACCAACTCTTTAGAGCAGGGCTGGCCAACCTGAGGCTCTCCAGCTGTTGTAAAACTACAACTCCCACCATGCCCTGCTGTAGGATGATAGCTGTAGGCAGACTGGGCATGCTGGGAGTTGTAGTTTTGCAACAGCTGGAGAGCCGCAGGTTGGACAGCCCTGCTTTAGAGGTTATAATGTGTAGGTGTATTTTACATTTCTTCTCCTTCTAAGATAATCTTCATCCTATTAACAGTAGCATTGATAAGTTACCATAAGTACCAATAGCACACTGCCTACTTAATGCCCGGGTGCACAATCGCCAGCCCTGGCAGACAAGTGTACCAGGATAGTGAATAGTGTTCAACAGAAGCCTCCGCAACCCAGCACTGCAACCAATCATGGTGCCAAAGGGTTAAAAATTGGACAGCTATGTGTATGGGATAAGGTGGGAGAAGATTAAAAGGGTTTTCTGGGATTTTTATATTGATGGATCAATCTCTGATCAGTGGTCTAACTCCTGGCTCCCGGCAGTTCTCCGGTGAGCACCACGGCCTCCTCACCGCTCACCAAGCACAGCACCGTCCATTGTACAGCGGCTGTGCTGGTAATTCACTTGTAGTTCTGGATGCAGATTTTTGACATGAGTGGATATACTGTAAAAAGAATGAAAAGTCTAAAACTCCTCTTTTTTTGTATTCTCCTGAGTTTGGCTCAAAAACTTCAAATGTGATTCCTGCCTAACTGTCCCCTGAGAGCACCACGAAGAGGTAGGCATTTTAGGTACGGTCTTGCTTCATCTTATTAGGCCTCCTGGACTTTTTCAGCCGCAAATCTGTATTTTTCTGAAGATTTCACCCCAACTGAAAAGAGTTGAACAGGTTGTGAAAGTCCACAGCAGAAATTGACATGTTGCGGATTTAAAAATCCATAGCGCAGGGCCAGTTCTCTGCAGTTTTTTGACAAATCTTATCTACCTGGCCGGTACATGCAGAATATATGCGTGCAGGGGACTTACACCATTAATAAGCCACCTATTAATTTGAACATACATTCGTCAACATGAAATAAAAATCTACTGCTTTAGAAAAATCAGGCCATGCTCAGTTCCTTCATAAATATATGATGCCAGTACATTATCAGCTTCACTCCCAAACCCCCCAACGTGGTTCATCCAGGGACTACTTACTGCAATACCATGCGGGCACATGCCAGGCCACAATCCCAGTGGTAAGACTGCTGGATGAGGGGCACTTTCAGCTGGACTTGATCACCTATAATATGATAGGACTTTTAGCAGTTTATATTAGTCTCAGATGTCTACAACAATCCATCCCAGCACGTCAAATAGAAATATTCTGAAGAAATATGCATAGAAATGGCCTTATTTACTGGAGCACACAGTGACAGGGAGTGGACCGGGGTCAGATCATCTCATGTTGAGTCATTACAGGAGACTCATTAATGAAATGACACCAGGGTGACAAGGTTGCTGATTTCACCGAAAACCATATTTATGAAAAATCACTGCCAGCTTCAATGACACAAGCGAGAACGTGCATGTATAAAAGGAAGTGTGCCCTGTAGAGCTTTCTGCATTCACCTGAACCTACTTCACATATCAGTGTTTGATCAGTGATTTCTATCAGTGATTGTAAACCATATCCAGGAGCGAGTCAACAACCCTAATCTTTCCAATATACCTTAGGCCACTTTCACACGAGCGGCAGTACGGAAGGGTCCCGCCTGATCCTTGCTGCCGCACGTGTGGGGCCGAATCCGTGCTCCGGCCCCACACGTGTCAGACACAGTCTTAAATCCCTCACGTCGTGCTCTCCTGTAATGAGGATGTACATGTGACTGACTTGTACCACTGCGTTTGTGGTTAGTTCTTCTCTGAAGTTGAGCCCCGGTAGATATGTTAATAAACAGTAATTATCTGTAGCAGTTGCTGCTCCAGTTTGTAGTCAATCTCACACAGGGAGATTCCCCACAGCGCCCTCTGCTGGAGGGAGGAGGGAGCTGTGGGGAAAAGTGCAGGTGACGGATCCGTCATGAACTCCATTGAAAGTCAATGGAGGACGGATCCGTTTACTATTGTGTCACACAAAACGTCCCCATTGACTTTCATTCGGGGTCATTCCGGGTCCGTCTTGGTGCGGATGCCCAGATCGGAGAGCAAACCGCAGCATGTTGCGGTTTGCTCACCGGTCTGTAGACTGAAGAGAACTGAACGGAATGCATTTAGGAGCATTTTGTTCTCTTCAGTTCAGTTTTGTCCCCATTGACAATGAATGGGGACAAAACTGAAGCGTTTTATTCCGGTATTGAGCCCCTATGACGGAACTCAATACCGGAATATATAAACGCTAATGTGAAAGTAGCCTTATCTCTGTGTAGGTTCCACTCTTGGTTTCGGTTGATAATCACTGATGGAAATCACTGAACAAAACACGTGTGACGTAGGCCTTATTCACATGACATCATTTTTCATCAGCGATTTCTGTCCATAACCAGGAATGGATCCTCCACCAAGGTATAATGGAAAGATCTTCCCCGCTTCTGGGTTTTAGACCACCTCCTCCTTTTGGATGACAAGCACTGATGCAAAACACTGAAGTCTGAACAAGGTCAAAAGTGCAGTCGTGGAGAGCATAGGCATGGCTTCCAACCATCCCAGATCATGCGGGACAATCCTGATTTGAGTTAGTGCCCTGCAGTCCTAGGGCAGAATGATAAAGCAGAGAGCCACCAGTTCCACGTGCTCCACATTTCACCCTGTGACCTCTGATGTCAGCTCTTGGTGCGGGTGCGATGTAGTGAATTCATCAAGCCTGCTGCGAGCCGGAACATGGCCTGCACTGGGGTGAGCGGGGCGAGGTGAGCAATATTATAGAGGCACTATGGGGGCATAATTCTTCAGAGGGGTCAGTAAGGGGACATAATATTCCAGGTCATCATACGGTGTGAGAAAGCACTGAAGGGACATACAGTAATACATCATAGTGGGTAAGATAGTGCAGTTAGTGGAGGATCAGTGTATAAATGTAAAGGAGACGTCAGTGGAGAATAGGAGTAGACAGTGCGATTCGATGCTATGGGGGTAAGGTGATAGTGTAGGCAGAAAAGGATGGGGCTACAGATACAATAACACAGTCAGTAGAGGATATGGGGTATACATAAGTAACCTGCAAGCAGTGGATGATATGGAGTTCACAGTTGAGGAAAGTGGCATCGATGTGATGATCCAGCATTTGTGTGGGCAGTGGGGGATATGGAGTATACAGTGGAGAATGAGGGTACAGATACAATAATGCAGGCAGTGGAGGATGGGAGTGCAGATACAATAATGCAGGCAGTGGAGGATGGGAGTGCAGATACAATAATGCAGGCAGTGGAGGATGGGAGTGCAGATACAATAATGCAGGCAGTGGAGGATGGGAGTGCAGATACAATAATGCAGGCAGTGGAGGATGGGAGTGCAGATACAATAATGCAGGCAGTGGAGGATGGGAGTGCAGATACAATAATGCAGGCAGTGGAAGATGGGGGGTGCAGATACAATAATGCAGGCAGTGGAGGATGGGGGGTGCAGATACAATAATGCAGGCAGTGGAGGATGGGAGTGCAGATACAATAATGCAGGCAGTGGAGGATGGGAGTGCAGATACAATAATGCAGGCAGTGGAGGATGGGAGTGCAGATACAATAATGCAGGCAGTGGAGGATGGGAGTGCAGATACAATAATGCAGGCAGTGGAGGATGGGAGTGCAGATACAATAATGCAGGCAGTGGAGGATGGGAGTGCAGATACAATAATGCAGGCAGTGGAGGATGGGAGTGCAGATACAATAATGCAGGCAGTGAAAGATGGGGGTACTGATACAATAATGCAGGCAGTGGAGGATGGGGGGGTGCAGCTACAATAATGCAGGCAGTGGAGGATGGGGGTACTGATACAATAATGAAGTCAGTAGAAGATATATAAAGGAAGACAGTGCAGTTAGCTGAAGATATGAGCAGAGGACATGGGGTACAAAGGTGATATCCAGTCAGTGGATGATGGGAGTTGTGAGCCTGGTCCCCTGCTTTACCACCACATCCCCTCTAGCTACATGGAGACATAACAGCCTGAGCAGGCTCGTTACTGACGGTTATCCGGGCTCTGCAGCGCGGCCTTGTCGGCATCAGTATCACTGGTTCCCGGGCTCTTCATGGCGGTGAAGCAGACGGGGTTCCCTCATACCGGACTACACAGCCGCTTCCCTGTCCCTGTGTATCCGGGGCGGAGCGGACACTGAGGGAACCCCATCCGGAGGAGACAACGCCCCCTGGCGGAGGAGCCAATGACCCGAGGAGGGGCCCGACACATCCATGGAAGGTAGACTCAGAATACAGAATCCGTGCGGTGAAAGAAATCACAGATACTGTCTGAGCAGCCACTGTATCTAAGTCCGTCATATGTGATACTGTCTGCTGAGCCACTGTATCTAAGCCTGTCATGTGTGATGCTAGCTGCTGAGAAACTGTATCTAAGTCTGTCATGTGTGATACTGTCTGAGGAGCTACTGGGGGAGATTTATCAAACTGGTGTAAAGTAGAACTGGTTTAGTTGCCCATAGCAACCAATCAGATTCCACCTTTCATTTCCCAAAGGAGTTGTGAAAAATGAAAGGTGGAATCTGGTTGCTATGGGCAACTAAACCAGTTCTACTTTACACCAGTTACTGGGGAAAAACGCTTCCGTTTAGCCCCATTCATTGTCAATGGGGACAAAACGTAACTGAACAGAATGGAATGCTCCAAAATGCATTCCGTTCCGTTCTCATACCGGAGAGCAAACTTAAGCATGTTGCGGTTTGCTTTCCGTCCTGGGATGCGGAGCAAGACGGATCCATCATGACCCACATTGCAAGTCAATGGGGACAGATCCTGACACAATAGAAAATGGATCTGTCCCTCATTAACTTTCAATGGAGTTCATGATGGATCCGTCTTGGCTATGTTACAGATAAGGCCTTGTTCACATATCAGTTATTTGATCAATTATTTCCATCAGTTGTGAGCCAAAACCAGGTTTGGGTCAAAAACACAGAACAAGTGCAGATCTTTTTATAAAACCTTCATTAATCTCTGTGTAGCCTTCTTTCCTGGTTTTGGCTCACAAAAACTGATGGAAATAACTGATCAAATAACTGACGTGTGAACAAGGCCTAATACAACCGGATCAGTTCATAACAGATGCAGATGGTTGCATTATCAGTAACGGAAGTGTTTTTGCTGAACCCTGCCACATCCAGTAAAAACCCTAGTGTGAAAGTCGCCTAAGCTGTGCCAAACACATTTTTCAATAGTGGTCTACGTCAGCATCCTCCTCACTGGCTTTGGCCTGTTACACTGCACATTCCTGTTTTTCTGCTGACAGCACATATACTCATGGATTTTCTATGTGTCTGTTCACACATCAGTGAAAAAAATCACAGAGACATGTACTTTGGTCTGTGATGAGGACCAAAAACGCCCATTGAAGTCTATGGGTCAGTGAAAAACCACTGACAGTAAACAGATGGCACCCATGTTTGGTTCGTTTTTCACTGACCACTGGTTGAAGATGTTCGGGAAATTCAGTCTTGGATTTTCAGTCTTGCAGTGTCCATGGAATACGGATGATACACAGAGGGCAAAAAACGGACACAGGGACCAAACACGGATTCTTCCCGAATCAAACACAGACGGATTTTTCCATGGACATAGAAATGTGAATGAGGACTAACGGTACGGATACATGGCGACAATGGTCGCGGGCAGGATCGCAGGGACATCGCAGTGTAGCAACGATTCCATAGAAGTGAATGAGGTCGCAGCGTGAGTCACACGTATGCCGTGACTGCTGCTCCTGAATAGTAGAAACTCCAGCAGAGCTGCGGCACACGTTTAACTCACACGGATTCGCCACTACACTGCTATGCCCCTGTGATCTTAGCCGTGTAGCCCTAACCTTAGTTATGTGAGCCAGGAACGGAACAAGATGAGAAGGCGATGCTGGCTGACCTGCCTGTGTGCCACCTCATGTAATACATTGGTAGATTGTTAAATACCTGACATTGTGTTTCCTTTAGGGCTTGTTCACATGGCCGTTGGCTGGCAAATTGCGGTCCACAATGCACAGGCACCTACCGTGGTGCTTCCGCATCCGGATCCGATCCGCATCCGACTGTCCGCTTTGCAAAAAAATAGAACAAGTTCTGTTTTTTTTGCGGTGCGGAGGCACAGACAGGAACACCAAGGAAGCACTCCGTATTGCTTCCGTGGGTTTCCGATCCGTACCTCCGTTCCGCAACGCATCTCCAGGATTGCGGACTCATTCAAGTAAATGGGTCAGTGATGCGGGGTGCACACACCCTGTGCCCATGTATGCGGGCCACAATACGGCCACGGACGCACAATGGCAGTGTGAACAAGCCCTTAAGTTGAGGAGTTGTGCAGCCTACATAAGACACATTACATGCAGGGCACAGTAAGCAGGATATAACCTATTTTTCGCTTTATAAGACGCACTTTTTTCCCTCTTATAAAGCGAATACATTATGGAAGCGCTCACTTGTATGTTTTAGCTGCGAAACCCCCATCAGACCTCAGATCAGCAGAATGTGCCCCCATCAGACCTCAGATCAGCAGAATGTGCCCCCATCAGACCTCAGATCAGCAGAATGTGCCCCCATCAGACCTCAGATCAGCGTATTGTGCCCCCATCAGACCTCAGATCAGCAGAATGTGCCCCCATCAGACCTCAGATCAGCAGAATGTACCCCCATCAGACCTCAGATCAGCAGAATGTTCCCCCATCAGACCTCAGATCATCAGAATGTTCCCCCATCAGACCTCAGATCAGCCCACTGTGCCCCCATCAGACCACAGATCAGCAGAATGTGCCCCATCAGACCTCAGATCAGCCCACTGTGCCTCCATCAGACCACAGATCAGCCCACTGTGCCCCCATCAGACCTCAGATCAGTAGAATGTGCCCCCATCAGACCTCAGATCAGCCCATTGTGCCTCCATCAGACCTCAGATCAGCCCACTGTGCCCCCATCAGACCACAGATCAGCAGAATGTGCCCCCATCAGACCTCAGATTAGCAGAATGTGCCCCCATCAGACCTCAGATCAGCCCACCCAGCCTCATAACAATAAAATAAATACCTCTCTTACCTGTCCTGTGGCTCCGCTCTGGGTCCTGCGCTCCTCTGGCCCGCGCTGCACTGTCCTGACTGCGTACAGCATCAGGACGTAGTGCGCGCACTATGACCTGACGCTGCACGCAGTCAGGTGACAGTGCAGCACCGGCCTTAGAAGCCAGAGGAGCGCCAGACCCGGAGCGGAGCCGCAGGACAGGTAAGAGAGGTTTTTATTTTATTGTTATGAAGCTGGGTGGGCTGATCTGAGGTCTGATGGGGGCACATTGGGCTGTTCTGAGGTCTGATGGGGGCACAATGGGCTGATCTGAGGTCTGATGGGGGCACGGTAGGCTGATCTGAGGTCTGATGGGGGCACACTGGGCTGATCTGAGGTCTGATGGGGGCACACTGGGCTGCTCTGAGGTCTGATGGGGGCACACTGGGCTGATCTGAGGTCTGATGGGGGCACAATGGGCTGATGTTAGGTCTGATGGGGGCACACTGGGCTGATCTGAGGTCTGATGGGGCACACTGGGCTGATCTGAGGTCTGATGGGGCACACTGGGCTGATCTGAGGTCTGATGGGGGCTGAGTGGCCTGATCTGAGGTCTGATGGGGGCACACTGGGCTGATCTGAGGTCTGATGGGGGCTGAGTGGCCTGATCTGAGGTCTGATGGGGCACACTGGGCTGATCTGAGGTCTGATGGGGGCACACTGGGCTGATCTGAGGTCTGATGGGGGCACACTGGGCTGATCTGAGGCCTGATGGGGGCACACTGGGCTGATCTGAGGTCTGATGGGGGCACATTGGGCTGATGTTAGGTCTGATGGGGGCACAGTGGGCTTATCTGAGGTAAGATGGGGGCACGGTGGGCTGATCTGAGGTCTGATGGGGGCACAGTGGGCTGATGTTAGGTCTGATGAGGGCACAGTGGGCTGATCTGAGGTCTGATGGGGCACACTGGGCTGATCTGAGGTCTGATGGGGCACACTGGGCTGATCTGAGGTCTGATGGGGCACACTGGGCTGATCTGAGGTCTGATGGGGCACACTGGGCTGATCTGAGGTAAGATGGGGGCACGGTGGGCTGATCTGAGGTCTGATGGGGGCACAGTGGGCTGATGTTAGGTCTGATGGAGGCACAGTGGGCTGATGTTAGGTCTGATGGGGCACAGTGGGCTGATCTGAGGTCTGATGGGGGCACACTGGGCTGATCTGAGGTCTTATGGGGGCACAGTGGGCTGATCTGAGGTCTGATGTGATGTCCAGAAATTTATGGGGGGTCTGATATGAGGTCTGATGAAAAATATTTTTTTCTCATTTTCCTACTAAAATCTGGGGTGCGTCTTATCTTCAGGTGCATCTTATAAAGCGAAAAATACGGTAACATAGCTTGTACTGCAGGTAATAAAATTCTTTATGTCGTATATTGTTCCGTCTGTCTTCTTTTGTATGCGTTTTGTTTGGTGTGTGTTTGCGCGATGTGCATCGCATATTGCCGCATCTGAAAAAACCTTTCAAGTGTGACTGATGTCCAAACATACCAAATGCCTTAGGCTTGGTGACCATGATTGGAGCAAGGTGAGTAGAAAACATGCGTCCACTCTGCAAAGTACATGCTCACACTTCATCCTGCATAAGAATAGGTAGGTACCTGTGTGTATTGTGCACAGTATGTTGTCACACAAGTAGGAGTAACACTAGCTCTTTGTTGATCTATCTTGTATTAAAAGATCCTCCTGTGTCCTATCTTTTAGGCCTCTTTCACATGGGCGTTGCGGATTTGGTCCGGATGCGTTCCGGAAAATCCTCACGCAATCGCAGTCAGTTTTGACTGCGATTGCGTACGTTTGTTCAGTTTTTTCCCGCACGGGTGCGAATCGTTTCAATGCGTTTTTCACATGTGTGAAAAAAAAACAATGTTTACAAACAACATCTCTTAGCAACCATCAGTGAATCACGCATTGCATCCGCACACAATGCGTTATTCACGCAGCTCCATTCACTTCAATGGGGCCAGGGCTGCGTGAAAAAAGCAGAATATAGAACATGCTGCGATTTTCACACAACGGCAAACTGATGCGTGAAAAACATCGCTCATGTGAAAAGCTCCATTGAAATGAATGGGTCAGGATTCAGTGCGGGTGCAATGCGTTCGCATCACGCATTGCACCCGCGCGGAAACATCGCCCGTGTAAAAGGGGCCTTACTATGTTTTCAGCTCGTTTTAAGAACCAATTGGGATAAGGGTTCATTCAGACGGCCGTATGCTGTCCGCAAAAATACGGATCCTTTTTTTTGCGGACAGTTTAGTATGTCCGCAAAAAAACGGATTGCTTTCCGTATTTTTGGGGACCCATAGACTTTAATGGGGCCATGTCCTGATTTTCACTGACAAGTATAGGACATGTTTCAGCGTTTTTGCGGAGATGTGGAAGGGAAAAAAGGGCCCCATAGAAGTGAATGTGGCAGCATCTAATCCGCAAAAAAACGGATCCGTATTTTTGCGGATAGCATACGGTCGTCTGAATGAGCCCTTACCTTGATGTTTTCATTTTATCTTATTCAACCATTGTAGGTGTGGACCAATTTCTCTTAGACCTCAGAAATTCCCTACACGGCTGTTTTTCATAATGTGTTGAGGATGACGTGATTTGAGCTACTTTCACACCTGCGGCATGGAGTTACGGTCGGGAATCGTCAGGACACAATCTGCAGCATGGGGCAGTTTGTGTCCAGCCAATTCTTAGCATTTTTG
This sequence comes from Rhinella marina, assembly GCA_900303285.1. Classification (NCBI taxonomy): domain Eukaryota; kingdom Metazoa; phylum Chordata; class Amphibia; order Anura; family Bufonidae; genus Rhinella; species Rhinella marina. Next base: position 17,367 of record ONZH01030531.1, read on the forward strand.
CCGGAATGCGGCCATGTCTCTGCCGGACTCCATTATACTCAATGGAGCTGGCGGGCATTGCTGGAACAGCCCGCTGGAATATGCGGTGCAGGTGTGAAAGTAGCCTTAGGCCCCTTTCACACGAGTGTAAGACTCGGACGTCTCCCGCATCGCAGGCCCTGGCTTGAACTCCCGGCACTGATGGGGTCACAGAGCATTATACTGATTTATGATGCTATGTAACCCTAACAGTTCTGGAATGTATTGGATAACAGTGACAGCATTATGTCAGTGTTATCCATTACATTCCAGAACTGTAAGGGTTACATAGCATCATAAATCAGTATAATGCTATGTAACCCCTGTTCAGTGCCGGGAGTTCAGTACATGGCACACGATGCGGGAGACGTCTGAGTCTCACGCTCGTGTGAAAGGGGCCTTGGGGCTCATGCACACGAGTGTGTGCATTCAGTGCCCGTGCTGTGGACCGCAATTTGCGGTCCACAACGCATGGGCACTGACATTGGGGCCGCCGCATGCGGATCGCAGACCCATTTACTGCTACTGAGACCCTATGATGGATCTCAAAAGAGGAAAGGGAAAACGCAGATGTGAAAGTAGCTTTAGGCCCCTTTCACACGAGCGGGAGACTCGCATGTCTCCCGCAACGGATCTACAGGGCTGGACTCCGCACTGACAGGGATCGCATAGCATTATATGCGATCCCTGTCCGTGCGGAGTCCAGCCCTGTAGATGCGTTGCGGGAGACATGCGAGTCTCCCGCTCGTGTGAAAGGGGCCTTAGACTCTGGTCTTAATACCCCTTTAGCTGACGGTGGATGAGCCTCATAACTTTGGTGTATCCACTGCCTGTTTAAATTTAGGGAGCTGGCGTAGATTAACACCATTTTCTATGGCTAAAAAGGTTTAAAAAATGATAAATGAGACGCCCCCTTTTTTAGGCTAGGGCTACACGGCGACACATAGTGCACAACTACACGATGACATTGATATCGCACCAAAGTCGCGCAACAATTTTTATACTGGAAGTCTATGGTGTCGCACTGCGACATGCCGCGACTGCGACGCGACAGTCGCAGAAAAATCCATCCAAGATGGATTTTTTGCGACTGTCGTGTCGCAGTCGCAGCATGTCGCATGTCGCAGTGCGACACCATAGACTTCCAGTATAAAAATTGTCGTGCGACATGAGCAGAGAAAAGTCGCAGATTGCAAAAATAACCTTTGCGACACAATCTGCGACTGATACATTGCCTTGCGAAAGTATTCGGCCCCCTGGAACTTTTCAACCTTTTGCCACATTTCAGGCTTCAAACAAAAAGATATAACATTTTACATTTTTGGTGAAGAATCAACAACTAGTGGGTCACAATTGTGAAGTGGAGCGAAATTTATTGGATCATTTAAACTTTTTTTGTAATAATAAAACTGAAAAGTGGGGCGTGCAAAATTATTCGGCCCATTTAGGGCTCATTCAGACGACCGTATGATATTTGCAAAAATGCGGATCCGTTTTTTTGCGGATTACATACTGACCCATTCACTTCTATGGGCCCTTTTTTTCCATTCCATGTCTCCACAAAACAAATGAAACATGTGCTATACTTGTCCGTGAAAATCAGGACACAGCCCCATTGAAGTCTATGGGTCCGCAAAAAAACGGAATACTATCCGTTTTTTTGCGGACATCACATGGCCGTCTGAATGAGCCCTTACTTTCAGTTCAGAAAACTCACTCCAGAAGTTCATTGAGGATCTCTGAATGATCCAATGTTGTCCTAAATGACTGATGAAGATAAATAGAATCCACCTGTGTGTAATCAAGTCTCCGTATAAATGCACCTGCTCTGTGATAGTCTCAGGGTTCTGTTTAACCCCTTCCCGACCAGCGCCGTACTAGCTGCGCCGGCCCGATCAGCTGCAGGGGACCGGCTGTGCCCAGTAGCCGGACCCCTGCTGCGTACGCCCGCATCAGTGTTTTCACAGGCGTATTAACCCTCGATGTACCGTGGTCAGCGCTGACCGCGGCACATGCGATGCAGGCGGGAGGAAGGGGAGTCCATCGGGTCGCCGCGCTGCTGTGACGGGGACCCGATGGCTTGGATAGCAGCCTGATGCCTTCCTTAGGCATCGTGGCTGCTATCTCTGCGTGCCTGTGCGATCCAGCCCCCTGGATCTCACAGGCAGAAGGCTGTAAGTGCATTACACTGAGTAATACACTTACAGCCAATGCATTACAATACAAAAGTATTGTAATGCATTGTGCAGGGGATCAGACCCCCAAAAGTTAAATAAAGTGAAAAAAAAAGTTAAAAAAAATTAAGTTTTACAAAAAATAAAAGTTTCAAGTTAAAAAAGCACACTTTTCCCAAAAAATAGTTTTAAAAAATTGTAAAAAAAAAAGGGGGAAAAAAGAAAAGTATACATATTAGGTATTGCCGCGTCCGTATCGACCGGCTCTATGAAAATATCACATCATCCACCACTCCAGGTGAGTAAAAAAAACAAAACAAAAAAAAACAGTGCCAAAACAGCCATTTTTTGGTCACCTTCCCTCACAAAAAGTGTAATAGCAGGTGATCAAAAAGGCGTATTTAACCCAATATGGTACCAATCAAACCGTCATCTTGTCCCACAAAAATGAAACCCTACCTGAGACAATCGCCTGAAAAATAAAAAAAATATGGCTCTCAGAAAATGGCAACACAAAAAAAAGATTTTATTCTGTTCAAAAATAAATCTAATGTGTAAAACTTTCCAAAAATAAAAATGTTAGACATATTTGGTATCGCCGCGTCCGTAACTACCTGCTCTATGAAAATATTACATGAGATGGTCCTGCAAGTGAATGCTGTAAAAATTTTATTTTAAAAACTATGCCAAAACAACCATTTTTTCCCTCTTGCCTCACAAAAAGTGTAATAGCAGGCGATCAAAAAGGCATATTTAACCCAAAATGGTACCAATCAAACCGTCATCTTGTCCTGCAAAAATGATACCCTACCTGAGACAATCGCCAAAAAAATAAAAAAAATATGGGTCTCAGAAAATAGCAACACAAAAAGATTTTATTCCGTTCCAAAATAAATCTAATGTGTAAAATTTTTAAAAAATAAAAATGGTAGACATATTGGGTATCGCCACGTCCGTAACAACCTGCTCTATAAAAATATCACATGATTTGCCCCCTCAGGTGAATGCTGTAAAAAAATTTTTTTAAAAACTATTCCAAAACAGCTATTTATTTTCACCTTGACTCACAAAAAGTGTAATACCAAGCAATCAAAAAGTCTTATGTACCCCAAAATGGTACTAATGAAAACGTCATCTCATCCCGCAAAAAATGAGCCCCCACATAAGACAATAACTCAAAAAAATAAAAATCAATGGCACCCGTAAACCAATCCATCAAAATCTGTGCTGCAAAATCCATATGGCGCTCCTTCTGTTCTGAGTCCTGCCATGTGCCACCATAGCAGTTTACCACCACATATGGGATGTTGCCGTATTCAGGAGAAAATGGGGAACACATTATGGGGTGCTTTTCTCCTGTTACCCCTTGTGAAAATGAAAAATTTGGGGCTAAAGCAACATTTTATTGGAAGAAATGAAACTTTTCATTTTCACAGCCAAGTGTTTCCAAATTCCGTAAAACGCTTAGGGGGTCAAAGTGGTCAGTAGCTCCCTTAATATATTCTTTGAAGGGTGTAGTTTCCAAAATGGGGTCACTTTTTGAGGGTTTCCACTGTAGGGGTACGTCAGGGTCTCTCAATTACAAAATGGTGCCTAAAAAACATTCTAGCAAAATCTGCCTCCAAAATCCGTATGGCGCTCCTTTCCTTCTGACCACTGCCACAAACCCATAGAGACGTTTACCACCACATATGGGGTATTTCTGTAAACTGCAGAATCAGAGTAATGTATATTGAGGTTTAGTTTGCTGTTAACCCTTGCTGTGTTGCAAGAAAAAAATTATTAACATGAGTAATCTACCAAAAAAGTGAAATTTTGAAATTTCACCTCCATTTTCCTTTAATTCTTGTGGAACACCTCAAGGGTTAACAAAGTTTGTAACATCAGTTTGGGGTGGTTTCCATTACGTAAGCCCCTCAAAATCACTTTATATCTGAATTGGTGCTCAAAAAAATGGCTTTGGAAATTTTGTTGAAAATTTGAAATATGGCTTCTAAACTTCTAAGCCTTCTAACGTCCGAAAAAAGTAAAATGACATTTATAAAATGATGCCAACATAAAGTAGACATATGGGGAATGTAAAATAATAACTATTTTTGGAGGTATTGCTATGTATTTTGAAAGTAGAAAAATTTAAATTTGCTAATTTTTCAAAATTGTTTGCTAAATTTGGTATTTTTTTAATAAATAAAAATGAAATATTTTGCCACAAATTTACTACTGTCGTGAAGCACAATATGTGACAAGAAAACAATCTCAGAATGGCTTGGATAAGTAAAAGCGTTCCAAAGTTATTACCAAATGAAGTGACACATGTCAGATTAGCAAAAAATGGCCTGGGCAGGAAGGTGAAAACAGGCCCGGGGTTGAAGGGGTTAAAGCACACAGAGCATCATGAAGACCAAGGAACACACCAGGCAGGTCCATGATACTGTTGTGGAGAAGTTTAAAGCCGGATTTGGATACCAAAAGATTGCCCAAGCTTTAAACATCCCAAGGAGCACTGTGCAAGCGATCATATTGAAATGGAAGGAGTATCAGACCACTGCAAATCTACCAAGACCCGGCCGTCCCTCTAAACTTTCATCTCAAACAAGATCAGAGATGCAGCCAAGAGGCCCATGATCACTCTGGATGAACTGCAGAGATCTACAGCTGAGGTGGGAGCGTCTGTCCATAGGACAACAATCAGTCGAACACTTCACAAATCTGGCCTTTATGGAAGAGTGACAAGAAGAAAGCCATTTCTCAAAGATATCCATAAAAAGTCTCGTTTACAGTTTGTCACAAGCCACCTGGGAGACACACCAAACATGTGGAAGAAGGTGCTCTGGTCAGATGAAACCAAAATTGAACTTTTTGGAAACAATGCAAAACGATATGTATATAAGCAACACAGCTCATCACCCTGAACACACCATCCCCACTGTCAAACATGGTGGTGGCAGCATCATCAGCAGGGCCTGCTTTTCATCAGCAGGGACAGGGAAGATGGTTAAAATTGATGGGAAGATGGATGGAGCCAAATACAGGACCATTCTGGATGAAAACCTGTTAGAGTCTGCAAAAGACCTGAGACTAGGACGGAGATTTATCTTCCAACAAGACAAAATCTACAATGAAATGGGTCAAAAATAAACGTATCCAGGTCTTAGAATGGCCAAGTCAAAGTCCAGACCTGAATCCAATTGAGAATATGTGGAAAGAGCTGAAAACTGCTGTTCACAAACGCTCTCCATCCAACCTCAAAGAGCTCGAGCTGTTTTGCAAGGAAGAATGGGCAAGAATTTCAGTCTCTCGATGTGCAAAACTGATAGAGACATACCTCAAGAGACTTGCAGCTGTAATCGCAGCAAAAGTTGGCGCAACAAAGTATTAATGCAAGGGGGCCGAATAATTTTGCACGCCTCACTTTTCAGTTTTATTAATATAAAAAAGTTTAAATGATCCAATAAATTTCGTTCCACTTCACAATTGTGACCCACTTGTTGTTGATTCTTCACCAATAATGTAAAATGTTATATCTTTTTGTTTGAAGCCTGAAATGTGGCAAAAGGTTGAAAAGTTCCAGGGGGCCGAATACTTTCGCAAGGCACTGTATACACCAAAAAGTGGCATTATCTGTTAGTAAATGAAGCCCTTGGTATCCAGGTTCAAAAAACTGGAAAACTGCATAGAAAAATAAATTAGAGGACACTAGGATACCATAATGCTAGACAGATATTTGTCTGAGGGAATAATACCGCAAGGCCTGAGATGGCAATTACCGATTAATGGTTACAAAGGAAGCAACTTTTTTCTGCTACATAATTAATGTATAATACCGTAATGCTAAATCCTGAACATTCTTTAAGGTTAAACATTCCTGAAATGAAGAAACATTAGAAATGAAAAAATCACAGTAGCCGTACCAATATCAGCACTTGTATCAGATATCTCTGCCGTAAAAAACGCCTTTTGGTGACTGCGCCCCGCTCTTCTGCCTCATTTTATTTTTAGCATTGATGTCAATGAATGACGGATAGAAAGAGAAGGCGTTCCATTTGTATCTGTTATACAATGAAGGACATTTATCAAGACTGGTATATCCATACGCCAGTCTTGATCTCCCTGCACTGGCATGAGCAGGGGTGGACTGGGAATTTACAGTGGCCCTGGAATAAAAACTAAAAGTGGCTCTAATGTTGTAGGTGGGTCCAAATGACAGAAGGCGGGCAACACAAGTAGGTGGGGCCAATAGAAGTTGGCAGGGGCAACAATACCATAGTGCAGCACAAAATACCGTCCCAGGTCCTCTAATAATGACCCCTATAATGCCCCCAGTAGTATGTATCCAGCCAGAGGCAGTGAGGAGGGCTCTGGTGGCCCCGTGGGCATCGGCACACTAGGAAATTTCCCTGTAGGGTCTATGGCCAGTCCCCCCTGGGCCTGAGATGCACCTAATTTATTAAGAAGCAGATGCCTTAATAAATTAATAAATCTCTGCCTTGCTGAGCACAAGAAAGTGAAGTCTATGCCAGACTTCGGTGAATTCCTACTGTATTCATATCTGCATATTGAAAAACAATTTAAAATAGGAATCCGAAGTGGGCGTTGGTACTGGCTGGTACCTGCCTACACGGAGCAAATACATTTTAATGCTGTACGGAAACAGCATTAACAAAAAAATGTTTTTGAATTAATCGACTTTGGATCTATGATCTGAAGCTCTATTCACTCAAACTTAGTGACGATGTGATAGGTTGACCATTACAGTGAACTGAACATTGTAGAGATTGCAATGGAGAAAAAGGAAAACACCCTATAGTATGTATTGCACATAAATGTTGCTTTACATGGGACAATTTAGCAGGTGTTCCTTCCCAGCAAGTGACTGCTTGTCAGTAAGCCCCCTTTCACACGAGCAAGTTTCCCGCTCGGGTGCTATACATGAAATGGATCCTGGCCCATTCATTTCAATTAGGGCTCATTCATACGACTGTGGTTTGGTTCCTCATCCGAGCCGCAGTCCGTGTGCTGTCCGCATCCGTTGCTCCGTTCCGTGGCCCTGCAAAAATTATAAAGCATGTCCTATTCTTGTCCGTTTTGCGGACAAGAATAGGCATTTCTATTATGGGCCGCCCGTTCCACAAATTCGTGTGAACGAGCCCTTAGTCTGTACATGAGCGTTTTTTTTTACAGATCAGTTCTTCGCTGCGTGAAAAACGCAACGTGTTCTATATTCTGTGTTTTTCACGCAGCCCTGACCCCATAGAAGTGAATGGGGCTTCAGTGAAAAAAAAAACCATTGTATCCAAATATAATCCGGATGCAGTACGGGTGCAATGCGTTTTTGACTGATGGTTGCTAAGAGATGTTGTTTGTTAACCTTCAGTTTTTTATCACGCTCGTGAAAAACGCATCGCACACACGTGGAAAAAATAATGCAATCACAGACAAAACTGACTGAACTTGCTTGCAAAATGGCGCAAGTTTCACTGAATGCACCCTGACTAGAGATGAGCGAACGTGCTCGTTATGAGCACTGTAGTGCTTGGCTCCCCTGCGCAATGCCCGCATGCATTACGGATCCGTCCTCAGCTGCATGTAAGTCAATGGGGACGGATCGTTTGGTATGACACTCATACCAAATGGATCCATCCTCCTCACCGACTGAAAGTCAGTGGGGATGGATCCGTTTGGTATGAGTGTCATACCAAACAGATCCATCCCCATTGACTTACATGCAGCTGAGGACGGATCTGCAATGCCGGCGGGCATTTGTTCGCCGCGGAGCGCTACAGTGCTCGTAACGAGCACGTTCGCTCATCTCTAATCCTGACTTAATCCGTCACACTCGTGTGAAAGGGGCCTAAATGAGACTGCTGATATTACATGCAGTGATCTCCTCCACAGTATGGAAAGGCGCAATCACTGCCCCACTTTGTATAGAAGTGCTAATACAATCTTGAGCTAGTACTGGTTTATTATTAGCACAGATTCTAGATTGTTTAGGCTGTGTATGGCTATCATAGCCTCTAATTATGGTCTACCATGCAATTTGAAAATACAGCTGAATCTACAGGTAAAATGCCCTTTCCCAAACAGAGGCGTTCTGGAGCATGCGCAGAAGGGCGGGTAGGATAGTTGTTACGTAGCGCGCTTGGCCGGAACCTTCCAGTCGAGCTTTAGTTTCCGACGGCGCTTGCTTTGTTACCACGGAAGTCAGCGGTGCCGGCGTTCCTAGTCTTCCTGTTCGCTGTGCATTGTGGGGCAGGCGGGACGCCATTAGATCGCAGAACAGACTTTACACGAGTAGGTGAGTGTGCACAGCGCCTAGGAGCAGTAAGTAGTTCTGGGAGGTTCCAGATGAGGGCAGGAGATTGTGCAGCGTCTGACTGAATGTGTTTTATTCCAGGTTGGAGCTCTTGATATCTCACCATGTCTATTGGAGTGCCCATCAAAGTGCTGCACGAAGCAGAAGGCCATATCGTCACCTGTGAAACGAATACCGGCGAGGTGTACAGAGGGAAGCTGATCGAGGCGGAGGATAACATGAACTGCCAGGTGAGTTGCTGTGTATCTGGAGGCTCCCTGTAACCAGTATACCTTATAATCCTCCAGGTCTGTGCTGTATATCACTGGGCTGCCCTTCTGGCACCTGTGCTCTGCAGAAGCTGGCGTCCCCTACATCTGGGCAGGACCTAGAGGAGTTACTAGGCTCAGTGCATGTCTCTATTGGGGGTAGGGTAACAGGGTGCACCTTGTATTTCTACAGGTCTTCATACCTCCCGAGTCTCTGACCTGGGGAATGGATGCACATTATTAAATATTCCTCCAGAAACTCTGGGTCTGAGCTCTCCTATTTCATTTGGCCCTTTAAAAATGTCTAGGATCATATGGTCATTGTGGGGTCATTTACCATGATCCCTATGCCAGAAACTGGTGTAAATAAGTATTTATTTTTAAATGACATTGCACCTAAATTTATTTATTGGGAAAAAAAAGGGTGCATCATCAGTGTAGACGAATAAAATCTACGCCAGCTACACTCTGTTGTAGATTTCATTGTAGTTGCATGGACCACAGGAGGATATGCTTAATGTATGACCCAGGTGTGTGACTTGTCATGAACTAGATGTATCCTCCTGAGGCGCAGGGGATATTAAGACCAGAAAGTCCTCTATAAATGACCCCCTTTGTGTTAGTTTCTATAAAAACGTATAGATATTCATGAATGACATGAATCTTTCTCGCAGTGAACATAATGCAGAGCATTCGCCTGTGGTAGTGGCTGGAATTCTCTAGTCCTGCAGACAGTAGTCCAGAGGATGCAGTAATGGATACCCCACTTTTCATTGGCGTTGCTTAAACAGGTTCTCTGGGAATGACTTAAAATGGCCGCCAGCAACTGCTCCTAGAATGTGAGCAGGACTGGTTGATGCCACCTGTAGAGCTGGTGAGGGGACAGAGCTTCACTGCATTGCTCTACAATAGATGGTAATCATGTGATCCTGCCTGCTACGGGGACGCCCACCAGTAGTATATGCATGTGCCAGGGCTTAATGTATAGGGAAGTCTAACCCCCTAGTTACCTCAAGTGGTGGCAACCAGTCCTGCTCACATTGTAGGGCAGGTTGCTGTTGGCCATTTTAAATCATTCCTGAAGAACCCCTTTAACCACCTAACTGTTCTGCCCGAGTCTAGCTCGGGCAGAGTTAAAAGTAGCTGACTGGAGGGGGGAGGGCTGCTCAACGATAGCAGCTAGAAACATGCCATTGGTCTTATCTGAAAGCTGACAGTCTGGGCTTTAATATAAGACAAAATGACAGGACGGGGGAGTACAGTGCTGTATGTAAAGAGCATCCCTGGAGACCTCAGTGTGGCAGTAAACCTGCCTAGATTTGTATCACTTACTATGCCAATTCCTCTCCGGAAGATTAATGTTAGCGCTAGCTGGCCCAAGATGAAGTCCATCACGGAGTAATGGGTGTAATACATACAGCGTGCACAGGTGTGAAACTTTTTTTTTGCCAGGATTCCAAATTCTTATTTTTGACTTTTATATATATTTTTTTTTTCCTCTCAAATTGCAGCATACTCCTATAGAAAAATGCTCGATATTCATGATAGGTATTTAAAAAGTAGATAAAATAAGTGAGCCACAGGCTTAGATCCTAAGTACTTTTCTTTTTATCATAGTCTTTCTCCTTTTTGTTTCCATCTGGCTTTGGCTCCAGAAACTTGTTTCAGCATACCTCCTCCTTAAAGGGTTATTCACATCTTGGACAATGGGGGCATATCGCTAGGATATGCCCCCATTGTCCTATAGGTGCGGGTCCCACCGCTGGGCGGCCCAGCTCCCATTCATTTCTATAGAGCCGACGGAAATAGCCTAGCTAGCGCTTGGCTATTTTCGGCGGCCCCATACAAATGAATGGAGGGCGGCTGTGCGTGCGCGGTGCGCCCTCCTTCACTTTCGGGGCCCATTTCTCAATATAGGTGCAGGTCCCAGCGGTGGGACCCGCACCTATAGGACAGTGGGGGCATATCCTAGCGATATGCCCTCCATTGTCCAAGATGGGAATAACCCTTTAATATTTAGGGATATTTGAACACTATGGGGGTCATTTATTAAGACTGGCGTTTTAGATGCCGTTTTTAATAAAGCCTTGCACTGGCGGTGGATTCACCGAAGTTAAGTAGCGATGCCGGCCTCTACATGACTTTGTTGCATCCCAAGCCGCTTCTAAATCTACGCTAGCTCCCTTGCTGGAGTAGATTTAGACCATTTTCTTATTCTAAAACAGGCGTAGGAAATGATGAATGAGATGGGCCTGCCTGTCCATCCCCTTTCCCGTTCATGCCACGCCCCTTTTTTTAGACCTGGTGTGAGCGGGGAAAAGTCGCAGATTGCGGCGCAAAGAACCTCTGCACTGCAATCTGTGCCAGAAATACACCTAATATAGATGCATTTCTGTTAGTAAATAACCCCCTATGTATTTTCATACAGAAAATCTGCTGCGTAATACAGTACCTGCTAAGTACATGAGATTTTTCACAATCTCGCCTACACGGTATGGAATTTTCAGCGTGGAAATTGATGCTGTGGATTTCAAAATCTGCACTACAAGGCAATTGTTTGTGGAGATTTTCAGTGCAGATTTCACACTTTGCCCCACAGTTCATATGGCTTTTGATGCAAATTTGCTGTGGAAAGGCAGAGTAAAATCCCCTACACTGCCGTGTGCATCTACCTTATACCTTCCTTTTGGATGTATTGCTCAGAAATGTCCTCAACGAGGGTGCTTCGAATTTTGTAATGTTAAGTGTTTTTGGTACATTTTGCCAAGATAGTGTGTCCCTTCCTCTGTAGAGCATCAGAGAAAAACACCAGTAAGCAACTTAACACTCACTGGCAAAACACCATAAGGGTTATGTTTTTTTCCTGTTTATTTCTTTAGACTTTACTTAGTATGTCATTCAGTAATATAGAGAATATAGCATTAGTAACATTTACCACTCATATTCCATTCAGTGCTTGTGAAGTGCTGTTGCATTGTTTGGTTTTAATATTAGTCACTTTTTTTTTTCTATAGTTTGAGTTTTTTTTATTTTTATGTTTAGACTTTTACAGACACTCGAATCACTTGTACAGTGCCTGCGGCATCGCCCCATTACACCCCTTTTGTCTAGTTGCTCAGCGGTAAAACGGTCTGGATCAGAGTTGTATCCGAGCTCAGATGTAACCGCTGTTTATGGAGCCAGCTCAGCTAACAGCTGGTGATGGCCGGATCCATTATGCTGCCCATAGACTTCTATAATGACAGAATGCGAAACGGCATGCCTCTTAAAGACTTCCGTGGTGTATACCATCATAGAATTCCATTAAATTCTGTGATAACAGAATTCAGCCACAACCCGAACTTGAAAACTTCCAAGTTTTCGTCAGTGCAGAGTTCTATGATGCTGTCGCATTGCTCTGTTATAGGGAAAGCAAATTCAGTCTGACTTTTTTTTTCCTCCTGCTGCATGGTCCGTTCTGGCTACTTTGTCATGTGCAGGTACAGTATGCATCACTGCCACTAGATGGCGTGAAGGACCTCTGTTTGGCTGAAAACCTGCACCTCATCAGTTTCCATTATAAAAAAAAAAAAAAAAAGTGTGGTGTACTATTCTCCTGCCCAACTCTTACAGTGTTCTTCACATTCTGCTTAATTGTTTGCTGTGACCTAAAACTGATCTTGCTCATGTTCTATGTTCCAGATGTCAAACATTACTGTGACTTACAGAGATGGCAGAGTGGCACAGCTTGAGCAGGTCTACATTAGAGGAAGCAAAATCCGTTTTCTCATCCTTCCAGACATGTTGAAAAATGCTCCAATGTTAAAGAGCATGAAGAATAAAAACCAGGGTTCGGGGGCAGGACGGGGGAAAGCAGCTATTCTCAAAGCCCAAGGTACGTTCCATCTACTAATGCATGCAATTAACATAATCTAATGATGTGAAAGACTGTTCACATTAACATTCTTTTATGGCAACTCTTGTTCTACAAGGGGAGATGTAAAACCTCAGTGGGGCATCGAAGGGTGTGTTCACACTGTAGTGTACATGTGGCGTATACATAGACACCCATTCACCTGATGGAGGCCAAAAGAGTGTCCCTGACTATATACAACTGCCTCATGAATCGTATAAATTGTTTTTTTCTCCCAATAATGGGACAACTCTGGATGGAATATCAATCTGTTGTCCTTATGGTGCAATGGGAAATGTACCTTATACACATTTGTTTCAGTGCAGATATAGTAAAAATGACATCATTTCTCGCTTATTGACTTGAATTTTTTTCTTCTTTCAGTGGCAGCAAGAGGCAGAGGACGTGGCATGGGTCGAGGAAACATTTTCCAAAAAAGACGATAACCAGCTGTTTTTACTTTTTTTTTTTCTATATTTTTTTGTTATGTAACTGCTCAAATAACTGTTTGTTTTGAACTTTGAATAATAAAACTTTGTAATGTTAACATGTCCTTGTAGGGTTATCTCTTTCCCAAATGGTACGGCTATGTTTACACAGCAAAAGAAAAATCCGTGGCAGGTCAGAAGGGAAATCTGCTTCTTGATCATTTATGGCAGTATATGTGCCTTCAGTTACACTCCGGATGAGTAATTGCTATTGCAGTCGCTCACTCCCCAAAAAGAATAGTTTGTGGGTCTCAGATTCCTGCTTAATCTGCTTCCCAGAAATGATGATTTTGGATGCCAGCCGAGGGAGAGGCTCATTCATCAGGTGATTACATTTACACAGGGCAGTTGTCGGAACGAATGAGTGTTATAAATGCTCCTCCTTGGTTATTGACCCAATGATATGTCCATGTAGAAGGACTTTAAACTTTGAAGTATTAAGCATTAATGTGGCACAAAAGTGGTTTAACCCTAATGGTGCCAGATTACAGGCAATGTTCATTGTTTTTTTTTTTTTTTTTTTTAAATCAGAGTTTTTTAAACCTACATGGTTTGGGGAGTATAGTAGAAGGAGAGAACACAAGAAGTTCCTTTTTGACAGACTCCGTTTCAGATAGAGAGGACATGATGTTAGAGATGTCAGAAAGACAGTCACTGGTGTTCTGTTATACAGCAGTGGGGAATCAAGTGTATAGTTGCGTATTATCAACATAGAGATGGTACTAGACACCAAATCTGCTGATGGTCTGTCCAATTGGGACTGTGTAGAGAAAGAAGAGGTGAGGGCCTAGGACTGAACCCTGTGGAACCCCAACAGAAAGAGCGAGAGGAGAAGTGGAGCCAGCAAATAATACACTGAAAGAGCGGCCAGAGAGATGGGAAGAAAACCAGGGGAGTGCAGTGTCCTTTAGGCCGATAGATTGTAGCATGGTGAGTAGGAGATGGTGGTCTACAGTGTCAAAAGCTGCTGAGAGAACCACCAGAAACATATGAGACTTTGGTGTCCCTGGAAACGATATAAGATATATATATATATAAGACCTAATATAGTGCCGTAGACCCCCCCCCCCCCCTGCATTCTATCCAGGCAGCACTACCTATGAAGGCCTACAGATTGCACCTTATCACTTAAGGAGTATTGAGATAGAAATTCAGATTGTTGTCCTGTTTTGACTATCTTGTCCTTGTCACGGTTCTGTATGGCTATCTAGAGGGGGAATTGTTAGCCATATGAACCACCTTTTCCCCTACTTAATCCCCCCCCCCATCTTTTATTACTTAATAGTTTTAATTTCTTTTCTGTATATTATTAGTCTGACTACCATTCTCTGTATTGGAGTGAATAGTAACACCTACTAAAGTGGAGAAAAGCTGCAGAGAGGTCAAGGAGAATGAGCAGAGAGTAGTCACCGTTTCATTTACCTGTCAGGAGGTCATTTGTCACTTTGACAAATGGAAACCAGATTGTAATGGATCAAGAGAGAGTGAGCAGAGAGATAGCGGAGACTAGAGTAGACCAGATGCTCCAGGAGTTTAGAAATGAAGGGAAGATTAGAGACTGGTCTGTAGTTAGTTGTGCAGGACGTGTAAAGAGAAGGTTTTTTTTTTTTGTTTTTTTTTTTTATAATGGAGTAATGTAGTTTAAAAGGGAACATCATGCAGCTGAACAGAAGACACAGGAGCACATCCAGTCAGGAAGAGCCCAGCCAGTCCGGCAGTCAAATGATCACAGCTGAGATCACGTAATTGGCGGCACAGTGAAAATGTAAGTATTCCCCAAAGTCTGTTCCTTCCACAGGTTAGCTGAAACAGCAAATTTAGGCAAATAAACAATTTAATTCCAGCCTTTCTATGAGGCAGATATTGGCAGTGTCGGACTTGGGTGCCTAGGGCCCACCAGTAACATTTACAGTGCCTTGCAAAAGTATTCGCCCCCCTGGAACTTTTCAACCTTTTGCCACATTTCAGGCTTCAAACAAAAAGATATAACATTTTAAATTTTTGGTGAAGAATCAACAACAAGTGGGTCACAATTGTGAAGTGGAACGAAATTTATTGGATCATTTAAACTTTTTTTGTAATAATAAAACTGAAAAGTGGGGTGTGCAAAATTATTCGGCCCATTTACTTTCAGTTCAGAAAACTCACTCCAGAAGTTCATTGAGGATCTCTGAATGATCCAATGTTGTCCTAAATGACTGATGAAGATAAATAGAATCCACCTGTGTGTAATCAAGTCTCCGTATAAATGCACCTGCTCTGTCATAGTCTCAGGGTTCTGCATCATGAAGACCAAGGAACACACCAGGCAGGTCCGTGATACTGTTGTGGAGAAGTTTAAAGCCGGATTTGGATACCAAAAGATTGCCCAAACTTTAAACATCCCAAGGAGCACTGTGCAAGTGATCATATTGAAATGGAAGGAGTATCAGACCACTGCAAATCTACCAAGACCCGGCCATCCCTCTAAACTTTCATCTCAAACAAGATCAGAGATGCAGCCAAGAGGCCCATGATCACTCTGGATGAACTGCAGAGATCTACAGCTGAGGTGGGAGAGTCTGTCCATAGGACAACAATCAGTCGAACACTTCACAAATCTGGCCTTTATGGAAGAGTGACAAGAAGAAAGCCATTTCTCAAAGATATCCATAAAAAGTCTTGTTTACAGTTTGCCACAAGCCACCTGGGAGACACACCAAGAAGGTGGAAGAAGGTGCTCTGGTCAGATGAAACCAAAATCCAACTTTTTGGAAACAATGTAAAACGATGTTTGGCGTAAAAGCAACACAGCTCATCACCCTGAACACACCATCCCCACTGTCAAATATGGTGGTGGCAGTATCATGGTTTGGGCCTGCTTTTCATCAGCAGAGACAGGGAAGATGGTTAAAATTGATGGGAAGATGGATGGAGCCAAATACAGGACCATTCTGGATGAAAACCTGTTAGAGTCTGCAAAAGACCTGAGACTAGGACGGAGATTTATCTTCCAACAAGACAATGATCCCAAACATAAAGCAAAATCTACAATGAAATGGTTCAAAAATAAACGTATCCAGGTCTTAGAATGGCCAAGTCAAAGTCCAGACCTGAATCCAATTGAGAATATGTGGAAAGAGCTGAAAACTGCTGTTCACAAACGCTCTCCATCCAACCTCAAAGAGCTCGAGCTGTTTTACAAGGAAGAATGGGCAAGAATTTCAGTCTCTAGATGTGCAAAACTGATAGAGACATACCCCAAGCGACTTGCAGCTGTAATCGCAGCAAAAGGCGGCGCAACAAAGTATAAATGCAAGGGGGGCGAATAATTTTGCACGCCCCACTTTGTTTTATTACAAAAAAAGTTTAAATGATCCAATAAATTTCGTTCCACTTCACAATTGTGACCCACTTGTTGTTGATTCTTCACCAAAAATGTAAAATGTTATATCTTTTTGTTTGAAGCCTGAAATGTGGCAAAAGGTTGAAAAGTTCCAGGGGGGCGAATACTTTTGCAAGGCACTGTATTTTGGGGGCCCACTGTGCACATACATTCAAATATAATAAATGTTTTTTATATGAACTGAGGTGCTGTACGTTGAATATATGTATGCAGTGCTGTAAGGCTACTGTGTTATGTGCCACTTGTGCAGGGGGTGGAGACTAGGGGCCCACCGTGCTCAGGGGCCCGCCGGGGGATTCACCTGTGGCCCAGTCCGAGCCTGGATATTGGGTAATGCAGATGGGTAGTTCTGGGGACGCTGCCAGTGTATTTCAGCTCCCTTATCTCTGCTCCCCTCTAAGCAGGTGAGAAATCGAGCCCCTGACTTCCTCGATGCGCTAGGCCATACGTTAAAGGGATTTTGTCACTTCAGCAAATAGCATTTATTATGTAATGAAAGTTAGTTACCAATATAATGTGATTGTTCATATTGCCTCCTTTGCTGTCTGGATGAATTTTTCCATCACATTATACACTACTCGTTTCCATGGTTATGACCACCCCGCAATCCATCAGCGGCTGCCATTCTTGCATACTATAAAAAAAAAGCACCAGCCTATGTGCGCTCCCATGGTCCCGGCCACCAGAGAGGCCAACATTTTTTCCTATAGTGTGCAAGCACAAACACCACTGATGGATTGCAGGATGGTCATAACCATGGAAACGAGCAGTGTATAATGTGATGGAAAAATGAATCCAGCCAGTAAAGGAGGCAATATGGAGAATAACAATATAGTAGTAAGTGGTTTGTATTAACTGCATGAGTCACAATGGGGCCCTCAGCAGCCAGGAATAATGGCATCACAAAGGTTCTAGCTGCTTACCTCCCTGGCAGTTATTTTTTGGTCAGATTCAGATGTGAAACTGAGCACATCAGCAGGTGAGAGTGTATTTGGAAATGTGTGCCTCAGCCGAGGGTGCGTATCCTGAGTGGGAGTGGCATAGCTCGAAAAGGTTCTTTTGTGCGGATTGGTATACTGTTGCAGCATTTTTTTGCAAACGCAGAATTGACAAGCCATCTCACCCATTTCTGATGGGATGAACCTCGGGACTTAGTAAGTGCACTGATGCACCCCTGTTGCTGCAATAGGGGAGCTTTGTATTTGTTGCTTCTTTTGCCCTTGAGTTGCAGTTCAGTTCAGTGTCTGTTTCACCTCTTTCCGTGAAATGCCATACATTCTATAGATTTTTGGACAAAGGAGGTGAGAGGCTGCCACTTAGTAGTTCGACAGACCTGTCAATCCAATGAATTAGTGTTGTGGTGAATGGGTTGGACTGCAACAGTGGAAGCCTGTGAAGAGGCATTCAACTCTCCATTCACAATTGCTTGCACCTATACCGGAGTGCTGGGCAGGATTCTGCAGTGGCCCTGGGGAAGTGGGGGGCCAGAATAGCACGTGAATCACACAGACACCCTCATTCTCCATCTCCCTTCCCCCCCCCCGAAAATCCATTAAACTTATGTGAAAGGCAACACTAGGGCCAATAGGCATCCACCAGAAATGGTTCCCAATCAGCAATGACAGCTCTACAACCTCACTCCTTGAAGCAATGGGGTTAAGTTGGTGTGTCTCCAAGTCCAGAGGTCCATGCCATCAGAAACAGGTGAGGCAGGGGTGGGATTCAAATTTTTAACAACAGGTTCCCTACTCGACGGCGGACACACGGAGTCAACACACATGTTTACATATACATACACCATATATATGCAACACACATAAATACACCATATACATGGTACACATACATAAATGCACCATATATATACTACACACACATACCACCCAACTTTTAAAAAGTCTAAGGAGCTAAACTATGGAATGGAAGGACTCATCTACAGCTAGCGCTGTAATTTAAACAACTGGATCTGGAGAACCTGAGGGAACTGGCTGAATCCCATGCCTGAGGTGAGGTGACTTGTCTGTTCAGTGCTTGCCAAAATATGCTTCAGCAGTGTTGCTATCTGCACAAAAACCTTTTTGGATCATGCCCTCCCCAAATGGAGGTGCCCCTTTGGCAAAATTTTTATGGGGGCTGCTATACTGATTTTCTAGAGGCTGCCACTTCAATTAGCAGTTGGACAGACCTTTCAATCCAGTGAATTAGTGTTGTGGTGAATGGGATGGATTGCAACAGTAGAAGCCAGCAAGGAGACATCCTAGTCTCCATGCATGATCTGGTCCAGGTAGGATAGATGCTGTGGTGTTGGGGAAGTCTGGTTCAGCACAGCACGTAATCCTACAGACAGGCTTGTACTTTATATGGTACCTCACGGATGGGTAGCGCAAACACTGGGGCCAAGAAGCAACAAACAAAAATTATTCCACACCGGTGTTGGCCCCTCTAATGGCAGGTTTGTCTGGCAGATTATTGGGGCTAATCATTCGTCTGAATGCTCGTGCCTGATAAAGGTGCAGCCAATCACTGGATGAATGAGTGAAACACTGGTTCATTGGGTAAAACTGTAGTTTGTACAGGCAAGTAAATTAATGTTTCTGGGTAGCAGATCATACTGTATGAGGACTGTTACTGTGATCGCTCATTTTCATACTGTAGAGGTGATTGTTGCATGTAAATGCAGCACTTCACTCCCAACTTAACCAGTAGCCAGTTGTTGAGGAGGAATGTTTCCTTCCTTCTAACCGGCTGCTCCTCTTGTAAACCCCCCATAACTCCCTCCTTGAAGAAACGGGGGAGGAGAGGAATGCACTAGTGCACTCTCCAAAACCAAAAGGCCAGTTATGGTCCTGTGCCTCCATGCTTTCCATTATTTTGCCACAGTCTCTTGTTGCTGAGGAAGCTTATTGTTGCATGATTTATTAAGCACCGTGCTAATTTCTACTGGGACATACACACACATCCACAGAAGTGCCCTGACCTGCTGTTATGCACAGTTGCACACCTGATCAATGAATGATCAAAGAAAGAAGCTGTCATAACTGGCACAGGGAGATAGGCAGCCGGGGCATTTTGTGACGTCATGGTCCCTGGATACTGAAGGGCCCCATTGTGACACGTGCAATGTGATTGTAGAAAACAGTCATGTGAATAGAGTTAAAAGGGTTCTCCGGGAATTAAGAAAATGAAAATACGTAAATATTACTTTATTATAAATATATTCCCAAATAACTTTCATTAGTTATAATGGCTTGTTTTGTCTAGGGAGCAATGATTAGGACAAACAAAATGGCCGCCGTCCTATCAGTCCACGCAAAACCTGTCCTAATCACACAGCAGGACAAGTTACTTCACAACACTGAGGTAAAGAGCTGCCTCATCCTCCTCTCTGCTCTGCTTGTCCGGGATTATGATCCTGACTACAGTTTAATTTGATATTTAGCTGAATCTTTGTGGGAATGGAGTTCATCAAGAGACATGAAGTACAGAGAGGACGGACAGGACAGACTGTGGTAATGGAGACTGCATACAAGAGCTACTGCTCATTAGCCACATCTGCTCATGAACTCCATAACTACAGAGATTCAGCTGAAGTTCTTATATCTGACAAGTAGGAGAGGAGGATGAGGCAGCTCTTTTACCTCAGTGTTGTAAGGTAACTTGTCCTCCTGCGTGATTAGGACAGGTTTTGTGTGGACTGATAGGACGGGGGCCATTTTGTTTCTCCTAATCATTGCTCACCAGACAAAACGAGCCATTATAACTAATGAAAGGTATTTGGGAATATGTTTATAATGAAGTAATATTTAAGTATTTTCATTTTCTTAATTCCCGGAGAACCCCTTTAAGGTTTTGTTAGATTGGTAAACAATAGATAAAATCACAGTTCTGGTACGTGTCAACCAGTGTTTACAATAAATACGTGATACTGTATTTAGTAATTAATCACAATAGATGATGGGTAATAAACAATAGATAAAGTAATGGAATACAGCTGCCCATACACAGAAACTGACATGCTGGAGTACTCCTACTGAGGAACCATAGGGGGAACTGTGTGGCTGGTGTGTCAGCTGTCTGGGGTCACAGGAGGCAGGCAAGCCTCAACTTGTGCGGTATTGCGATCAGTTGGACTCCTCAACTGTATAATGTTTCAGTGAAATAAAGAATGGATGATACCACAAATGTTGCCACATTAAACTGTTTTGCTATGTTTTTACAAAAGTGGTTGTGGGCCTGTTGTTTTATTGAATGGATTTGGCTTAGGGCTACCCCTAATTGGCTCCCTGGCCTTCACCCTTTCACCACAGGGATCTGGTCTATGCTCCAGGGGAACCACTAGGCCGATCGGCGCTAATTCTTGGAGTAGTCCCTTTTCAGTGACAGGTGACCCATGTCCGTCAAGAGACATCAGTGCATGGGACCAGGGCATGAGGCAAAACCACATATAGTGGCAGGGAAGGAACATAAATCCAAACCAATAAACAAACAAGCTCACGGAAAAAAAAGTGGTCTCAAATGGCAGAACATGCTCAAAAACCCCGATGCTGTAGCGCATATATAACCGGGGGAGCAAATCCCGCACATGTGGCCCGCTGCTGAGCGTAATCCCCAGCAAAAAATGCATACAATGGAGGATGCCTGCAGCGGACCACATGTACCACAAAGACATCCTACACAGGGTAGACAAATGTGCGGATGTGACAATCTACATAAAAAAACAATTCACAGAAAATGGTGCACTACAGCGGAAAATGCAGTTGACAATATATGGCTAAACCCTCACTCTGATGTTAAAATGAGACTTTCGCCAGTATATCCTTATATCAAAGACATACCGGAACCCGAGCACCGCGTCAAGGTATCTCAGTTGGCATGGGACCTAACGCTATCCCTACTATGGTATAGGTAATGACAGATAGGTACATGAGGTCCCAGACACAGCGACCAGCTCCCAGTTACCTCCAGCGTGAAATCACAGATATGGTGGGAGGTGGGGGGCCGGAGGCTGTATTTCCCACATTGCCCTGATGTCATGTGACCCAGGCTGCACAGGTGCACCTGAATGTTACCCATTAGTATAATCAAGGCACATTCAACCTGGAGTTGCCACGCCTCCAGGAATAAACGTACAAACAAACTCACAGAAAAAAAAGTGGTCTCAAATGGCAGAACATGCTCAAAAACCCCGATGCTGTAGCGCATATATAACTGGGGGAGCAAATCCCACACATGTGGCCCGTTGCCGAACGTAATCCCCAGCAAAAAATGCATACAATGGAGGATGCCTGCAGCGGACCACATGTACCACAAAGACATCCTACACAGGGTAGACAAATGTGCGGATGTGACAATCTACATAAAAAAACAATTCACAGAAAATGGTGCACTACAGCGGAAAATGCAGTTGACAATATATGGCTAAACCCTCACTCTGATGTTAAAATGAGACTTTCGCCAGTATATCCTTATATCAAAGACATACCGGAGCCCGAGCAGCAGTTCAGGGCTGGCAGCAAAGGCTTAACTCTGGTCAAGAGGCAGAGATCGGGCAAGTATGGCGCACTGGAACAGGAACTAGCAAGCTAGGTCCTATTGCTTAGGCACTTTCCGGCAGGGGAAGGTTCCTTAAAGACCCAAAGGTTGGCAGCCAAAGGCTGGAGAAGATTAGGGTGTACGCACTGTGGCTCATTAAGAGCTAGGGGAAGGGTATGCATGTACCCTAAGGCAGAGAGGTTTCAGGCAAGAATTGAATAGTCCATATAGGCCTGAAGCTAGGAACAACATCAATGCTTTGATGGACATGCCCACATAGAAAATGCAGTAGGAGGCTGGCACAGGCCATCAAAGAAAGGGCAGCAGTAGAATTATTAATGTCACCAAGCTGCAGCGTATATACACCCTGTGTGAACATATTCTAAATAAATGGTAGTGCTTAGAGTCCTATTTAGTTGTGATCTGGCACATGTGAGTCATTTAAGTTTTTGTGAAGTATGAGTGCCAAGCAATATATTTTGAGCGAAAACAAAGAGTTGGATGTCTTGTTATACGTGTATAAAGACAGCAGCAGAATCCAGAAATGGAGCAGTCCCAGTATATCTCTTAATATTATAAAAATAAGTTTCTGTCTGTCCGTCTGTCCGTCTGTCTGTTCTCTATGCGCGACCAAACTACTGGACCGATTTTCACTAAATTCGGCACACAGGTACATCAGGTGCCCGGGAAGGTTTTAGACCAGGTCTCATCTCTCTAGGACATAACGTTCCCGAGATATTCCCAAAATAGGACCTGCATTAGCCAATATTAGCCTGACAGCATTGGTTTTAAACCCCAACTGCCATTCTCTGCACAGACACACACAGGGCAAGTGCGGCGGGCGTCATGGCCGGCAAGTCTCTGCTGTTTCTAACAGCAGAGACTTGCCGTTACTTACCGCCATCGGCGGCGTCTTCCTGGGAGTTTAGATGCCGTGATCACACGTGATCACGGCATCTAGTTGCGTCTCAACCCGGAAGCATTCGCTTCCGGGTGGTGTACAGATACCCCGTGTGGCCAATCGGGGTGTCTGTACACCATATGAAAACTGTAATCCTCGCTGGTGAGGATTACAGTTTTCAAAGTGCAATTCTTATTCTGGCCACTAGATGGCAGGCCAGGGTAAGAAATGAGCAATTCTTGGATTTCTGAGTCTATAAAATCCCTGATTGCTCATAAAGAAAAAAAAAAAAGCCACAATATATAAGCCCATATTTGAGCTTTCAAATAGCAAAAAAAAAATTAAAAAAAAATGTTAAAAAATATATAAAAAATAAAAAAGATATAAAAGTTCAAATCACCCCCCTTTCCGTATAATTAAAAAATAAATACCTAAATAACAATAAATATAGACATCATGGGTATCACCGTGACCGAAAACGCCCGTACTTTTAAAATATAAAAAAAAAAAATTCCAATACGGCGAATTGTGTGGCGGAAAAAAGCGTCCAAATGGCGATTTGCCGTTTTTTGTCGCTTTTTTTTCTAAAAAAAAATTTAATAAAAAGTGATCAAAAAGTCATACACACCCCAGATTGGTATCAATAAAAACGTCAGATCGTCCCGCAAAAAATGAGCCCCCATACAGCTCTGTACACATAAATACCAAAAAGTTATAGGGGTCAAGATTTGACAAGGAAAAAAAAAAAAAGAAAAAGGGCAACTTTCTAATTATTTTATCACTATGAAAACGCAGGAAAAACTATACATATTAGGTATTGCTGGATTCGTACTGACCAGTAGAATGAAAGTAATGGATCAGTTTTAATGCACATCGAACGCTGAAAATAAGAAACCCGTAGAACTGTAGCGGAATAGCGTTTTCTTTGCAATTTCACCGGGTTTGGAATTTTTTTCCCGCTTCCCACTACACCATATGCAATATTAAATGGTGGCGTTGGAGAGTACAACTTGTCCCGCAAAAAACAAGCCCTCATACAGCTATGTGAACAGAAAAATAAAAGAGTTATGGCTGTATGAAGGCAGGGAGCGCAAAACGAAAATGCATAACCGAAAAAACCTCCGGGCGCGAAGGGGTTAACAGCCAGCTGAGGATCTCAGGTAACAATCCAGTCATTTCTATTCAATGCTTTAAAGGGCCACAGCGCTGTGGATGATACTGTTAAAGGGGTATTCCGGTTACCATAAATATAACTTATGTTTTAGACTAATTTTAGACTATGACCGTTCAGTAGTAAATCTTCCACTGCTACCCATTGCGTGTCCTCATAAATTACCATTGCACCGATCTGTGATTCACACCACTCTCAAAAGAAGGACTTACAACACCTGCTCCAGGTTTCACTAAGCCACACCCGGGATCTGTCAGGCCACGCCCCCTTCCCCCTCCGCAGCCAATTGGGATTGAAAAAATGAAGGTAAAAATAAACGTCAGCTGAAGGGGTGGGAGGGTGAGTTTCTCTCTGCAACAACACACAGAAACATTAGATGAAATAGACTAATATTAGACTACTACCGTTCAGTAGTAATAAAAGATCTTTTCTTCCACTAAAAGGACTTAAAAGCAACCCCCCCCCGAGGTCCCGCTAAACCACGCCCCCGGTCAGGACACGCCATCTGCCACTCCGCAGCCGCTGGGGATTGAAAAAATGAAGGTTAAAATCAACTTCTGTCAGCTACAGGAATGGGTGGGAAGGAGACTTTCTCTCTGCAATGACACATACACAAACATTAAATGAAATAGATTAAATATATCTGTGCAAAGCAATGTTTTCTTCCACTGCTACCCACTGTGTTTCCTCAAATTACCATGGCATTGACCTATAATTCAGGCCACCCTGAAAAGAAAGACCTAAAAGCACCCCCAGGTCATGGGGGGTCAGGTCATGCCCCCTTCCACTCCGCAGCCAATGGGGATTGAAAAAATGAAGGTAAAAATCAACTTCTGTCAGCTGCGTTGACTTTCTCTCTGCAACGACACACGGAAACATTAAATGAAATAGATGAAATATACCCAGGCGAAGCCGGGTCTTTCTGCTAGTATTCAATAAAAATAGAAGTGGATATGCGCAAATACATACAGATGGTCGGAAATATTAAATAAAAATGTGCACCGGGTTGGGAGCGTGGTTTACCGGGACCTTGGGGGGGGGGGATGCTTTTAGGTCCTTCATTTCAGGGTGGTCTGAATTATAGGTCAATGCCATGGTAATTTGAGGAAACACAGTGGGTAGCAGTGGAAGAAAACATTGCTTCGCACGGGTATATTTAATCTATTTCATTTAATGTTTCTGTGTGTGTCATTGCAGAGAGAAAGTCTCCTTCCCACCCATTCCTGTAGCTGACAGAAGTTGATTTTTACCTTCATTTTTTCAATCCCCATTGGCTGCGGAGTGGGAGAGGGCATGGCCTGACCGGGGGCGTGGTTTAGCGGGACCTTGGGGGGGTTGCTTTTAAGTTCTTTTAGTGGAAGAAAACATCTTTTATTACTACTGAACGGTAGTAGTCTAATATTAGTCTATTTCATGTAATGTTTCTGTGTGTTGTTGCAGAGAGAAACTCATCCTCCCACCCCTGCAGCTGACAGAAGTTTACTTTTACCTTCATTTTTTCAATCCCAATTGGCTGCGGAGGGGGGGAGGGGGCGTGGCCTGACAGAGTCGGGGTGGGGCTTAGTGAAACCTGGAGCAGGTGTTGTAAGTCCTTCTTTTGAGAGTGGTGTGAATCATAGGTCGATGCCATGGTAATTTATGAGGACACGCAATGGGTAGCAGTGGAAGATTTACTACTGAACGGTCATAGTCTAAAATTAGTCTAAAACATAAGTTATATTTATGGTAACCGGAATACCCCTCTAACAGTATCATCCACAGCGCTCTGGCCCTTTAAAGCATTGAATAGAAATGACTGGATTGTTACCTGAGATCCTCAGCTGGCTGTTAATTACCTGGCTGCGTTGTTATGGAAACCTGCCCTCCCTGTGTGTGTCTGTGCAGAGAATGGCAGTTGGGGTTTAAAACCAATGCTGTCAGGCTAATATTGGCTAATGCAGGTCCTATTTTGGGAATATCTCGGGAACGTTATGTCCTAGAGAGATGAGACCTGGTCTAAAACCTTCCCGGGCACCTGATGTACCTGTGTGCCGAATTTAGTGAAAATCGGTCCAGTAGTTTGGTCGCGCATAGAGAACAGACAGACAGACAGAAACTAATTTTTATAATATTAAGAGATATTTTGAGAGCTGCAGATTTATAACCATTGTGTGAAGAACCTGGTATGGAGAGGTCTAGTGTCTGTTAACCTAAGAAGTAAAATTATGTGTGAACACATTGGCATTTGCAGTGTTTGCCTGTGTACATAACTTTGCGCTGTCACTAGAACCTTCTCTGGGAAAGTGTTGAACACTTGGCCTGTTGTATAAGAGGTGAGAAGAGTGTGATCAGGATTAACTGAGGAGAGCTGTGGTTATAGCAACTACTGTATGATCTCCAATACCTAAAATTCTCTTTACGCCTCACTGCTAGTAGGCTCAAAGGTGAGGACAGTTCCTGTCAAATAGGTCTGTCCATTAGGTTAAAATTCTATGCCGAATATAGGAGGTGTTTAATGAGCTTTTCATGTTTAACTCTTTAAATTATGACAAATATTCAGAGCTGATCTACCATAGGAGTTAAAAGCTGAAGATGAGCTAATGTTAAGAACATTGCAAGACACTCAGGCTTTCTTATTGAAAAAACAAAAAATAACTGATTTGACCTTGTTAGGTTTAGGTGTCCTGTGCCCATACAGCTTCAATAGCTCTCCCAATTCCCCCTGTACAATACACACTCCCCTATACACATACAAGCTTGGCTCCGCCGAGCATGTATGTGTTTTCAATAGGGACAGAGCTGAAATTCACTCAGATGCCTTTGGCAGCGGCTTATCTCCAGGGACAACGAAAGGCGTAGAAATTCAAAAACTCATCCTCCTCTTCACTGACAGAAAGGGCTCCCCATATACATGAATAGCAAAAATGGTGGGTTTGGCTGACAATAATTTAATGTTTATGGGGGCCTTTAGGACTGGCCCAGAGGGGTACAGGTGAATCCCTCAGTGGGCCCGTGAGCAAGGTGGGCCCCTAGTCTCCCCTCCTGCACAAGTGGTACATAACACACTAGACTTACTGCACTACATACATTTATTCAATATACAGCACCTCAACCAGCCTATGTTCATGTAAAAAACTTGATAGATTATTAAAGAAACTCCCCTGTTTATTATTATAATAGACATGATCAGATAGCTGAGATGACTTCTAGGTATAGAAGAAAGCAAGCCAGTGCCCTCTTCTCCCCAGGACCTACCTTCTCAAAGTTGCTGCAGAGACCTCCATATTATATCATCTGGTAGCACTTTGCAGCTGTGTGAGAAGGTAATATTTGAATGTATCAGTATGTTGGGGGTCTAAAATAAATTTTACTGGTGGGCCCTAGGCACCTTAGTCCGACGCTGGGCCCAACGTAGGGATACATTCAAATATTACCTGTTCACACAGGAGTAAGATGCTACCAGATGATTGAATAGGGGGGTCCCTGCAGCAACTTTGAGAAGGTAGGTCCTGGTGAAAAGTGGATACAGGCAGCTTTCCTCTATACCTAAAGGTCGTCTCAGCTCTGATCGTGTCTATAATAATAAACTGCAGAGTTTCTTTAATAATCTAAGTTTTTTATATGAACATAGGCTGGTTGAGGTGCTGTACATTGGAAATATATATGTAGTGCAGTAAGTTTATAGTGTTATGTGCCACTTGTGCAGGGGGTGGAAGACTAGGGACCCACCTGGGGGGTTCACCTGTAACCCTGTGGGCCAGTCCAAGTCTCCATACCCATACACCAAAGCTCCCAAATTTTTTTCATTAAAGGGTTTCTGTCACCAGTTTTGGGCATATAAAACAGGATGACATTTGCAATGTGCAAATGTCACCTGATGCCCAAACTGGTGATAATTTTTTTACTGGTGCCCCCGTTTTTGAAATAAATCATCTTTTGTTGTATGCAAATGAAGCTTACTAGGTGCAAGGGGCGTTTACCTCGCACCTAGTAAGCTCCGTTTGCCCACGCCTACCTTCACTTGATTGACAGGGCCAGGCAGCTTGTTGGATCCTCTGCCGGCCCTGTGCTCCATTCAAATCCCGCGCCTGCGCCCTGCGGAATAAAAGCGGCGCAGGCGCAGTGAGCGGCGCTGGCCGCCGGGCTCCCGGCTACCTCACTGCGCCTGCGCCGATGACGTCATGTGTACTCTGACGTCATCGGCGCAGGCGCAGTGAGGTAGCCGGGAGCCCGGCGGCCAGCGCCGCTCACTGCGCCTGCGCCGCTTTTATTCCGCAGGGCGCAGGCGCGGGATTTGAATGGAGCACAGGGCCGGCAGAGGATCCAACAAGCTGCCTGGCCCTGTCAATCAAGTGAAGGTAGGCGTGGGCAAACGGAGCTTACTAGGTGCGAGGTAAACGCCCCTTGCACCTAGTAAGCTTCATTTGCATACAACAAAAGATGATTTATTTCAAAAACGGGGGCACCAGTAAAAAAATTATCACCAGTTTGGGCATCAGGTGACATTTGCACATTGCAAATGTCATCCTGTTTTATATGCCCAAAACTGGTGACAGAAACCCTTTAAAGGACTCAAGCGGTATAATGTGTCATTTTCAATTCACAGCTCTCCCCTTCAGCACATCGTCAGCTCCGAGAGTATTTACGAAGCTTGTTGTGTAAATGATAGCCTTTCTCAGGCAAAACGATATGGTGATCATCCACTGTACGTGTTAAATGACATAATAATTGTGTAGTGCAGGTCGGTACTGATGCAGCAATCAGCAATATGTGGGGGGGGGGACTGTATTTTTGCAATTTTTTTCCATTGAAAAGCTTTTTCTTCAATGGAAAAAATGTGTATCTTTTTAAGATATGATAATTTTTTTGAACTTTTTTTAACCACTTATTATTCCCACAAGAGGACTTTAATAGGTAATCTTTTGATAATGTCTATTATACATTTGTATTGCTAATGCAAATCCACGTCTATGTTGTTCTGCTGTGATTGCTGAAATTTCCATTTGGATCAATAAAGTGTATTGTATCGTATCATAAATGTATTATACTGTCACTGTTATACTAACAGAGACCAGCAGGCTGCACCAGAGAGGTGTAGCCTGTTAGGAATATACTGCAGGCTGTCTTGGACTCATTAGTTACCCAGCTGCAATTCAAAGACATTGGCACACTGCAATCTCAATCTCCTGACTGGCACTCCTGTCAGTACGGGCCATTAGAACAGCTCTTATGTGAGTCTCAAGCCCCTGTTGTGGGGAATAACAATATATGGGTGTAAAGTAGAACAGGCCTAATTGCCCATAGAAACCAACCAGATTCTAACTTTCATTTTCCAAAGGAGCTGTGAAAAATGAATTGTGGAATCTGATTGGTTGCTATGGGCAACCAAGCCAGTTCTACTTTACACCAGTTTGATAAATCTCCTCCATAATGGCTATTTGTAGGTTTTCTGATACAGGGTACTATTATACATACCTATTATATGCTGCTGTTCTAATTTCCTAACACTCTGTGGTGGGAGCAGGAGCGGATTAAGGGCCCATTCACACGACCGTGTGAAAGGGACCGCATCCATTCCGTTATTTTGCAGAATAGGGGCAGCCCCATTCATTTCAATTGCCGTGTGTGATGTTGCCGAGCCGCGGCTCCGCAAGAAAAAATAGAGCATGTCCTATTCTTGTCCGCAATAGTGGAGAAGAATAGGCATTTTGAATGGGGTGCCGGGACATGTGTTCCGCAAATTGGATTTTTGCGGATCCGCAATACCATGGCGTCTGAACAGCCCCTAATTGTGTCACAGGCTGTGACAAAACCCGCACCTCGCAGCCCCGTCTGACGTCGGGCTCACGTGATGCGGTTATGTCACTGGTTACCAAGATGTGACGCCTCACTAGGAGCACATAAGGTCAACTTGGTACAGTTTACACAGACACCTTCTGCCACGCGGGTACAAGGAGGCCCGGGAAATGAGAGGGGGTGGTCCACGCCCCTCTGGTGTAACCCCACACTCGCTCAAAACCTTGACAAGCTGAGAGAGCCTTTTCACTGCCCCAGTGAAACAGAGCTTTCTCAGCCCGGTAGACTGCCACCACTTGCTCGTTTAATATAAGCCTGGTCCGCTAACGGGATTATATCGGGGCAGGAAGCACCCCCAGGTAGCTATGATTATGCTGAAAACACAGACGTGGGGATTCGTGAACGAGATACAAAAACAGCACAAGATTAAATTATATGTTTAATTGCCTTAAGGGCACACTAGATATAACTATATACACAGAGAATGGATACAGTGGTCAGATATGCAAATACAGGTGGTATGATACAACAGAATTGAACAGCGCAATAGTCAGTTACCAGATGAGTTGGATTTTGATGAGTTCTGGGTTGCTGTAAGTCCTGGCTGTAGTCACATGGGGGCGGTGATGTCAGCAGTCGCTCTAAACACATGCTAAATGTGACCCCCTTTCAGAGTAAGACAAAGACCTCTGTCCTGAGGTGCCTTTTTCACTTGTAGCCGGCCACTCCCCCTCCTCCTTCTGGGAGGAGTCCACCCTCCCTTCCCAGTTCTGGTAGCCAAAAGACCCACACAAACCATCTTGGGCATAGCTCCAGACCGGAAGGTCACAGGGAAATGGTTCTGGTACCAATGGATCTTCCTGGGGTCTGGCTACAGGTGGAGACCAAACATAACACATTCAACAGGTTCCTGCTTGGAGATCTCCGTATCTCCGCTTCCTGACACCTTATCGCTAACCTAAGACCACAGTAAAATGCACCCTGGTCTGTGGGTCGCAAATATATAACTGGTTCATGCCTGAGATGTACGGGCAATTAATAATTCCTTATTAATTCCTGGTTCCGGGGTGTCTAGGAATTCAGTGATGTGGCTAACAAGCTGACTGCCCCCCTGCTAAGGGGCTCTTCCTGGAGGAGGACTTTGACTCTGCCCTGGCTTGGTGACGTGTAAATTGAACACTTGTGAACTGCTTTGAAGACAGGACCTATTCATTCCATCTGCTAGTTGACTGCAGATGGCTATGATTAAATCATGGCTAACATGGATCATGATTCTACATTCCTCACACAGGCCAGGGACTGTTTACCCATCTTTCGTCCCTTCCCTTTGGCCTGACTGTCCTCGTTTTCGCGTTGTGCTCCATGTTTATTGTTTTTCTGGTACATATTAAGGAAAACTATGCTATGTATATAGTGTCATTGCCCATATACACCTGAGGACACTAGGGATCTGGAAAAACTTTTTTTGGGGGAATGTACTAAGCGATGCTGACACTAAACTATACAATCAATGCCATTTATCAATGAAAAGGAAGAGATAGATAAGGGACTAGTGGTGACAGTGCACAGAACCACAATCCACAAACAGAATAATACACTATGATAGCTGACCGGTGTTTAGTGGTCAGAGGAATTTTAATTTAATGAAATAGAGTAGTTTTATTGTTACATGTCACAGGGCACAGGAAGAGAGTGGTGGGGAACAGATGAGTATGATTCTTTCCTTGAGTAACACATGTTAGGGGCCCAATAACAAAATAATCTGCTTTTGGGCCCTATGAATTATAGTTACGCTCCTGTACTGGCCTAAGTGGTTATGTGCCCTCAAGGACCATGTGAGCCAGCAGTGACATGCCACTTGGGAACTTCACTACTGAGGCCAGTCACTGGCCGCAGCAGTGAATGTGACCCTGTTTGAAAGTAAGCAAGCTGTGGACTAGAATATTACTGAACGGAGCCAGGGCACAGGAAGAGAGCAGTGGGGAACAGACAAGTATGATTCTTTCCCTGAGTACCACTTGCTAGGGAGTTTACTTTGAAAGGGACCCAAATCTGAAAAACCTTTTAAACCTATCAAGATTCCACTGCATGACCTGAAGAGGGCTGTGCATCAAAATCATCCAAAGATATTGATGAAGACATTTGCAGGGTGAAATGTTCCAATATTCCTCCTCAATGTTGTGCAATTCTCATTTGCAGCTGCAGGAAATGTTTGGTGGAGGTGATTGCTGGGGAATTACAGGGTATAAATTTCCATAGTAGTTGCCTACTCCTCCAATATTAACACAAGACAATTAGCGTCAATTACCAAATATATCTAACAGAGAAACTGGCCTTGTTGCTCATAGCAAACAATCACTGTGCAGCTCTTGTTTTTCCAGAGCACTTAAAAAAATTAAACGGAGCTCCGGCTGGTTGCAATGGGCAACATGGCAGTAGTATGACATGTTGTTAGGAGTTTTACATGTTAACGTGTTATGTTGTTTGTTGAAATACCCTACATGGCCTCAGGAAACACATGTGGCTGGTGAGGCTACTCTTCTGGCTACAGTGTTCAAATGCTGGCTGTTTGGAAACAAAGACTAGGAGGACCACGAGAGGACCTATGCTGGATTAGCAGGGGATTGAAGAGATGAGTAGTTTAAAAAGAATGTTTTTATGTTTTATAACTTTTACAGCATTTATTTTTTTTAGAACCAGATATCCCCTTTAAATGGCGCAATTAATAAATAACATGTAGTTGATATCACTGTATGCTTATGAGGCACCTAATATATAAGAATATGCTTCTTCTATTTCAGGTGGTTCTGGATTATGATTTGGATTTATAGATAAGCCTGTGTATTTTTACCTGGTTATGAGGCTCCTGTAAACAATTAAGGAATTTTTGGCACAAAACTGTACAATAAAACATCTCAGACTTGGGTCATAGACTCATCTCGTCAGGACAATGATGCAAGGTGACAGTGGACTAATATCAATGTAGTTTGCGTGGTAAACCTTCCTGTGAGTAAAGAACAGTTTGGATGGCACTGTATACTGAAATATCACTGCTTATCAGATGCTTTCCTTTATGTCAGCAGCCTTTGTGAATAAGCTTTCTCAGCACAGCAATGCCCCATACAATAAGGCCAGTACTGGAATACTTCCAGCTACAGTAAATCCAGTGACTGTGAACATAAATTAATGTGAAGACCTTGCTACTAATCAGATATCAATCAAACAGTCGTGACCACTTAAAGCCAGTCTTTACCAAACATGAATTTCCAGCTACATTTAACCCTTTCACCCCCGGAGGTTTTTTTTGTTTTTGCATTTTTGTTTTGCGCTCCCTGCCAGCGCAATAACATTTTTATTTTTCTGTTCACATAGCCGTATGAAGGCTTGTTTTTTGTGGGACAAGTTGTACTTTCCAACGCCACCATTTAATATTGCATATGATGTAGTGGGAAGTGGGAAAAAAATTCCAAATTAGGTGAAATTGCAAAAAAAAAGCAATTCCGCCACAGTTTTATGGCTTTTTTATTTACAACGTTTGATGTGCAATAAAACAGTATTTTCTTAGTTACTTTCATTCTACATGTCAGTACGAATCCGGCGATATCTAATATGTATAGTTTTTCTTGCATTTTGATAGTGATAAAATAATTACAAAGTTGAAAAATGTATTTTTCTTTCGTCGCCATATTTTGACCCCTATAACTTTTTGGTATTTATTTGTATGGAGCTGTATTTTTTGCGGGGCGATCCAAACTTCTCATTGATACCATTCTGGGGTTTGTGTGACTTTTTGATCACTTTTTATTTATTTTTTTTTAGAAAATAAAGCGACCAAAAATGGCAAATCGGCCATTTGGCCTTTTTTTTTATTTCGCTGTTTTCCGTATGGGAAATATGATGTGTATTTTTTAATTTTTTTTACTACTTTTATTTTTATTTTGGGGAAAGGGGGGTGATTAGAATTTTTTATTTTTAAAAACTTTATTTATTTAAATATTTTACACTTTTATAGTTCCCATCATCTGATTGCTGTTATCATAGACTCCAATGCACTTGCATTGGAGCCTATGATGATTTTACTAGTTTCCTAAAGGCAGGGACTGCTGCATACATGCTTCGGCTTCTCCACTCGCCACACGGGGCAGCCGGAGCAACACCGGAAGCGCACGTTTCCTGGTTTTCAAGCGCTCGGATGCCATGGTCTGGATTGACCATGGCATCCGAGGGGTTAAATGTCTGCGATCGGCATAACTGTGGTTGCGGACATCAGCCGCAGGTGTCTGCTGTAGGAGTCAGCAGGCCACCCACAGCTATGGCGCCTGCTCTGCTCAGGAGCGGGTGCCATCTTTAAAGACCCGCCCAGCACCGTCCTAGTAAGGGATGAGTATATATATATATATATATATATATATATATATATATATATATATACTCATCCCTTACTTCAGCACAGTTTTCAAACAGCAGTGGTGACTAGAGATGAGCGAATCAAGTCGATCCGAATTTCAGGATAAATTTGACTCGCCTCAAAGCCAAATTTCCTTACCTCCTCCATTTGCTCACGGCGTGATGACGTTGAATTGTTGTTGTTTTTTTTTTTAATTTGCTGAGAATACAAAAGAAGTAGTCTGGCTCTAATGATACCTTTGCCAATCCTTTACATTGAAATGCCACTGCTTGGTTTCTGGCCATCTTAGGGTGGGTTCACATCAGGCTGATGCCATACAGTGACATCCGTTCACCATAGAGTTCCATTTAAAAAAAAAGGTATACTTATTTTTACCAGACTCTGCGGGATACCAGGGCCGATCGGAATGGCAAGTGGTGTGGATACAGTTGATTACCAGGGGTTGGCTCCGAAGCAATAAAGGAGGGAGTAATGGTGGAGAAATAGTAGAGTCCAGACTTTCATTGTGATATCTTGTAAAAGGCTTCCATTCCTCTGTTTGAAGTGGGAATTATAGTGTAATGATGAATGGTGTAGTTTTTCTCAGATTAACAAACTCTTATGAGAATATAGTCCTGATACAAGGAAGAATTATCGAGCTTTCCATAAATAGTCTGGATGAAGCCATGGCTGTAACACCAGACTGTGCAGACTCTGTTTTATGTAGTATGCTCTTTATACACATATGTATCAATGTGGTTTTGTATATACATTAGATTTGAGTTGTACTAAGAATACATTCTGCTCTGCGGACAATGAACAAATTTGAAACCTTTACACGTACTACATTAGCTTTGTGGGCTTCACAATATACAACTTCTGCATGCAGAGCAGAACCTTTGGCAGTACGTGCTTTGCATTCTCTTTACTGCTTCAAGAGTGAAAGGGTAGATACCTAGAAAAATATTATATAGAATAAATTGTCCATTTTCAAAGATATTTCTGGTTTCCTCCCTAGGAATCATACTACTCTGTGCCAGCAGATACCCCCTCCTCTTGGTCTTGGGCACCCACCCACTTTTCCGCTTTTCCTGACACTGCAGTTCTGTCCGTGCCAGGCTGTGATCACTGGCTCCTTTTGTTTCGAGATTAATCCACAGAACACACAGTGATGAGGTTGGTGCTGAGCTGTGATGGACTTCCTTGTCTCCGGGCTCCTCACTTGGTGGATGAAGATGTTTGGGGCTATGGGGTGCCTTTATCTGGTGCCCCTCCTCCCTGGCTGAAAACAAACCACCTGTGGCACTGTGAGTGTAACATCTGCTCACGTTAGACGAGATCAACACAGGTTTGAGGAGAGCTGGTCAGTCTCTAACTCCATGGCTACTGCACTAAGAGGTCTCACCTGTCCCAAGGCAAAGGAAAAGACTTGGAAGTGCCTCCCTCAGACAAGTCACTATCCTGTGCCTCAGGAATGGTTGGAAGCATATTCTGCTGACACAGACGATGCCTCATCCCCAAGAGCCAAGGTTGGGGCATGGAGCAGATGTCTATATTGTTACCCAGATTACCAAGGCAATGAGGAGAAGTTGGCATTATCCTTCATGGCTTTACTGAGTTCCTTCAGAGTGGCACAAGAAAGACTGTTTCCGTCAAGTGCAAGGTGCGTAATATTGGGAAGAACTGCCAGAGCAGGTAAAGACAAACTCAACAAATGCTGTCTGTAAGTTCAGTAAAGCCACACTGGTTAGACTATCTCCATATCTTTGTAAGTAGATGATCACATGCTGAACATCTCTGAGTGTGAATGGGATACCAGACAGATCCAGGGAATCAATATTTGATTTTGCTTGTAGGCTATTCTTTAGGCTGCCAAAAGAGAAGGAATTTACATTGGGATGGTCACATTCATTATAATGTACTACATATAGCAACTAATACAGTTTAATTCTACCTAAACACAACTGTACTTTATTGAGTTCACTACAATTCAATCAACACTTCTGCAGGTGTCTAAATCTGAAATTGCTCTTGAGAAAATGTAGTGTTCCTTTAAAGGGGTTCTCTAGTTTGGACCACTTCTGTTCTTGGGCAAGTTCTTTAGTGACTAGCTGTTCACCAGTGTCTCTGCTGCTAGGAGTCTCCAGCATGTATTAGTTGGAGAACTGAGCGGCCACTGTTCATTTCCCCTGCCTTTTATCTCAAGAGAAAATGGTACGAGGGACAGCTCTAATTCTTAACTATGCTAAGGAATAGAGGGGAATCCCACACAAGTGACCTCCCTCCATTAACTCAAAATATCCAATCAAAATTAAAGACATTAACAAGATTTAACAAATAATAACTTATACTTAGAATAAGTCATCAGTATCACATCAATGGGGGTTCGATAGCTCATCAATTCTGGAGAACCCCCTTAAATTCAAAAGAAGTTGTCTAACCAGGCAACCCACTTAAAGGTGTTGTCTCATGAGACACAACCAATATTAGACTGCGCCTGGCGATCAGTAGGGAAAATGTTTTATTGTATTACTTCACAGCAGTTCTAATGAATGACCTCCTGTAATACAAGGATGGTTTGAATCCGCTAGATTGGGATCCACTGTCACAAAGTGGCTCTCTGATCTGGCTCGTAGAGATGGTCCAAAACCGGAGAATACCATCTATGATATCGATGTGCTCTAATAGTCCATATAGATAGGTTTTGTCATAATGAAACAATCTCTTTAAATTCTTTGTGC
The DNA here is from genome assembly GCA_900303285.1 of Rhinella marina. Classification (NCBI taxonomy): domain Eukaryota; kingdom Metazoa; phylum Chordata; class Amphibia; order Anura; family Bufonidae; genus Rhinella; species Rhinella marina. Next base: position 54,395 of record ONZH01030531.1, read on the forward strand.
TTCATGTTCCAATTCAAAATGTGGTGCTGACTGGTGTGGCCACAAACAATATCATCATATATAGTATATATGCAAAATTTTATTAATTAGCACAAATAGTATAAAATATGTCATTATGGAAACCGTGGTCTACAGAGAGCTGTAATTGTACTACTTCTGTAAATTAGTAAAGTGGACCATTACACGTACAATGCAATATTTTGCTTTGCTTTCATCATAGTCTATTCACTAGACCATACTTTTCCTTCAAGGTAGACTGTGTCAATGCCACTTTGAGTGTGGTGTCAAATGGTAAAGACGCTTCTGACAGATTCGGTCTGTAGATTTCATTTGGTCTAGTTCCTAAGTAAATGTGCAATTTTACAGGAAATGTACGATAGTCATGTATTTAGGGTAAATCAGAATTTTTTTATTTAAGAATAAAATGAACACAGGAAAAAGACATACACAAGCATGTTCATATAAATCATGAGCAAGATACACGTAATTGTTAATACGGCACAGTTACAGGTCAGTCTTGCAAAATGAATAAAGCAGAACAAACCAATCTTGGGGAGACATGAAACGCGACAAGACACCAGGGGGGAGAATTACCAAGCAGAGAAACCACCTCATTCCGTATGTTGAAGAAATAGGGTTGAGACTAACCTAAAAAGACCCGCAATATATAATCACAGTAATAGGCAGAGAAAGAAGAAAAAATAAAATAAAATAAAAATTATATGTAGAAAGAAAAGATAAAGCTAAGGGTATGCTCCCCCGCCCAGCCAGGTATGATATGCAGGAGAATCCCTAAAGTCCATCCAGGGAGCCCATCAGGTATTAAACTGATGATATGTATTGGTTTCGGATGCTATCATGTTTTCCATTCTCATAATTCTATGCATCTCCTCCGCCCATGATACTCTAGTAGGTGATATGGTTTGCTTCCAGAAACGTGGTATAACCATTCTTAAAGCAATCACAAAACATCTATAAACACCCTTTTTGATCTTGCGAAATGGGCCTGGAAACATGGACAATAGGGCAATCTCCATAGTTATCACCATAGAGGAGTGAAACAAACGATTATATAAATCGGTGATATCCACCCACAGTTGATTGACAGACATACATCCCCACCAAATATGTTCCATCGTCCCTACAGCACCTCCACATCTCCAACACAGATCAGAACAGGTGGGGTACATCATATGTAATCTAAGTGGGGTCATGTACCACCTGGATAGAATCTTGTAGCTGTTTTGTTGAATACCACAGGAGATGGAAAGCTTATGAGTAAGGATTAAGGCCTTGTCTCATTTCTCCTTAGAATATAAACTCCCAGGCCAGTATAAAGGGAGGGTGGGAGGCCTCCCAGGAGCAACCCATACACCGCGGAGATTAAGTGTTGAAAGTGTTGAGAAGGAGAACCAGTAACACAAATCTGTTCAAACGGATAAAGAGTTCTGCTCAGAACAGATTTAGAGAAGGAAGCCCTCACCCAGCTGCTCAGTTGATTATACTCCAACCACGCACCCCCCGGGACTGAACCCTCAGGGTAGAACGTTGGGAGAGGTTTAACTTCACCCTCCTTGCAGAGTTGTGACAGATAGAGGCCAGAGGATCTAGAGTGACCCAAAATCTCACCTGCAGTAAGACCAGGAGCAAACTTCGGATTACCGAACATCGGTGTCATGGGTCCTCTGGGACCAAGTAAATTATGGGAGACTCTAAGTCTATCCCACAGTCTGACAAGGGAGCGAAGTAGAGGGGAAAGAAGAGATTGATCCCCCCTATCCCCTGGTTCAAGCCAAAACAAAGATTTTAAAGGGACCCAGGAGTTGGTGGTCTCCATCTGGACCCACAATTTAGAGGAAAAATGTAAATGAAGGTTTAGAATAGTGGTAAGAATGGTGGACCTATTATACAAAGAGAAATCGGGTGTCACGCGAGGTCGGCGTCGCGCTCCCTCTGCATGACGTCGCCGGACCTCTCCGCCCCCTAGAGACGAGCAATAGGGAATTGAAGTGCTGGTCTTGTCAGCCAGCACTTCATGAGTTAATTCTCTGTTTGGGTTTAGCCATGTGGTGCTGATCACACCACATGGCTACTTTACATATTGTTTGGACAGCTTGCTCCGCCTCAGGTCATGTGATGCTGGCCACATCACATGATCCTGGGCGGGCTATTTAAAGATGGCAACTGCCTCACTTAGATGCCTGTGATTAGTCTTCTGAGATCAGTGCTGTGTGTTGGACCTTGCTTTTGGATTATTGGTATATTGGATTTTGGCTTTGGACTTAGACTACGCTTTTGTGATTCCCCTCGGTATTTGACGTGACCTCCTGTTCTTGACTTGGCTTGCTGACGATTCTGCTATTGTGTTTGTTTCTGTCTGTGTTCGTCTTTCCCTGTGTTCCCTTCCCTACCCTGTGCACGTACTCAGCATAGGGACCGTCTCCAAGTTACGGTTTTGTCGCCTAGGGCATCTACTGTAAGTAGGCAGGGAAAGAGGTGGGGTTCAGACAGGGCACACTATCCCTTGTTTCCCTGTCGTGACATCGGGTAAGCCACATCCCCCCCTCTCTTTTTTGCTACATAAAATGGAGTGACTAAGGCGATGACCAGTACCTCCCCATACAAATCTTGTCAAGATTTTCCTACAAAGAAACATCTGGGGATCTGGATCGGCAATGCCTGGGCCAAGTACAAGAATTTGGGTAGCAGATCCATCTTTATAGCATTAATCCTACCAAACCAAGAGATGGGGAGCCCCGCCCACCTATCCAGGTCCCGTTCAACCCCTCTCAAAAAAGGACTGAAATTCAATCTGAAGGCGTCCCTGGAGCTAGCGGGCAAATTAACCCCAAGGTATTTAATGAAGTCAGAACGCCATTTGAAAGGAAAGGACGCCCTCATATTAGAAGCCTCCATATCTGGAATATTGATGTTGAGAATCTCTGATTTCTGGGTGTTCACTTTAAAGTTGCTTAAGATTCCATACTGGCGGAACTCCTCAAGAATGTTTGGTAGAGTGATAAGCGGATTGGTAACGTAGATCAGAAGATCATCTGCAAATAACGCTAACTTATGGGTAGTGGTAACTACTCTAATACCCTGTACAGATGGATTGGCCCTTAGGGCCAGGGCCAGGACCTCCATCACCAAAATATATAATAGAGGGGACAAGGGGCAACCCTGACGGGTCCCATTCTGTATATTAAAGGAAGAAGACAGCTGCGCATTAACCCTAACTTGTGCTGAGGGATTATGATAGTCATGTATTTAGACAAGAACACTCACTAGCACATTGAAGCAAAGTAATTCAGTGCAGTCTGCAGGCAGCGTGATATATAGTTTTTTAGGGAAAAGATTAAGTATAAGGTTCCATGCACACAACTGTATTTTTGGTCCGCATCCGAACTGCATTTTTTGTAGATCCAGTGCGGACCCATTCATTTCAATAGGTGTGCTTTCCGCATCTGTATGTCAGTTCTGCCGTCCCGCAAAAAAACATAGAACATGTCCACGTAATGGATATGGTCATGTGCATGGGTCCTAACGTAATTTAATCAATTAATGCTCTGCTCTTTCTGAACCCCTGTGTAAAGTTATCAGTGACTTACAGCTACCTTTGTATACACACTTACATATAGAATGCTAACAATAACTGATAACACCTCCCTATGTACAACTATCAGTGACTGACAGCTATCTCTGTATACACACTTACACAGAGAATGCTATCAATCACTGATAACACCTCCCCCTATTCCCGTGTACAAATATCACTGACTGACAGCTATCTATGTATACACACACACACACACAGAGAATGCTATCAATCACTGATAACATCTCCCCCGTGTACAACTATCAGTGACTGACAACTATCTATGTATACACATTTACACAGAGAATACTATCAATAACTGATAATACCTCCCTGTGTATAACTATCAGTGACTGACAGCTATCTATGTATACACACTTACACACAGAATGCTATCAATCACTGATAACACCTCCCTGTGTACAACTATCAGTGACTGACAGCTATCTCTGTATACACACTTACACAGAGAATACTATCAATCACTGATAACACCTCCCCTGTGTATAACTATCAGTGACTGACAGCTCTGTATACACACTTACACACAGAATGCTATCAATCACTGATAACGTCTCCCCTGTGTACAAATATCAGTGACTGACAGCTATCTATACATAAGCACTTATACAGAGACTATTATCAATCAATGATAACACCTCCCACAGCTTGCACTGCATTTTGCGGTGGCCATGTTTGCACCCTACAGAAAAAAAGTGATGGCCTCTCTGGTGGCCGGGACCATGGTAGTGCATATAGGCTGGTGCTTTTTCCTATGGTGTGCAAGCACGGCCACCGCTGCTGGATTGCAGGGTGGTTGTAACCATAGAAACAAGCAGTGTATAATGTGATGGAAAAATAAATCCAGCCAGCATCTGTTATAAATGGAAACCACAATGTAGTGATGCATCCAGCACACAATGAACACCAGTGGTTACTGATGGACTCCAATGACTTATAATGGGGTACTCTGGGGTCTGCCTTGGTGTCCATCACCTTGATGGAAGAAAAAGCACTGCCTGCAGAATAATGATCAAATAATTATAGAACATAATGCATAGTTTTTGTCAGCAAAAATTAGTTCCATGCAGACGGTCTAATAAACTAGCATTCTCTGTGGCTGTAGCTGTCAGTACTGCAGCTGAGATCTTACAGACTTGCTGTAGTTGTCTTGACTGAGATGACTCATTTACTGCCATATAAAACTCTTCTTTATATCAGCATCCTACATATTGATGGCTTGTGGTCACTCACTGACACAGCTCTGTAATCACATATAAAGTCTGATCTCCAACTGACATAGGACAGGAAGTTAGTTATTTCTCTATTCATTCCTATGAGACTGACATTGAGGCTCACAAAGGAATACATAGAGAAACTGGCTTCCTGTCTACACATAAGATGCTGTGTTATTGTCACGCTCTGGTGTGGGGGGAAAAGCCACACCAAGCGTATGAGGGATGGGAACAGACAAAACCAGGGAACCGGTCACCTCCTGCAGGGGACCCTGGGACTAGGCCCTAGCTGACTACAAGTATGAACAATCCTGGGTTGTAGGAAAGTTCATACACAGGAACCTAATCTAAATGCACCCTAGGAAACCCTGCAGTCTAGTGACACAAGAGAGTAAACCCGTTCCTCCAAGCGTAAGGAGGAACAGGAGACTCCTAAAGGAAAACAACAAAAGGAACAGAAGAAACTTAACTTAAGCAGATAGCTCAGCAACTGGATCTCAGCCGAGATCCACACCACTCTCAACCAGGTAGGCAGAAGATATAAACCGCAAGGGATATTGGGAGAGGAAGGGGTAAATAGGAGAAAGCTAATTGCCAAGCGGCAACAGCTGAGGGGAAGGGGTGTGGTGAACAGCACCCAAACAAAGGGAATAGCCTGTCAGATATGTCACTTAGAAAGCCGCGCAGAACGTCTGATTCCAGACGCAAGCCTACTCGTGACATTACCCCCCCTTTTACGGGTGACCTCCGGGCACCCAGGACCAACTTTATCAGGATGACACCTGTGAAAGGCTTTCACCAAACGACTGGCATTCACGTCAGATGCCGGTACCCGTGACCTCTCCTCAGGACCATAACCCTTCCAATGAACCAGATATTGAAGGGTCCCACGAAGAACTCGAGAATCAATGATCTTGACAATCTGAAATTCCAAATTACCATCCACCAAGACAGGCACGGGTGGCAAGGGAGATGGCTCCAGAGGTTCAACATACCTCTTCAACAAAGATCTGTGAAACACATTATGGATTTTCAGGGCCTGAGGAAGTTCAAGACGAAATGCTACAGGATTAATAATGGCCGTGATCTTATATGGGCCAATAAATCTTGGACCCAACTTCCAAGAAGGAACTTTCAACTTAATGTTCCTAGTAGACAGCCACACAGAATCACCCACATTTAGGTCCGGACCATTCATGCGTTTCCTGTCAGCCACACGTTTGTACTTGTTACCCATATTTATCAGGTTATTTTGAATTTTTCGCCATATGGAAGACAATGATGACGAAAAACGTTCTTCCTCAGGAATACCAGAAGTATCAGAACCAGAAAATGTGCCAAACTGCGGGTGAAAGCCATATGCACCAAAAAATGGCGACTTACCAGTGGAGTCCTGCCTGCGATTATTTATGGCAAACTCAGCCAGAGACAAAAACGAGGACCACTCCTCCTGGTTCTCAGAGACAAAAAATCTCAAGTAAGTCTCTAGATTCTGATTGGTACGCTCAGTCTGTCCATTCGTCTGGGGATGAAAGGCAGAGGAAAAAGACAGTTGTACCCTGAGCCGAGTACAGAACGCCCTCCAGAATCTGGACACAAACTGAGTCCCACGATCAGAGACCACGTCAGTGGGAATGCCATGAAGTTTCACAATGTTGTCAACAAACACTTGTGCAAGAGTTTTAGCATTGGGGAGTCCGGGTAATGCAATAAAGTGCGCCATTTTACTAAAACGATCTACAACCACCAGAATAACTGTCTTACCAGACGACTCAGGCAGATCAGTAATGAAGTCCATGGATAGGTGAGTCCATGGTCTGGACGGGATGGGTAATGGAAGTAGGGGTCCAGAGGGACGAGTATGTGTCACCTTAGAGCGTGCGCAGACACTACAGGCTGACACATATTCCTTAACACACTTACGCAGCCCAGGCCACCAAAATCTACGAGAGATGAGGTCGACAGTGGATTTACTCCCAGGGTGTCCCGCAAGCACCGAAGAATGATGCTCCTCAAATACCTTATGATGCAAATCAGAAGGAACAAACAACTTCCCGGGAGGGCAAGACTCCGGCGCATCTCCCTGGGCCTCAAACACTTTAGCCTCAAGATCAGGGTAAAGAGCGGATATCACCACTCCTTCAGACAGTATAGGGCTCGGATCTTCCAAATCACCACCCCCGGGAAAACTACGTGACAAGGAATCCGCCTTCACATTCTTAACCCCAGGACGGTATGTGACAATGAAATTGAATCTGGTGAAGAACAAAGACCATCTGGCCTGCCTCGGATTAAGTTGTCTAGCCGACTCCAGGTAAGCCAGATTTTTGTGATCAGTAAATACCGTGATTGGATGAATCGCCCCTTCCAACCAATGACGCCATTCCTCAAAAGCCAACTTAATGGCCAGTAACTCTCTGTTACCCACATCATAATTTCTCTCTGCCGCAGAGAGTTTTTTCGAAAAAAAAGCACATGGGCGCCATTTACCAGGTGACGGGCCCTGTGATAACACCGCTCCTACCCCCACATCGGATGCGTCAACCTCCACAATGAAAGGTTGTGACACATCTGGCTGCACCAATATAGGGGCAGAAGAAAAGCACTCCTTTACAGCGGAGAAGGCTTGCAACGCTGCATCAGACCACAGAGACATCCGTCCCTTTCTTAGTCATGTCAGTTAAGGGTTTAACTATAGTCGAATAGTTCTTAATAAATTTTTGGTAATAGTTGGTGAACCCCAAAAATCGCATAAGAGCCTTCAGATTTTCAGGTCGGTCCCAGTTCAGAACAGCACCGACTTTCTCTGGATCCATACGAAAACCTGAAGATGAAAGCAGGTATCCTAAGAATTGCACCTCATGTACAGCAAAAGCACATTTCTCTAATTTTGCATACAACTTGTTATCTCTTAAGATTTGCAACACCTGCCTCACATGATCCTGATGTGTCACAATATCTGGAGAATAGATTAGTATGTCATCCAAATACACAACTACAAACCTCCCCACAAGATGATGAAAAATGTCATTAACAAAATGCTGGAAGACAGCAGGAGCATTGGTCAACCCAAAAGGCATGACCAGTGGCCCTCAGGAGTGTTACAGGCCGTCTTCCATTCATCCCCTTCTTTGATCCTGACCAGATTATATGCCCCCCTTAAGTCCAACTTGGAGAACACCTTAGCATCCACAATCTGGTTGAACAAGTCAGGAATCAAAGGAAGGGGGTATGGATCACGGACAGTAATCCTATTGAGTTCACGGAAATCCAGACATGGCCTAAGGGTTCCGTCCTTTTTTTTAACAAAAAAGAACCCTGCTTCCACAGGAGATTTGGAAGGCCTAATATGTCCTTTGGCCAAACTCTCCGCAATATATTCCTTCATGGCCGTTCTCTCAGGTCCAGAAAGGTTGTACAGCCTAGATTTAGGCAATTTTGCTCCAGGGATAAGATTGATAGGACAATCGTATTCCCGGTGAGGGGGTAAATCCTGACCTCCACCTTCAGAAAATACATAAGAAAAATCCGATATAAAAGAAGGAAGAGTCTTAGTGGTTAAAGCAGAAAAAGATGTATTAAGGCAATTGTCAACACAATAATCACTCCAATCCACAATTTGTCTAGTATGCCAGTCAATGGACGGATTATGTTTGCTTAACCACGGTAAACCCAGAACCACTGGAGCAGGAAGACCTTCCAACACAAAACATGAAATAAGCTCCTGATGAAATTCACCCACTCTTAATTTGATATCATGCACCATCTGAGACAAACACTTCTGAGAGAGAGGTGCAGAATCAATGGCAAACACAGAAATCCTCTTATCCAAAGAACTTGGTGATAATCCATGCATACGGACAAACTGAGCATCAATCAAGTTCACCCCTGCCCCGCTGTCAATAAACACCTCAATTTTCACAACTTTTGACTCTATCGCCACCTCGGCAGTCAGGAGAAAACGGGTACTACAGGATGAAGACAAATGCACATTTTCAGTCTCCCTACCCACCCCACCAAGAGTGAGATGAGAATTCAACGCCCCCTTTTCTTTTCCCTCTTTTAGAGATAGGAAGCATGGACATACATTGATAAAGTGTCCTTTCTGACCACAGAAAAAACACACTCCCTTTTTATTACCAAGATGTTTATGGGTGGAGACAGGAGTGGCTCCCCCTAATTGCATAGGTTCATCCCCAGACATCAACCTAGGGGAATATTCACCCAAAGTGTCATAGGAAGCTGGTACACTATGTGATAGTATGTCCTGAGAGCAGGGGCCCCTAGATCGCTCTCTCAGGCGCCTATCCATGCGCACAGCAAGAAACATAGCGGCCTCCAAAGACACAGGAGTTTCCTGAAAGGCCAAAGCGTCCTTCAGCCTTTCAGACAAACCTTGACAGAATTGGCTACGTAAAGCCGGATCGTTCCATTTAGTATTGGTCGCCCACCTCCGAAACTCAGAGCAATAAGTCTCAACCGGCCGCTCACCCTGACAAAGGTTACGTATCTGGGTCTCAGCCAGGGAGATACGATCCGGGTCATCATAGATAATCCCTAAAGCCTTGAAAAATTCATCTACTGACCGGAGAGACTGCGATCCGATCGGCAGAGAAAAGGCCCATGACTGCGCATCCCCTTTAAGCAGCGAGATGACTACACCAACCCTCTGTTCCTCATTACCAGAAGAATGTGGACGCAGTCTGAAATACAATTTGCACGCCTCCCTAAATAGAACAAAATTATCACATTCCCCAGAAAATCTATCCGGGAGGGGGACCTTAGGCTCCAAACAGGCCTGACACTCAGCACCCCCAGAACCACCAGCCTGTGGTCTCTGAATCTGCTTGCGGATGTCACCACCTCCAAGCTGAGTCCCCGCAGCTGTTCAGCCAGTGAAGCAATAGCATCCATGTCAGCACAAAAAATGACATAAATTTTTGTTTGTTGGCGGTTTATAATGTCACGCTCTGGTGTGGGGGGAAAAGCCACACCGAGCGTATGAGGGATGGGAACAGACAAAACCAGGGAACCGGTCACCTCCTGCAGGGGACCCTGGGACTAGGCCCTAGCTGACTACAAGTATGAACAATCCTGGGTTGTAGGAAAGTTCATACACAGGAACCTAATCTAAATGCACCCTAGGAAACCCTGCAGTCTAGTGACACAAGAGAGTAAACCCGTTCCTCCAAGCGTAAGGAGGAACAGGAGACTCCAAAAGGAAAACAACAAAAGGAACAGAAGAAACTTAACTTAGGCCACTTTCACACTGGCGGCAGGCCTGATCCGGCAGGTGAAGGGTGCTGCCGGATCAGGCCTGCCGCAGTGACATGTGTGGAGCCGGAACCGCGCTCCGGCCCCACACATGTCACACAGTACATACATACACATAAACATAAACACACATATAGACAAACAAACGCACATATATACTTACATGCTTCCCGGCAGGTCTTCGGAGCGTCAGAGGGACAGGACGGCTGACACAGGTCACGATTCCCCACAGCGCCCTCTGCTGGGCACCTGGTGGAATCGTCACCTGTGCGCGCCGTCCTGTCCCTCCGACGCTCCGGAGACCTGCCGGGGAGCATGTAAGTATGTATGTGTATTTGTCTGTGTATATGTCTGTGTATGTTTATGTTTATGTGTATGTCTATGTCTGTATGTGTCTATGTGTAGCCGGATCCGTAATGAACTCCATTGAAAGTCAATGGAGGGCGGATCCGGTTACCATTATGGTCACACCAGACGGATCCACCCCCATTGATTTGCATTGGGGGTCATTCCGGATCCGTCTTGGTGCGGATGCCTGGACCGGAGAGCAAACCGCAGCATGCTGCGGTTTGTTCTCCAGTCTGAAGACGGAACGGAATGCTTTCAGGAGCATTCCGTTGTCTTCAGTTCAGTTTTGTCCCCATTGACAATGAATGGGGACAAAACTGAAGCGTTTTATTCCGGTATTGAGCCCCTATGACGGAACTCAATACCGGAATTTTAAAACGCTAGTGTGAAAGTAGCCTTAAGCAGATAGCTCAGCAACTGGATCTCAGCCGAGATCCACACCACTCTCAACCAGGTAGGCAGAAGATATAAACCGCAAGGGATACTGGGAGAGGAAGGGGTAAATAGGAGAAAGCTAATTGCCAAGCGGCAACAGCTGACGGGAAGGGGGTGTGGTGAACAGCACCCAAACAAAGGGAATAGCCTGTCAGATATGTCACTTAGAAAGCCGCGCAGAACGTCTGATTCCAGACGCAAGCCTACTCGTGACAGTTATATGGAAAGTCAGAGTGTCTGAGGTCACATGACACAGCTGAGGATCAGAAGGAAGGGCATAACTCACTGGTAAGAATATTACCTTCACTACAGATTAAATCATGTATCTTTCTAACAGATAGCTTGTTGTTTGGCTTGCACATATTTTGTTAACCTGATGAATCGCCTCCGTGTAGGCAAAATTAGTTTCAGCCGAAGTCGTGTGAGACTTTGGTGAATTAATTCGGTTATCATCGGTAACTACATCTGCGTCTTTAAAAACCCGACATGGGATTCCTATTTTAAAATGTTTTTTAAAGAAGAAGTGATTACTGAATTAAGTCACCAAAGTATCGAGCGACTTCAGCTGAATCTAATTTTGCATACACAAAGGGAATTTTTATTTGCATAATATAATAGAACTATTTCATAATATCTGCAATGGCATTTCAAAGAAACAAAAATCACCAAGGTCAATATGCCCCCTTAAGAACTGACTTTTTTATTGAGCCATAGCACGAACCACTGCTGTACAATGGTGTGCATTAAATTTGTAATGACGGAAGCTCGTTAAATCAAGTCAGAGTGGTTATCTCCCAATTTACATGCATTATATAAAAGCTTTGGTTTTTGAGCTGTCACTTGAGAAAGCATCATGGCAAAAAAAATCAGTTTAGAAAAGAAACATTGATGCTCACAAAGCAGGGGAGGGATGTACAAAGTTATCACAGCGTTTCCATGTGTCAAGAACTGGACTGCAGAGCATTATCAACAAATTCAAAGAGAGCCACACAATACAGAACAAGCCTCGCAGAGGAAGGAAGCGCAAGATTTCAAAGACCCTGGAAAGAAAACTAGAGAGAGACCCCAGAAAAACTGCCAAGACACTAGTGAATGACTTGCGTGACAACAGATCTGCCAGACTGTTCCGGCCAGGAAAAGAGTGCTGGATCCGTTAATTCCGGGTGCTACCGGGCACTGTCAAAGTTCTCTCCATCCCCATTTCCTATAATGGGGACCAGCGGGGATCCGGCCACAACCTGCCAAATACAGCATGCAGCGGTATTTATATTTGTCCACAACTCTGTATATTTACTGGATTGCAAAGTATCTCCTCCGGTCCCCATTATAGTGAATGGGGCTGGACAGAACCTCGGCATAGCACGGTAGTGCCCGTTATTCACGGATCTGGCAGGCTGTTCCCAGCAGGAAAAGCCTGCCGGATCTATTTTAACAAAAATGTGAATCAAGCCTTAGCCAAGTCTTTGCTCTATTTAACAGAATTTGGGAAATACATTTAAAACACTGAATTTGTCATGGGAGGCTAATAATTATGTCTTCAAGTATATATGTACACTACTCACAAACAGTTAGGGATGTTTGGCTTTCGGGTTCAATTTATGGAAAACTTAAAAAGTTAATGCTACAGTGATATTACATCATGAAAGTATGGCATATACGTAGAAGCATGCAATGGTGATTTCCTCATCTCAAACTAGTTATTGAAACAAAAGCCAACACCAGTGGTGGGTATACCCCTACAAAAATGTGAAGATTTTATTTTTGCAATTTTTTCATTGAATAGAATTTTTTTTCAAAGGAAAAAGGGTATTTTTTTTAACTTAGAATTTTTTTATTTAATAAAACTTTGATTTTTTTTTTCTTTTTTAACGATTTAATAGTCCCTCAAGGGGACTATAATAGGCAATCTTTTGATAGCTTCTAAAATACATTGCAGTATTTATGTAGTAGTGACATTCAACAGCAGGCGGCGCCAGAGCGCCGCAGCCTGTAGGGACAGGCTGGAGGCAGGCCTGGGGCCTTCACTAGGTCCAAACTGGGATTATATAGAGATAGGAAGAAGTAGGAGTGTGAACTCTTAAAACAAGCCTTAGAGGTGGCAGTTTTGAGGTGTCAATAATGAGGGTGGGCTATCACTGGGGAATATTAATTATTTAGATAGATCAGGTGTTTTTGTATTGGTCGCCCAGCCACATCCACCCATCATGTGAACTCCAGGGAGGGTGATCGTAACAACTATGTTCACATCTGTGGTGAAATTCTGTTTTTCTGTTCCAGTATAGGTGCATAATCATTGGATCTGGCATCTGCTGAACAGCACCAGTGCCTAACGGATCCCTTTCTATATAATGGTGCCCGTTGGGTTTTTGCATGGATTCTTACAGTCAGCCAGACAAAATAATGCTGCATGCAGTACTTGTTCTGGACTCTGTGCAGGAGGGAGGGAAACGGATGTCAATGGAAAGGCATCCATTTGCATCTGTTTTACATCCTTCAGTGTTAAAATAAACAAACTGTCCATATTTTTCTTCCTCTGGATTTCTAAGATAAACCAAGATTCTTTATTCTCCTTTTCAAACCTTCCCTTAAATTCTGTCATTTAACTTGATGGTCATATATTAATTCCAACTATACTGTTTTACTAAAACATATACTATGTTCAGAACTTGTTCTTCAGGAGTAGTGAATAGAATAGAAGTTCAGTAGTAGAGAAATGCTAATATTGAGGGGGGAGGTGGACTTTATTGTCTGAAGACTGTAACCCAAATTGTTAATTGACTTAAATGGTAGAGCGGATATCAGTTCTATTATACAATAGTAAATTAGAAAAACATAGATCTAATACCTCTTTAAAAAACTCCTATTATGCATTATCTGAGTTCAAAGCACATGGATACAATGAGGGAGATAACATGTCATTAACCTTTGAGAAAAGACATAGGACTTTAACCCACAACAGAACTCAGTCAGTAAGGCTACTTTCACACTAGCGTTTTTAAATTCCGGTATTGAGTTCCGTCATAGGGGCTCAATACCCGAAAAAAAATGCTTCAATTTTGTCCCCATTCATTGTCAATGGGGACAAAACTGAACTGAAGACAACGGAATGCTCCTGAAAGCATTCCGTTCCGTCTTCAGACCGGAGAACAAACCGCAGCATGCTGCGGTTTTCTCTCCGGTCCAGGCATCCGCACCAAGACGGATCTGGAATTACCCCCCAATGCAAGTCAATGGAGACGGATCCGTTTGGTGTGACCAACATGGTAAACGGATCCGCCCTCCATTGACTTTTAATGGAGTTCAGGACGGATCCGTAACCCCAGACAGACAGACAGACAGACATACATACATACACATACTTACATACTCCAGGCAGGCAGGCAGGCCGCACGTCTTCATGCCCAGGAGGCGCGCCGCTATGACGATTCCCTACAGCGCCCTGCACGTCTTCACGCTGCGCGCCTCCTGGGCGTGAAGACGTGCGGCCTGCCTGCCTGGAGTATGTAAGTATGTACAGTACAGACCAAAAGTTTGGACACACCTTCTCATTCAAAGAGTTTTCTGTATTTTCATGACTATGAAAATTGTAGATTCACAGTGAAGGCATCAAAACTATGAATTAACACATGTGGAATTATATACTTAACAAAAAAGTGTGAAACAACTGAAAATATGTCTTATATTCTAGGTTCTTCAAAGTAGCCACCTTTTGCTTTAATTACTGCTTTGCACACTCTTGGCATTCTCTTGATGAGCTTCAAGAGGTAGTCATCTGAAATGGTTTTCACTTCACAGGTGTGCCCTGTCAGGTTTAATAAGTGGGATTTCTTGCCTTATAAATGGGGTTGGGACCATGAGTTGTGTTGGGCAGAAGTCAGGTGGATACACAGCTGATAGTCCTACTGAATAGACTGTTAGAATTTGTATTATGGCAAGAAAAAAGCAGCTAAGTAAAGAAAAACGAGTGGCCATAATTACTTTAAGAAATAAGGGTCAATCAGTCCGAAAAATTGGGAAAACTTTGAAAGTGTCCCCAAGTGCAGTCACAAAAACCATCAAGCGCTACAAATAAACTGGCTCACATGAGGACCGCCCCAGGAAAGGAAGACCAAGAGTCACCTCTGCTGCGGAAGATAAGTTCATCCGAGTCCCCAGCCTCAGAAATCGCAGGTTAACAGCAGCTCAGATTAGAGACCAGGTCAATGCCACACAGAGTTCTAGCAGCAGACACATCTCTACAACAACTGTTAAGAGGAGACTGTGTGCAGCAGGCCTTCATGGTAAAATAGCTGCTAGGAAACCACTGCTAACAACAGGCAACAAGCAGAAGAGACTTGTTTTGGCTAAAGAACACAAGGAATGGACATTAGACCAGTGGAAATTTGTGCTTTGGTCTGATGAGTCCAAATTTGAGACCTTTGGTTCCAACCACTGTGTCTTTGTGCGACGCAGAAAAGGTGAACAGATGGACTCTACATGCCTGGTTCCCACCGTGAAGCATGGAGGAGGAGGTGTGATGGTGTGGGGGTGCTTTGCTGGTGACACTGTTGGGGATTTATTCAAAATTGAAGGCATACTGAACCAGCATGGCTACCACAGCATCTTGCAGCGGCATGCTATTCCATCCAGTTTGCGTTTAGTTGGACCATCATTTATTTATCAACAGGACAATGACCCCAAACACACCTCCAGGCTGTGTAAGGGCTATTTGACCAAGAAGGAGAGTGATGGGGTGCTACGCCAGATGACCTGGCCTCCACAGTCACCAGATCTGAACCCAATCGAGATGGTTTGGGGTGAGCTGGTCCGCAGAGTGAAGGCAAAAGGGCCAACAAGTGCTAAGCATCTCTGGGAACTCCTTCAAGACTGTTGAAATACCATTTCAGGTGACTACCTCTTGAAGCTCATCAAGAGAATGCCAAGAGTGTGCAAAGCAGTAATCAAAGCAAAAGGTGGCTACTTTGAAGAACCTAGAATATAAGACATATTTTCAGTTGTTTTACACTTTTTTGTTAAGTATATAATTCCACATGTGTTAATTCATAGTTTTGATGCCTTTAGTGTGAATCTACAATTTTCATAGTCATGAAAATACAGAAAACTCTTTGAATGAGAAGGTATGTCCAAACTTTTGGTCTGTACTGTATGTGTTTGTGTGTATGTGTGTGTATGACTGTATATGGTACTGTGTGACACGCGTGGGGCCGGAACGCGGTTCCGGCCCCACACATGTCCCTGCGGCAGTCCGGATCCGACGGCACCCTTCACCTGCCGGATCCGGACTGCCGCTAGTGTGAAAGAGGCCTAAAGCCAGAACCACAGAGTAATAAATGAACAAGTAACTGTTTCCTAAGGTTATGTTCACACTTATAAACAGGGTTTGTAAAAATGTTGCAGAAACAGCTCCATTCACATGTATGATTATCAGGCTACTGTCACACTAGCGTTAATATTTTCCGGTATTGAGATCCGTCATAGGATTTCAATACCGGAAAAAAACGCTTCCATTTTGTCCCCATTCATTGTCAATGGGGACAAAAAGTAACTGAACAGAATGGAGTGCTCCAGAATGCATTCCGTTCTGTTCTCATAACGGAGAGTAAACCACAGCATGCTACGGTTTGCTTTCCGTCCTAGGATGCGGAGCAAGACGGATCTGTCATGACCCACAATGCAAGTCAATGGGGACGGACCCGTTTTCTCTGACACAATCTGACACAATAGAAAACTGATCTGTCCCCGATTGACTTTCAATGGAGTTCATGACGGATCCGTTTTGGCTATGTTAAAGATAATACAATCGCATCCGTTCAGAGTGGATGCAAACGGTTGTATTATCAGTAACGAAAGCGTTTTTGCTGAACCCAGCCGGATCCACCAAAAACACTAGTGTGAAAGTACTGTAGCATTAGCTGCTCAAATTTCTGCAACAAATCTGCTACGTGTATATAAACTCTCTAATGATCTTCTCTAATGATGAGTAAAGTCCAAGATAGCAGTCGTTATTACCAGCTATCGCAACAAATCTAAACTGGTTTGCACATTGCAGGCCTGCTCATTGACGTATACCGGGTGTGTATTTAGCAGTGTCCGATATAAGAGAATGTTAAAAAGACAGATATGGCTGTAAATGTAGTTATATATTAGTCAAGGTTTAGTGAGGCAAACAGGACACTTGCAATAGGCTTAACGGTTTCAATCACACTTGGTAGGTAGATGCTGCTGAACAGATGAACAGTACAAAAGTTGCTAAAGTACAAACAGTCCCCTGCTGGTTCCCTGGAGGACTGTGTACCACACTGCAAATATTTTGGGAGGTCAGGACCCAAATGTTTTGTGCTGCTATAGTTTTATTCAGTTATTTATTTATTTCCAAAACATTTTATTAATAAAAATAGAAGCTACAACATATTGACTAGTCAAGTAATGGTTTATAAAGCACATGCAATACAACAAGTGCACATGTCTATAAAATTTAAAGACCGACAGGTGTGGGATGTCTGCATGTGAAGAAATATAAAAATGCTTAATAAACCTAACTTAATTAAAGCAAAACAGGGAAGAGGGAGTAGGGAAAGATGGGGAGGGAAGTAGCAGTAGGGTAAAGGAAATTCTACCAGGGCACAAGTAGTTTATACAGATTGTCTGCCAGATCATTGCTAATGAGTGTTCATAGGAACGCTTGTTAGCGATGATCACAGCAGAAAACCAGTCAGTCCTTCTTGTCTCCCAACCTGCAATTTGCTCCATGCGTTATATGCTATCACATGTTAACAACCATTGGGAGAAAGAGAAAGGTGGCGTGTTAGCCGAATTCCAGTTAGAAGTAATCAGGATCCTAGCTGCAGCTATACAGTTAAAATTCAGAGCCTGCTACTAGAGAATCTCAAGGCTGTACAGAGAAAGGGACTAGAGATGAGCGAATCTATTCGTCGATTCGTTTATTCGTATCGAATCTTGCAAATTTTCAGCTGCGAAGCAAATCTTAATATTAGGTGATTCGCTCTGTTAAGATTCGAAAATGTTCCTAAAGCTTTCTACGCATTCGCTACGTACTTGTCCGATAAATTGTACGCTAATGCTACGTATAAGTTATTCTATACGCTGTTGCTACGAATTCAAGTAATTAGCGAACTTTTACTGTTAGTTCGTTATTTGTGCGCAAAAGCCTGGGAAGAAAGCGGTCACCTGACCTAGTGGGCAGGGCTTGCTCTGATTGGCTCAGGCTCGGTAAACCAGTGACGCATCACTTCTGTTTCGACTGCTGAGAAGAGCAGAAGCACTGTGTGTGAAGTTCTGAGAGTCTGAGACCTGTGTTGTTAAAATTGGGGTGTAATTGTTCAGGGAATCCATATTACACATCAGGGATACTGCAGGGCAAGTGCAGGGCTGGTAATTAATCAGGCAGGGAGAGACAGGGAGAGAGATAGGGAGAGAGACAGGGACAAAGACAAAAAACAGCTGCAGGGCCACAGAGTGAAGTGAAAAATGTCTGGAATGGATAAGCAAAAGAGGTCCAGTTCCAGCCAGTCCTCGAGCTCTAAAAAAAAAGGAGAAGGTGGCACAGGGCAGCAGTGCCAAAGGACCTGTAGCTGGAGCTTCTACTTGTAGTATTCGCAATACTTGGCCGGTGTTCCACTGGGCTAACCCACCAAGGCGCAAAATTGTAGTGGAGGAGAAAATGGATGAGATAGTGGAGTGGATGGCACGCTCATCTCAGTCTCAGTCGGATGATCTGCTGTCATCTGCTGATACAGTATCCATATGTAGCCAGGGGTCAGACTCAGGGCGTTCCTCCTGCTCCACCATTCCTCTCCAGCAAAGCCCATCATTTTTGTATGCAATTTGTACACCCATGCGTATGTGTTCAAAGAAGTTGCGTACCTTTTAAAACTGAACGTTCGTCATTAGTGCGCGAATGTTCGTTAAACGCCACATAATAACGTATATTTTGTACGCAGATTCAACGAATATATTTGTCAAATATACAAATCTCATGAAAAGTTCGACGAATATTCGGTGAATAAAATTTTGAATGATTCGCTCATCTCTAAAAGGGACTCAACATTTTTTAATAAAGACCAAATGAAAAAAAAAATGATTTTTAGCTTAAAATGCAATAATAAAAAAAATCCAAAAGATGTACATAGCCTTTAAGGGGTTTTTCTTGTGTAGAAGGTATACTCTTATCAAGTCTCTTATTGACGTCTTCTCAGTATCTTCAGTACTGCAAGTACTTTTGTGAGAGGAGTCTGCATTGCATTGTTTTGTGTTCTGCAACAGGTGTACTTTTCTGGTTGCAAAGTAAGGAAGATTTACCTGATTTATAGTAAGCAGTGTCAAATGTTGAGTCAAAACTAGGATCGTTTCTGGTCTTGGCTTGTTGGTGCACAAAGTCAATGAAAAAGGAGAATAGAGGAAATGGGCCATTGTGCAGTTGTTTGCACTTGGAGCCTTGATTGATCAACTTCTCTTGCAGACTACTGTATAAGGTAGCTTCTGTACTATTGGATTGATGACAAGTCCTGTATCTAAGAATGCAAGACCTGGCAAGTCTCCTTCAGCTTTGGCAACCTGAATTTCTATAAAGAGATCACTTAATTCTCTTGTTTCTGGTAATCTTTGTTAGGAATCTTAGAAAATCCCTCAATTCTTTTAAAGAGCGCATTTTCGATTGCTTCAGGTGAGCCCTAACATTTGTAGAGTCTCTCCCATTTCATGCTTTGCCCTTTGCTTGCGTAATTAATGTTAATGTCTCTAATCCGCTTTGCTGACTCATTTCCTACCCATTTGACTAGAAGATCAACTTATTCACTTGTAGACAGATCTAGATCTTTGATTGTATTCCTGAATGAAGATCGCCATGCTCTGTAGCTTTTCGCCGGTCTTTGAACTTTAAGAGCCCTTTGCTTATTAGTTCACATTGTGCAAAGAATTTGAGGAAATTGAACATTCCTTAATCTCTGTGTGATGGATCTGAAGAGGTTGCTTTCTTGTTTGACGTAGGCTGCTTGGTCAGCTGAGGTATGCAGTGAGCTGTCACGATGACCAGGTTTGGGTCCAAATATGTTGCTGAGTCTTTCTATAGTGAGATTCATTGCTTCCTCTAAAGCTCTGTATCTAGGTGTGCCCTCTTTTTTCAAATGCAGCTTTTCCTTTTTTAACTGCACCTCTGCTTCTGATTCTAGGTGTTCTATGGGTGCCTTCTCCTTTTGCAACTGCATCTTTTGTTTTGCAAAGGCTGTTTGTGTCTCGAAGGCTTCAGATTTTGCGTGAGCAGTGGCAACCGTGGAGCTGTTCACTAACCCATTTGAGCTTCTGGAGCTAGCTGAAGTCTAAAATCATCTGTCTCTCTTGCTGACATGGTGACTCTGTGGGCAAATTTACATACTTGTAACTTTTGAGGGTGCTATGCTTCTAGTACTGTTCTTCAGGATCCTACCATCCAGCCTGTGAGAGGCTGCTGTTTCACTTGTCCTCCTTATGTATGAGTGAGCCATAAGTTGAAAGGCAGCTAAACTCCCTCCTATGAACTCATTGACATAGCAGTAACATCAAATACAATTTTTTTGCACGGATAAGGTATCACAGAGGAACAGAAAGTAAATGTGCTTATAGGCTATAACATTTTACTGTACAAAGTTATGCAAACATGTGCATAAAACACAGATTACATTCAGTACAGCATATCAATAAACAGTATCTAAAAAATTAGTACACCCCTCACATTTTTGTTAATATTTTATTATATCTTTTCAAGGGACAACACTGAAGATATGACACTGATACAATGTAAAGTTACTCAACACACAGCCATTAATATCTAAACCGTTGGCAACAAAAGTCAGTATAACTCTAAGTGAAAATGGCCAAATTGTACCCAAAGTGTCAATATTTTGTGTGGCCACTTTTATTTGCCAGCACTGCCTTAACTCTCTTGGGCATGGAGTTCACTAGATCTTCACAGGCTGCCACTGGAATCTTCTTCCACTCCTCCATGATGACATCACAGAGCTGGTGGATTAGAGACCTTGCGCTCCTCCACCTTCCGTTTGAGGATGTCCCACAGATGTTCAATAGGGTCTAGGCCTGGAGACATGCTTGGCCAGTCCAACACGTTTACCCCCAGTTTCTTTAGCAAGACAGTGGTCGCCTTGGAGGTGTGCTTGGGGTCATTATCATGTTGGAATACTGCCCTGCACCCCAGTTACCGAAGGGAGGGGATCATGCTCTGCTTCAGTATGTCACAGTACATGTTGGCATTCAGTGAACTGTACCTCCCCACAACCAGGAGCACTCATGTAGCCCCAAACCATGACACTCTAACCTAGGGGAGCACCCATAAATTTTGTCTGGTGGATGGTCCGAGTAGAAAAAATGGCGGCGCACAAAATTTTAGGCCACGTCCATTGTTATAAGCCTCCCCTATATATAATAGGCCACTGCCAACAAACACGATACAGCTGAAATTTTTGATATTTTTGAGGCTGAAGGAAAGAGTCTTACCCTAATTCTACATAGACACACTGTACTTAATACTCAGAGCTACCATACTCAAACTATTCTTTTTTCCTCCCTGTGACGTGACAGAAATCACCATCCAGTTCTGTTTCACACACTGCCCCCATGTAGCTCTGTGGCAGGATCTATTCCAGCTTCATTTCTTCCCTCCTAGTCCCGAAGGTGCCAAAAGAGGAGCGCAGGAGGAGCTGCACGATATGTAAGGTGTGTAGGTCTGGGTGGAGGAGCCGGCTATACTACACATCACACAAAGGGGAGGGCCTGGCCGGGCTGCACAGCCTGCTTTACGTTATACAATAGACAACAGCAGGCTACAACCAGGAAGCTCCTCCCCTCTCTTCCCTCCCCGGATCCTACTCGCGGTCTGTGGTTCCCATCACCATCCGCCACCCACCCGTGGCCTGCTACCCCCCTTGTCCATCCTCACCAGGCTGAAGCCCCCTGCCCCATTTGTAGCCACCACCATGCTTATAGCTTCCCAGCTCTGAATCCTCCTTCTGCAAATGGCAGGGGGAGGAGCCAGAGCATCTCCTCTCCTACACAGCACTACATACCTCTTACATCCAGTGATATCACCTTTGATGTAGACATTCTCTTTCCTCATGTTCTCCATTCAGACCAGACTGCCATGATGATTTTTCAGCCATTTTTGTCTCTGCAGAGATTGAAAAACAGACATTAATTTCTCACTTTTCCATCATCCTCACATCTTCTGAACACCCCATCCTGTCACCCCCAATACTATGCTCCCCAATACTATACAGCAGAAACAGTCCTGAAAATAGCGCCCCACAGGACATGCCCCCTTCAATAATTATTAACATACACCAGACACTAATAGTATAAATCTAATGTCCCCCAAAATAATTAGTGCTAAGCTGATACTGTGCCAGGGTGCCCATCGCAGTAATAGCTCCCCCCAAAACCCCACCAATAGAAATAACTCTCTGCCAGAGCACACTTAATAGTAATAATGCCCCCATAGTGCCTATATTAGTAATCATGTTCACCATAGCACCACAGTATTAGTAAAGCTCACCATAGTGTCCCCTAGTTGTAATAATTCTCTTTATAATGTGACAGTAGAATGTACTAAAATGCCCCCTTAAAATGTCCCTGTTCTGTATGCCAGTATAAAATCCCCCTATATAGTGCCCCCAGTAAATGCCCCCATAGTGCTTCCCCCCCACTTCCTCATAGTGCCCCATAATGTGCCAGTATAAAATGCTCCTATATAGTGCCCCGGTAGATGACCCCATAGTGCTCATCTTTTCCCCTTCCCCATAGTACCCACAATAACATGTCCCAGTAGTAGTAGTGTCCCCATAATGTGGCAGTATAAAATATCCCTTCTTAGTGCCCCCAGTAGATGCCCCTATAGTGATCCTCTCTCCCTTCCCTATAGTGCCCCCATAATATTCCAGTAAAAAATGCCCCTTCCTAGTTCCCCCAACAGATGTCCCAATAGTGCTACTCTCCCACTTCCCCATAGTGCCCCCCATAATGTGCCAATATAAAATGTTCCTTCTTATTGCCACCAGCAGATGCCCCCACAACGCTCCTCTCCCCCTTCCCCAAAGTACCCCCATTATGTGGCCAGTAAAAAATGCCTCTTCTTAGTGCCCCTAGATGCCCCCATAGTTCTCCTCTCACCTATCCTCATAGTGCCGCCATAATGTTCCAGTAAAAAAAAAATGCCCCTTCTTACTTACTGCCCCTAGATGCCCCCATAGTGCTCCTCTTCCGCTTCCCCATAGTAGCCCCCATAATGTGCCAGCAAAACATGCCCCTTCTTACTGCCCATAGATGCCCCATTAGTTCTCCTCTACTGCATTGTGCCAAATAAAATAAACAAAAAAAACACTAATACTTACCTCCATGTGGCTGTCAGTGATGTGATGCAGGCCTCTTCCGACCTGTGTCCTGTGCTGTATGCTGCCTGGTTCAGACAGCAAGATGATATTGACACCATCACTCCACTTGCGCCGGCCTCTGATAGTCTGCAGACATTAGTGCCTGCAGCCTATCAGAGGAATGGGGAAGGAAGACGCTTCTTCCCTACGCTGAGACGCTGAGCATGTGCACTTAACTTCTTTGGTCGACCATGGCGAGGCCTGTTCTGAGTGGAGCCTGTCTTGTTAAACCTCTGTATGGTCTTGGCCACTGTGCTGCAGCTCAGTTTCAGGGTGTTGGCAATCTTCTTATAGCCTAGGCCATCTTTATGTAGAGCAACAATTCTGTTTTTCAGATCCTCAAAGAGCTCTTTGCCATGAGGTGCCATGTTAAACTCCCGGTGACCAGTATTAGAGAGTGTTAGAGCAATAACACCAAATTTAACACACCTGCTCCCCATTCACACTTGAGACCTTGTAACACTAATGGGTCACATGACACCGGGGAGGGAAAATGGCTACAATTTGCCCATTTTCACTTAGGGGTGTACTCAATTTTGTTGACAAAGGTTTAGACATTAATGGTTGTGTGCAGAGTTATTTTGAGGGCAAACCACATTTACACTTACAAGCTATACACTGACTACTTTACATTGTATTAAAGTGTCATATCTTCAGTGTTGTCCCATGAAAAGATATAGTAAAATACTTACAAAAATGTCAGGGGTGTATTTATTTTTGTGAGATACTGTACAGTACATGAATATACATTCTTCAATGCCAACTACCTCTATAGAATGTTATGTGTTAATAACCTTAACATACCAGCGATGCCACATTAAGTCTGGGTGTGGAGGATGATTAGAGATGCAGCATGTCATCTGTCCTGCTATCAGCTGAGTTGATGAGTATACCAGGGTCATAGGTGATGTCACCAGCGTCAAAGATATAGAAGTGTGCATGGGACATGCCAAGGATTAAATTCTAGCTAGCTAAAAACTATTTTCACAAACGGCCACTAGAGGGAGCTCCGCAATTGTGTTGCCGGCCAGCTGGTTCTGTAAGTGTCATGTTCTAGTGTGGATCCTACCGACCGCTAGAACATCTCAAGCAAACACGAGGCAAGCAATCAGACAGACAAGGCAAGGACCAAAACTGAATATTTAAGTAACAATATACAGACAGTGGGGATGAACTTAGCCAAGGCTCACTGGTCACACCTCCAGGATGGTCCCAGTGCACTTGGCCACTTGCTTGCAGAGACTGCAGTCCACACAAACTAGGATTGGACCCAGGCACATGTACTGGAACCCAAACAAACCACACAGGACACAGTAAAGAAAAGACAAACCAGAACCAGCACACAAGCAGCTGCCTGGACCCCATGTGGAATGGATGCATGGTGATCTCAGGCAGAGCTGCCCAAACAGGCAGACAAGAAGATGCCTGCACCCCATTCAGAAAGACACATGTTGGTCTTAGACAAAGCTGCCCAAACAAACCACACAGGACACAGTAAAGACAAGACAAACCACAACCAGCACACAAGCAGATGTCTGAACCCCATGCGGAACAACAAATAGTGGTCTCAGGCACAGCTGCCCAAACAGGCAGACAAACAGATGCCTGGACCACATGCGGAACAAAATGGTGGTCACAGGCAGAGCTGCACACAGACTAGATGTCCTCCCTCCGGAGAACCCAGAAGCCCTCTCACTGAAGGCAGAACATACAAGACAGGAACAGAAGCAGTAAGCACTGCCAGGCTAACATAGACCAAGACACTGAACAAATACAGATAAAACAGAGATGTCCTCCCTTCTGAGAAGCCAGGAGCCCTCTCCCCAAAGGCATAGACAGGACAAGCAGATGCCTGTTTCCCATGCAGAGTTAGTCCATGGGCTGTACACAAGGCAGAGATGGGCAGAAGTCTGGACCCCATGCAGGACGACACATGGCAGTCACAGACAAGATACGGAACAGACAAGCAAATGCCTAGACCCCATGTAGAATGACACATGGTGGTCACAAGCAGAGCTGCACAGACAGGCAGATGTCTGCACCCCATGCAGGACAACATATGGAGATCACAGACCAGACATGGAACCAGACAAGGTGACCTTGATGTCTTACTAGGTAGCCACACAGACAGGACAGGTGGAATAATCCCAGGTTAGGTGCATTGCTCCTGCAACCAGGAATATAAAGCACTTAGAGACCACACACAGACCAAGACATTAACCCCACACAAACCAGGAGACAGGGAGGAGAAAACAAGGAAGAGACAGGACACACACAGGTTGCCGTTAATACACATTGCTCCTGGCAAGCCGCCTACACGGAATCCACCGTAGCCAGTATGCCAAAGCACAAACATGAGCAACACGGCAACTTATTTCTCAGTGTACCACACAGTGACAGTAAGTGATTTGTCTGTTTCACCTTACATAAATATTTAATCACACTAAATATTTTTTTTAGCACTTAGCCTATTTATTCTCAAATATTCGATTTCACATTAAAACACCATGATTACAATACAAACATATTAGAAACTGCTGAAGGCATGACAATCTCAATGGAGGCAGAACATGACTTTTTTAATTAAAAAGTTGCTCCACTTAATAGAAAAATGTGCAAATTTGGCAGAAATCTTACACGGAGGATGGCCCTTACTAAGTTTTGAAATGAAGCCCTATAATACCTGTGTATGCCCGTGGTATGAACATTTGTTCCTGATAATTGTCTTGATTATCAGTGTACAAGACCCCAAATTCTGATTGTTTTAGACCTGACTCACCCTCACAGGATTGTTTGACACGTTTAACCCCATGTCACTAAATTGTGAAATGCAGGATACCTTAATAATTGAGCAGCAGTTTTTCAGATCTCTATTTGCCCAGATTTCCGTACTGTCACCTTGACATTCCTATCCTCACTGTAAATGACTTACTGAACTGGCTGTTGATCTTTATGTGAAGTCTTTGTTACTCTGTTACCGTCTTACATAATGAATCACCTATAAACAATCTTAATGTTAAGATTCATTGCTACACATGAAATGGCCTATATTGGAATGTCAGGAAGGGAAGCAGATATTACCCTCAGAAATGATCAGCGTATAGATAAGATTTACTAGAAGCAGAAAACTACATTGGATGTGAGCCTCTCCTCTGCTAAGTAAATGCTGCTACATGTTCATTGCATTACAATTCATGTAATATTATTAGCCTATCAGTTATTATCTTGGATTCACAGTTATGAAATTCTCTTGCTACATAGAACCTGCATTTTACTTATAAAAACTATGCAGTCAAAAACTGCATTGCAAAACAGGTGTAATTTGCCGCATAGTACACTACGGCGATTTGTGAACCTAGTATAAAAGCAGATTTACATCATACAGTTGTTGGGAATGGATGTTACTACCATGTAAATGTGCTGCTGATCACCCAATGAACAAGCAAAATGCCTGTCCGTTGGTTGAATTCATCTTTCATGCAGCACATTAAAGGGTTTCTGTCATCAGGTTTCACCATATTAAACCGGATGACATTTGCAATGTGCAAATGTCACCTGAGGTCTAATATGGTAATATTTTCAAGATCTGTGTCCCTGTTTTTGTTAAAAACAAACTTTTGTAATATGCAAATTAACCTTACTAGGTGCAGGGGGCGGT
This sequence comes from Rhinella marina, assembly GCA_900303285.1. Lineage (NCBI taxonomy): Eukaryota > Metazoa > Chordata > Amphibia > Anura > Bufonidae > Rhinella > Rhinella marina. The sequence goes on from ONZH01030531.1 coordinate 81,374, forward strand.
AGCCAGCTGCACTCACTGCGCCTGCGCCGAATGAAGGACACACAGCGCAGGTGCGTGATTTGCAGCGCTGACAGGGCAGCAGCAGATAGAGGGAGCTGCCTGGCCCTGTCAATCATCGGCGATGACGCGTTCCTGGAGGTGGGGAAAATGGCGCCACTAGGTGCAGGGTTACCGCCCCCTGCACCTAGTAAGGTTGATTTGCATATTACAAAAGTTTCTTTTTAACAAAAATGGGGACACAGATCTTGAAAATATTACCATATTAGTCCTCAGGTGACATTTGCACATTGCAAATGTCATCCGGTTTAATATGGTGAAACCTGATGACAGAAACCCTTTAAACTATCGTTTCTGGGCAGCAGATCATGCTGTGTGAACAGCGATCTGTATGAGGAGGTGACCACTGCATATAATTGTAGCTCTTCACCTCTGGTGACAAGCAGGCAGTTATCAGGAAAGTATAGTCCCTTCCTGATAATTGACCTGCTCACTCAGCACATCTAAATGTGCCGTAAACCAAGTGGTGAGAGCTCCAAGGCTTGTATGTATAGGGCACTATAGCGCCTACTCGCTGAATTTAGATTGATCATTTCATCTTACTCTGCATTTTTCAAGTAATGTAAAGTTACTGTTAGGGTCTCAAGATGTAGTGTTAGGTTAATTTAATGGTCCCTGTACAGGAGGATTCTGCCCCCCACAATCATGTCCATAGTGAGTTAAGTGCATATTACATGTGCTGATAATCAGGAAGGAACATACAGATCTAGTAAGCGGCAACATCAGTTTGTTAACGCATTAACCCTACAGTGTAACTCAGTTAACCCAACAGTGTAACAAGCCTTGCACATTGTTAAACTAAAGGTCCTTTTACACGGGCCGATTATCGGCCAAAAAATCGTTCCTAGGAACGCTAGTGCCGATAATCGGCCCGTGTAAAAGTGGCCCTAATCAGCCGACGAACGAGCAAAACGCTCGTTCGTCGGCTGATTGGATCTTTTGTAGAAACCAAAAGATCCAATCTGTCGGGCGCACATCGCCCTGTGTAAACAGGCGATGTGCGCCTGACAGTATGGAGCTTCCCGGCCGCACGAGCGATACAGCGATCACTCGTGCGGCCGGGCGCTCGATTCGTCGGGCCGTGTAAAGGCTCCCTGCCCGAGCGCCGATATCGCTGATCGGCGCTCGGGCAGGGAGAAGAATCGGCCCGTCTAAAAGGGCCTTAAGCCAGTGCAAAAAGCTTGTGTGTTAATGAGCCGTACTTTATCTGTATGTAGGAACATTTGTTCGCCTAAACATCCCACTAAACCTGTTTAGATTATAGAGTGTGTGATGCTCTTTCATGGGCTTAAAGAAGCTCTGTCACTATATTTCATTATACAAATTGGATACATTACTACTACATTACTTAGATCTCTTAGACCTGATGATAAAGTTAACGGTTTTCCAGCATGATATTTAAAAATATTAAAGTATTGAGAAAGTGAATGTGAATATGAGTCCGGTATTCATGGGCTGATCGAAACTGATTGTTTCTCCCCCATAAATTCTACATTATGTCGGCAGCACATCCCACTGATGCGCGGCGGACCAAACTATAGCAAGTATTTTTATGCTCACATAAAGGATGTTATCAGCTGACAAATGAGTGTTTGCTTGTCTGTTGGCTGAACAGTGGGGTGTGTAGGCGAACAAACTGAATACCAGACTCAAACACATTCACTTGCTCTATGCTCTTTTAAATATCACACTGGAAAACCGTTAACTTTCTCATCAGGTCTAAGAGATCTAAGTAATGTAGTAGCTAGAGGCTACTACATGTGACTGCTATGGGGCCCAGGGCAGGAGGAGGCCCAGTTGGGATCATCCCCTCTTCTACTGGAGGTGAACTGAAAGGGTCACTGAAAGGGGTTTAGGTGGAAAAACCCTTCTGTCCTGTGTGGGGAGCCTGGTTTGATCCTTGCTATGGGGCCCTTACTTCTCTATGTACTCCACTCAGGGGGCGTAGCTAAAGGCTCATGGGCCCTGGTGCTAGAGTTCAGCTTGGGCCCCCTTCCCTCAGTGCTCTGTGTGTCTTCTTATGTGGCACAAGGGTCTTTGGGCCCCCTCAGGCTCCTGGGCCCGGTAGCGACTGCTACCTCTGCACCCCCTATAGCTACGCCCCTGACGCCACTGGTAGTAGTAATGTATCCAATTTGTATTGTGAAATCTGCTGACAGAGCTTCTTTAAGTCAATGAACTAAAGAATATTACATACTCTATAATCTAAACGGAAGGTTGATATATTAATCAAACATATGTTTTTTTTTTATAACAGAAAATTTACAAAAATGTAAAAATTCCAGCAGTCCATCACTTATTCTCCTTCTCTCTTTCGATCCTTTTTGTTATTATATTGCAATTAAAACAAAATAATAATAATAAAATAGAAATATATGAAGAAATCTTTTATATGCGCTTCAGAAATCAGCCATGCCCCTTCTCCTCATATCCTATGTCTGATTGTAAGACAACTGGTTGAAGCAGTAGCTTCTCTTCACTGCTCTGTATGCAGTAAGACACAAAGATTGTTAACCCTTACTTTACTAAGGGCTCTTTCACACGAGTGGATGCCCTGCGTGGAATCCGCTGCGTGAAAGAGTGTCAAGCCCCGTTCCGGACAGCAGAGACACGGAGAATTAACATGATTGATAATGCTCTGTGCCTCTCTGTGACCTTTTTACTACAAAATCAGTGACAACTTTATCTCACTGTGATTTTGTAGTAAAAAGGTCACAGAGAGGCACGGAGCATTATCAATCATATAACTGCTCCGTGCCTCTGCTGTCTGGAACGAGGCTTGGCTCTCTTACACGCAGCGGATTCCATGCAGGGCATCCGCTTGTGTGAAAGAGCCCTAAGTCCATCTGTGTCAGAAGCCAAAAATTAATGTAATCAGAAAGAAATTAAAGGGTTTGTTCCATGAACAAATATTAATTGACTCAATTTTTCAATTGGAATTATTATTAAAAAATACCTGAATCTAGCTATTGCTATCATGAGCTTGTTATAGTATTCTTTTGATTTCCTCTCCAAAATATTAAAACAAAACAACAGTTACACTTTAAATAAGGTCTCAGGCAATATTCAGGGCTTTGCTTGTCAGTAGGAACTACAGGTCTAATACCTAGCATGGTACCAGTGGCGTAACTACAACTAACTGGGCCCCACAGCAAATTTTTGAACGGGGCCCCCCCAGAAACTTCTTCGCAACCCCCAACTCTCATGCAACCCTCACTCTTGTGGCTAGTCAAGATTGAGCTCTCCCAGACAAGGCCTGACAGCCGCTCCATCCGCTTTCTATAGTGTCACTGTATATAATGCCATTGTATAATACTGTTGAGGGGGGCCTGACAATAAAATCTTTTAGTCTCCCTCCTGAGGGGGCCCTTTGTGGGTCTGGGCCCCAAAGCAGCTGCTTCCCCTGCTTCCCCTATTGCTACGCCCCTGCATGGTACCTTACAAGGGACGGCATCAGCAGACAAGAAAAAATAGTTTCCTTCTTTTTTCAACCTTCTCTCTCCTGCTTCCTTCCACCAGACAGGCTATAAAATCAGTGTCTTTGCAGGGGAGGAGGAAGGACAGAGTTTACTGGTCGCATGGCAGAGATGTTTAGCAATGCTCCTTTCTCTTTTCTGCTGAGTAGCGTCAGATTTCCACCAGCTGCCCCAACAACAGCCTGCACAAAACAGAGCACTGAGGAATAGCTTCTCACCATGATCCAGGCCACAAACTCAGCTGTGTAACAGTATAAGTACTTATACTGTTTTATGTAGAATGTCCTCATTGTGGGCGTGCGGCCAGGGAGCACAGGCGGCTTAACATCTGTACATATGAATACTCTGAACCCCATACATGAACATGCTCCTGCCTTGGCCTCTGGCACTTCACCTATAACAGTCACAGCTCAGGTTAGGACACCTATCAGTCTTCACCTAACAAAAGCAGCAGTTGACTGCAGAATGCCCAGAGGGCACCTCACAGGGTGGAGGGTAATACATGCCAGCTGATGTAGAAAGATGTCCACACAGGAAAGTTCATTACTGATTTGTCTAGCCACATGAGACAAAGTACACCCTCTTTGAACTCTATGGTTTAACGGACATAAAAAAAATCTGGTCCTTAGAAGATCTTAAAATTACAACCTCAAATAAAAACACATGACAGATTATACCAGGTCATTATTCATTTAACCACTTCAAGACCAGGCCATTTAATCTCCTTCTTGACCAAGCCTAATTTTATGAATCTGACATGTGTCCCTTTATTTGGCAATAAATGCTTGGAATGCTTTTACTTATCCAAGCTATTCTGAGAAAGTTTTCTCATGACACATTGTACTTCATGTTAGTGGTAGATTTACGTCAATATGTTTTATTTTTATTTATTTAAAAAAAAGATCCAACACTTTCCAAATATTTGGAAAAAATCACTATTTTCTAAATTTGAATCTCTCTGCTTTTAAGACAGATAGCGATACCTCATAAAATAATTATTAATTAACATTCACAATATGTCTACTTTATATTGGCATAATTTTTGTAATGTTATTTTATTTTTTTAGGATGTTAGGCGGCTTATAATTTTAGAAGCAACTTTTACAAGTCTCAAGAAAACTAAAAAAAAGTCAACTTTAATGGGGTTGTCCCACAAAAAATATTCTACAGTTTTTAAAACAAGCCCCTGGATTTGAATACTTTTGTAATTGCATGTAATTCAAAATGTAGCATAGCCATTGAGTTACTTAATAAAATGTATCTGTATAGCACCACCGGCTGTTTGTTTTTTTTTCTTATTTCTTTGTCCTGTTCACTGACAAGGCTGCACATGCTCAGTTTCATCCTTCAACTGCCTCCTGAGCTGTGATAGGTAGAACATGGACATGCCCCCTTAGCTACAGCAGAAAAGACACTCCCCTTGAGCTGTCAGCTTGATATAAATCTAGCAATGAGCAATGAATGGGGAGATCTCTGGATCCATGTGAGGTACAGGGCTGGTTCTAGCTTTGTTAGAAAAAGATTTTCATGTGCTATATGATGTCTGATTTTCATTTTTACATTACTCATGGGATAACCCCTTTAATGACCAATTCCATTTTGAAGTCATTTTAGAAACTACACCCCTCAGTTTATTCAAAACAAAATGTTGCTCCACAGGAATTAAAACAAAATGGAGGGGATATTTAAAAATGTCACTTTTTTGCAGAATTTCCATTTTTTTCCTGTAACATAACAATGGTTAACAGTAAAACAAACCTCATTATTCTGCACTACTTCTGCACTTTTCATAAGCACCACATATGTGGTTGTAAACTGCTGTATGGGTACACGGTAGGGCTCACAAGGCAAGGAACGCCATATGGCTTTTGGAAGGAAGATTTTGCTGGAATGGTTTGTGGGGTCCAAGTTGCATTTAAAGAGACGCTGAGGTGCCCCTACAGTGTAAACCCCCAACAAGTAACCACATTTTGGAAACTACACCACCCAAGGAATTTTAAGGAGTGTTGTGAGCACTTTGACCCAAAAGGCATTTCATAGAATTTATAAACACTTGAAAATTTTTAAAGAAAATTATGTTCTAGGCCCAAACTTTCTTTTTCACAAGGAATAACAGGAGGATATCACCCCATAGTTTGCTATCCATTTTCTCCGCAATATAGCAACTGGTCCTAAACTGCTGTTTGGGGATACACCATGGCTCAGAAGTGAAGGACCGGCATCTGGATTTTTTAATATGGAATTTACTGAAATTGGTTTTAAGTGCCATAACTTTTTTTATTTTTTGTTGACTGAGTCATATGAGGGCTCATTTTTTGTGGGACAAGCTGTAGTTTTTATTGGCACAATTTGGGGGTACATTTGGCTTTCTGATTGCTTTTTATCTAATTTTTTGGAAGTTGAGGTGGGCAAAAATTGAAATTCTGTCAGTGTTGATATGATTATGATGATTCCAAATGTATTTTCTTTAGTTTTTCATGTCTTACCACTTTTGCATAATATAATCACTTTTTATTTAAAAGCTATTTTATCTTGCATTGCCATATACTCCATAACATTTATATTTTTCTGCCAACGTAGACAGACTTGCCTTTTGCAGGACAGAGTTTTTGGGGTACATAATTTGTGTTTAAGCATGTTTTTGTGTCGCCATTTCCTTAGAGCCATATGTTTTTATTTTTCTGGGGATGCTCTTGTGTGAGGGATAGTTTTGCGGGATGAGGTGAGGTTTTCATTGGTACCATTTTGGAGTACATACAACTGTTTGATCGTTTGATATTATGTTTTTAGGTGGTGAAGTGACTAAAAAATAGCTGTTTTGGCATATGGATGTAGAGATAGCAACTGTATTTTTTTTTTTTAAATTTTTTACAACTTTTAAATGACTTGATTAGGAGAAAGTGCTGCTTTTTTACCTGAAACTTTTATATTGATGACCTAGCCTCAGGTCATCAATATATGGGGTATATATGAGGTATAATAGATTAAGTGTGTACAGATATATAGTATATACAGCAGTGTACTAATACGTGAGGTACAAGGTATAATAGATGCAGTGTGTACAGGTATATAATATATATAGCAGTTTACTGATATGTGAGGTTCGTGCTGTAAGTTATACCTCATATCTTACATATCAGTAAACTGCTGTATATACCAGCCAGGAAAGGGTAGCGGGAGGGGCTATGAATGGGGCATGGGGGCCCAATTTAGATTCTTGCTATGGGGTCCAGTGATTTCAATGTACACCCCTGGTAGTATGAATAAAGTCTCAATTTATGGATTCTGTGATGCTGGATTATTTTCTACTTCCATAAGCCAGGTTTCACAAATTCCCAAAGTAATTGTGGCCTAAGGCTACTTTCACACTAGCATCAGTTTTGTCCCCATTCATTGTCAATGGGGACAAAACTGAACTGAAGACAACGGAATGCTCCTGAAAGCATTCCGCTCCGTCTTCAGACCGGAGAACAAACCGCAGCATGCTGCGGTTTGCTCTCCGGTCCAGGCATCCGCACCAAGATGGATCCGGAATGACCCCCAATGCAAGTCAATGGGGACGGATCCGTTTGGTGTGACACACCAGTAATCCGGATCTGTCTTCCATTGACTTGCAATGGGAGGTCATTCCGGATCCGGCTACAGAGATACATACAGACATACATACATACATACATACACACATACTCCAGCCAGGGACGCCGGCAGCATGTCTTCACGCGCCTCCTGTGTGCAGCTATGACGTTTCCCCACTGCACCCTCTGCTGAATCGTCATCACTGCGCGCAGGAGGCGCGTGAAGACGTGCTGCCGGCGTCCCTGGCTGGAGTATGTAAGTATGTATGTGTTTGTGTGTATGTGTGTGTATGTATGTATGTTGTCTGTGTCAACATGTGTGGGGCCGGAGCGCTGCTGCGGCTCCACACATGTATCAGCGGCAGTACGGATCCGTTGGCGCCCTTTAGGTGCCGGATCCGTGCTGCCGCTAGTGTGAAAGTAGCCTAATAGTTGTACAATTAGATAAAGACATCACAAACACTAAGTGGACTTAAACAATGACATTACTTCTAAATGACTAAACTAACAAAAGATAAGGACATTATTCTATTATCAGATGTGATGCACATTGTAACATAATGCATGTTAATTTACCCATTATCCTTAATTATACTGTAAGTTTTCCTACAAAACAGTATTGCTCTGTCACTTCCTCCCAGAATAAACACTTCATAGAGTTTGTTCCCTTGTTATCCTCTAACAATAGACCTATAAGGGTCTGTTTCATGTGGCGAGTTTGCTGCAATGGTATGTCTGCAGCATTGCATTGTATGGGGTTAAATCTGCAGGAGATACCCACCACATAAATTGACATGCTACGGATTCATCATCCACACTATATGTTATGAGAGGATTTTTCCGCAGTGTGTGAATGAGTTTTTAGAATTGCTGACTCTATACAATGGCAAATCCTTATTGCTGACGCCATGAGGGAACAAGCCCTGAGACCAAGAAGCAGAAAGCATATTTTGGAAGAAAGGATCAGTTTTCCAAATTCCTGCTTTAGGCCTCATGCACACAACGGTGATCACAAACCACAGAATTGAAAGTGACTAATACCTTCTGTGTGCAATCTGCAATATTCTTACTCCTATCACTTTAAAATCACTATTCTCGTCTGCAATACGGACAAGAATAGGACATATGCTAATTTGTGGAATAGACACACGGATGCGACAGCAATCAGGATGACATCCGTGTTTTGTTTGTATTTTTTGCTGACCCATAAAAATGTATGGTTCCGTGTGCAATCCACAAAAAATGCAGATCTGACCTGAACGCAAAATATGGTGTTGTACATCAAAGGCCTCGTTCGCATTTCTGTTCTCCGCAATGTCTACTGTCTGCATTTTCCATGGATGTAACACATACCCATTGATTTCAGTGTGTTTGTTCACATATCAGAGGTTTTCCATCGACCATGGATCAGTGGAAAATCATGGAGACATGAACTACTTTGGTTCGTTATGCAGGCCAAACATGACCATCAAAGTCTATGGGTCCGTGACAAACCACTGACACAATACAGATGGCAAAAAATGGACACACAGACCAAACACAGATTCTTCATGGACATTCTTCACGGCTGAAACATGTACAGATTTTCCACTGACATCGAAAATGTGAAGGCCAAAGGTAATCTGTTCTTAAGAGTAATGCCTTATTCACACAGTCAATGGGGTACACTTACAAAAGTATTTTGCGCCTGTGTTTAGTCTAAAAAATGCTGTTTTTTTACTTTCTTATATTTATAGTCGCATTTACTACTGAAATTGTGCCTGTTTTGGAGCTATTTGCGCCTTGTTCAACTATTTAGATTTTTTAGACTAATTCAGAATTTTCTCACTTTTGAGACTTTTTCCGACCTATTTATGTAGGTGCAAAAACAGTCTAATTTCTACTCCACTCCAGGGCTGGCGTACTTTGCTTCATCTGTGTTGAGTGGAGAAGTGCAACTTTTTTTTTGCATTAAAAGTCACACTTTCCTAGAAACATACAACTTTTCTATGCAAAGATGCGACTTTTTTCATGCGCAAATTAATTAGACTAGTGTAAGTGAATACAAACTGAAAAACTACCACCAGAGGTCAGACTAATAAAATACGTGTAGTCTAAGGCCCCTTTTACACTGGTGAGATTTCCGCGCGGGTGCAATGCGTGAAGCGAACGCCTTGCACCCGCACTGAATCCTGACCCATTCATTTCAATGGGTTTTTTCACATGGGTGACTTTTCTCACGCATCAGTTCGCCGTTGCGTGAAAATCGCAGCATGTTCTATATTCTGCGTTTTTCACGCAGCCCTGGCCCCATTGAAGTAAATGGGTCTGCGTGAAATTCGCATTGCATCCGCACGCAAGAGCGGATGCAATGCGTGATTCACGGATGGTTGCTTAGAGATGTTGTTTGTAAACATTCAGTTTTTTTATCACGCACGTGCAAAATGCATCCATACGCATCGCACCCGCGCGGAAAAAAACTGAACGAACGTACGCAATCACAGTAATTTCTGACTGTGATTGCGTGCGGATTGGTGCAAGTTTTCCGGAACGCACCCTGAATGCATCCGAACTGAATCCATATCGTTCGTGTGAAAGGGGCCTAATTCATTAAAGGCTGTGCGACTTTTAATAAATGACTGGCAAAAGACAGCCGAATTAAATACGCCAGTCTAATCTTATGCCTAAAAACAGACGAGCTTGATAAATGTGCCCCAGTATTGTAAGGTATGATATGTTAGAAGGATACAGTAATAATTGGAAGTATGTTTGTCTAATTTATGATTTATTGATTTATATTTATTCTCTAAAGTGTCAAACTCATTAAAAAACATGAAAGAGCTTTAGAGACCCACAATCAAAGTAATAATGCCTTCACAAGTGCCAGATTTTGTGGTAGAAAATTCCGCAATTGAAAATCAGTTCCACTCACCTTAAGGCCTCATGCACACGAACGTGTGCCGGCCGAGCCCGTGCTGCGGGCCGCAAACTGCGTTCCGCAATGCACGGGCACTGACCGTGAGGCCACCGCATGCGGATCGTGGACCCATTCACTTGAATGGGGTCCGCGATCCGCATCCGAGGGTCCGCACCGCAAAAAAGTAGTGCTTGCCCTACTTTTTTGCGGTGCGGAGGCACGGCCAGAAACACCACGGAAGCACACCGTAGTGCTTCCGTGGTGTTCCGATCCGTGCCTCCGCTCCGCATCTCCCGGATCGCGGACCCATTGAAGTGAATAGGTCCGCGATCCGTGATGCGGGCTGCACGGCCACGGCCGGCACACGTTCGTGTTCATGAGGCCTAAGGCTCCATTCACACGTCCTGTTTTTCTTTCCTGATTCGATCCTGATGCGGGTCCATTCATTTCAATAGGTCCTGAAAAAATGCGGATCAGATCAGGAAAGAAAAACAGGACGTGTGAATGGACCCTAATGGAGATTGCAGAAATCCATGTGTTTGCCGCCCCATTCAAATAAATGGAACTGATTTTCAGTTGCAGAATTTTCTGCCACAAAATCTGCCGTGTGTGAAGGCACCCTAAGAAAATCCAATTGTTCCATTTTAGGCATCTTCATTTCAGCTTTAGGCCTTATTCACACATCAGTGTTTTGGTCAGTGATTTCCATCAGTGATTGTGAGCCAAAACCAGGTGCGGCTCTAAAGGATAGGAGCAGATCTTTCCCTTAGGCCTCATGCACACGAACATGTGCAGGCCGTGTCCATGCTGCGGGCCGCATACGGTGGGTCCGCAATAAACGGGCACCGGCCGTGTGCAGCCCGCATCACGGATCGTGGACCCATTCACTTCAATGGGTCCGCGATCCGGGAGATGCGGAGCGGAGGCACGGATCGGAACACCACGGAAGCACTACGGTGTGCTTCCGTGGTGTTTCTGGCCGCGCCTCCGGACCGCAAAAAAGTAGCGCAAGCACTTCTTTTTTTGCGGTGCGGACCCTCGGATGCGGATCGCGGACCCCATTCAAGCGAATGGGTCCACGATCCACATGCGGTGGCCTCACGGTCAGTGCCCGTGCATTGCGGACCGCAGTTTGCGGGCCGCAGCACGGGCACGGCCGGCACATGTTCGTGTTCATGAGGCTTTATACCTTATGTCCGTGGAGGCTCCAATCATTATTTTGGCTCACAATCAATGAAGAAAATCACTGATCAAAATACTGTCATGTGAATAAGGCCTTAGGCCCCATTCACACGACCGTATGAATGGGGCAGTATCTATCCGCAAAATTGCGGGTATAGATGCGGCCCCATTCACTTCTATGGGGCTCCGTGCCGCGGCTCTTTTGAAGCATGTCCTATACTTGTCCGTGCGCACGGACAAGTATAGGCATTTTCTATGGGGCTGCACGGCGTGTGTTCCGAGCGTGAGGAACACACGCCGGGCGGCCCCCCGTATATTTGCGGGTCCGCAGTAATGCGGCCCGCAAATATACGGTCGTGTGAATGGGGCCTTATACTGTTTTTTTACTACAATATCAATTATATATCGCTGCTTTCCAAATTTTAATAACATGCAAATGACCATAAAGAAACAATTTAGATAATAAGGAAGCTGGATCAATTGACCAAAGTACAATGGGCAATACAATCATGGCAGTAACTAAAACTAAAGAAACAGCAAGTGAATCTGAACTGAACTTTGTGATTCCATTAGCCCTACCCAATGAGTATGCACAATAAAGCACAAAGTGATGCTCCATGCACACAACTGTATGTATTTTGCAGTCCGCAAAGGACACATTCTGAGTACCATCTGCATTTTTGTGGACCCATTGGGGCTAATTTATCAAAGACTGGCTTTTTCTGCTGGTTACATTACCATTATTTTTCCATTCTTCTTCTCCATCAGAAGAACAGAAAAATTGAAAGAAAAGTAAAAAATATATATATAAAAAATGTAAATAATATAAAAATTTAAATCTATTCCTTAGAATAAAAAATAAATACATAAATAATAAAAAAATAAACATCATGAGCATCACCACATCTGAAAATGCCTATACTATTAAATTATAAAAATATTTTTCCAAAACAGCAAATGGCCGATTCACCATTTTTTCATTGCTTCTTACCCCAAAAAATTGAATAAAACGTGATCAAAAAGTCACACTCCAAAATGGTATCAATAAAAACTTCCGATCATCCCGCAAAAAATAAGCCCCAATACAACTCAGTAGATAAAACTATAAAAAAGTTATAGGGGTCAGAATATGGTAATGTAAAAAAAAAAAAATTTTTCTCAAAGTTTTCATTTATTTTTACAGTATTTAGACATATAAAACGTATACATATGTGGTATTGTTGTAATCATACTGACTCATACTGAGAATGAAGGGCACAGGTCAGTTTTGCCGCAAAGGGAAAGCCAAAGGGACAAAACACGTAAAACGGTGGAGGAATTATGTTTTTTAACAATTCCACCTCTTTTGGAATTTTTTCCCCAAGAGGTGGAAAAGTCAATATAATGGTATGCAACCCCGTCAGTGCCAGGCGGTCAGGACGGGTGCTCTCAGTGACACATACTACGAGTCCAATGCGTCTAATTAAAGCAGGAGTGGAATTTTTGTAACAGAGGATCAAACTGGTACAAAGCAAAGCCTAGCTGCCCATAGCAACCAATTAAATCAATCCTTTCATTTTCCAAAGGAGTTCTGAAAAATGAAAGGGAGTCTGATTGGTTGCTATGGGCAACTAAGCCAGTTTTCCTTTACACCAGTTTTGATAAATCACTCCCATCATGGCTGTCTGCCAAATAGCGTATTGGGCATGATAGAATATGCCTGCTCGGTATATGATAAGATGTTCCGACTGTCTTCTTACGTCAGACCACAGATATCTTCAGAACATTTTCTACTCATTCTTCTCCCTTTTCCTGAAAGCAGCTTCTCAAAATATTTTTTGAAAAAATAAGCTGTTATATAAAATATGGAGGCTATGAACTAAAATGGAGTCTATTAATTCACGCTATGGGCAATTAAGTCCGAGTTCACACCAGTTATTTGTTCAGTTATATATGAAGTGGAAGTCCACGGAAGCACTACGAAGTGTGTGTGTTCCGCATTTTGGCAGAGCGGAACATCCTGCCCTCTATAGAACTATCCTATTCTTGTGGGCCTAAACCAGTTTTCCTTTACACCAGTTTGATAAATCTTCCCCAGAGTGTTCAGGAAAATGGTGTGAAACCACCCCAAAGCTGATGTCAAACACAGTTCTGGTATTTTGTTGTTTTTGTGGCTTCCATTTTTATTGCAGCATTTTTTTTGGAAAGCCTATTGGTGATCACACACTGATTTTTGTGTTAGTTTTTGATGCAGTTTTTTGAGCCAAAGCCAGAAGTGGATCCAGCAGGATGAAGAAGTAAAAGTCCTTCCTTGATATTTCTCATTCCTTTCAAACACATTCACTTGCTCTGCAGAACAGTATGAGAAAAATGCATTGTTGCCAGATCATCATTAAAATAACTATACTGGCACTTGGTTGCTTCAAGGAGGGTAAAAAAACAATGGATGTCTATGAGACTGAAATACCAGACAATAGGGAAAACAGACCCAGAGCATGCTGTGATTTTTTTAAGACCCCCCCCCCCCCCCAACAAAACTCCAAATCCCCAACCTAAAGGGTAAAAAAAAAAATTGCACTACAAAAAACAAGTATGTTCGTCATTCAATATTTTCCATAAACTTCCATGCAATCTGTCACTAATTCTTACCAATACGAGTTAGCGAAAGTTCACACTTCAGTTTTTTTTATCAGTTATTTCCATCAGTTATTGTGAGCCAAAACCAGGTGTAGGTCAAAAACACTGAACAGGTGCAGATCTTTTCAATTATACCTGATCTCTGTGTAGCCTCCACTCCTGGATTTGGCTCACAATAACTGATGGAAATAACTGATCAAATAACTGACATGTGAAAAAGCCCTTACATGCGGATTTGTCCCTACGAATTGCAAAGGGTTAAATCTGCATTGGCAATTCACAGAATGAACTGCAATTAAAAGCCGCACCACAGGTCAATTTTGTGCCCAGATTCTGAGTGGTTTTTTTCTGTTAAAACTACTAACTTCCCTGCTATATAAATGCAGCAGATTTTCCATCTGCAGTTCCATAACAGAAAATCTGCAGCATATCTGCCCAGTGCAATCAGTTTTGATGCATTTTTCACGTGTGGGGAAAAAAAACCCTGAAGATTTACAAACAACATCTAGCATCTATCACTGAAGCCCCATTCACTTCTGTGAAGCCAGGGCTGCGTAAAAAGGGCAGAATATAGAACATACTGCGATTCTCACGCAACGCTTAAATGATGCATGAAAAAAAAAACGCTCATGAATGGGTCAGGATTCAGTGCAGGTGCTATGTGTTCACTTCATGCATTGAACCTGCTTGGAAAACACCCTCATGTGAAAGGGGCCATCACCACAATTTTTTTCTGCATCCGATCCTCATTCTTTGAAGATTGGGTGCAGACTCTTTCATTTCAATGGGGCTGCAAAAACTGCGGACAGCACACGTTATGCTATCTGCATCTGTATGTCCCACAAAAAAATAGAACACATCTAGAGATGAGCGAACGTGCTCGAAACGTGCACTGTACCGCTCGGCTCCCCTGCGCTGGCAGCCACTTCCATCCTCCTGAGGAGGACGGAAGCGGCTTCCGGCGCCCATGCGAGCGCAGGGGAGCCGAGCGGTACAGTGCTTGTTTCGTGCACGTTCTCTCATCTCTAAACACATCCTATTCTTGCCCGTTTCTCGGACAAGAATAGGCATTTTGACAACGGGCTTCATGGAAATTGCGAAATGCACATGGCCTTTGCCCTTATTTTGTAAATCTGCAAAATACCTACAATTGAGTGTATGAGAACTTCATCTCATTTCTATGGCCACACTAAACCTGGTCATGCACATCAGATAACTGTAGGCCGATCCTACTAATTTCACTGGGTTCATCTGGTGATAGAATGAATATTTTAAAAATTTTATTTGATTGTGGAAACCTTGTCTAGTCTCCTACAGAACATAATTGTATACCTGTCTGACGGGCCAATGGTCGGGAACAGTCAGCTGTTCACTCTGTGAACGAGACCAGACATTTACACGTGGTGATCTCCTTCACTGTATGAGGACGAGGGATCGCTATAGATCGTCCCCACACAGAATCATTATTTCTGTTTAGACAGCACGATCCGCTGCCCAGAAATGAGGATTCGCACTACCTGCACTAATGACAAGATCACCCAATGAACAAGCGTTTTAATCATTCATCGGTGATCGGCGGCACATTTAGATGGCAAGATTATCCAGAATTAGCATTTGCAGGAACTGTCTTTACCAATAGTTTGGACGAGTATTGGATCGTCTATATCCACCTTTAGTCTTCACGTCAGTCTCCATGCTACTGCTGAACTCCATTTTTAAAATACAAACTTCCAGGTTGTGGGCGTAGATGGACAACATCACAACACTTCCCATAGTGCTGTGTGCTATTACACCCTTCTCTGGGCCAACAACCCCACCCTCTACACCCTCCATTATCCCCTTGTTTCCCCCCACACAGCTTCAATATGACAAGCAGTGGACCATTTGGGCGGGGACTCTAACAAAAGGGATCATGGGGGACCTGGTCGTGATGTCAGAGGAAATCCAGTCTCCACAGACGGTGCAGTAACATGACTACTCTCTGGATCAAGACAGAAAAAGTTTTGCAAGTGCAATAGTAAGTTGCAAGGTCTGGCAGGGGTGAAGCATGGGAAATACTTTAAGGCCTCGTTCACATTTCACTGACGTGTGCTGTCCGCATTTTCTGCTGAAGGCACACGTACCCATTGATTTAAATGTGTCTGTTCACATTTCAGTATTTTTTTTACTGACCGTGGGTCAGTAAAAATACTCAAGGGGACAGGCACTACTTTGATCCATGATGCGAACCAAGCACACCCATTGAAGTCTATGGGTCAGTGAAAATCACTGAGACGCATCCATGTTGTGTCCATTTTTCACTGAAGACTAATAGGGGATTCTTTACAGATGACACATGGATGGTAAAAATGGACACACAGGCCAACTACGGATCCTTCACGGATGAAACATGTACGCTTTTTCTCTTGGATGTGACACTGACACAGAAATGTGAACAAGGCCTAACAATGCCCTATCTGTGATCCCCAGGGAGATAAGCGGCTGTCAGAGGGTTCTGGCAGCAGGTTATCCCCCTCTTCGTACTGAAGTAAAACTAGGCCTCATGCACACTACCCTATTTCCTATTGTCCTTATTGCGGATTAGAATAGTCCTGTCTATTGATGGGAGTGAGTATAATGCAGAATGCTCTAGGAAAAATACATATTTTGTAGATCTGTGGTTTGTGTGCCGCAATACATAGTCATCGACTGAAACAGGTTTTACTTTTTATGCGACTGAATATCACACATGTAGCACATACAGTAAAACTTGCCTATATGACAGAGAAATATTCTGTACATTGCACCAACCTAAAAGGAACCACAGGCAGCATGAAAGGGCAAAAGGCTACCTGGTTAGACTACAGAGAACACAATAACCCTCCTGCAACCCTTCTTCAACTTCCCAGTTAAATAAGGACACGCGCTTCCTATAATGTATAAACAAAACCCATTTACTGTCGGTCGGTCACAGCCTTAGGCTCCGTTCAGACGGCCGTATTTTTGCGGGTCCGCATTACTGCGGACCCGCAAAAATACGGGGGTCGCCCGGCGTGTGTTCCGCAGCGCTCGGAACACACGCCGGGCGGCCCCATTGAAAATGCCTATACTTGTCCGTGCGTACGGACAAGTATAGGACATGTTCTATCTTTTCTTGCTGAGCCGTGGCACGGAGCCGCGGCTCAGCAAGATAGCATGCCGCCCATAGAGGTGAACGGGCTCGCCCCTATTCTGCAAATTTGCGGTCATGTCAGTAATGTGAACGGGCCCTTAGGCTAGTTTCACACGAACGTTTTGTTTTGCGGTCCGCAAAAAAAAAAAACGGATGGCATCCGTGTGCATTCCATATTTTGCGGAACGGAACAGCTGGCCCCTAATAGAACAGTACTATTCTTGTCCATAATACGGACAAGAATAGGACATGTTGTAGGACGTAAAGCTCCAACAATCCACCGGTAAAAGAGTTATATGTGGGGGAGGGAGGGAACTACCCTACATGGTTTGTTGTCTTCAACAATGTTTTGCTCTCAAATGCTGCAGAAATGTGGAGCAGCTTGACTTCTCTATGCCCTGCTCTGCTTGATTGATTGGTGTCTCCCCAAGGAATTCAATGTCTTTTGCCTAATGCACGCAAACGTTTGCCATTGGGGACCACAATTTGCAGTCCCCAATGCCTGGGTAACATCCATATGGTTGCCGCAGACAGATCCAGACATATTCAGCCTAAATGGGTCCGTGATGTGTCTGCATCACAAAAAAATAGAACGTGTTTTATTTTTTTGCGGTTCGGAGGCATGGACAGAAAACCACGGAAGCACTCCATAGTGCCTCAGTGGGGTTCCGTGCCTCTGTTCCACGCTGCTCCTGGGCACGGTCCATATTGGCTCTGCAGTTTTTTTGTTTTTTTTTTAACCATAAAAAAACAGCAGTATAAGGGTTTGAGGGTTTTTTTTTGTTTGGGGTTTTTGCTGCGTATTTCTTGGTGTCTTTTTACATACACTGGCCCAGATTTAGTAATCCTGTAGATGGCAGAAGGTTAGACAGACTGTCTAGACCTGCACCAGATTTTTCACAGGGGCTCAGGCTGGATGATAAATCTGCTGCAGGAATAGACACATTTCTCTGACTCTGTACCAACTTTTGGTTGGCGTACTTTGAGACAGAATTTTTACACCAGAATTGTGGTGCAATTTTGGTGCAAAATAGCACATTAATTTGTCTGCCTTTCCCACAAACCTCTGTGCCTTTTGCTAAGCTCCACCACTTTGTTGAGCATGTTGGGGAAAAAAAGTGTAGAAATCCTTGGTGCGCTAAATTGCAAGACACATTTTTAGACAGATTTTTGGCACAGATACAGTAGTAAATCTGGGTCAATGTGTCTTACTATTAGTGTTTACTTCATGGCGTTTTCCCCTAAGTGAAGGTGTTAGCAAAACGCCTGAAAAAATGTCAGAGCTCCAGCATGCTGCATTTTTGAAAAAGAGGGAAAAAAAGTCACCTCATTAACAAAAACGCCACACAACTTTTGTGTGTATTTCATATTTTCCATTTAGCTAAAATCTGGAGCTTTTAAAGCAAAAATCCCACAAAAAAAAAAAGGTGAAAAAAATGTAAAAACTAAAAGCAGCCTTAGGCCAAGTTCACATCAGAGTTTCAATTCACATTCTTCTAAGGGCTCATGCACACGAACGTATTTTCTTTCGGTGTCCGTTCCGTTTTTTTGCGGACTGTATGTGGAACCATTCATTCAATGGGTCTTCAAAAAACGGAAGTTACTCCGTTTTTCCGTTCTGAAAAAAATACATGTCCTATTATTGTCCACATTATGGATAGGATTGTTCTACTAGGGACCAGCTGTTCCATTCTGCAAAATATGCAATGCACATGGACGTCATCTGTATTTTTTGCAGGATCCGTTTTTTTGTAGACTGCAAAATACATACGGTCGTATGCATTAACCCTAAGCCATCAGAAGAACAGAAAAAAACACGGATCCAGTATTTTGCATCCGTTTTAGCCATTTCACCCTGAGATCCGTTATTTTAGACAGGGAAAAAAAAGTTCTACACTGGAACGAAACAGTGATGTGAGCCCAACCTTAACAGTTGTTTGTAACTAGGGAGCCTATCAGTACTTCATGCTGCCCATGGTTCCACTTTAAATTCTGAAATGCTGACATTTTTCACAAAACTATTATAGGAAATACAACATATGATGTTACTCAGAACCGATAAATAAGCTAGAAGTGTAATATATACACAAGACATAGTTCAGGCACCTAAAATGCAAAACACACAATTGTTTAAATAGCTTTATACGGTCTGCATCTGGCACCAGTAAGTGTACACATTTCCTGGTTTTTCATATTAAAACCATATGACATATATATATAAATCATTTTATGTTTGAGTACAGTTAATGCTTTAAGCAGATTTGGAAAAACAGAATCATTCTAAATTGAAGGGATTTTCCAGTTTCTTGAAAGGCTATGCAGTAAGCATTCAATGGGGGTCATTTACTTACAGCGCTACACCAGTTTTTGCAAACAAAAGTTGCAAGACTCAATTTGCAACTTTTTAGATGCCTGTGTGAAAATATTTGTCTGGTTTTATTTTTATTTTTTTTTTTTAAACATCATCCTCGCCACCTAGGAGTGGCAGTGGCCAGCCAATCAGCCCTGGCACATTCACATATATTTGCACCATTTCCTCGTGTAAAAGTTGTCAAAAAACTACTCCACTTCCTGACTCCACTCCAGGCACTCACTGCTGGAGAATGGGCCTAATTTATGAAGACGCGCATCCTCCAGTAGCGCAGGGGCTGTCAAACACTGGCATAAAAAACAAGTCTTTGATAAATGACCCCCAATAGCTTTTCAACAGGGCTGTCTGTACAATAAGGGTTCATGCACACAACCAGCTGTTTATGCACCACATCACATATGCGAACCCATTCATTTGAATGGGTCCACAATCTGGAAGGTGTAGTGCGGAATGAAGTCACGGAACCCCACAGAAGCACTACGGCTCCCGTTGTTTTCTGTCTATGCCTCTGAATCAAGTTGAATTGGTCTGCATCTGTCTGCGGCAGCCACATGGATGGTGCCAGTGCATTACACAGAATGGGCACCACAGATTCGTGTGCATGAGCCCCAATGCTGAGAACTAGGCAGAATAGAGGGCTTGGGCCATTAATTCATTATCTCTGAGTTTTGGGCTAGAGGAAGATTTTTCATATCTTTGGTAATAAGCCTCTGTGGACCTTCAGAGTATGTTCACACGGCTAGAATCTTCCTCTGATTCAGCAAAACTCCTTCCACAGGTTCTCATTGACTTTAATATAAAAACCTTGAACATACACCTTGTACAAATCGGGTAGTTTTTTCCAGTGGCTGATTTGAAAAACGTTTGAGGAGTTACTTCTTAGGCCTCTTTCACACGAACTCAAACCTAATGGTATCAATTTTACCACTTTCTTCTGCTCAATCTTTAGCTGACATTCATGGGGCTCTGACTGGCACAATGGGGCACTGCGGATGTCACTCTTATAGAAATACTATGACATCCTGTCTTTTTCTAAGAATGCATATAAAAATGAATATCAATGATTATGCTAACTTTATTTACATATTTACATCTGGACTAGCCATGATAGTGACCAGCCTAACAGTGGTTCGCCCCCGTCACGACCTGCCATTGGCTGCTCCCCAGTCGCCGGGGCCAGGGTTGCCAACCTTTCTTTCAATTTTTTCTGGACAACTGAACCAAAATTTACAGACAGCCCAAATTTTTTACAGACATAAACCACACCCCCTTTTTAGAGGACACGCCCCCTTTCACGCCCCAGAATAGGATTGTTCAGTATTTAAAAATAAAATATGGCATATGGAAACAAAATCAACAATTTTCAGCTGTTACATCCCTGCCATTCTAGTCTGAGTGCTTTGTTTATATGGCTGCAGTGATTATGCTGGCATCATTGATGCTGCCATGTAAACAAAGACTGACAGGCATGTAATGGGCAAGTGTGCACATCTGTCACAATGTTGGTGATGTGCACACTGATGTGCAGGTATATGGCATGTGACCACTGCAGCTATTAGATCCGATGGGTGATTGGCTGCAGCAGTAACATACCATATACCGGCAAGTCCTTGCTGGAGTTTAACAGACCAGAGCTGCATAAAATGGCTCTGAGGACATAGGACATTACCAAACATACAAGATGATACAGCACCACATACCTCTTACATTCTGTGACGTCTCCCTGATGTAGATGTTTTCTTTTCTCATCTTCTCCATTTGGCCCAGAACGCCATGACGAGTTCTTTCAGCCACATCTTCTCTCTGCAGAGTTTGCCACAAAGACACCTTAGATTACCCACTTTTCTGTTATCCTGCTGCTACCCCCAATACTGTGCCCGCTGTGCTCCCCAGTGTCCCCAAATACCATACTGTAGATATAACCGTGCCATATAGGTAGGACCCCATATAGTTACAGTGCTCCCCAAAGTCCCACTGATACTAATAATTCTCTCCCAGAGTGCCCTCATTAGTAATAGTGCCCCAATAGTGATAATGCTCCACGAGTAGCCCTTTTAGCAGTAGTGCCCTCCATTTTGTACTAATAATAGTAACACCCCCAATAGTACCCCTGGTAGTAATAATAATTCCCCATAATAGAAATCATTTTTCCCATGCCTTCAGTAGTGCTACCAGAAATAATAAGGACCCGCTGTAATGATCCCAGTAATTATAATACCCGTTATAGTGCCCCCAGTAGCTTAAACGACCCACTCTAGTGCCCCCAGTAGTTTAGGTAGCCTCCTATAGAACCCACAGTTTAGATAGCTCCATGTAGTGCCCCACAGTAGTTTAGATAGCCCCCTGTAGTTCAGATAGCCCCATAGTGCCCCAGAAGTTAAATAGCCCCCTTTAGTTCAGATACTGCCCTCAGTAGATTAGATAGCCCCGTGTAGTGCCCCAGTAGTTTAGATAGCCCCTGTAGTGCCACAGTAGTTTAGATAGCACCCCTGTAGTCCAGATAGTCCCCATAGTGCCCCCAGAAGTTAGATAGCCCCCATATAGTGCCCCTGTGACTCAGCAGTGAGTGCAGTTGCTCAGGCTGCCTCAGCTCATCCATCATCACCCCATACAGGCAGCAGGCCCCCTGAGTCCTTCCCCCCCCCCCAACCCGCCATGTTCCTTCGCTTACCTTGCCTTCCTTGCCAGACTGCGCCTGCGCAGTGCGCCATCTGCTCTCCAGTCTCCACCATCGGCAATGGTGCTGACAGCCGCTCGGCCCCTGGCCTCCAGGTAATTATATCCTTGCGCGCTTACGGCGCATCGGCCCGCCCTCTCAGAGCGGCCGGGAGAGCCACCGCCCTCCGGAAGTTTCACTGCAATGCCCGAAGTCTGTACGCATGCGCAGTACAGACTTCGGGTTTTCGGCACTAATTTTAACGGACGCTGTTTTTTTCTGCCGGACGCTACGGACGGCAGAGAAAAACAAAGATTTTTTGCGGACTGTCCGTAAATTTACGGACGGTTGGCAACCCTGGCCGGGGCACATATCTGGCCATAACTACTGTGAAGGGGGCACATATCTGGCCATAACTACTGTGAAGGGGGCACATATCTGACCATAACTACTGTGAAGGGGGCACATATCTGGCCATAACTACTGTGAAGGGGGCATAAATGGGGATAATTACTATGTGGGTGCATTTAGGGAACTGGGTGGGATTAGGTGTATAGTTATGTTTTGGGTGGAGCGTCCCTCTTCCTTCTTTTCAAAAGTTGGAAGGTATGGAATACAGCCAGCGAAAGCCGCAATATGGACAATCGCAATACATTAGTAAGCGCCTTGTATTAACTTTCTCTACATGATAAATGTCATTTGTTGAAGTGAGACAACCCCTTTAAAGGGGTTGTCTGGGTTCAGAGCTGAACCCGGACATATCCCCTTTTTCACCCAGTCAGCCCCTCTTACATGAGCATCGGAACATTTCATGCTCCAATGCTCTCTTTTGCCCTGCGCTGGATTGTGCAGGGCAAGGACATTTTTACACTGCTAGGTGGAAGCCTCTGCCTAGCAGAGACCCGGTACGTCACCAGATCTGCAGAAAAAGCCCTTGTCCTGCACAACTCCGCACAGGGTAAGGGAGAGCATCGAAGCATGAAATGCTCATCTCAGAGGGGCTGCCTGGGTGAAAAGGGGATATGTCCGGCTTTAAGGTACAGTCACATGTAACAGATACATTGCAGATTTTACAAAGCAGAATTTCATGCTGTGAGTTTTTTTTTTTTTATCTACACATACAGAAAATGCCTGCACCAGAATCCATTCTGGGTTTGACTACACCTTTTAGAGAAGGTCTAAAGCCTCATTCACACGTCTGTGTCTGTGCTCAACTCCGTGAGCAGGTGGTCAGTGAGGCATCCGTGAAGCTGTCCGTGAAGTGTCCGTGGGTCCGTGTTTTGCTGTCCGTGTTGCATTCGTGTTTCACTGACACTGAACAGCTGAAAAATAATTTTCAAAGCATCTCTTCTTAATGATCCGTGAAACACGGATGCAACATTAATGGCATCCGTGGTTTTCATGGACCCACAGACTATAATGGGCGTGAGGTATCCGGGAACACGGATCAAGATAGGACATGCATCCGTGCTAAAAAAACTGAACCACGGACCGTGATGAAACACTGATGTCTGAACACACACATTCAAATGAATGGGGATGTGTGCTGTCCGTGGAGAACATGTACAGGACACGTCTGTGAATCACTGACGTGTGAATGAGGCTTAAATTCTGAATTTGATGAGTTGTATAATGAATGTGTCACTTAGCAGGTTGTTCCTTCCCTGTACATGGCACCAGGTGGTTTGTGCAGTGTGGAGAGAAGCTTTCCCTGCCTTGTCTCCTCCTCTAACAACCAGCCCCTGACAGTTTAAGAATCCTGGGTGAGGAGCACTGGTCACACTTACCTCTTGCCATACTGGGAGCACAAGTAGAAGGTAAGAGGCTAAACTGGTGGGGGAATGGACATGAGAGAGACCCCATTATACAGATGCTTTATAATGCACCCTCAGAGCAGTCAGTGCTGGACTTTCGTCCTAGTTGTAGGAGCTGGCTGTCTCCATGCGTAGTATTAGTAATCTCCTGACTATTTACTCTGAACAAATCTCATGTAAAGTTAAGTGAATCATAAGACTTGGAAACTTTCGGTAATTTGGTTCTTCCCACCTGTAGCTGGCTGCACTTCTATGATTTCTGTGCTTCTCCCCGATGTGGAGGTTCTGAGTACCCCTCCTTGCAGTAATCTTCCATGATCCACATGTTATATGCGCAGGGCTAGATAGTGTCATGTAGTATGACATTGTATAGTTACATATGCCATTCCAGAATAAGGCCACCTGCACATGGGTGCGAGTGAACGCACATAAGATCCCCACCAATTTCCGCGTGGATTTCTGTGCATTTCTGCTGCATATTCGCACCAAAATCTGCAATGTCTAATTGCGGGTTTTGATTTGGTTTTGCTGCAGATCTCTTCATTGAAATCCGCAGCTAAAACCACAAAAATAATTGACATGCTTTTAAGTTTGAAATCTGCGCGGCAGGCCAATTTCCGCATGGAAAAAATCCGCAAAGTGTACATAAGATTAGTGTAATCCTAAATACGTTGGTGGTACTTTAATACGCTGTGTTTTTTCTGCGTGGAAAAAACGCACATATTGCACAACGTATGCAGCTGGCGTTATAGCACGGGGAGGGGGTATTTTTTTTCGGAAGAATCCCACAGATCTGGGTCCAGTAGGAAACAGAGGTATAATTTCTTGCTTTATATTTCCATTCACTTTAGATCAATTCTGCATGAAAAACAACAGAGCCCAGCAATGTATCTGTATTTGTAAACTAGATCCTAAAAACGGGGGATTAAAAAGGAATACTTTCGGTATTGCCACCCACTTTTGATTTTGGCTTCCTAATACTGATGCAGACTACTGACCCAATCTGAAATGTGTGCACCGATGTGCCTGTGTGGTGGACATACATTACATCAATGAAAACATGATCAGCGTTTTAGGTGTAGTGAGGGAGGAGGTTTTGGTCTCACTTTGGCCCTTACAAATTTACCATCATTTACTCCTATAATAAGGGAGTAAAAACTACTTCAGTCATGGGCTGGAGTCATTTTCACCTCAGATTCACAGACTGTCGGTACTATGTCTAATTTGTAACAAGGTGCTTACCGGTCTTTGTAAATGACCCCCATTGACTTCTATGGGAGGGTTTTTAGTCATGCTGTGTGACCATGTGCAGAGGTCATTGTATAAGGAAAGAATAGATGAAATGTGATAATCGCCTATTGTGAATGGTGGATCCTGTGTTATCTCTTGTAATCTCACCTATTGTGAGTGGTGGATTCTGTGTTCTCTCATTGTAACCACACCTATCATGATAATGATGAAAAGTTACCTGTTCAAGAAGTAACACCTATTATTAGGCTTAGGCTACTTTCACACTAGCGTTTTAAAATTCCGGTATTGAGTTCCGTCATAGGGGCTCAATACCGGAATAAAACGCTTCAGTTTTGTCCCCATTCATTGTCAATGGGGACAAAACTGAACTGAAGACAACGGAGGCTCCTGAAAGCATTCCGTTCCGTCTTCAGACCGGAGAACAAACCGCAGTATGCTGCGGTTTGCTCTCTGGTCCAGGCATCCGCAAGTCAATGGGGGTGGATCCGTCTGGTGTGACCACAATGGTAACCGGATCCGCCCTCCATTGACTTTCAATGGAGTTCATGACGGATCCGGCTACACATAGACATACACATAAACATAAACATACACACACATATACACATACAAATACACATACATACTTACATGGTCCCCGGCAGGTCTTCAGAGCGTCGGAGGGACAGGACGGCGCGCACAGATGGCGATTCCACCAGGCGCCCAGCAGAGGGCGCTGTGGGGAATCGTCACCTGTGCGAGCCGTCCTGTCCCTCCAACACTCTGAAGACCTGCCGGGGAGCATGTAAGTATCTATGTGTATTTGTCTGTGTATATGTGTGTGTATGTTTATGTGTATGTATGTACTGTGTGACATGTGTGAGGCCGGAGCGCGGTTCCGGCTCCACACATGTCACTGCGGCAGGCCTGATCCGGCAGCACCCTTCACCTGCCGGATCAGGCCTGCCGCCAGTGTGAAAGTAGCCTTAGTGGCTAGTGCAAAAACTGCAGGACTTCAAAATGTGTTTAAAAATAGAGTGAAATGCAAAATAACATTACCAGTGTTTTTAAAAAATAGTTAACATAAAAACATGATTTAATCAGTAAGTCATTTTCTGATTACACTTTCCCTTAAGCAGTTCCTTGTGCAAACGGCTGATCATTGGTCTGGGAACCCCTGACATACCTGATATAAAAAAAAGAGACCTTTAGCTCTCAAAAATGCATAAATGCCTCCAGAGTGAGTGACACTAGATGGAGTTTCTCCATCTGTTCCGACTTAAAGGCTATGTAAACCTTTTGGCACAATTTTTTTTTTTTTTTTATTATTGCATTGTACTCATTTTGAGCTAAAAATTATTTTTTCAATTGGTCTTTATTAAAAATATGGGGCCCTTTTTTTTCTGTACATAGCCGAGATGCTCCAGAAGCAGCCTCTGGATTTTCTCTCTTTTCCGTCAGTCGGGGAGCTGACAGGCTCCTTACCTCTGCTCTCTAACCTTATAAACACTCATTAGAGCTCAGTTCTTATCTTACTGATAACAATGTGACTTAAATAAGTGTTTATGACCTCTTAGTAAATTAGAGAGATTAGAAAAACAGCTAACCCCTTGTGACAGAATGGCTCGATATTATTAATAAACACCAATTATAAATATGATTTTTAGCCAAAAATGAGTAAAATACTAACATAAAATTGCCTCAGAAGGTGTACATAGTCTTTAAAGGGTCAGAGAGTTCTACATTCCCTATCAGGGCAAATTAAAAAAGTTCATCAAAAAGAACAACTTCTTTAGGGTACTGCTACACAGTGATATGTGTCACGTGACAAGAAAGTCCTGCAACATTTAATGCAATGTGTGTCAATGTTGTTGCAGTGCGATGCTCTGGAACTGTGATACGACAGTCGCATAAAATTGAGATCGAGTCAGATTGTGTCACATGTAGCAAGTTGCATGTCACTTTTCCTACATTGACTTTAATGGGATTTGTGCACACCGCAGCATTCGCCTACAACCTGACTGTGTTTTGACAGCCATATCACGGTTCTAAAATTGTCGCATGACTTTTCTGAGACTTTCTGTTGCACAACACATATCAATGTGTAGCGGTACCCTTTTTAGCCTGGTGCCGTAGTTTGCCCTCAGGGACATTTATTAAAGGGGTTGACCACTTTCTGGTTACTGTTTACCAATGTGTAAGATGATTATATGACACTTACTAATATAGTCTTTGTTGAAATTCTGCACCATTTTCTATATTTCATAAGATATACCAAAAGCCATTGAAATGCATTGAACGAGTTAGGGTTGGGTTGGCCACTTTATGGTTACTGTTGACCAGTCTGTTTGTGAAATTGTTATATGGCACTTACTAATATAGCCTTTGTTGAAATTCTGCACTATTTTCTGGATTTCACAGGGATTCCCCCTTCTTTACGAAGTCTTTTGTGCTGTCCACACAGAGGTCCTGTCCGTAAGATGGCTGCTGATAGAGGGTCATGTGACCAGGAAATTCACCTCCATGTGATGTCTCATCATTTCAGACACACTGCACCTACACTAAACACCCAACAATGCAAGAGCAGTGTATTTGTACAAAGGAGACATCACATGGAGGTGAAATGCTTGGTCACATGACCATCCATCAGCAGCCATCTTACAGACAAAACCTCTGTATGGACAGCAAAAAAGACTTTTTAAACAAGAGCACATACCTTAGGAAATATAGAAAATGGTGCAGAATTTTAACCAAGGCTATATTAGTAAGTTCCATATAGTCATCTTATATACACATTGGTGAACAATAACCAGAAAGTGGCCAACCCCTTTAAGCCACTGTTGTGCCATTAAAAAGTCCCACACTATGGCACACGCAATAATTTAGGCTTCTCATCACTTTTCCAATGTGACTAGGTGGAAGGGGTAGGGCTTTGCATTGCCCGCCGCATTTACTATAACTTTTTCCAGAAAGTGGCGGAAGTTATAGCTGAAGTACATGACAGCTACAGGCTGTAGCTGGTGTAGACTTCAGTTTCTGGCACATGACAAGGTAGAGATGCGTCTAATTTATTAAGAGACATCTGACTCTTAATAAAGTAGGCCCATCTCACACCAGTGCATAAAGATCAAAACTGGTGTATGGATGCACCAGTCTTGATAAATGTCCCATAATGTATTTTGTGGTGTTTCTTTTGCATTTTTTTCAGCAAATTTTTGCTGAAACCCTATAGGGAGTTAGGACTTACACTTAGGCCTTGTGGGGGTACTCTTTATCACCAGGGAGACCAGAAAATATGCATGAGTACTGTATGCAAGGTGACACTACATATATGGGGTCATTTATAAAGCTGGTGTAAAGTAAAACTGGCTTAGTTGCCCATAGCAACCTATCAGATTCCACCTTTCATTTTTGACAGCTCCTTTGGAAAATGAAAGGTTTAATCTGATTGGTTGCTATGGGCAGCTGAGCTAGTTCTATTTTACACCATTTTGTTAAATGACCCCATTGGTTTCTAGGAAGCGTATATGAAAATCACATATCTTTATTTGGCTGGCATGAGAAAATTGAAAAAGATAATTTCAATCTTTCCCAGAAAGCTGAAGTATACAAATTAGCTTGCTTGACAAAAAAGATAAAAAGGCGTATCCTATCGAATGCAAGAAGAATTAAGATATGCAAATTTATATTTATTCTTCCTAGAAATCAAGAGTAGTGTTGCCTGGTATGCAGTACTGATGTCTCTAGAGACCAGTGTTGGACGGGTTCCTAGGGCCCACTGTATGCTACATGCAAATATTATGCATGTAGCATAATGTTATGATGTCATGAGGAAGGATCGACATTCTCAGATCCGAAACGCATAGATGTGTTTTTGCTAGGTATGTTTTTACTGATCACATGAAATAAAGCCTATTTATATTTTTAGAAGCTGGACTACAGTATGTGTTTTTTTTTTTCTCCATGACATGTTGCATGACACATGTCGCCGTGTAGCTGAACCCTCAGAGATATGGAAACATCATGCCATTTCTGCATCCAGAATGCGGACTAGCACCCACAACACTTTTATGTCATGCTTATAGCATATATGCTTCTTCAGTAACTATAACATATTATGATATGTATGACAATTATAAAGTGCACATGAACACATTATAAATGGTAATCTCCCGCTGGTGGCCTTTTAATTCATTGTCCTTTGTGCATTTTTAAATAAAGTTCCCATGACAAGTACACAATTAGTAGCGGTCACAGACAATGCTTTGTGCCAGCTTACTATGGGCAGTGCGTCTTCTTGGCTGGTTCCGAGCTCTTATTGTATAAGGTAAACAGGAAAGGTAGCCAGCAGTGGCGGATTGGCCATAGACCTTAAAGGGAAATTGCCCGGTGGGCTGATGCCCAGGGGGCTGTCTGGGCCCTCCTCACGGCTGGCCAGTGGAAGTTTTTGGGGATGTATTTTGTGCTGCTGGCAGTATTTTGTGATGGACTGGGGTATTTAGTTTTGTTGGGGTGGTATAATGTGCCGCAATATGGTATTGCTGGCCCTGCCTTCCATCATTTTGGATCCCATTACAAAACGGGGCCACTTTTAGTATTTTCTCCAGGGCCACTTTAAGTTCCCAATCTGCCCCTGGTAGCCAGGTTCCAATTCATGGGAAAATAAGTAACCTTTGCATCTCTAGGTATCGTCACATCTCATTTATACACTTCATAATGCAGGACATGTCGAGCTTCCCGGGAGCTCTGTATGCTTTTTCCCTGTACTGTGCCGTGTCTCATAAATAAGTAATTTAACCTTGGATCTACAACATGTATTATAGACATCTGTGCAGAAAACGTTCCAGGTGTTACATCAGCAAATGCTGCTATTAGCAAATCACCTTTGACATGGAGACAAGTCCTCAGATATACCTCCAGACACCTACAAAGCCCAGTATCCACAATCCAGCCTTGGGGGCAGATGGCCATATTCCACTACCCACGGCTATTACTAGTATGACAGATAACGTGACACTTCTTTATGTGCATTGTAAGGTTTTTAAGCACTAAAGATTTCCAGAATAACCACCTGCAAGGTGTTTTTTTTTTTTTTTTGTTACCTGTTTTTTTTGTGTGGTAAATTTTTTTTTTCAAGCTTTTTCTGCTTGAAAAAGCAGTATGTGTTTTTTTCCCTATAGAGAAAGTTGTGAAAACACCTGAAAAACAAAACGTCAAGAGCTCCAGCGTGCTGTGTTATTGGAAAGAAACCAAAAGACAAAAAAAAACTCCACCAAATTAATAAAAACGCCAGGAGCAAAATACAACAAAACAAAACTTGTGTGTCCTGTGTTTCATATTTCCCATAGATCTTCAGCTGGAGCTGATGTTTTTACCGCAAAAAAAAAAGCAAAACCGCTGGAAAAACACCTGCAAAAATCTGTGTGTGAAAGCACTCTAAATTTGTCCTCCCAAATGAATAATTAGTCTGCCCATTTTTCTATAATCCTTAGCTTCCAGTGACCACCAAACTGGCAGATGGAATTGTCTACATTAGGGCTTATTCACACATCAGCGAATGACGGATGTGTGTGTCCATGGGCAACAAACAGATCCTTTGATTTCAATACTTTAGGGCTCATGCACATGGCTGTAGCAGTTTTTGCATTCTGCAAATTTTGGATCCACGGATACCGGCCGTGTGCGTTCCGCATTTTCTGGTATGGTACATCCTGCCCTCTGTTACAACTTCCTATTCTTGTCCGCAAAATGGACAAGAATAGGACATGTAAAATTTTTGTTGCGGAGCTGTGGAATAGACATACGGGTGTGGACAGCACACGGTGTGCTGTCCCCTTCTCTTGCAGCCCTATTGAAATGATTGGATCCGCATCTGTTCCGCAAAAAATGTCGATCTGATGTGGACCAAAACTATGGTCATCTGCATGAGACCTTTATACCTGGACATCATCTTTAATGCTGTCTTCATGTTTTGTTCAGCAGTTCTGAGATGACTTTAGGCATGCCCAGTAGTGAACTTCCTCCTCTGGTCTTTAGAGGAGGAACTTACTACTGAGCATGTGCAACACAGTTTTATGCATTGTATCTAAGGGCCTTGGAGGAGCATGAAGATAACTAGTATAAGGACAGGAGAGAACACAGGAGAGGTGAGAACTGAGTATCTATCACCACTACTTATCCTGCTTATCACTGTTTATACAGTATTTAGTCAGTATTTAGTCAGCCACCGATTGTGCAAGTTCTCCCACTTAAAAAGATGAGATAGGCCTGAAATTGACATTATAGGTAGACTTCAACTATGAGAGACAAAATGAGAAAACAAATCCAGAAAATCACATTGTCTGATTTTTAAAGAATTTATTTGCAAATTATGGTGGAAAATAAGTATTTGGTCACCTACAAACAAGCAAGATTTCTGGCTCTCACAGACCTGTAACTTCTTCTTTAAGAGGCTCCTCTGTCCTCCACTCATTACCTGTAGTAATGGCTCCTGTTTGAACTTATCAGTATAAAAGACACTTGTCCACAACCTCAAACAGTCACACTCCAAACTCCACTATGGTGAAGACCAAAGAGCTGTCAAAGAACACCAGAAACAAAATTATAGACCTGTACCACGCTGGGAAGACTGAATCTGCGATAGGCAAGCAGCTTGGTGTGAAGAAATCAACTGTGGGCGCAATAATTAGAAAATTTAAGACCTACAAGACCACTGATAATCTCCCTCAATCAGGGGCTCCACACAAGATCTCACCCCGTAGGGTCAAAATGATCACAAGAACTGTGAGCAAAAATCCCAGAACCACACGGGGGGACCTAGTGAATGACCTGCAGAAAGCTGGGACCAAGGTAACAAAGGCTACCGTCAGTAACTAGCTCTACTAACTCACTAACTCTATGCCGCCATGACTCAGATCCTGAAGTGCCAGACGTGTCCCCCTGCTTAAGCCAGTACATATCTGGGCCCCTCTGAAGTTTGCTAGAGAGCATTTGGATGTTCCAGAAGAGTATTGGGAAAATGTCATATGGTCAGCTGAAACCAAAATAGAACTGTCTGGTAGAAACACAACTCATCGTGTTTGGAGGAGAGTGAATGCTGAAGTTGCATACAAAGAACACCATACCTACTGTGGGGGTGGCAACATCATGCTTTGGGGCTGCTTCTCTGCAAAGGCACCAGGATGACTGATTGGTGTACATGAAAGAATGA
Source organism: Rhinella marina (assembly GCA_900303285.1). Lineage (NCBI taxonomy): Eukaryota > Metazoa > Chordata > Amphibia > Anura > Bufonidae > Rhinella > Rhinella marina. The sequence continues at coordinate 113,608 of ONZH01030531.1, forward strand.
ATGGGGCCATGTATCGTGAGATTTTGAGTGCAAACCTCCTTCCATCAGCAAGGGCATTGAAGTTGAAACGTGGCTGGGTCTTTCAGCATGACAATTGCAGTGTCCCACATATGATGTGAAAGGACACCGCAAACTTTGTATTCATAATAGCCATGTCATGTTATATATATTGCTTATTTATAATGTATTGCTGCAAAGACCTATCTAGGCTGAGTGAGATTATTTGTCTATTTGACCACTAGATGGTGCTATTTCGTTAGCTATATAACTCAGGAGAGAGTTAAAAAAGGAAGTTAGTTAGTTGAGATAGGAAATATGGAGTGTTGAGTACAGAGTACAGACCTAAGTAACTCAAGCTTTGTGCAGGAGGAGTTCATCGAGCCTGTGGCTACCATATGTGTCTGACCCTGGCCAAGTCAGCTTTTCCTTTGGCACTAACCATATCTAAGCCACTAGGACCCAAGCAAGAACTGGACATAGAGAAGCCCAGCTTAGGTAATCAGCTACATATTGCTTTATGGACTTTGCTGGCACCAGTGTGCGCAAGGTATAGCTTCCAGCACCTGCACACATCCTTTACAGCTACTGACGTCAGGCTGTGTTTGTACCCACTTTTAACCCTTTGGGAAGTGTGGACATCTCTATTTTTGTACCCAAAAATAATGGAGCAGATGTATTAATGCCTGCCATGCAGGGATGCCGCCCTGTGGGATTGCTAAAGTACTTCAAGGTTATTATTGTCCAGTGCTAGGCCTAGAAGACAGGTCGATTGTGGATTTGAGGAAGAATATTTTATGTGTACTCTCAACCTAAGGAGGACATCTTTGCAGCATCTACAGCTTTGCTATCTGTAATGTGAAATATTTTTAACCTGCTGGAGAAGCTACCTCTCAAGACAAAGAGTAAAGTTTAAAAGCTGTTTCCTCCTTATTTCAACTTTGCGTCTGAGCAGACGCTGGCATCACCATCTACTACCAGGACCCTGCCGACTGACACCTTAATACCCAGTCACCAAGGGCACTTCGCCTCACCATCCGGCAGAGCCCTGAAGTACAGAGTGCCCCGAGGAGATTGGTGTCTCTCCTCCACACAACTGCCCGCCGGCCCAGGGAATCAAGGACAACCAAACTGTAAGTAGTAACCACCGGCACCACCATAGACATTGTGACAACAACATTGCAACACACTCACACCTTGCCCCTGCGGTACCGGTATGCTGCACAATGATCCCAAGCACACAGCCAGGGTAACGAAGGAGTGGCTTCGTAAGAAGCATTTCAAGGTCCAGGAGTGGCCTAGCCAGTCTCCAGATCTCAACCCCATAGAAAACCTTTGGAGGGAGTTGAAAGTCCATGTTGCCCAGCGACAGCCCCAAAAAATCACTGCTCTAGAGGAGATCTGCATAGAGGAATGGGCCAACATACCAGCAACAGTGTGTGCCAACCTTGTGAAGACTTACAGAAAACGTTTGACCTCTGTCATTGCTCACAAAGGATATATTACAAAGTATTGAGATGAACTTTTGTTATTGACCAAATACTTATTTTCCACCATAATTTGCAAATAATTTTTTTCAAAATCAGACAATGTAATATTCTGGATTTGTTTTCTCATTTTGTCTGTCATAGTTGAGGTCTACCTATGATGTCAATTACAGGCCTCTATCATATTTTTAAGTGGGAGAACTTTGACAATTGCTGGCTGACTAAATACTTTTTTTCCCCACTGTAGTATAAGGACAGGGGAGAACACAGGAGGGGTGAGAACTGATTATCTATCACCACTAGAACACGCTGCTTATCACTGTTTATAGTATAAGTAGAGGAGAGAACACAGGAGCGGTGAGAACTGATTATCTATTAGCACTAGAATACCCTGCTTATCACTAGTATAATGGACAGCAGAACCCTGCTTATCACAGTTTATATATAAGGACAGGAGAGCGGTGACAACTGATTATCTATCGCCACTAGAACACCATGTTTACCCTTTCAGTGCAAAAAAAATTTTGTACAAAACTGTCACTAAAGGTGTATTCATGCGTAGCAGATTTGTTTTCTGATTTGTTCCGATTTGTTTTCTGCAACCGAAAATCACTTCCACTCTTCAAATTTGTATAGGCTCTTTTCTTTAAAAAATCAGCTGCATGTGAATATTGCATATGCTGGAAGCATGGTATGTGACTGGACTGTATCATAGATTCCTCTTTGCTTTCATGTCAGCATTTGGTCTACTCCCTTATAGAAAACTTGGATACAACAGTAACAGTAGTTCCGGGTAAATCAATAACCTGTGAATATGCTAAGGTTGATGGATTGGGAAAGTTGATATCCAGTCACCCTGTTCTTAAGGAGTTTAATTAAAATGTGCCTTAATGAGCCTTAATGGGTTTAATAACTAAATCAATTCTGTTATTCCAGGGTATTAAATATAAACCAGTAGTTCTAACCCTTGGACAGCTTTACTAGCGCGCTGGTAGAAAATACTTAACCAAGTGCCAAGTCAGCTTGCCTTAAAGGGGTATACCCATCTTAGAACTGGCATATGACACATGTAAATGTGTGATAGATGCAGGCCCCATCACTCCAGGACAGGGTCCCTGACCATAGTCCTGTCTGGTGAGGCAAGCGTGGGCCCCCTCCTACAGGTGGAGTAAGACTGGATTGGTAGCCACCCATGCGGTTGGATCTCTCCATAATTTTTTTGATGTTTTTAGATGTTAGTTTACATAGAGGTAAACTACAACCAAATCTTTCAGTATAACTGTGCGATGTAGTGGTAGATGGTAACCCCTGTCTCTATCACTGAAATATAAGTTCATGAGTGTTCGGCACAACATAGTTATATGAAAAGCTGCTCTAGAATTGTCATCTCACATGGAATACAAATATTTACTAAAGAACATATGTCAGGACTGTCAAATCCTCAGATCAGATCCTCAGATCAAACCGCCGTATCAGGGTGTCATATCGGTACCTTACATCAGGACCTCAGATCAGACCCCCCCCCCCCCCCATATCAGGACCTCAGATCACGCCATGTCAAACCCCCATCAGACCTCAGATCAGACTTCCCTGCTCTGCCGCTCCTCTCCAGGTCTGGTGGTCTTTGTAGCAGGCATGCTCCCTAGTCTTCTCTGGTCCATGCTGCACTGTCCCCTGACAATGTTGGACAATCCAGTGCGGCTCCAGGGAAGAAGACCAGGGAGGGTAAGTACCAGCAGCACTAACAGCGCTTTACTCTCTGCATCTAATACATACTAGTGAGCACTTATGCAATGGAAGCACTCACTAGTATTCGCTTTATAAGACGCACTGACATTTTCCCCCCACTTTTGGGGGAAAAAAGTGCATCATATAAAGCAAAGAATACGGAAATTTAATAAATCTAATTGAAGGGGCTTTCACATTAGCAGCATTTCACTTCTCCACAGGATAAGTGTATAATCGCTGGGGTCTGACCAAAAATAAGATTTCCCAAGTCCTCTGCATGAATGGAATATTGGCATGCATGTGTACCAATTTGCGGATCACAAAACACTCACTGTCGTGTGAATGGACCCTTATACTGTGGATAAATGTAGTTATCTTATTTTTCTGCACTCCAGGAAATATCACGTTTATCAAAACTGTCTAAATAAAAGAAAATGGCTCTTGTTTTCCATAGCAACCAATCTCAGCTCAGCTTACATTTTTCAAGGGCAGGATACAAAATAGGAGCTGAGCTGTGATTGGTTGCTATGGGCAGTAAAGACTGATTATCTTGCACACATGTAATTTAACGAATGTAACATGATTAGGGTTCCTGTATAGGCAAGGTCAGCCATATTTAAAAACTGTGTGTATTTTATATTGTGCCATATACTGTATGACGATGTATTTAGGGTAGCCACATGCAGCTCATAAGCACCCTTCATGCAGCTTATGATAACTTATGGCCAACCTGCCCAGAACACAATGATTATGGTTTATCTGTTTTTCTTGATAAGTTTACTCCTGTGCTGATCCCTGATGGCACCGAGTTGCATTCCTGTGCCTGCGGATGAGCTGCTCAAGTATAATTTTCTGAGTGCTATGGAAGAAATGCTTATGTTGCATTATAGATGGGGGAGACCTGTCGATCAAGCTGAGTATGTCAGGGAGAAACCAGGGAAATCCAGCTGGCAATGATCCCAGTGCCTAGCCCTTTTAAAACTATGGAGCAGATTCACTATTTGAAATGTGCCAGAAATGCTGAAATCCACAATCCACCAACAAAGTGGTGCAAAAGTAGTGTGCAACATGTAATCTAACCACATCACACTTGTGTTCTTAACTTTGACGTTCTGCTATTTTTAACATTGGATCTTTATTATAATGTCCTTTTTTTTTCCGGCATTTCGAAATGTCGCAGATGATAAATCTGTCTCAAAATGTAACTCCATCCACAAAACATCTGTAAACCCCTTAGTAAGTACAAAGTACTGGGAACAAAATGGGGCAAAACACAATAATCATAATCATCTTTTGGACCTCTACACTCATGAATTTTGTCTGTTATTTTTTAACCACTAAAAATACCATAGAAACCATGTGATAGTAACAAGAATGGTGGTAGTAGTACTTGCTCACTCTGTCGCTCACCTGGGCAGTGCAGTGATAGGAAGGACACACCTTTCTTCCCTTCAGGGCACAGTCTGGTTCTTGGGTTCCTCTGCCTGATGACAGTTGAGGTGCCCTTGACGTTGAAGGTTTTGAGGTGTAAAGCAAGGTCACTTGAAATTCCAATGCAAACTTAACAAAACGGTTTTTAGCATGCACAGACTGGCAGTTGGTACACAGTTTCCACAGATGTTATCGGTTTCATGGCTGCACGGCTAGTTAATTATTATTATTATTATTATTATTATTATTTATTATTAAAGCGCCATTCATTCCACAGCGCTGTACATGTTGAAAGGGGTTTACATACATAGTCTAGACAATTGCTCTAGGACAAACAAGTTACAGACTGGTACAGAAGGAGAGAGGGCCCTGCCCGTGAAGGCTTACAATCTATGCGGTATGTGAGGACACAGTAGGTGAGGGTAAAGCTGGTCATGGCAGTGTAGCAGCAGCAGGGTCACAGGTTGTAGGCTTGTCTGAAGAGGTGGGTTAATAAGCCAAAGTGTCTGTTTAGCACAATTCTTCTTACGCTGCACTTCTCTAGTTGATTTGTACTTAAACATCCAGGCATGGGATGGGATGCACACTTTACTTTAAGCAAGGCAATCACAGGATGGACCATAAACGTCAAATCATGCTCTGCACTTTTTTTAACACATTGACATACGCTTCCACAGTGTCCTTTGTGCAATGTGGATTCTTCTATGCGGGTGATACTGGGTGAGTATGTCCAGGGCCGGAAATTATTGTTGTAGACTCTATAACGGGTCGGTAATGTTTTTCTGAAGGAGTTCCATTTTTTTTTTTTTTTTAAATATCAAAGCTGAAGCACTCACTGTGCTGTGCAATACTAGAAAATCGTATAACACAAACTGTACATGACAGAAATAAAATAATCAGTTTAGCTTACCATTCAGTGTGACCCTTGTCCCTGACTTTCTTTACAAATAAAATCCAGCTGTAGTTCATACAAAGTGACTTTGAGCTGGACACAACCCTCAGAGTGGTCTAAGGGGCAGTGGATGGTATTCATATGGTAGAAGATGTGCTCCCACACATAAGACTTACAGCATTAAAAAATGTCATCTTGAGAGGTTTACAACTTTTTAGAAAAATTGCCTTCCAGAAAATACTGTATCTGGATGGATAATTAAGTATGTCACTGCTGCTCTGAATCCACCTAGGGGACTAATATATGGGGCAACCTCCACCAACCATACACTTACTAACCATACACTCACTCGATCATTTTAACTTCCCTCCCCCACCACTGTCTGTAAGTGCATGGTTCATGGGGGGTTTGTCCCATACACTGGTACATAGTAATATTCAGAGCTCACTTTCATCCCCATGAACCAATCACATCCACATCTCAAACCCCTCTCCATCCAACACATACAAAGTAATCTTATGCAGATTCACCATCCTCTCCCACCCAGCAAAGGTTTCAGAAGTTTGCTCCCCATCATCCCTTATCCAACCCCCCCCCCCCCACACACACACATGCAGACTCACTATCCTAACCCCATCCCCAAATAGTCACAATGCTTTACTCCATTCCCTAAGCTCATCATCCTTCTGTCCTGCTCTGTTTTAATTCCTCTTTTTCTTGTCCAATTTGTTATATAACATATGGTGCAGAAACTATTGAATATAGAGGCTTAGTTATTATTGGTTGATATCTTTATTAGGACACACCTCTCAATGATTGTGTTCAGGTGTTTAATTCGGTCCGATTACCATAGTGTGGTGTTATCAATATCGAAATGGTTTTAGATATCAGAATGGTAATCCTCACCCAGACATTCTTCTGGCTGGCGATAAATCTTGAATGTCTTATCTCCTAAACAAAACGAAGCTTGTCTAAACAAAACCAGGGAAGCAGAATGCCTTCAAGAGATCACTTCATAAAATACCGATCTCAGCCCCCAGTAGACCTGCTGGAGGATTTCAAAAGGTCAGGCTGAGGATGCCTTCACCTTCAGAAGGATCATGTACAGATAAAACCCAGATAAAAATCCATAAAAGAAATACTTTGCCTACTCCATATTTGGCAGTGTGGTATTTCATGTTGGACTCAGGCCATTTACTGGTATTACTTGTGTCAGTCATATAAGTTAGGGTGCTGTAAGATGCAGTAATTGAAGGATATATCCAGAGGCATAACTAGAGCGTTATGGGCCCCATTAAAAAACTTTGGATCAGGCCCCCCCCTCCCAATTTCTATAAAGAGGCGGTAATTTTTTTGTACACTAAGCCCAATGAATGGCTACACTCACCCAGTCTAACTAATAAAATCTGGTCCTACCTCATCCAGGGTGTTGCTGGCGTCGGCGTGATGTCCACTGGATCCAGAACAAGGTCTCTGTAGAGAAAAAAAGAATAATCACATAATGAAGGGATGGTGACTGCCCCTGTGAAATCACCCGCAGGGGACGCTGTGCTAGCCTGTAAGATTGAGCCATGTCAATGTATAGCAGGGTAATCTAAGACATTTCCCCTAAGTGCTACCATGCTGTACTAATGCCCACATTGAAACCCCTCACAATAATGAAGCCCACCTTGTGGCCCAATCAAAATAGTTATGTCCTCCTTGTGGCCCCTCACAGCAGTTATGCCCACCTTTGTTCCTGTCACAGTAGTTATGCCCACTTTTGTGTCCCCTCACAGTAGTTCTATCCAGATATGCGCCAGATCACAGTATTTATGGACAGATATGTGCCCCTTCACAGTAGATATGCCCAGATATGTGCCCCCTCACAGTAGTTATGCCAGATATGCCCCCCTTCACAGTAGTTATGCTAGATTGTGCCCCCTCTCAGTAGTTATCCCCACATATGTGCCCCCTCTCAGTAGTTATACACACATATGTACCCCCACAGTAGTTATGCCCACTTATGTGCCCCTCACAGTAGCAATGACCAGATATGTGCCCCCCTCACAGTAGTTATGCCCAGATATGTGGCCCTTACAGTAGCAATGCCCAGATATGTAACCCCTCACAATAGTTATGCCAGATTATGTGCCCCATCAGAGTAGTTATGCCCACATATATGCCCCCTCACAGTAGTTATGCCAGATTAGGTGCCCCCTCACAGTAGTTATACCAGATTAAGTGCCCCAGTAAATATGCCCACTTTTGTGCCACCTCACTCTAATTGTGGCCCCCCTTTTGCCACCAGTCTGCAGCTTTAAGGGAAAAAATAAGGGGGGAAAAAAACACATACTTACCTTTTCCCCTGAGGACGCTCTCTCACACTCACATGGCGGCTGCTGCTGCTGCTGGCTGTGCTGGAGGCCTCTTGCTGGGCTTTCAGCTCCTCCCACAGCTAGCAGTGCTATGTGCGGCCTGCAGGGGGAGCTCTGAAGAATAGTGAAGCACAGAGTGGAGAAAGCTCCCAGCTAGCTTTACTATGAAAACGAACCACTGGCAGTGACTTGCCCCTGCCCCTGCCTCTGCTCCCCCTCCCTCTTGTCTCTGTGCCTGGGGTGCATATTATACATATCTGAAGAGCGCTCTGACGAGGCCCAGCATTGTCACTGTACTTCATGCTGGGCCCCATCAGAGTGCTTTCATTACATGTAAGTGCAGCGGGCCCCCTCCCCTGCTGGGCCCGGTCGTTACGCCCCTGGATAGATCATCAGCATCTGATCGGGTGACTGCGACATGAGACCCCCACCGATCAGCTGTTTGAGAAGGGAACGGCATTCACAGTAGAACCGTGACCTTCTCGCTGCTTCCCACAGGCCAGTAACACCATGTGACAGTCATGAAGTCAATGGCCTGTAGGAAGCAGCGAGAAGGCCGCGATGGTACTGGGAACGCATTGGTGGGAGCCCCAGATATTGGACCCCCATCAATCAGATGCTGATGACCTATCCAAAGGATAGATAATCAGTAAGAAAAAGGCCGAGTACCCCTTTAAGGAATCATCAAATACTGCCTCTAATCCCTCCATGTTTGATATGCACATGTGCGGAACATTATGACGTGCTGGATGAAGGTATTATGAAGTCGCTATGATGCCCACAAGAAAATATATCTTAGCGGACAGATTCTGAGTCAAAACCTTTGTTAAGCCGGCATCCTAAACTCAGTCGTAAAAAGCTATTAGCACAAGCCTTTCTATGACATCAAAGAAATGGGGAGGGGGAGGGGGGGTAGTGGAGGAATCTGCAGACTCTGTCTTTCCTTTTAGCAAATTGTCATTTCTGTTGGGGACAACTCATTTGATGAGACTTTCATACTACCCCTAGGCAACTGAACTTCTATCATCTTGTTACATATTAAGTTCTTATATCCTTTTTATTTTAATTTTTTTTACATTGTATTTGTATGTCATCGTATTTTACATTCTGATAATTGCATTTTTGTATGCACTGTCCTGTGCATATTAACCCGTTCATGACATTTTTCACCTCAAAGAAGAACTCCCGCAAAAATTTTTATTCCTTGTCCTGCTAGAAATGTACATGATGTAATCTGTAGTGAATGTCATTTTCATTTACCAGTAGCTGAATTTTTGAGTTATATCATCCTGAAGTTTCTTATTTGTGTCATGTGACTAGGAATTAGACCCACCAACTCACACAGCACCTTATGTGTGGACAGGAAGTCTAATTTTCTATGCATTCCTATGGGAGCCTCACTTTCAGTCTCATAGGAATGAATACAGAAGTGACTGGCTTGCTGTACTGGGTCAGTTGGAGGTCAGAGAGTTGGTCACATGACCCAGCTACAATAAGAAGAGAGTGGAAACTCTCAATTTCAGCCTTTGATAAGAAAATGACATTCACTACAGATTATATCATGCACCTTTCTAACAGGTCAGAGAATAAAAATTTTTGCGGGAGTTCTTCTTTAATGACCAGGCCAAATTTTGGAAATCTGACTTGTCACTTTATGTGGTAATAACTTTGGAACACTTTTTTTACTTATCCAAGCCACTCTTTCTCGTGACACATTGTACTTCATGACAGTGGTAAATTTGAGACAATATAAATCACCTTTATTTATTAAAAAATCCTAAATATACAGAAAATTTGGAAAAATTTGTAATTTTCCAAATTTGAATTTCTCTGCTTTTAAGACAGTGATTCCTCACAAAATAGTTGTAACTTAACATTTCCCATATGTCTACTTTATGTTGGCATCATTTTGTAGATGTAATTTTATTTTTTAGGACGTTAGAAGGTTTAGAATTTAAGAAGCAATTCTTAAAATTTTTAAAGGGAGTCTTTTACCTGTTTTTCACCTATATAATTAACTGCAGTGCCCCACAGAAGATTGCACGACAACAAGTGGGTCACAATTGTGAAGTGGAACGAAATTTATCGGATCATTTGAAACTTTTTTTTTTTTAATAATAAAACTGAAAAGTGGGGCGTGCAAAATTATTTGGCCCATTTACTTTCAGTTCAGAAAACTCACTCCAGAAGTTAATTGAGGATCTCTGAATGATCCAATGTTGTCCTAAATGACTGATGAAGATAAATAGAACCCACTGTGTGTAATCAAGTCTCCGTATAAATGCACCTGCTCTGTGATAGTCTCAGGGTTCTGCATCATGAAGACCAAGGAACACACCAGGCAGGTCCGTGATACTGTTGTGGAGAAGTTTAAAGCCGGATTTGGATACCAAAAGATTTCCCAAGCTTTAAACATCCCAAGGAGCACTGTGCCAAGCGATCATATTGAAATGGAAGGAGTATCAGACCACTGCAAATCTACCAAGACCCGGCCATCCCTCTAAACTTTCATCTCAAACAAGGAGAGGACTGATCAGAGATGCAGCCAAGAGGCCCATGATCACTCTGGATGAACTGCAGAGATCTACAGCTGAGGTGGGAGAGTCTGTCCATAGGACAACAATCAGTCGAACGCTTCATAAATCTGGCCTTTATGGAAGAGTGGCAAGAAGAAAGCCATTTCTCAAAGATATCCATAAAACGTCTCGTTTACAGTTTGCCACAAGCCACCTGGGAGACACACCAAACATGTGGAAGAAGGTGCTCTGGTCAGATGAAACCAAAATCAAACTTTTTGGAAACAATGGAAAACGATATGTTTGGCATAAAAGCAACACAGCTCATCACCCTGAACACACCATCCCCACTGTCAAACATAGTGGTGGCAGCATCATTGTTTGCGCCTGCTTTTCATCAGCAGGGACAGGGAAGATGGTTAAAATTGATGGTAAGATGGATGGAGCCAAATACAGGACCACTCTGGATGAAAACCTGTTGGAGTCTGTCTGTGATCTGTTTTTTTTCAACAAAATTGAACAACTGAAGGAACATCCTCAGAGACTGGTGATTCCATAATTTTTGCCAGGGGTTGTAGGACGGAGATTTATCTTCCAACAAGACAATGTTCCCAAACGTAAAGCAAAATCTAGAATGGAATGGTTAAAAAATAAACGTATCCAGGTCTTAGAATGGCCAAGTCAAAGTCCAGACCTGAATCCAATTGAGAATATGTGGAAAGAGCTGAAAACTGCTGTTCACAAACTCTCTCCATCCAACCTCTAAGAGCTCGAGCTGTTTTGCAAGGAAGAATGGGCAAGAATTTCAGTCTCTAGACTTGTTGTTGTTATTCACCAAAAATTTAAAATGTTATATCTTTTTGTTTGAAGCCTGAAATGTGGCAAAAGGTTGAAAAGTTCCAGGGGGCCGAATACTTTCGCAAGGCACTGTACCTGTGTGCACTTTGTGTCTTTATTCCATGTTTAGAAAAAGCACTGTTATTCTGCAGGAAAACCGCTCCCAAGTACCCAGCTGAAAGTGAAACTAAAAACAGCTTTCTCTCCCAACTCGATTTCTAACAGCTATATCTTCTGATATACTGGATATAATGCTGTGATATTGGTATTATTTGAAAGCTTTCAAAGAAGGTCAGAACCCATTTTCTATCTGCTACCAATCCCAAGATATGAGCAGCTAAAACAGCCCTCCCCTCTTCAGTCTGGTTTGCTTTGAGCACTTGCAGCAGTAAAGCTGGCCACTTGGGAGCTGTTTTCCTGCAGAATAAAAGTGCTTTTTCTGGAGATGTAATACAAAGGACCAGTTCAGTTCTGAAGTCACTTTGTGGGGCTTACATAGTGGAAACCACCCATAAATGACTACAATTTAGAAACTATACCCCTCAAGGTTTTCAAAACTGATTTTACAAACTTTATTAACCCTTTGTGTTCCAGAAAAATTAAAGGAAAATGGAGGTGAAATTTCTAAATTTCACTTTTTTGGCAGATTTTCCATTTTAATCCATTTTTTCCTGTAACATATCAAGAGTTAACAGCCAAACAAAACTCAAAAAAGTATTACCCTGATTCTGTGATTTACAAAAACACCCCACATGTGGTCGTAAACTGCTGTATGGGCACACGGCAGGGCGCAGAAGGAAAGGTGCGCCAGATGGTTTTTAGAGGGCAAATTTTGTAGGACTGGTTTTTAGATTCCATTTGAAGCCCCCCTGATGTACCCCTACAGTAGAAACAACCAAAAAGTGCTCGTATTTTGGAAACTGAGGGATAAGTTGACAGTTTTATTGATACTATTTTAGGTTACATATGATTTTTGATTGCTTTATATTACGCTTTTTGTTAGGCAAGGTAACCAAAAATTGCTGTTCTGGCACAGTTTTTATTTTTTGTTTTTTACAGTGTTCATCTGACAGGTTAGATCATGTGCTATTTTTATAAAGCAGCAATATTGTTACGGACGCGATGATATAAAATAGGTCTACTTTCTTTGTTTCAGTTTTACATAATAAAGCATTTTTGAAAAAAATCATGTTTTTGTGTCTCCATTTTCTGAGAGTCATATTTCTTTTATTTATCGGGAGATTGTCTCATATAGGTGCTCATTTTTTGCGGAATGAGATGATTGGTATTATTTTTGGGTACATATGACTTTTTGATTGCTTGGTATTACACTTTTTGTGATGTAAGGTGACTGTAAAGCACAGTTTTTATTTGATCTTTCTTACAGTGTTCACCTGAGGGATTAGATCATGTGATATTTTCATAGAGCTGGTTGTTACGGATGCGGCGATACCTAATATGTCTACTTTTTAAAATTTATTTCACTTTAACACAATAAAAGCATTTTTGATACACAAAAAATCATTTTTTCCATTTCATCCACCATAACGGCCACAGATGAGATTGACCCCTTGACCTCTGCAGGGGCAGGAACACACAGAGATAGAGAGTTTAAAAGCCCCCGTCCACTCTCACCCTTCAGTGTTTCCTGTCCTTTGCTGGGCACCACACAGAGCAGCCTCCCAAAGGAGGCGAAGAGTTTATTATTTTATATTTTGCTTTGAATCGCTTACCATTCTTCTCCCTTGCCCTCCTGCAACTGCTGCTAAAGCTGGGCAGTGAAAATAGGGTGATTCTCGTCCCTGACATCAGGGGCCTGCTCTCATCCCTTGCTGCACGGTCTTCCTTCCCTTCGGTGTGGAAGCAGACCGGAGAGAAAGCGGGGCGCCGCGCATGTGGGGCGGGCAGGGGGCAGAGCCTAAGGTTACATGGGGGGGGAGCGTCATCGCGCCGACGGGCGCTCCTGGATGACGTCAGATGCTGCTTCACATGAAAAGGAGCAAGCGTTCTGGCAGAGGATGTCTCCACTGGCTCCAGCAGCATGTCGGCCCCAGAATCTCAAGGGACTCACATGGACAGCACAGACCCACCCTCGGTTACTTCTTCAGTGAGTCCCCCTGTGGGAAATCTGCAAAATGTATACTTATTATCCTATTAGTTATAATTTTGATATGATTGAAGGTTAAGCACCCACTTTTGATAATCTGTAAACATTGAAGGGTGAGAGTGGGTGGGGGCTTTTAAACTCTCTATCTCTGTGTGTTCCTGCTCCTGCAGAGGTCAAGGGGTCAATCTCAACTGTGACCGTCATGGTTGATTTAAGGAAACAGAATTACCGGTAAGTCTAAGGTTAGTTTCACACGAACGTTGTGTTTTGCGGTCCGCAAATTGCGGATCCGCAAAAAAAAACGGATGACCTCTGTATGGCATCCATTTTTTTGCTGAACCATTGTAACAATGCCTATCCTTGTCCATAAAACAGACAAGAGTAGGACATGTTCTATTTTTTTTTTTTTTTTTTTTTGCGGACTACGGAACGGACATATGGATGCAGACAGCACACAGTGTGCTGTCAGTATTTTTTGCGGGCCAATAGAAATGAATGGGTCCACATCTTATCAGCAAAATATGCGGATCGGAGCCTGCAAAATATACTGTTGTGTGAAAGAAGCCTAATTACGGTTTTAGTGTCTCCATAGTCTGAGAGCCATATTTTTTTTATTTATTGGGCGATTGTCTCATATAGGGACTCATTTTTTTATGGGATGAGATGGTTTGATTGGTACTATTTTGGGGTAAATATGACTTTTTGATCGCTTTGTATTGCACTTTTTCTAAGGTGACCAAAAAATGGCTTTAATATATATATATTTTTTTTAGGGCGTTTACCTTTTTGGGGGAAGAGTGTGATATTTTTTATAGAGCAGGTCGTTACGGATGCAGCGATATCTAATATGTCTATTTTTTATTTATTTATTTTGGTTTTACACAATAAAAGCATTTTAGAAAAAAATGTTTGTGTCTCCATTTTCTGAAAGCCATATTTTTTTCATTTTGTGGGTGATTGTCTCATGTAGGGGCTCATTTTTTGTGGGATGAGGTGACTGTTTGGTACAATTTTGGGGTACATACGACTTTTTTGATCACTTTTAATACCTTTTTTTGGGAAGTGAGGTGGGCAACGACATTCACCGTGCGGGGAAAGTAACGTGATCGTTTTATAGATCGAGTTGTTACGGACGCGGCGATACCAAACATGTCTAGTGTATTTTATTTTTTTTAATAATCAATTATTAATGTTCGGATTTTTTTTCCCTTTTTTTTTTGTTTACTTTTTTTACACTTTTTTGACCCAGACCCACTTGGTTTTTGCAGATCCAGTGGGTCTGATGTCTCTATAATACACTGCAGTACACTGTATAGTGTACTGCAGTGTATTTTCTCTCAAAGCAAGCCTGATCAGGCTCCTGCCTTTAGCAGTAGCTTGATCAGGCTTAGCTACACCAGGGCAAGCCACACGCCTATGAAAGCGTCTGGTTGCCATGGTAACCATTGAGATGCTGTCACAGCGCAGAGGCTCGATGGGGGAGGGAGGGAGCTCCCTCGCTCTGTTAACCCATCATCGGGTCGCTAGCACAGCAGCGGCTCGATGGGAGAGGGAGAGAGCTCCCTCCATCTCTTAACCCCTTCCAGCAGTCACTATGGACTGCAGCATGGAAGGGGTTAAACGGCCGACATCGTGCCAACACCGATGTTGGCCGTTTGAAGCAGAGTGTGAGCATTATATTACAGCTCACACTCTGGTAACCGCTCGGCCATCCTGAAATTAGGGGGTACAGGAGACTGCAAGGGGGGTGGAGGGAGGTGTATATATATACCTGGAAGCATTCCTCAGAGATTTTGGTCCATATTGACATGATGGCATCACACAGTTGCCGCAGATTTGTCGGCTGCACATCCATGATGCGAATCTCCCGTTCCACCACATCCCAAAGATGCTCTATTGGATTGAGATCTGGTGACTGTGGAGGCCATTTGAGTACAGTGAACTCATTGTCATGTTCAAGAAACCAGTCTGAGATGATTCCAGCTTTATGACATGGCGCATTATCCTGCTGAAAGTAGCCATCAGATGTTGGGTACATTGTGGTCATAAAGGGATGGACATGGTCAGCAACAATACTCAGGTAGGCTGTGGCGTTGCAACGATGCTCAATTGGTACCAAGGGGCCCAAAGAGTGCCAAGAAAATATTCCCCACACCATGACACCACCACCACCAGCTTGAACCGTTGATACAAGGCAGGATGGATCCATGCTTTCATGTTGTTGACGCCAAATTCTGACCCTACCATCCGAATGTCGCAGCAGAAATCGAGACTCATCAGACCAGGCAACGTTTTTCCAATCTTCTACTGTCCAATTTCGATGAGCTTGTGCAAATTGTAGCCTCAGTTTCCTGTTCTTAGCTGAAAGGAGTGGCACCCGGTGTGGTCTTCTGCTGCTGTAGCCCATCTGCCTCAAAGTTCGACGTACTGTGCGTTCAGAGATGCTCTTCTGCCTACCTTGGTTGTAACGGGTGGCAATTTGAGTCACTGTTGCCTTTCTATCAGCTCGAACCAGTCTGCCCATTCTCCTCTGGCATCAACAAGGCATTTCCGCCCACAGAACTGCCGCTCACTGGATGTTTTTTCTTTTTCGGACCATTCTCTGTAAACCCTAGAGATGGTTGTGCGTGAAAATCCCAGTAGATCAGCAGTTTCTGAAATACTCAGACCAGCCCTTGTGGCTCCAACAACCATGCCACGTTCAAAGGCACTCAAATCACCTTTCTTCCCCATACTGATGCTCGGTTTGAACTGCAGGAGATTGTCTTGACCATGTCTACATGCCTAAATGCACTGAGTTGCCGTTATGTGATTGGCTGATTAGAAATTAAGTGTTAACGAGCAGTTGGACAGGTGTACCTAATAAAGTGGCCGGTGAGTGTGTATATATATATATATATATATATATATATATATATATATATATATATATATATATAAGAGAGAGATCTGATCCCCACAGTCACAGACCCGGGACCGCCCTTATTGGTCTCGTGCCAGCTTGCTGACACCCCTGGCTGTATGTAACAGCCGGGGTCTCAGCTCTGTCAACATGTCGACATGGTGACAATTTAATGCCATGACGTGTATACTCGTCATGGAGCACTAAATAGCAGTGCTCCATGACGAGTATACACGTCAAATAGCGTGAAGGTGTTAAAACTTCACTTTAATAAGAGCCTTCTTGTGTTCTTAATGATTCTATGACCTTAGAAGCAGCATTGCATATCTTTGCGTTTTATCCCCGTGAATGCTAGAGAGCATAGTGGGTTTGAGTGGGTGATGGTGTGTTACCTAGTTCAAAGTGTCTTGTCTGCCTGATATTACAAGTGGTGGCAGCTAAGATATAATTAGATGTGGATGTCAGATAGCTGAGCGGGAAAGATTTTGCATAACTATGTCTCTCAAAGTAGCAAAGGGGGAAGTTGATGTTAAAAATTTGGTTGACCCTGCAATTTCACATCCTGAGTCAGTTATGATGTGGCACCCATTTGTGAAAGAATGGATCATTCTAAAGAGGTCACTAAATTGGAGCATGGTACTTTAATAGAATGCCACCATTGGAACAAATGAGTTAGGCTCCATTCACACGTCCTGTTTTTCTTTCCTGATTCGATCCTGATCCTGATCTGGATCCATTCATTTCAATGGGTCCTGAAAAAATCAGGATCGAATCAGGAAAGAAAAACAGGACGTGTGAATGGAGCCTTAGTGAAATTTTTTCCCTCCTATATATTCCACCATCAACTGTCAGTGGTATTATTGTGAAGTGGAAGTGTATAGGAACCACAGCAACTCGGCCACGAAGTGGAGACCATGTAAAGTTGCAGAGTGGGTATCACTGAGTCTCCAATGCACTGCTGACCCAATAACTGCAGGGTACAAACCTCCTCAGGCATTTACTTAAAGGGGTTGTCCGGGTTCAGAGAAGAACCCGGACATACCTGCAATTTCACCCAGGCAGCCCGCCTGAAGAGGGCATCGGAGCATCCTATGCTCCGATGCCCTCCTTTGCCCTGCGCTAATTAGCGCAGGGCAAAGGAATTTAGCCAGGTTCCGGTGACGTACCGGTCCCTGCCGGGCAGAGGCTTCCGCCCGGCAGTGAGTCGGTGACGTCATCGGCGCTGATGGACGGGCTTTAGCGCTGCCCTAGCCAGTAAAACGGCTAGGGCAGCGCTAAAGCCGGCCCATTAAGGCCGGTGACGTCACCGAACTCACTGCCGGGCGGAAGTACCCGCCCGGCAGCGAGTATTTATAAACAAAAGAGACCTTGCCCTGCGCGATCTAGCGCAGGGCAAGGGGGGGGGCATCGGAGCATGAGATGCTCCGATGTCCTCTTCAGGCAGGCTGCCTGGGTGAAATTGCAGGTATGTCCGGGTTCTTCTCTGAACCCGGACAACCCCTTTAAGCACAAATACTGTGTGCTGTGTGCCATGGCCTGGATTTCCATGGCTGCAAGCAAGCCTTGCATCACCAAGCATAAGGCCAATGGAGTGGTGTAAAGCATGTCATCACACTTCTCTATATGGCAGTCTGATGGATGAGCCAGGCCCTATTGTCCAACATCAGTGTCTGACCTTACAAATGCACTTCTGGATGAATGGGTCCATAAAGCCTGTAGATTTAGATTGGATTGTCATAAAAGCTCTTGTAGGGGTAGTGTGTAGGTATTCCAATACTTTCTTCCATACAGTGTATGTATACATACAGTGGGGAAAAAAAGTATTTAGTCAGCCAGCAATTGTGCAAGTTCTCCCACTTAAAAATATGAGAGAGGCCTGTAATTGGCATCATAGGTAGACCTCAACTATGAGAGACAAAATGAGAAAACAAATCCAGAAAATCACATTGTCTGATTTTTAAAGAATTTATTTGCAAATTATGGTGGAAAATAAGTATTTGGTCAATAACAAAAGTTCATCTCAATACTGTGTTATATATCCTTTGTTGGCAATGACAGAGGTCAAATGTTTTCTGTAAGTCTTCACAAGGTTGGCACACACTGTTGCTGGTATGTTGGCCCATTTCTCCTTGCAGATCTCCTCTAGAGCAGTCATGTTTTGGGGCTGTCGCAGGGCAACATGGACTTTCAACTCCCTCCAAAGGTTTTCTATTGGGTTGAGATCTGGAGACTGGCTAGGCCACTCCAGGACCTTAAAATGCTTCTTATGAAGCCACTTCTTCATTGCCCTGGCGGTGTGCTTGGGATCATTGTCATGCTGAAAGACCCAGCCACGTTTCATCTTCAATGTCTTTTCTGATGGAAGGAGGTTTGCACTCAAAATCTCACGATACATGGCCCCATTCATTCTTTCATGTACACGGATCAATCGTCCTGGTCCCTTTGCAGAGAAACAGCCCCAAAGCATGATGTTGCCACCCCCATGCTTCACAGTAGGTATGGTGTTCTTTGGATGCAACTCAGCATTCACTCTCGTCCAAACACGACGAGTTGTGTTTCTACCAAACAGTTCTACTTTGGTTTTATCTGACCATATGACATTCTCCCAATACTCTTCTGGAACATCCAAATGCTCTTTAGCAAACTTCAGACGGGCCCGGATATGTACTGGCATAAGCAGGGGGACACGTCTGGCACTGCAGGATCTGAGTCCCTGGCGGTGTAGTGTGTTACTGACGGTAGCCTTTGTTACGTTGGTCCCAGCTTTCTGCAGGTCATTCACTAGGTCCCCCCTTATGGTTCTGGGATTTTTGCTTACAGTTCTTGTGATCATTTTGACCCCACGGGGTGAGATCTTGCGTGGAGCCCCTGATCAAGAGAGGTTACAGTGGTCTTGTATGTCTTCCATTTTCTAATTATTGCTCCCTTAGTTGATTTCTTCACACCAAGCTGTTTGCCTATTGCAGATTCAGTCTTCCCAGCCTGGTGCAGGTCTACAATTTTGTTTCTGGTGTCTTTCAACAGCTCTTTGGTCTTTGCTCTTTGGATCTTCACCATAGTGGAGTTTGGAGTGTGACTGTTTGAGGTTGTGGACAGGTGTCTTTTATACTGATAACAAGTTCAAACAGGTGCCATTACTATAGGTAATGAGTGGAGGACAGAGGAACCTCTTAAACAAGAAGTTACAGGTCTGTGAGAGCCAGAAATCTTGCTTGTTTGTAGGTGACCAAATACTTATTTTCCACCATAATTTGCAAATAAATTCTTTAAAAATCAGACTGTGATTTTCTGGATTTGTTGTCTAATTTTGTCTCTCATAGTTGAGGTCTACCTATGATGTCAATTACAGGCCTCTCTAATCTTTTTAAGTGGGAGAGCTTGCACAATTGGTGGCTGACTAAATCCTTTTTTTCCCCACTATATATCTCTAATTCCACCATCCAGGGTCGTAGCTATAGTGGAAGCAGCTGCAACTGGTCCCTAACTTAAAACGGGCCCACCCAGGAGGAGCATTAAAAAATTTTATTATCAGGGTCCCCTCAACAGTATTATACAATTAAATTATATACAGTGACATGACCTACAGTATATGTGTAGGAAACAGACAGAGAGGCTGCCAGGCCTGGTCTGAGTGATCTTGACTAGCCACAGGAGTGGGGGTTGCAAAGATCTTTGCCTGTACACTTTAGCTCAGGTATGGACTTGCGCTGACTTGATCTTAATAAATACTTACCTGTTGTCCCTGAAGAGCTTTTGTCTTCCCAATCAGATCTTTAGTTAACTATCTATTGAAGTAGTTCACTAAATCCAGACACAAGTTGTGCTTAACGCTATAGGACTTTGGACGGGAAGACATCCAAATACACTTGGCTTGCACCTTATTGCAGTGGTGATTGGAGGGCCTACATTCAGGGAATTGACTAATTTTCTTGCTCCACTTAGATGAAGAGCAGGATTGTGTGACGTGAGGGCAGCTGAGTGGTTGATGGGGTCGATGCCCCATTTGTGACGTTGTAGAAGATTTTAAAACCTCTTTTCGCAATGTACTTCATACTAGAGCATCCCAGTATATGATAAAACATGTTGGGTGGGACAATGTTCTGGTTTTCAATATTGATCTTAACTGCAATAACTCTAAACTGTGATGTGATCTGCAGGCATATTATCTGTAACTACTGTAAATACATGCTTACTATATTCCCAGCTTTATATAGGGACTGATCGATAGACAGGTAAAGTATATAGTGTTAGCGGCTGCTAACCATACAGCACATGTCCTATTTACAACTGGATCAGTGTTCCATCATTAACTGGTCCCAGTCGTTATGGCTTTCAGTGTTTTCCTTTCAAAACAGACAATGTAAATATCAGAATGCTTTTACTTGTCTGTACTAGGGCTCATGCCCACGAACGTAAGGGTTCTGTGCAACAGCTGGTTGCATCCAGTAGTGCCAGATCCAGAGAATTCCTGCAGGCTGTTATCTGGCGGAACAGCATGCCAGAATTGCTGCCGCAGATGTGAAACTAGCCTAACATCTGCTGCCTGGGAAGAGTCAGAACACCCCTTTACACATTAGATGGTTGGGTGGTCCCACCGCAACTGATGGGTTTGGCTTAGGCCTCGTGCACCCAACTATGTCCATTTTGCAGTCCGCAAACTACGGATCCACAAAATACAGACCCCTTCTATATGCAATCCACATTTTGCTCACTCAGTACTAGAAATGACTATTCTTTTCTGCAATACGGACCAGAATAGGACATGTTCTTTAATTTGGACTGGACACAAGGACAGCACACAGATGACATCTGTGTACTGTCCTTTTTTTTTTTTTTTTTTTTTTTTCCGCTAGCCCCATTCATTTCTATGGGTCATGTGCAGTCCACATAAAAATGCAGATTGGACAGGAATACAAAATATGGTTGTGTGCATGAGGCCTTACTTTGTGTACTTCTATAAATATATAGAAGTAAATATATAGTTGCGTAATCTTTACCAATTAGTTAGAATGTTATTAAATGCTCTGACGAACGAATGTTATCATATGTTTGCAATAATTTAAGACGGGCGTCTGGCAGGATCATAGATGCTGCAGTTGGTTCATGATAACCATTATCTTAGTTTAGTTTTACTTTTATTTCCTGTTATTTTATGGGGTTTAAACATACCTAGCTAGAGAGATTTGTGGATTATGGGAGCTGTCAATGCTTATGCTAGTAGAACAGATGGCATTCCCACCCACTCATTCTTTCTGTCATATCTTGGAATGCATATATTACATGATTTTGAAGAGAACCTGTCACTTTAAAATGCAGTACAATCTGCAGATAGAAATGTCATGGAGCAGGAGTAGTTCAGCAGATTGATATAGTTTTATAGGAAATTATTCATATTACAGCAGGCTGAAGCCCCCCATCCCCTACACATTATAATATTGTTGGGGAATCTGCCATTTTCAGCACAACCAGCCAACGGTCTAGCATGTATAAAGAGTACTTTATGCTCCCATGGTGGATCATTTTGGGGGAGAGAAGGATCAAATGCTTTGAATTTCAATGACAAATCTTTTTGTCTTTCTGGGGAGATAAAGGGGTGTCTAGCAGCGGCGTTCTCCTTTCACCTAGTGGAGGTGTCTAGCAGCAGCTTTCTCCTCTCTCCTCGTGGAGGAGTCTAGCAGCGGCTTTCTCCTCTCTCCTCATGGAGGAGCCTGACAGCGGCTTTCTCCTCTCTTCTCACAGAGGAGCCTGACAGCGGCTTTCTCCTCACGGAGGAGCCTTGAAGCGGCTCTTCTCACGGAGGAGTCTGGCAGCGGCTCTCTCCTCTGTCCTCCCTGAAAACACATACATGCTTGGTCAAGTGGAAATAGAGACAGATGTCAGCCTAAGCCGTTGCATGACACCCATTTAGATGCTTGGGGACTTTTGGTTATATAGTTCTGTTCTATATATTGAGATGGACTAATTGCTATAATTATTTGATCTTTATTAGAATAGATTGGGCACCTCTCATGTACAGCTGTAGAGTATTGTGTATCACTTTTTGAACAGAAAAATGTTATGGAAACCCTCTTGTCTGGAATTTGGGAGAGACTTCGAAGGTTCAAATTGATTCCTTTACGATGCATTGGAGAGAAAGAAAGATATAGATTCAATGTTTCCATGTATCTTTCTCTGGGGAACAACATTTTACAACAAGATTTAGGGGTTGTAATAAGCGCAACCTCATATTTGTTGAGTCGATGGAAAGTTGTCTGGTCTGGACTTGCTGTAAGGGTTCAGACACCATGTGGAGCACTTGCAATATATGGGGGCTTCCAAGGACTATGTCCTCTATCCTCTTGAAACGTTCAGCTACAGCTGCTCATACACAGGAAGGGGATCCCAGGATCGCAAAACACAACGTTCGTGTGAAACTGCCCTAATGCCGTAGCCATGTTGGCTACTGGCATTACATTGATTGGCTGGCCGGAACGCGTCATCAGGTGCTATAAAGCACCCGATGACATGTAGTTCGGCTCAGTCTTAGTCAGGGAGAGCTTCAGCAGGAGGGACAGATGTAGGTGAAAGGAATTAGTTTATTTGTTAGGCAGGGTTCACTCTTTGAATCTATCAGAGACACAAAAGTCCTTTTTAAGGACTATTGTTTTATCTGGCTCTTATTTATATTATTAGCACAAGATGCGCTAAATTGCGCCCAATTGTTTGGCCGCTGCTGACAGTAACACAACCTCTGCTACATCTCTTGTTACATTTGCGCATCCTAAATATCTGTGACGTTCAGTGTAATTTTTTTGCCACTGGTGACAGCGACATTACCTGCGCTATATCTGCTGTATAACGTTTGCACATCCTAAATATTTGTGACATTCACTGTAATTTTTTCTGCCGCTGGTGACAGTGACATTACCTGCGATACATCTGATATATAACGTTTGTGCATCCTAAATACCTGTGACATTCGGTGTAATTTTTTTCCTCTAAAATCGATTTTGTCTTATGTTTTCTGTGTATTATTGTCAGTCTGTGAAAGTGGCGTAATACTCAGACAACATCGTTCCCAGCAGCGACCTGGGAGTCCAAGATGCATCCAGACAACCTCTCCATGCGGTTCCCAAACCATTTCAGTGGTGTTTCCATCAATTTCTGACCTTTTCCTGTGAACCAGACACCCTCCCCTCTTCAGAGCAGGTGGTGCCTGGTTTAATGCTCTGGTTCTCCTATTGACTTCCATTGTGCTCTGTAGAGCACCCAAGCATCCCAAAGTATTCTACTCGAGCACCAGAACACCCGAGCACTTTGGTGCTCAAACAACACTAATCCCAGGAGTTTCTGTTTACCCCAGTTCATAACAAAATAATGTAAAAATCATAATTTGGGATTCCAAGGGTGGGAGCAGTGGCCAGTGTAAGCTTCAAGGTGTAAAAGCATCTATTGCCTCTGGAGTGATAGTGAAGGGATTCAACTTGAGGCATGCAAACAAAGGGTCCATTGTACCAGAGGCATTACTTATCCAGAGGCACCAATACTGTACGAGGCCTAAAAAGGCACTTAATGACTTTGGCAGTGACACTTTGGTTATGGCATCAAGTCTGCTCACTAGGGCTCAGAGACAGTGACCAAAAATGGTTAGTGGGGTTTGACAAAGCTGCAATTTCTCCTTCAAGCCTAACGCCCATTTGAAACCAAAAATAAACATGATAACGTCAGCATCTTCTCATCTTCTCTCCTACAAACAGAGCGTTATACAAACAGAAAAAAACACATATTATAAAATGAATGCAATGCCCCATGGTCTTAAAGGGATTGTGTCACTTCAGTTTATTATGTGGACAAAGTTAATACATGCTAATGTATTGTTATTATCCATATTGCTTCCTTTGCTGGCTGGATTCATTTTTCCATCACATAATACACTGTGCGTTTCCATGGTTATGATCACACTGCAATCCAGCAGTGGTGGCCATGCTTGTACCCTATAGAAAAAAATACTTGCCTATGTGTGCTCCCACGGTTCCAACCACTGGACAGCAGGGTTCTGATTTGCCTTTTTAGCAATCCTATGAGCAGCTGTATGTGAAATATTTCTTGGTCTTCCAGATGTTCATTGGACCTCCAGTGTTTCTGTTAACTGCCATTTACTAGTTAAATCTCGAACTGGTTAAACTTAAACTGGAAAACACTTTGCTACCTTCTTATAGCCTTGTCCTGCATTGTGGGCCTCAACCATTTTAATTTTCAGAGTGTTAGGCAGCTGCTTAGAAGAACCCATGGCAACTTTTTTTGGGACAAGGTTAGAAGAGTCTAGGTATTTTATAAAGCTTTGAAATTTGCATCACTTGACCTTTCCTAACGATGATTGTGAACAAGCCTTAACCCTAAGAGGCTATTTAAGGTCTGAAACCTCAGTCAAAGTAATCTGAGTGCACAAATCTCCTTGGTTTCCCATACTTTTGACCAGGATTGCCCAACCTTTTGCATGCCTCTGTACCTTATTTAATCAATAAATAAAAACTGCTAAGTTACTATGAAACTCCTAGATAAAAATGCAGCCAGAAAAAAAAATCCATTGCCTAAAAAGAAAAACGTAAGGCAACACATTTGATATTTGGAAGACTCCCCAAACACATGGAAGCAGATTCTCTGCTTAGATCAGACCATCATGGTAAATGCTAAGTGTGGCCCAAACCCAACACTTCCTATGAACTCCGACGATCAGCTGTTTGAAGAGACCATGGTGCCTTGGTGAACACTGTGGCTTCCTCACAGCTTACCAAGCACAGCATCATACACTGTGTAGTGGCTGTGCTTGATATTGCAGTGGTCACTAGAGCACTGTTCCCTCTTCAAACAGCTGATTGGCGGAGATGCTAAGAGTCGGATCCCCAATGGTCACTTATTGATGACCTATCATGAGGATAGGTCATCAGTATCAAAATCCCAGACAACTCCTTTAAATGTTTGAGTGACCTGGTCACTCAAATCCCAGACCACAATCCAGTTTTGTGGCACCACTTGAAGATTGCTGCACACCAATACAATCTATTTAACTTGAATATGGAGCAGTGATGCCTGGAAGAATGCACAAACAACTTTGTGTCTAGGTGTGCTAAGCTAACAGAGACATACCCCAATAGACACATATCTGTAATTGGAGCAAAAAGTGGATCAGCAAATTATTGACTTTAAGAAGGTGAATACTTGTGCACATAAAAGAGAACTTATCACCTTGAAATACAGTGCAATCTACAAGCCGCATGCTATAGAGCAGGGGGAGCTGAGTAGATTGATATATAGTTTTATGGGGAAAGATTCAGTATAACTTGTAATTTATTATAAACTAGCTGAAGGACCCGGCTTCGCCCGGGTATATTTAATTTATTTCATTTACTGTTTGTGTGTGTGTCGTTAAAAGATATCGACAGTGACCTCTACAGTGCCGGCCCCTTTAACAGTGACCTCTACAGCTGCCTGCCCCTTTAACAGTGACCTCCACAGCAGCTAGAGTGGCCACTGTCTTCACCCCAGAAAGCCAGACCTCACCGGCCATTCCCCCAAACGTGAAACAGCGCCCCCAGTTCCCATGAATACACACCACTAAACATGAGGCCATGCCCCCTGGCTCCGTGAAGACATGGAGGAGAAGCTGTCTGAGTGTGAGCTACTGAAAGGGTGGACATCCCTGTGTCTGTCCAGGCACTGCGTCAGACGGAGAATTGGTAGCCAGAAAACTGGACTGTCCAGCCTAAAGCCGGACATCTGGCCACCCTAACATCAGCCTGCCCCTAGGGTGGCCAGAGGTCTTGTTTTAGGCTCGACAGTCTGGCTTTCAGACTCCCTGTCCTCTGTAATGCCTGGGTGCCTGGATGGACACAGGGATGTACTTTTGAATAGCTCACTCTAAGCAGCAGCACTGTGCAGTCTGAGCAATTAGCTGCAGGTAGAAAGTCACCCTCCCCCCACCCCTGCAGCTGAAAAAAGGTTATTTTTACCTATATTTTTAATCCCGGTCAAACGCGCCATGGAAGGGGCGTGGCCTGAGTCAGGGGCGTGACTAAGTGGGATCTGGGGGTGGGGCTTTTAAGTCCTTCTTTTGAAGGTGGCCTGAATTACAGGTCGATGCCATAGTAATTTAGTAGGAAGGTGGGTAGCAGTGGAAGAATACATCTTTTATTACTACTGAACAGTAAACATGTGAAATTTACATTATATGAGGTAATGATTGATGATGAGTTAGTCTAAAACATAAGTTATAGTTATGGTAACCGGGAATACCCATTTACCATTGTCATCCAGAGTGCTCTGCCTCTTTAATGCAGACCTACAGCAGTGAACTGGCTAGGTTGTCATAGAAACCTGGTGTGTGGAGACTGCCTGTGAGCTTCTATTGGCTGATAGGGGTCATGTGACCAGGCTACTATTGGCTAATGCATTTTTTGGGAATATCTCAGGAACAGTACGTCCTGGAGAGCTGAAAACTGTTCTAAAACCTTCCCGGACACCTGATGTACATGTGTGCCAAATTTTGTGATTGTAGCTGCAGCAGTGCGGATTCCTTTAGCAGGCAGACAGACACACACACACACACACACACACACACTCCGCTTTATATGTTAGATCTTAGCTGCTACTTAGTTCAGTGGTTCACGAGAGCTGTCTTATCCATGATTGGCATTCTCTCTCTCTTTCTCTCTCTCTCTCTCTCTCTCTCTCTATATATATATATATATATATATATATATATATATATATATATTTATAATCTATATACATCTGTAGTTTTCAGTCACAGATAAGTTGGCTACGTGTTCAACTGAACTAAGAAATAGCAGATATTTAAAGGTATAAATTACAGGTGTTACTGAAACTTTTCACTAAAAAACTACAGTATATATCAATCTATTCAGCCCCCCCCCTGCTCTTTAATATAATCTTTAACATTCTCAGGTTTTTTTTCTTGTCTTAAAGGGGTTATCTGAAAAAATCTTAGTGGTATGAGATTGTTTGTTTGTTTGTTTGTTTGTTTACCGTATACCCTATAGCAGTGATTTTCAACCAGTGTGCCTCCAGCTGTTGCAAAACTACAACTCCCACCATGCCCTTCTGTAGGCTGATAGCTGTAGGCTGCCTGGGCATGATGGGAGTTGTAGTTTTGCAACAGCTGGAGGCACACTGGTTGAAAATCACTGCCCTATAGGACACACTGGCCCATAAGACGCACCTAGGTTTTAGAGGAGTACAATAAGAAAAAAATTATTTTTCATTAGACCTCTGGTCAGACCACCAATCAGACCCCCAATGTTAATCAGACCTCAGATCAGACCTCAACTCAGACCGCAATGTGAATAACCCCCAATCAGATCTCAGATAAGAGACGCATGCCTCCAACAGCAGCCCCCAGTACCTCCAATAGCAACCCCCAGCCAACATATAAAATAAAAAAGCCACTTATCTCTCCTGCTCCTGGACGCCGCAGCTCCTCACCGCCCACGCTCTGCTTTCTCCGGCTGTGTGAACTGGCGCACACAGCGTGAGGTCACAGAGCGCCCTCATGCTGTGCTCAGCCCTGCACAGCTGAAAGCCAAGCGGAGGACCAGGAAGCGGTGAGTACAGAGTCTTCACCGCTTCCTTGTCCTCCAGTGCTAATGAGCGCTTCCTTAATGGAAGTGTTCATTATCATTTGCCCCATAAGACGCAGGGACATTTTTTCCCTCACTTTTGGGGGGGAAAAATGCGTCTTATAGGACGTAAAATACAGTATTATGAGACTGCGCAACTTAGGCCCCATGACCGTATTTTTTGTGTATCAGATGCAAATCTATTAATTTAATTTTAGAAAACGTTTCAAAAAATTGTCCCTTATTGGGGCAGATGGTGTTTAAACACACACTGAGTTATCGGGGGGAGAAAAAGGGTTTGTTGGAGCCAAGCTTCCAAAAATTATACCTTAACGGGGGCATATCTCTGCCCATGTTTATATACACACAAACGGTAATGTCATGATAAGCAGTGGCTTGTTCTGAGTCCACAAATTATGCATTAATGGGGCAGAATGCCTGGCCATATTTATACATGCACAAGTGTTATATGTCAAAAGAAACAATGGCTTGTTCTGATGAAGCCTAGAAAAATTCTCCCTTTTTATATTGGGAGCAGTAGCATCACATTGTGGATGTGGAAAGGGTAATTTATATAGAAGTAATAACTGGCAGCAACAGTAGTGGCAGTTGTAGCAGCACAGCATGGAACAGACAAAGCAGTAGATGTGTGTTGGGCTAGTCGTAATGGCAGCTGTGTAGGGGTAATGGTAGTGGCAGTAGGCGTAATTGAAGTGGCAGTAGGGGGATTAGCAGAGGTGGTGACAGCAGCAGCCATACAGTACAGAACATGATGGTAGGCAAGCAGACAGCAGCATTGGCATGAAGGGGCCAACTATAAATAACCGCCATAAAGCAATGGCAGATCTATTTGTTGGCTGGAGGTGTATGAAAATCCTTACAGATCCAAGCCTTGTTCATTTTGAAAAGTGTGATGTTTTCTATACTGGTGGACTATGCCACCTGCAGTGCTGAAAAACCTCTTTGAGATGACAGCAGAGGTTGGACAAGACCATACAAAGAAAGCCAACTAGGCCAGTTCCAGCAACTGTTCCAATGTCCTTGCCCAGAAGTCCATCGGGTCAGGGACCATGGAAGTGCTGGAAAAAGCTCACAGTCCAGGTAGGACTGAACCTGGTTATTCGGACAGTACGTCTCTGTATATTGAGTTGCATTAGCCTGGCTCGGCACATGAAAAAACTGTTCCATCATTTTCATGAGGGTGAACTGTCTGCTGCTGCTAAGGCTTCTGCTGCTTGTGGTAGTGGAGACTGTAGGAGGTGGCTGACTCGTGGGGTGTAGAGAGGCCTCCTGGTCAGAAAGCTGTCACTACAGGTCCAGGAGGGAGTTCCTTGCCAGCCAAGAATGGCTGAAATGCCAGGACAGTCTCTTGGACATGGGGAGCACACTCTGCAAGCCAAAATTCTTTTTCAGAAAGAACTGCATGACTAAATTTATCATGTGCGCCACGAAGGGAGCATATGTTATTTCCTGCCAAATGCAGTATGGCCACAATGTTCCTGCCATTGTTGTGCTGACCATCTTGCCCATTTGGAGTTGGCAGGGAGACAGCCAGCGGGATGTTTGCTGCATGATGCACTTTAGCAGCTTATTGACTGTGTGGCTACTCTTGCTCCGGCTCATCATTTAACACTGATCTCATAATATCAGAGGCAACACCAGTTCCCGAGATGACCATAATAGAAGCAGATCAAGCCCTGCAAGTATTTTTGGGAGGCTGTGGCCGTATGATGGCTCTGCTATTCATTGCCACGGCAACCATCCTCCTTCTTTGATCTCAACTCCTCCTCAGCACCCTGATCCAATTCTCATGTCCTGTCAAACCACATTTATCGCCAGAATCCTCGCTTTCCCTGACAATTTTATCAGACTTTGTCATCATGGCCTACTTGATCCCCCCTTCCTGCTCTGTATTTGCCCTGAGTGCCACTGGCATTACCACTGACAGTACTGCTACCAACCATGACTACAAGTTCCACTACAGCCACAACCAACACAGCTATGCATGGGGTCCCCAACCTCTCCCTGAACCTCCTCCTCATGGCAGTCCAAACTCTGACTCTTCAACAAGGAGCCTCGCTTGAGTATCTTCCATAACACATGGGCTTTTGTTGCCTCATGGGGAAAAAAGAAATGTGCTGAAAATGCCCAACTACAAATGGTAAATGAAGGATTTTAGATAAAAACAAAGGGGGACAATTGCACAGCATTTGCAGCAAAATGTATGCTATTGAGGTGCTGGCAAATAGCCTTTGAGCTGTAGAAACTTAAAGTTTTTAGTTTTACCCCCCAAAAAAAGCTGTCTGGCTGTCCATATAAAGAAAAACATGAGTTTGTGGCGGAATAGAACTTGTCTGTAAGCTGTATGAACTATGAAACAACACACAACTCAGTAACTAGTCCCTCACTCTCTATGCTAACTTTCACTGATAAACTCGAAAATCTACCAATTTTATCTCCCTGTTCTCTCCCTATAGTGTGTCCCCTGTACAGCTTGATCACTGGCTTCTGTCTGTGACACAGCTATGACACATGCTCTAAGGTCTTAAGCTGAACATAGAATGGTGTTCTATTGCACTCTCATCACAAGGACCTGCCTGAATCCTGCCCCTGATTAGCTGATCAGGCTGTCTGTCTGCCTTTGAGCCAATCTGGGCAAGCCATCTCCCCCTTCCTCCATTTTCCCTGCCAATTTTCATGATTAAATGGGGGCTGGGCGCTGTTTTTGCACAATTCGTCCAAAGCTAATTGCCAAAACTTCAGATTTGCTTGGCAGACAAATTTTATATGAAATTTGTAACATCTGAATAGTTTGAATTGATTGGCTCATCTCTACAACCATCCCATGTTGGGTAAGAGCTATTATCCTCGGTGCTGCACATAATCCACAGAAAGCTTTCTTGGACCATCTGAGAACTTTCTAATGCCTCATTCACATGTCATTGTTTTGGTCAGTAATTTCCATCAGTGATTGCGAGCCAAAACTAGGTGCAGGTCTAAACACAGAACAGGTGAAGATCTTTCCACTAAACCTTATATCTGTGGAGGTTCCAATCCTGGTTTTGGTTCACAATCACTGATGGAAATCACTGACCAAAACACTGACGTGTAAATTTGTTCTCTCCAGCAGTCCCATAGAGAATGAATGGAGCAGTAGGGCGTATGCACCTTCAATAGAGGTCAACAAGCTCTCTCTCCTGACTTGGATTGGCTATGTTTTTTTAACAGGGAAAGAAGAAAAAGGTGGTCAGAAAACTCTGATCAATGAAATTGAGGCCAGGGCTTTGTGTGGGCCAGTCAAGTCTTTCCACCCCAAACTTACCCAACCAAGCCTTTATGGACCTTGCTTTGTGCATTGGGGTACAGTCATGGTGGAACAGTAGGGCATTCCCCAAACTTTTCCCACAAAGTTGGAAGCATGCAATTATCCAAAATGTCTTCGTATGCTGAAGCACTAAGATTTCCCTTCACTGAAACTAAGGGGCCTAGGCCCACCCCTGAAAAACAACTCCATAGTATTATCCCACCTCTACCAAACTGTACAATTGGCACAATGCCAGACAGGTAACGTTCTGCAGACCAAACATCACACTGCCAGATAGAGAAGCATTTTCTTCTTTATTTCTTTAGATCACTTATATAGCGCTGACATATTATGCAGCACTTTCCAGATATTTATTATCGCTTGCTGTCTCCAATGTGGCTCTCAATCTAAGTTCCCTATCAGTATGTCTTTGGAGTGTAGGAGGAAACCCACACAAATACGGGATGAACATGCAAACTCCATGTCCTTGGTCAGATTCAAAACCTGGGACCCCAACA
Organism: Rhinella marina; assembly: GCA_900303285.1. Taxonomy (NCBI): domain Eukaryota; kingdom Metazoa; phylum Chordata; class Amphibia; order Anura; family Bufonidae; genus Rhinella; species Rhinella marina. The sequence goes on from ONZH01030531.1 coordinate 145,299, forward strand.
CTGCAAGGTACCAGAGCTAAACCCTGAGCCACCATGCTGCCCTATGCATTTACTGTGGAATATCTAGAAGGGAAGGAATTTCGGCAGCTCCCCCCTTATGACTCTTTGCTATGCCAGTCCTGTGCTATTCCTGCAAAAAGTTTGTGAATAAAGATACAGCTGGGTGTTACCATTTGTGGGGGATGTCTTTGCACAGACTGATACTTTCCAATCAGCGCTGCCAATGTTAGGCTGTCACATTTATTGACATTAGTGTGGACATTAGTATGTATTGAAGTATATTGTATATAACTAGACTGTTAATGAATATACATTCACTCTCTCAAGGGCAAAAAAAAGCCAAAAACAAGTTTGACATGTAATGTAATAAAATGATAATTTAATGTAATATAAAATAATAATATTATTATTAATAATAATAATGTAATAAACAGGGTTTCATGGCTGAGATGGGAATAACTGCAGTAAGTTCTAGCCAGGGCCAGACAGACTTGCAGAAACATCGGAGCAGTCAGTGCTCCACTGTTTCTTTAACCCCCTTTGGTACTGCGTCTTCTGTAATGACCCACACTACACAAATATCATGTAAATTATCCCCTACGGTGAACGCCATAAAAAAGAAAGGTAATTTATTCTCAGTCATCACTGAAAAAACTTAATAACAAGCAATGAAAAAGCGGAATGTAATTTATCCCATAATGACACCAATGAAAACTACAAGTTGTCCTGCAAAAATCAAACTCTAACACAACTCTCCATAGAAAGAAAAATAAAAAAGTTATGGGTCTTAGAAAGCGGCGATGCAAAAAGATTTTTTTTATTTTTACCTTTCTTCTGGCCTCTTACCGGCATATACGCCAGCATGCGGCCGGAACGCCACTGGATCCTATTACAGTGAATGGGGACCTGCCTTTAACTCCCATAGTAGTGAATGGGAGTTTTGGAAAAAGCAAGCGCTGGCTTCTTTACTTCTTTACTCCAACTGCCCTGGCCAGCTCTTACTGTGGTTATTCGAATCTCAGGCATGAAAGGCTAAGGTGGGACAACCCCTTTAATTTTTTTACCAGAGTGAAATTCTGTGTGTTGTTTTTTACTTTACTTTGAAGCATTTTCCCATTATTGTTTGAGCTTTTATGTTTATGGGTTTTCTTTTTGTTGGCAGAAAACCAGCATCATGGTTTTAGGTTTTCCTTTTAGTGGAATGAAATTTTCTGTTATTAAATAACCAACAAAACTGTAGATCAGTACTGCCTGGAAATCAGGTCTGTTGTAAGATTGATTGCTGTGCCCTGTCAGTGGGCCTCTTGTGAGGTAACATTATGCGGGCAGCGCTGGCACCATCTGAGCCAATTGGAAAAGTCAGGAGAATGCTGGCAGCATGAAGTAATGCCAAGAACAGGCAGCTTCTTGCAACACAAACACAAAGCAGCCCTGTCTAATTGGACGTCTTCTGGTATATTCATAGTAAAATGGACACAAATTATTTCCCTTTACATATATTACAATTTGTAAGCAAATGCCTGATGATTAAGCGGGTAAGGTACAACATAGAAAAATGAGTGTGCAGTTGTACCCCAGCCAATCTCAATGAAAATGCTAATGGTTTGTAGTACGTTAGATCCAGGAGTGAAAATGCAAGTTCTATGTAAAGAAATCAGAACTCACATTATTTCTTTCTTTCTTAACCTGCAGTGCCATGGGGAGACGAGTATGGATAATAGGATCTCTGACTGCCATAGTGGTGGCACTCGCTCTGTTTTTGGGACTGTTCTTTGGACTCCGCACTGAACCTGTTCGTAATGCACATATCTACGAAAGAGCAGCTGTAGCCACCGATGCTGGGAAATGCTCTGAGATTGGCAGGTAAGTCCTTCACATTTGAAGCATTCATTTAGTGTTATAGGTGTAAATATGGTGCCATAAAGAAATTAGACCACAGGCCTTGCGGAGATGTGTATATGGGGTTCAACATACCAAGGTTATCTACCATTACAGCACAGATTTTTTAAAAAGTGGTATACATAAGTTACTTTATGGTGCCAGATTTTTCCTAATGGCAGATTTGGTCATTGGCCAAGCCTCACAATGTGTATTACCAAGCTAAAATATAACTTTTAATAATTACACATTAAAAACAACAATTCAAAAATCAACGCCAATAATACTGGTGAAATGTCTCAATAATAGCTATTACCAAATCCAATCAACTGCTGTCCACTATATTAAGAAAATGGAACAGTCTTACTCCATTCACCGGGATTACCCTTGGAATCAGTATATCAGGACATCAAACGGAATCCGTGACGAGGTGCCTTAGGAGGATGGTCCAAAGTCATGTAGTGGTGATCAGATCGACAGGAGTGGGCACAAGTCCCTATTCTCACCCTACAATCTTGGCGGGAGGGGAACTATTATGACCCTACCTGTCTATACAGAGCACCCGCCCTGAAAGGCGATGCCATTTTTTCCCTGTTCCCATTGGAATGGTGCTACATTCATATAATTTATCACTGGCCAATCAGATACTGTAGTGATTGATACTTTAGTTATTTGATGGCCTTTTTTCCTTTTTTCATTTTTCACTCTCCTGGTGAGTTATTAACAGAAACATGTCACGTCGGGAGTGGACACGAGTTTATTTACGGAATTGGCCGTCCTTTAGGGACAGGTATCAGGACGGGTCGCCCTCTTTCGAAGATTGTAGGGTGAAAATAGGGACTTGTGCCCACTCCTGTCGATCTGGTCACCACTACATGACTTTGGACCACCCTCCTGAGGCACCCGGTCACGGGTGATGTCCTGATATACTTATTCCAAAGGTAATCCCGGTGGATGGGGTAAGACTGTTCCATTTTCTTAATATAGTGGACAGCAGTTGATTGGATTTGGTAATAGCTATTACTGAGACATTTCACCAGTGTCATTGGCGTTGATTTTTGAATTGTTTTTAATGTGTAATTATTAAAAGTTATATTTTAGCTTGGTAATACACACTCTTGCCAAACTATTGGGGATATTATTTCTTGATTGTTGAAGGAGTGTTATTCAGGGATTTTTCGTTATTGTTCCCTGGTCCTCTTGTTTTCAAGCCTCACAATGATTACAAGTCAGTATTCTTTGTCTTTTCTGGCGTTATGGCTAAACGCTTGTGGGTGTGAGGGGCAGATAATAAGATGGAGCACATGGTTTGTAGATGAATTTAAAGTAATGCAGCCAAATGGTGAAATCTATTCCACCTGAACCATGGTGCAATGTATGTACAGTTTAGGGTGTCATGCCAAAAGATTTTCTCCCGTCAAAGGAATGTGGAAATCTGAATCAGTGTAATGGCTTTCTACAGAAACACAGTCCCATGAATGTTCATACAATAACAATGATAATAAAAACACACATACCAGATTTTACATCTGGTCTTTCTCTGGAAAGTCTTTCTCTGGAAAGTAACTAGGCAAGAAGATTAGTCATTGATATGGAAGGGAGTGGCGCCCTGACATATTTGTAAGAAGACAGTATTTATTTTTCACACACGACCGCCTAGGGTCGGACTGGCCCAGAAGAGTACCAGATGATCCTCCGGTGGGCCCAAGCTCAGACAATAATGGAGCCATAAAAAACAGGGTTTACACAGAAAGGTGGGCCCTCAGAATAATTTCCTCTGGTGGGCCCAAGGGACATCATTCCAATGCTGCAAACACCTAAGTCTGATTGCTGTCACTTTAAGGGGTACACCATGCTTGATGGCTACACTCGCATTTGGTGGGATGCTACACTTGAAAAGATGAATAATTTCAACTCATCTTAGATATAGCAGTCTCTTTTGCCAGGGACAAGAGGACATGGAACCTCACCATTAGATCCCCGGAAAGTCAAGTTGTATCCAATAGTTGACAGCTCTTGTCCAAACCAAATGTACCACTATGGGTCTCACAAAGTTTACTCCTACCATAGCCCAACAAGCCTCTACCAATCTAAATAAATTTTTCCTGGCCACCAAGACTGCTGATGCATAGGCATGCATGCCACGAACACTTGCATTTTGACACAGAAAACAGTCCCTGACAACAGTATTCCAGATGTATGGATACCACTTCTTTAACAGAATCATTTTCATCAGAAAAAGTAGCAGCATGAAAACCTTTTTACAAATTGTCTCAGTCTATTCTAACCACCTAGTTCCAAAATCAGCATACATCGGGGTCTATCACGGCTGCCTTTCCTGAACCTCTGCGGCTGACAGGTTTCTTTTGGCTCTCTGTCTCTCTCTCTCTCTCTTTCTCTATCTCTTTCTCTCTCCCAGCCTACTGGCACGGTCCCTGGTGGCTTGCCATATGCCCACATAAGCATGGTAGAAACAGTGCCATAGGCATCTGCTTCTCATCTTCAATACACTAAATGAATGTTCTTTAAAATGATTCTACAAGTAAGTTGACATTATAGCACCACACCATAACTTGTCAGTATCTGCCAAAAACAGTTCCCACAATAATATGAGGGAATGTAATATCAGCATAGCTTTCCATATGTTATTTTCTTGAGACATCATTGCGTTGCTGATCTTTATAATGGCTTGGTTAATATTTGTGCCATCAAAAGGATATGTTCTATATATTTGTTCTGTATAAAATGCAAATATCATATCTTTTTAGGGATATACTTAAAGAAGGAGGCTCAGCAGTGGATGCTGCTATTGCTGCCCTCGTCTGTGTTGGTCTGTTTAATGCTCACAGTATGGGCATTGGAGGAGGTGTGATCTTTACCATATATGATGCAAAAACAGGTGAGTAATGGAGAATAAAACATTGTCAATAGACAGCTGGCAAGACACTATTCATTTTTAATGGCCAAAGTGGGAAATTTAGAAGTACTTTTTGTTGACATTTTTCACGTGTTGGGCGCAATCAATGGCCAAATTGGAAAACCGTTTAATACAAAAACAGAGCAGTACCAGTCTTCTTGTGCAACCTGTTTGCATGATGGATGGGTGGACAGTGAATTTAGCACTACTTCTCTCACCCTTCTGTATTGCTACTTCCCTCAAACTTCACAATACACTGGCTCTTTTGGTCCAACAGTTCATCGATAGAATCTTTCTGTGACATTATTGGTTTGATTTTTTCCATTTATTTGTGGGAGGATCCTGCCTACCTAGAGATTGGAAACTTAGAGATGTAGAAAACATACAACCCTTCCACTGTGTTATTCTATCCAAGCCATAGAGGGATTTAGAGAGTGAATAGATATGCTCTTCCATGTTTTAAAGCCATGTCAAATATAATCAGTGAAACATACATAGAGCATATGCCCCAGAGGAGTGGAGCAGAGAATGAGTGGTAGTGGCTCTGGCTGCAATAATTATTCATAGTGGAGATCCTCACACTGATACTCCCTAGAGCCAGGGCAGTGATAGGAGGGCACACCATGATGTTGGGGCTCCAGCTTGATGGTAGTTGGGCTGCCCTCAGTGTTGTGGTTTGGTGCAGTTGCAAACCAAGAGATGTAATGGCAGTGGCTGGGGAAGGTGTTGGAGTCAGCAACCAGGCCAGATGTGGAAGATTAACATCTTTCTTCACTATAGTGCAGAAGGGGAGTTGTAGTACATCTAATGGTATTAAACCGTTCCAAACAATTCTCAGTGCAAATATTCCCACATAGCAATGTATGGATACAGGCAAGAACAGGGATTGTAATACTCCTTCCCCTTATCTCTCCAGTCTCACTCTGCAGTCTCCAAGACTGGCAATATTACTCTTGCAATGGTGGCTATAATTCCAGCTAAGGAGTACAGGATTAAGATACAGTGGGCCAGGATCGTGCCCAGATGTGAAGGGTGTGTTAGCAATTCCCCCTCACTGCAATAAAGTCTCTGTCAGCCTTAAACAGAAAATACCTTACTGACTCCAATGCTCTGCCATGCAGATTCTGGACCTTCCAGTTCTTTCCTTTCTTTTTACCTGGACTACTATGAAGTAGAGATGGCTTTCTCTCTGTGGATCTCTGAGATAGTGATTCTCTGGAGCTTCGGCTTAGTACTCTGAGGAGTGAGCACACACTATCCCACTTCCTCACTAAGTACGCCAGGGTCACCTGTATGTATGTGTGTGTATATATGTATATATATATATATATATATATATATATATATATATATATATAGTTTAAAATATGCAATTGTCATTTCAACTAGGTATTGGTGCATGGACAACAGCAGGTACACTAAAACTCAGCAATCATTAATAGCTTTGGTCATCGTTGAAGTCCTAATTCTGACCGAATTCATATTTAATGCAAATACCCCACTGTCTCTAATAGACAAGTATGCTAGTAGACTGTATTACCACCATCTTTTATGCTTGCCAGAAATCGAGCCACAGCCTGGCAAAATATATATGTTAGTTATTTCTGGATGTTTCCAGTTTCCAATAATGTCTTTTAAGAAAGTATTAGGTTCTCTAAACTTTATGGGTGTCATTTATCAAATCTACTATGCCCGTACTATGGTGTAAAAAAAAAAAAGCAGCAAGTGGTGCCTGCCTGCGTTTGGTTTGCAACATTTGGTCAATTTTTGCAACATTTGATAAGCCTCACCACTTTTAGAAGTGGAGTCATGTGGTGCACAAACGGGCCACAACACGGGCAACGGCCATGTGCATGAGGCATAAGTGACATTTATGATGTGCGGCTTTTTCGCAAATAGTCACATCTCCACATGAAGCAACCCCCGGTGTATTTTTACATAGGCATACACCACATTGCACTTGCAACAAATATATAATTACTGTGCACCAGTGCACTGACACTAAAACCACCACAAATGATAAATGCGGTCCTTAGACTGTTTCTACATGAATAGCAGAATGCAATTTTTCCTGACCTACATCGTCTACTGTCTTTGTACCATCTGTTTCACTGGGTAAACATCAATCTGCAGCTTGAATTTCTAACAATTCAAGATGAGTAAGCCAGGGTTTACTTTTTCTCTAGCAAGTCAGCTGGCAGTGTAACATCACTAAGAAAAAAAATCCTTCTGGTTCTCATACAAGCCTCAAGATCAATGTTCTCACTCTGTTACTAGTTGTAACATCTGAGACAATTTATGTTGGCAAGCTTCTTGCCAATTCTATAAACATTACACCTATGTCTGGTGGCTTGGAATGCCCTTCAGGTGTTCCTGACATCTCATCTCTGTCAGACAGCATGAGGCAATAATGAGGAAATGATTCAAAATTTACTGCATTAAGTCAAAATTGATTGTGAAAGTGATGACCAAATATAAAAAAAATCATGAGACGATAACTCTAAAAAAGTATGTATGAAGCAGGTTTCTGGAAAAAATGTATGCAGCAAGACAAAATCTAAATAATCTAAAAGTTCCTAAATCAGTATGTAGGCTTGAAGTCGTGGTTGTGGTTTGTTCAGATGCATCTTTGCAAACTTAAGCCGTACTGCCATGTTCTTTTTAGAAAGAGAAGAGGGTTTTCTCCTGGCAACCCTTCCAAACCATGCTTGGACCCCAAATCTCGGAAACTCAAAATACGGATTTGGTCCATGTGCCTGCCGAATTTTATTTGTGGACCGTTTGATTTAAATAGGTAAATGGTTCACATTTTCCAGATATAGTCTGTCTTTTTGCTGAACGGACATATACAAGCAGAAAGCACAAGGATGATCAATTTGCTTTCTGCAGAAAGATAGAATATCTCCATATGTTCACAAAATGTGGACCGTGGACCCATTGACGTGAATGGCTCAGCAAAAACAATACGTATTTTACGGATCCACAATTTGCGGACTGAAAAATAGAAACGGTGACGTACATGAGGCTTCTTTCAGTCGATTTCTAGTTGTACTGACATGAACTTGAACATTTAAAGGGGTATTCCAGTTACCATGAATATAACTTATGTTTTAGACTAATTCTTCATCAAACATTATGTAATTTTCAAATATTTACCATTCACTAGTTATTAGTAGTTTTTTTCCTCTGCTACCGACTGTGTTTCCTCATAAATTACCATGCCATCGACCTGTAGTTCTGAGCCTTTGTTAGCAGTGCACTGAGCATGCTCGACTTATCATTTCTCTAGGTAAATGTCAGTGTGCTACTGATTACTGAGTAGAGGGGGCATGACCGGACTGTATATTAGGCAGCCAATCCGTAAACATCAACATTCATGAACAAGCATAAACTCACAGCAGGAAAGCTAGGGATTGTGGGGATTGTAGTTTTCTGATGGAAGATCAGGCACCATGATACTCTGTGTGTTGCAGGCTCACACAGGAGCTAGACAAATGGACTGCAAGGTAAAATGAAGCTCTGATTATAAGTATAGGTATGGGATCTGGTTCGGTCACAGCTTGCAGACTTAATGCAGTTTTTCAAAAATTAAGTTATTTTACCGGAATACCCTTTTCCCATGTTAACTGAGGCCTGTAAAGTCTTAGATGTAGCTCCTGTTTTTTTGCAATTTCTCTTGGCATTGCATGGCCTGACCATGGGGTAAGTTTGCTGGGGCATCCACTACTGGGAAGACTGTGCACTCTCTCGAATCTTTTGGGACTTTTCCCTGGTGGTGATTGGGGTGCCTTGATGTTAAAGTCTATGTACGTACCTTTTGGGTGCAATTTTTTTATTATTGCATTTTACTCATTTTGAGCTAAAAATAATTGAATTTTTTACAATTGGTCTTTATTAAACTTTTTGAGCCCCTTTTTCTGTTCAGCCTTAAAATTCTCTAGCAGCAGGATCTGTATTTTTACTGTGTTCCGTCAGGCATCTCCGTTTACGGTTCAACCCTTTTCTGTGACATTTTAAATGCTCATGTGACACTATTTTGTTGCATGGGCGTTCTTATGCCATCCTCTCCACTTTGGAATGGCAGTGGGCTGGGATGGGCATTTGGCTCTGGCAAATTTACAGATGTAAAAGAGGAGAAAAACTACTCCATTCAGGGGCTGGAGTAATTTTTACTCCAGGTACATTGACTGCCGGAGGTGCACCTAATTTATGATGAGGCACATGCCTTGTCATAAATTAGGTGAATCCTCCAGCAAAGCAGAAAGGAAGCAAAGCGTAAAAAAGCCAGTCATTGTAAATAATCCTTAAAGGGGTTGTCCAAGTTATATTTATTGATGACCTATCCTCATTTACCAAATGCTGATTGTGAAAACAGCCTAACTGTCCCTAATTATTTCCCTATATCTATCCATGAACACTAGACCTAGCACAAACCCCACTGACCCTCATTATCCCTAAAGATATCTCCATTAAAAACTCTATTATGCAATACTGACCCTAAGAGCTCATGCACGGGCACCGTCTGTGTGGCCTTCCACTTGAATGGGTCAACGAATCATCCACACTGCAAAAAATAGAGCATGTTCTATTTTTTTGAGGTGCGGAGGTACGGACAGAAATGCAACAGAAGCACTCTGTAGAGCTTCCGTGGCCTTCCGCTCCTTATCTTCTGGATCGTGGACCCATTCACGGTTGGTGCCCATAGATTGCAAACCCAGTGTTTCCAGGCTCAATACAGGCCCTAAGGCCTCTTTCATACAGTCAGTGTTTGATCAGTGATCTCCATCAGTGATCGTAAGCCAAATTAGGAGTGAAGCCTACAGAGAGATAGCGTAAATGGAAAGAAATGCACCTGTTCTGTGTTTTGACTTCCAATTACTAATGAAAATCACTGATCAAACACTGACTGCGTGAAAGTGTACTAATAAAATAGCAAGGAACTCTAGAACCCAGAGACAAGAAACCAAAAATGAGCAGAGCTGAATAAGTCAAGGCAGAAACGAAGTAAGAAAAAGTTAGCTACAAACTACAAGATTCAAAAGAACCAACTACACAAGGAACTAGTTACTAGAAATATACAGGGATTTACTGGATACAAACACACAAAGCTTAAGTTATCACCAGCAATCCATTGCTTAAACCCCAAATATTTAAAGAAAGGCTAACCAATCAGCAACTCGTCTTATATAACTCTCAAATATATCACTGCATATATGGTTGAAGCTTAACCTAGTTCTGTTAAGCATCTAGGTAACTGGCCATGGAACACAAGGAAGAACGCTCTACAAAATGTTTAAACTGAACATCCAGACTGACCTACTAGAATGGCTAATAAATGTTATACAAAAATATCCACGTATATGTATGGAAACATTATTAAACATAGGAGTTAATGGGGAGTTGTATGTGGAGAAACCTAGCTAAGAAGTAAAGAAGATGACAATGCTTTGGGTCTAAAAAAGATGAGAAAAGCACAGTAAGCGAAGGAGCCTATGGAATCCGCTTCTAGTTTCACACATTGGCTCAGATTTACTAATCGTAAAGATGGAAGAAAGGTTGTCTAGACCTGCACCAGACATATCACAGGCTGATGATACATCTGGTGCAAGGACAGAAACTTTTCTCTGACCCTATACCAACTATTGGCTGACTTACTTTGAGACAGCCTCTGCGCACGTTCCACTAAGGCAGGCCCTCTTGTTGAGCTTGTCAGAAAATAGTGTAGCATTTCACACCATTTTTTAAGATTTTTGGCACAGATACTTTAGTAAATCTGGGCCATAGTTTTTGTAACCTGTTATGAAATTTGTGGAGACTGTACGACAGTCTTGTCGTATGATGGTCAGAAAGACCTAAAACTCCCTTTAGCTTTGACCTAATTCAACTTGTGGTTTCATAAATCACCAAATCTGGGCCTCATTTCCTGAAATTCTATGAATATTCAGTTAATAGGCAGATTTGTACCTATGATACTGGCTGACCTGTTGCATATGCGCTTGGCAGCTGAAGCCATCTGTGTTGGTCCTATGTTCACATGTACCCGCATTGCTGAGAAAAATGATGTTTTAATATATGCAAATGAACCTCTAGGAGCAATGGGGGCATGGCTGTTACACCGAAACGCTCCGCCCTCTCGGCAACTGCCATGCCCTCTGCCAGGGCCAGGCATGTTGATTTTTCCATTGCTGGGCCCTGTCAAAGTGCAGACAGCATGGTTGTAATAATGGCAACTCCCCCGTTTTTCCAGCAGTGCGGACACATATGAACATGGGACCAACACAGATGCCTTCAGCTGCCCAGTGTACATACAACAGGTCAGCCAGGTTGATAGGTACAAATCTGCTGACAGATGCCATTTCAATAGTACCCCTTTCTTTCGGGAATATCCCCTTATCGCTGTATTCCATGCGGTCCATTGTTGCTTTTATATGAATGTTTTTAATTAAAAAAAAATTAAACTTCTGCAGCGTCTTTTCGTAGAACTCTGCATTTTGCAGTTCCTTTGTAATTCTTCCTTGAAATCTATAAATAAATTGACAACTGGATGTTACTATTCCCCTTCTCATTAAGATGGGTCTGTGCATACAGTATATGCTGATTGGACATTGTCATACTGCATAGTATATACCCATATACACTATACTATGAAATGTCCCCAAGTAACTATCATTTTATGATGTTTTTTTGCAGGAAAATCTGAGGTGATAAATGCCCGTGAGACTGCCCCGATGAACGCCACAGAGGGAATGTTTGGGAACAGCACTCAGTTATCTCAGAGAGGTAAACTGTCCACAGTTTTTTTTCACCTGACATATTGTGAAATATAAGCCCCAACAGTACATAGTACAGTATGTACAGTCCATCAGGCTCGCCATCAGTCATGACAAAGCATGGCTTTAGCGTATCTTTTTCTGAATAATTTGCACCCCTGCCATTCCCATAAAAGTTGGCACTTGTAGAAAGTAAAAGTACAAGTGTACAGATAAGAAGATAAACTCTCTTAGTGTCATCTGGGTTCAGGAAAGGTAAGGAAGTAGTTAGCTTTCAGTCAGGATTAGGTAATATTTGGCATTGTGCAGCTCGTTGCACAACATGAAAGTATGAGCCAGCCAAATGAGAATGAACTGTTCAATGTTTAATAAAGTGTATAACCATCACGTGAAAACGGGATTAAAACAACCAGGAAAGAAATAAGAATAAGAAGTATTTCAAAACTGACCAAACAAGATTCGTTAACATACAGGGTCTGTACTTTGTGTCATATGTACCCCCAAATGGCCTACACCATGGACCTGCTCTGGACTGCTGCTGACCGGGCCATGAAGACTGTACCACCACCATGGATAATGTAAGCGGTTTCAGACCACTTACAGTCTGGAGATTGTAACATGGTAGGCCCAAACCTGAAAAACTGGAGAGACTAGTACCCAGATATTATGTGCCAGCCAGCCTATTCCCTGTAACCGCCTGCTGTGTGTGTACCGAGGGCTGTGAGTAATAGTCCTGTCTGTGTATAATGACGCACTATGGTTTGAGCAAAGGGAATACCATGTGACTAGTAACCACCTGTTAAAGGGGTTATCCCATGAGCAATGTACAAAAATACAATTCAAGCACCATATAGTCCATGACAGTCTCTTTACAAACTTGGAACCAGTCCTGCACCTCACATGGATCCAAAGATCTCCCCATTCATTGCTCTGCTAGATTAATTTCTAGCTGGCAGCTCGGGGTATGTTCTTTCTCAGGGGTGTATCCTTTCTGGTGCAGTTGGTGCCAAATAAAGGATGGAACTGAGCATGTGCTTGCATCTCAACGACCTTAAAGAGGCTCTGTCGCCATGTTGTAACCTATGTATATTAATACATAGGTTAATAGGCGCAGTTTTCCGATGAATCCACATACCTGTATTGCAGAGTAGAACGCAGCGGTTGTGGAGAAATCTTAACTTTAAAAATTATGCTAATGAGCCTTCGGAGTACCGGGGGGCGGGCTCTTTCCTTACAAGCACTGCTTCTTCACCGCCCTCCCTGAACCCGGAAGTGACGGAAAACTGCGCCTATTAACCTATGTATTAATATACATAGGTTACAACATGGTGACAGAGCCTCTTTAAAAAAGAAATTTAAAAAAGAGCAAACAGGTGGCGCTATATAGATAGATTTCAGTGAATAACTCAGCAGCTAAACAAAATTTTTAATTACATGCAATTACAAATGTATTCAGACCCAGGTGTTGGTTTGAAAACTGTAGAATATATTTCATGGGACAACCCCTTTAAGCCTGTTGTGAGTAGTTGTCTTTCCTGTTGCTAGAAACAACTGTGTAGAACAAGTGCCCTGTGTGGAGTATAAGGAGTGTCCTGTTGTCAGTGGCAGCCCCTGTGGAGTATTAAGACTGTCCTGTTACAAGTGACAACTGCCTGTGGAATATAAAGTCTGTTACCTGCTTTGGGAATAAAGAGAAGGCAGGGCCAACACAAGTAGGCAGGGGCAGCAATACCATATTGCTGCAGAAAATACCACTCCAGCTTAGCCAAATACCGCAGTGCAACTGAATAAACTGCCACAGCAGCATCAAAAACCACAGTGCAGCACAAAATTGTGTTCCCAGCAGCACAAAATGCCTCCCCAGAATCTGCCCCTCTGTGGTGGTCAGCAACAGCTGCCAAGTTCTGTCCTCCTACTGCATTTGCTTCAGGATTGCAATACAGTTGAATTGAGGAATCCAGCCAGGTACATAACTACATGACTCTCCCAGCATTAATTAACTCTGGGAGCAACAGATCATTACTTACCATGGCTGGTGGCCGTGAGGAGGGCTCAGGTGCATAGGCGGATTATAATGAGGGCAATCTGGGCAACCGCCCGAGGCCCAGCCTCCTGGGGGCACAGGCCGGATTGCCCCCATTATAATCACATTAGGAGCAGTGGCGTACCGCCCATATAGGCAGACCACGCCACTGCTATGGGCCCGCGGCACAGGGGGGCCCGGAGCGCACGGGAGGCCCCGCCCCCTACTCTGCATCATTAAGATGCGTCCCTGCGCTCCGGGCTTCTCCTGGCCCGCTCACCGCTGCAGCCCTAACGTACTAAGAGCGCTCCTGTGCGCTCCCAGCTGGCCCCGCCTCCTCCCTCATGCTGCCCTGGTCCTGGACAGGGAAGGACCTGTGCAGCGCGGCAAGAGGGGAAAGAAGAAGACCAAGGCCCAGCCCCCTCCAGAGTGATGTTAGGACAAGGGACAAGTAACAGTAAGTATTTGTGTTTCATGTATGTATGTGTGGGTATGTATGTGTGTGGGTATATGCATACACTGTACATTATACAGTGTGGAGCAGGGATTATATTGTCCGGCATTGTGTAACCGCCATGCATTTGTTGTACAGTATATATTATAATCCCTGTACCATGCTATACAATGTACAGTATAATCCATACACTATACTGTATAATACACAGTATAATCCGTACACCATGCTGTATAATATACAGTAGAATCCGTACACTATGCTGTATAATATACAGTAGAATCCGTACACCATGCTGTATAATACACAGTAGAATCCGTACACCATGCTGTATAATACACAGTAGAATCCGTACACCATGCTGTATAATATACAGTAGAATCCGTACACCATGCTGTATAATATACAGTAGAATCCGTACACCATGCTGTATAATACAGAGTAGATTCCGTACACCATGCTGTATAATATACAGTAGATTCCGTACACCATGCTGTTTAATATACAGTAGAATCCGTACACCATGCTGTATAATATACAGTAGAATCCGTACACCATGCTGTATAATATACAGTAGAATCCGTACACCATGCTGTATAATATACAGTAGAATCCGTACACCATGCTGTATAATATACAGTAGAATCCGTACACCATGCTGTATAATCGGTACACCGTGCTGTATAATATACAGTATGATCTGTACACCGTGCTGTATAATCAGTACACCGTGCTGTATAATATACAGTATGATCTGTACACCATGCTGTATAATATACAGTATAATCGGTACACCGTGCTGTATAATATACAGTAGAATCCGTACACCGTGCTGTATAATATACAGTAGAATCCGTACACCGTGCTGTATAATATACAGTAGAATCCGTACACCATGCTGTATAATATACAGTAGAATCCGTACACCATGCTGTATAATCGGTACACCGTGCTGTATAATATACAGTATAATCGGTACTCCATGCTGTATAATACACAGTAGAATCCGTACTCCATGCTGTATAATATACAGTATAATCCGTACACCATGCTGTATAGTATACAGTATAATACAGGCCCCTGACCCCCTAATACTGGCCCTGCCTGACCCCCTAGTATCGACCCCAAATACTGGCCCTGTCCCCCCCCCCCTTATACTGGCCCTGTCCTATCCCTAACCCTAGTACTGACCCCTACCCTGGTACTGACCTCTAACCCTGGACCCCCTAACCCTAATACTGAACTCTAATACTGTCCCTAACCCTAATATTGACCACTAAACCTAATGTACTGTACTGACCCATAATACTTTCTCATTTACATGACCATATTTGTTTTGCGATCCACAATTGCGGCTCCACAAAACACGGATACTGGCCGTGTGCATTCCACATTTTGTGAAACGCACATGCCCAGCCCTAAGATAAAAATGCCTGTTCTTGTCTGCAATTGCGGTCAAGAATAGGGCATGCTCTATCTTTTTTGCAGGGCTGTGGAGCGGAACTACGGATCTGCAGCCCCATTGAAGTTAATGGAAATATGATCATATGAATGTACCCTAATGTTGCCTCTAACCCCAATACTGGCCCTAAGGGTGCATTCAGATGACCATATTTCTGGGTCTGCATCCGTTCCACAATTTTGCGGAATGAGTGCAGACCCATTCAATTCAATAGGGCCGCAAAAGATGCAGACACACACGGCATGTACTGTCCACATCCGTAGTTCCGTTCCGTGGCACCACAAAAAAATATAAAGCATATGTCGTATTCTTGTCCGCAAAAATAGGCATTTCTATATAGGGCTGGCACTCTGCGTTCTGCAAAAAGTGTTTTGCAGATCCACAATTTGTGGACTGCTAAACACTTTCGGTCGTCTAAATGTAGCTTTATGCTAATACTGGCCCCTAACACCAATACTGGCCCCTAACACCAATACTGGCCCCTAACACCAATACTGGCCCTAATATACTAATGCTAATCCTATCCCTAAAACTGACTGGAACCTTAACTACAACCCCCAATACCTCACGTACCTCACAGTAACCATAATATATGACCGTCCACATATATCTGTACACACTGCATCTTTTATACCTCACATCTGACACATAGTATACATACAGAGTACTGATACGTCAGGTACAAGGTATAATGGATGCAGTGGGTAAACGTATATAGTATATACAGCAGTGTACTGGTATGTGAGGTATAATAGATGTAGTGTGTAGATATATAGTATATACAGCAGTGTACTGATATGTGAGGTAAAAGCTGTCATTTATACCTTATACCTGTCAGTGTGTACAGATATATAGTATATGCAGCAGTGTACTCATGTGAGGTACGAGGTATAACACATGCAGTGTGTACAGGTATATAGTATACAACGCAGTGTACTCATGTGAGATACGAGGTGTAATTTATACATCACACCTCCCATGTCAGTACACTGCTGTATATACTATATATCTGTACACACTGCATCTATTATACCTCACACATCAGTACACACTACATCTAATACACGCCGTATCTGACATATCAGTACACTTGTCACGGGGGAGACAAGGGAAGGTGTGCCCTGTACTTGAAACCCCCCTTCTTTCCCTACCTACTTGCCTCAAACGGCCCTAGGCGGCCGCGGACAACCACGAAGACGTTCCCTATACTGGGTAAGTGCAGAGGGAGGGAAAGGGAACACAGGGAGAGACAAAACACAGACGGAACAAACACAATGATAGAGTAGTCAGCAAGCCGGGTCAAACACAGGAGATAGCGTAAATACCAGGGGTCAAGAGAAGAGAGGTCCAAGTCCAAGTCCAAAGTCAGAGTCCAAATAGCAAATCCAAAACACAAGGTCGCACAAGCACTGATCAAAAGTATAAACTAATCACAGGCATCTGAGTGAGGCAGTTGCCATCTTTAAATAGCCCACCCAGGATCATGTGATGTGGCCAGCATCACATGACCTGAGGCGGAGCAAGCTGTCCAAACAATATGCAAAGTAGCCATGTGGTGTGATCAGCACCACATGGCTAAACCCAAACAGAGAATTAACTCATGAAGTGCTGGCTGACAAGACCAGCACTTCAATTCCCTATTGCTCGTCTCTAGGGGGGCGGAGAGGTCCGGCGATGTCGTGCAGAGGGAGCGCGACGCCGACCTCGCGTGACAGTACCCCCCCCTTCACGAGGGGCCACCGGACCCTTACCAGCGGGAGCAGGCTTATCGGGATGCTGCAGATGGAACTTTTGGATGAGCGAGTCTGCATGCATCCTGGTCAACGGTACCCAAGACCTGTCCTCAGGACCGAACCCCTTCCAATGTACGAGGTACTGGAAGGAATTCCGGACCCTTCTCACATCCACAATTCTGGCAATCTCATGCTCCATTTGTCCTGCTACCTCAACCGGAGGAGGAGACTGTTCCTCAGGACCAACGGGAGCAACATAACGTTTGAGCAAAGACACATGAAAAACATTATGAACACGAAGGGAGTCGGGTAAACATAACCTAAAAGAAACCGGATTGATCACCTTGGTGATCCTGTAAGGACCAATGAAGCGAGGTGCAAACTTGTAGGATGGTACCCTCATGTTGAGATTTTTAGTCGATAACCATACCTTATCCCCAACCTTAAAATTCACACCCTTAGAACGTTTTCTATCAGCCTTAGCTTTTTGAACTCCTTGGGCCTTTTCCAGGTTCGACTGAACCTGTGCCCAAACTGTGCACAGTTCTTGAGAAAAATCATTGACCTCTGGGACAACCGACGCAGATGGGGAACAGGAGCCAAAGCGTGGATGAAAACCCATATTGCAGAAAAACGGCGACATCCCAGAGGATGAATTAACACGATTATTAATTGCAAATTCAGCCAGAGACAGGAATCTGGCCCACACATGTTGGTTATCAGAAACATAACATCTGAGATATTGCTCAACGGATTGGTTAAGACGTTCAGTCTGACCATTGGTCTCCGGATGAAAGGCTGATGAAAAGGACAAAGAGATACCAATCTTATTACAGAACGCCCTCCAGAACCTAGACACAAACTGTACTCCCCTATCAGAAACAATATTCTCAGGAACACCATGCAGTTTGACAATATTATCCATGAACACGGACGCCAAGGACCCTTTGCAGAGGGTAATTTACACAAAGGAATAAAATGACACATTTTGCTGAATCTGTCAACCACCACAAATATCACGGTTTTACCCTCAGAGCACGGCAAGTCCGTGATAAAGTCCATGGACAGATGTGACCAAGGTCTACTAGGTATGGGTAAAGGATGTAACTCACCCATAGGTCGTGTCTTGGTATTCTTGGACCTGGCACAAGTGTTACACGCAGTTACAAAAGCCTGAACATCTCTGGAGATTGACGGCCACCAATACTGCCTAGAGACCAACTCCTTGGTGGCATTGATGCCAGGATGTCCACACAAAACAGAATTATGGCACTCACCCAGCAGTTTGCAATCGCAAATGAGCCGGCACAAACAATTTGTCATTGGGGGTACCAATGGGAGCAAGATGTTGTCCTGCCGAGATTTCAGAAGCGAGGTCAGATGAGGTAGCGGCCACGATGATATCAGCTGGCAGGATGGGCTCAGGAGGGACGTCAGGAGGCTGATACGCCTTGAAACTTCGGGATAAGGCATCGGCCTTAACGTTCTTGCTCCCGGGTCTGAAGGTAACACAAAAATCAAAACGAGTAAAGAATAAAGCCCACCTCGCCTGTCTAGGATTCAATCGCTTAGCCGATTCTAAAAACATTAAATTCTTATGATCCGTGAGGACCGTAATGCGGTGAACTGCCCCTTCTAAAAAATGACGCCATTCCTCAAATGCCCACTTGATTGCAAGTAACTCCCTATTACCAATGTCATAATTCCTCTCGGCAGGAGAGAACTTGCGGGAGAAGAAGGCGCATGGCATAAGATTAGTTAAGGTGGAAGACCCCTGGGACAGTACAGCCCCCACACCATCCTCAGACGCATCCACCTCAACTACAAAAGGCTTACTTTGATCAGGCTGGACCAACACAGGAGCATTCATAAAACACTGCTTTAACCTTTCAAAGGCCTCAATAGCTGCAGGGGGCCAATTGACCAGATCAGCCCCCTTGCGAGTCAAATCCGTAATGGGTTTGGCTACCACAGAAAAATTTTTGACAAATTTACGATAAAAATTAGCAAACCCCAGAAATCGCTGGAGCGCCTTCAAAGAGGAAGGTCGCACCCAATCCACAATGGCCTGTACTTTAACTGGGTCCATTTTGAAAGAAAAAGGGGTGAGAATGTATCCCAAAAAGGCCACTTCCTGAACACCAAAGGTACACTTCTCCCCTTTAACGAACAACTTGTTTTCACGCAACACCTCCAGCACTTGCCTGGTGTGAGATACGTGACTTTCCCAGTCTGCAGAAAAAATCAGAATGTCATCAATATAGACAATTACAAATTTCCCAATAAATGGTCTAAAAATGTCATTGACAAAGTTTTGGAAAATTGCCGGAGCGTTACTTAACCCAAAAGGCATTACCAAGTACTCATAATGACCTTCCGGGGTATTAAAAGCAGTTTTCCATTCGTCCCCCTCACGAATCCTGATTAGGTTGTATGCCCCCTTCAAATCCAGCTTGGTGAACCAACAGGCCCCCTGGACCTGATTCAGCAAGTCAGGAATAAGGGGCAACGGGTATCTGTTTTTAACAGTGATTTTATTGAGCTCCCTGTAATCTATACAGGGCCTCAATCCTCCATCCTTTTTACCAACAAAGAAAAAACCTGCCCCCATGGGAGAAACTGAAGGCCGGATGTGACCCTTGGCCAGACTCTCCTTGAGATAATCCCTCATGGACTGACGTTCAGGAGTAGAGAGATTATAAATGCGACCTTTGGGATATTTGGATCCCTCAATAAGGTCGATGGCGCAATCATATTGCCGGTGAGGAGGGAGGAACTCAGTCTCGGACATGGAAAAAACGTCCGAAAAATCGCCGATATACTTGGGCAAGGAAAGAGACTCAGTGGTACCTCCAAACAGCAATACTGATTTACAACATTTGTCACAATTCATTCCCCATTTTTCCAATTCACCTACCGACCAGTTGATCACAGGGTTGTGGTCCTGTAACCATGGCAGACCTAAAACAAGGTCGGCAGGTAAATCCTTTAATACAAGGAAGGAACAAGTCTCGGTATGGGTAATTCCTACAGTTAATACAACCTCAGGAGTACAAAACTCCACTCTCCCATTATTCAATGGAGTGGAATCCAGTGCGATAATTTCAATCACCTTCCTTAAAGGAACTAGCGGAATCCCCACAGATTGTATAAAATCAAAATCAATAAAATTAATGGCAGAACCAGAATCAACAAAAGCCTTACCGGACCCCCTGAGTTGGTTGTACGCAATGGAGATAGGTAATAATACTTTCCTCCTTACCACCGCTGGGGTTACCTTACTTCCGGCAGAAAGCTCTCTAGAGGGCAGAAGTTTCGGGCATTGCTGGAGCCAGTGGTTCGTCTCACCGCAGTAGAAACAGGTTCCATTCAAGCGTCTCTGATCTCTCAAAGTTCCTCCCCACTGTATGGACTCCTCCGGGACCCTGGTAGAAGGTGGACTCAGAAGAGGGGATTCAGGCAGGACGACACCCTGAGGAATATCTGAACGTTCCCTCCGTCTCTCCCTCACTCGACGATCCAGTTTAATGGCTAGTGTCATGGCTGCCTCTAGGGTGTCAGGAGTAGGGTAACTGACAAGTAAGTCCTTAAGATGGTCAGACAGCCCCACCCTAAACTGGCTTCTCAAAGCAGGGTCATTCCATCCAGAGGAAACACACCACTTTCTAAACTCAGCACAGTAATCCTCTACTGGACGGTTACCCTGCCGAATGTCTCTGAGCTGAGTCTCAGCTACAGAAGTCAAGTCAGGCTCCTCATATAATAGGCCTAAGGCCTGAAAAAATGCTTCCACAGACTGCAAGCTTGGGGAGTCAGGCGGTAAAGAAAAGGCCCATTCCTGCGGATCACCTTGCAGCAAGGAAATAATTATTCCTACCCGCTGCTGCTCGGCACCCGAGGAGTGAGGACGTAAGCGAAAATACAATTTTACGCTCTCCTTAAAGGAACGGAAAGTTTTCCGGTTCCCCAAAAACCGATCCGGCAATTTAACATGAGGTTCCACAATGGGGTTAGATGTGGAGGGAGCCGCTACTAGTGCAGGTTGTAGCTGCTCCTGATGTAGGAGCCTCTCGGCCAGGTCCTGGATCATCTGCGCCATACCCTGAACCTGGTCCGTGAGCACCCGCAATTGCTCCATATGATACGGCCTGTGATTCTGTCACGGGGGAGACAAGGGAAGGTGTGCCCTGTACTTGAAACCCCCCTTCTTTCCCTACCTACTTGCCTCAAACGGCCCTAGGCGGCCGCGGACAACCACGAAGACGTTCCCTATACTGGGTAAGTGCAGAGGGAGGGAAAGGGAACACAGGGAGAGACAAAACACAGACGGAACAAACACAATGATAGAGTAGTCAGCAAGCCGGGTCAAACACAGGAGATAGCGTAAATACCAGGGGTCAAGAGAAGAGAGGTCCAAGTCCAAGTCCAAAGTCAGAGTCCAAATAGCAAATCCAAAACACAAGGTCGCACAAGCACTGATCAAAAGTATAAACTAATCACAGGCATCTGAGTGAGGCAGTTGCCATCTTTAAATAGCCCACCCAGGATCATGTGATGTGGCCAGCATCACATGACCTGAGGCGGAGCAAGCTGTCCAAACAATATGCAAAGTAGCCATGTGGTGTGATCAGCACCACATGGCTAAACCCAAACAGAGAATTAACTCATGAAGTGCTGGCTGACAAGACCAGCACTTCAATTCCCTATTGCTCGTCTCTAGGGGGGCGGAGAGGTCCGGCGATGTCGTGCAGAGGGAGCGCGACGCCGACCTCGCGTGACAACACTGCTGTATATACTATATATCTGTACACGCTACATTATACCTCATACCTCACATATCAGTACACTGCTGTATATACTATATATCTGTATATACCTCATATATTATAAAAGTATAGTAGATGCAGTGTGTATAGATATATAGTATATACAGCAGTGTACTGATATGTGAGGTACAAGGTATAATAGATGCACTGTGTACAGATATATAGTATATGATTGAGATAGAGATATATATATATATATATATATATATATATATATATATATATATATATAGTATATTTATGTAGAGAACTTGGTTCTGGTGATGTATTTATGTAGAGAACTTGGTTCTGGTGCAGTATTTATGTAGAGAACTTGGTTCTGGTGATGTATTTGACTTATGGGTTTGGTTTGGTGCTGTGTGTATGTAGTGATCTTGGTTCTTGCTCTGTATTTGTGTGTTAAACATACATCTGATGCTATACGTCTAATACTATCCATTCACATTTGCGTTTGGGTCATAGATTCTGTTAAAAAGACCGGACAGAAAAGTTCTGCATGCATCATTTAAGCAGCATATGGTTATATGTTTCCAGCAAGGCCTTATGCTGTGTTTTTACCATATTGAGGCAGCATAAGGCCTTGCTGGGTAACCTATTTAACCCTATGCTGCATCAATAACTAATATAGCCTAAGGGCTATCTTTAGATACAAGCAGCATAGGGTTAAAAAGGTTACTCACCAAGGCCTTTTGCTGCCTCAATATGGTAAAAACACAGCATAAGGCCTTGCTGGGTAACCATTTTAACCCTATCCTGCTTGTATGTAAAGATAGCCTTCAGGCTATATTCGTTATTGATGCAGCATAGGGTTAAATGGGTTACCCAGCAAGGCCTTATGCTGTGTTTTTACCATTTTTTTTTTAAGGAGGCAAAATGCGTGTGGGGGCGGGGCAGGGGTGGAGCGTGTGGGGGGCAGGGCAGGGGCCCATGCATTATAAACTGCCCAGGGCCCATGGGATCCTTAATCCACCCCTGCTCAGGTGGACCCCTGGGCATCGGCCCACCGGGAAATTAACCTGTAGAGTCTATGGCCAATCCACCCCTGGCTATTAATAACCTCCAGGCCCTGTGCCATAATTCTGTGTGGAACAACAAAGTTTGCGCCCACTCTGAGAGACCTTTACCAAATGCTTGATGCCTTAAAGGGGTGGTTTCACTTAAGCAAGTGGCCATGCTGGAGTTTCACACCAAAGGTGTGAAAATAGCCTTAACTAGAAATGTGAGAACAATTTTTTTCCTCCAGTGCAGGAAGGAGGTAGGGGTAAGGTTTTGGGGGGATAAAGAATTATTTTTTTTATTCCCATTATGATATAGTTTGAGAATTTATGGTATATAATAAAAAAAGTAATTCTTCCTGCGATTTACTTTCCATTAACAACAATATCTTCTACAGGGGGCTTGTCCATAGCAGTGCCAGGGGAAATCCGAGGATACCAGGCAGCACACCAACGGCATGGCAAGTTACCATGGAAACGTCTGTTTGAACCAAGCATTAAGTTAGCCCGTGAAGGATTTCCTGTAGGTTTGGGTCTGTCCCAGGGTCTTAATTCATCCAAGGCAATTATTGAACAAGACAAGTCCCTTTGGTAAGAAACGCTGTATTACTTCTTACTGCTGTAAACTAATGGCTCCTTTGTTGCTCCTGTTTTGTCTTTATAGTTAGGGTCCTGTAATGTTTTAATGAAATCCACTATTGGCCAGCTGTTGCCAATTCAGTTTTCCAAAAGTTTTTTTTTTTTGCATTTTTATTATTAAAGGGGTTGTTCCACAGGTACAAAAAAAAAGTCAGAATGACATTAAAAAAACACATTCCCCTTGCAGATCCCACCTCCCCTTCGTTGATGCTTCCAAACCCCTACGTTTGTGGTTCCTCACTAGTCTCTGCTTCCTAGTCCTTCTTGAAAGACCGGAAAGGACCAGTCAGCCACTGGCCACAAGGGTGACCCATCTCAACCAGTGATTTGGCTGAGCAGTGATTTTCTGGGTGTTGATTTGAACCAGGAAGCAGGGATAAATTGGAACCCAGGAAGAGTCAGAATATGGATCTATGAGGAATCACTTCTTCTGTTTTCAACTGTGAGCAGCTTATTTTTGAAGGCATTATGAAAATCAGATTGAAGCGTCCCTCCCCTCAGGCTCTTATATCTGCTGTATTGACTTTACCTAGTATATAAATTATTTTTATACACCCCTCTATGGGTTTACTCAGACCCAACACAAGTGTTTTTTTTCTTTCACTCCATCACACTAATAGTAACTAATATTTTTAGGATACATTCATTTATGAAATATTTTCTTACTTTTATTTGCATTGTTTTGGCAAGACATGTTCCTGAAAATGCGGTATATGTGAATTTGTTCTTAAAGGGTTTCTGTCATGAGAATTTAGCCTACAAAACCGAGTGTCATTTGCAAATCGCAAATGACACCTGATGACAGAAAGCCTTCTTTTATAGAAATCTGTACAGTAGTTTTTGTTAAAATAGCGTTTTTATAATATGCTAATTAGGCCCCCTAGGTGCAGTAGGCGTGAACCCTGCACCTAGGAGCGGCCGTAATAACGCCCCTTACCCCTCCTCCCTTGCGTTGATTGACAGGGCCGGGCAGCCATCTCTTTCGTCTCCCGGCCCTGTACGATCGCGAAATCCCACGCCTGCGCATTGCGATAAGCAATCTGCGCACGCGCGTTGAGAGCCGGCGGCCGCCCGGGTCCCGGCTTCATCAATGCGCATGCGCGGATTGCTTATCGCAATGCGCAGGCGCGGGATTTCGCGATCGTACAGGGCCGGGAGACGAAAGAGATGGCTGCCCGGCCCTGTCAATCAACGCAAGGGAGGAGGGGTAAGGGGCGTTATTACGGCCACTCCTAGGTGCAGGGTTCACGCCTACTGCACCAAGGGGGCCTAATTAGCATATTATAAAAACGCTATTTTAACAAAAACTACTGTACAGATTTCTATAAAAGAAGGCTTTCTGTCATCAGGTGTCATTTGCGATTTGCAAATGACACTCGGTTTTGTAGGCTAAATTCTCATGACAGAAACCCTTTAAAGTGGTGGCCATTGAGACAAATGTGGTGCATGCCATAGAGAGACTTTTCACATTTCAAGAGCAAATGTTCTTCATCATAAGGAATGTTGTAAAAGAATGGTGAAAGGATTCAAAGATATTTGACTTTGATCTCCACTGCCATAGATAGAACAATTATCCTCTTAGCAAATGAACCAGTGCAAACAAACACAAGAGGGGATACTCGTGTGTCTCAGCCAATGGGGTGGATCCTCTAAGCCTGTAGTCTGGAAGATTAGATCTTGAACCTCACGGAAAGGTAGAAGACTAATGTAGTAGAGTCAAAGAATCTGTGTATTGAAACCGTAGATCTGATGCAATGGAGTTGAACAAAAGTAGCAGTAGAGTTGTAGCAGTGGACTGCAGACCAGTATAGCTGAGTTGATCTACTAGTGCTGTAACAGAGGATTGGAGACTGGTATAGTGGAGTTGATGTAGATCTGTAACAGCAGACCAGAGACTGGTATAGCAGAGGTTATGTAGCAGAGTCATGACAGCGGAATGTAGCTTGGTATGGCAGATTTGGTGTAGCAGAGTTCTGACAGTATACTGGAGACTGGTATAGTAGATGTGATGTAGTAACGCTTTGAGAGTAGACAAGAGATGAGCAGAGTTGATGAAACATAGCTAAATAGCATTGACACAGAGAATAACCCAAATTACTATTGTAGTGCCCAGGAGTAAAGGTACTTTAGAGTCTGGACGTTTGTGGATATTTGCCTATATTGCTACTATGCAAAGCCACCAAATCATTACTTTAGTGCACTTTGAAGTGTTAACTTGCACTATGATTTCTACCATTGTTTACACTTTACTGTTTTAAATTGTTGAACTGCATTTTATACGTTTTTGTAATTATCCTGTTCCTTTGCACTGTATTTGTACTAGACTGTGAATGCACAGCCAGACCACATTAAGAGACTTTGCGAATTTCCAGCCTGTACACTGAGAAGCTAGTAATTTTCCACTGCTGACTATGCAGCGCTGACCGTGAACTTTTGACTGTCTGGTTTAGTGCTGTTAGATTGTTGTTTATGACTGAAAACTGCTTAGTGATTCCCAATGATTTGTATTGAGTCCCAATACAAATCTATGGCAGCCTTCAACTGCACCATTGTTTCTGTTAGGCTGTACTTCTCCAGCTTCACCTCTTCCACTAGAGGGTTCTATATCAGTTATAAACTGTATAAAAGTAGAGCAGTCTGAGCCCCTAGATCAGAGATCAGCAACCTCTGGCACTCCAGCTGTTCTGAAACTACAACTCTCAGAATCCTCCTTTCACTTCTATGACAGTTATAAGAACAGCCGAGTAAGTGTGCATGCTGGGAATTGTAGTTTCACAGCAGCTGGAGTGCCGAAGGTTGCTGATCCCTGCCCTAGATGTCTGCAGATAGGGACCAGTGTTTAGGAGAGACTCTGCCAGACTTCATGAGTGACCAGAAAAAGACGCTGAGACAGGGATACCCTGCCAGATGACTGAGCTGCAAACCCTGGGCCACCAGCCCTTTGGCCAGGGGTTCAGCCTTCTGGGAGAGAAAGGGGCCTCTAGTTCAGGCCATTCCTCAGTGTGGAACATTCTTCTGCCAGGAAGGAGAGGAGAGAAGCTAGCTCAGTGCATTGTCTGTATTGTTTTGCACTTGAGTTCATCCAGTAAAGAAGAACATTGGTTTACTGCAAACCTTGACTTTCTGGACCTACTTCCCATTGGGGTGCACCATGCCTTTTTATCCCCTCCAGAAAGCAGCAACACATGGTGACACCTTGACAGTGTCTGGGAGTTCCAACGCAATCACTGCACCAGGCGATGTTCTGCTGCCTGAGCTAGCAGAGTGGCACCATCGTTGTGTGCCAGGATGCTGCGGCAAGCCCATGGGCAAGAGAGGAGGCTGGACTGTCTGGAAGAGGAGAGTAAGGTATCGCTCTGGGCCCGGGACTGGTGATGAACACCATGGCAACCAAGTTGCCGATTTTCTTGAGTGTAGCTTTTTGATGGTTTACCATTCTCAGTAAACATCTTATATTTATAAAATTATCATGAGATTGTCTCATGAGGACAATACTTTTTTGATTCCTACCAGTGATCTGCTGATCATAGTGAGTTTAGTCATCGTAACTCTGAAACCTACATGTTTGCTGCTGCTGCAGGGGAAATGCCCATTATATGGCGTTCATTCAAATGATTGGGAAACCAAAAATACCTGGTGGTGCCAGCTGCTTCAGAACTGGAGCTGCTCTATGCTGGGTCTTTCCACTCCGGTTCCAGTAGGGCATATGAAAATTAACTCCTTTACTTTTAAACCAACAAGGACTGCTGAATTGCTTGTGTCTATGGGTACTGGATCTTTTTCCCTGAAATAACTCTACACTATAATTGTCTGTGCACTGTTCTTAATATTGTGCATGATACATGTTTGTGTAAAGATTGTATTTCTGAAGTTGGACTCCTTCTCATACCATGGCATTTAACATATTGTGCAAACACGTCAGCTTCTACAAAAGGTTGACCATATTATGCCAGATTCTAACTGTCTGCTAAAACAACATAGAAACTACATATTATCCACTTAAACAGGTCATACAATACTTTGCATTGATAAATTCAACAAACAGACCTTAAATGTGAAGCTTATTTTACATGGAGATAGATGTGTAACCATATCTACAATAACTGTGTATGGCAGAGCAGTTGTACGTGTAATCTTAACCTTTCACGATTACCTTTATGTATGTATGGAAGCATGGGAAAAGAGCACGTTTAATGGAAATGCCTCAGGTCATATAATAGTTGTAATTGTTCATTGTTCTCCATGTACAGATCTAGACATGCTATCTTTGAGGTAGGCAGTAAGTGACAGCACACCCACAGTACATTCAGCACCCGCCCTGGTGTTGGAGCCATGATTCATGTCAGTCCACTTGTCTCCAAGGTGTGATCACTCCTTTTTACCTGGATACTAACGAGCAGATTTAATCTGATGCAGCTGTTATTGTTTGTAGTGAAAATTTGCAGGGTGATTCCATAATTGTTTCCTCAGAATTGAGTGATTCCATAATTTATTCCCTGTGCTTGTTCTAAAAATGTAACTGTTACTGGCTACCACAATTATTTTTCTTGATTTCTTTTAGTGTTTCTTAAAGCCAGAAAGTTGCCATTTGAAATGCCTTTAGTTTTTTGTCATGTCTGTGATCTGTTTTTTTTTAACAACAAAATTAAACAACTGAAGGAACATCCTCAGAGACCGGTGATTCCATAATTTTTGCCAGGGGTTGTAGAAACTTTTGCTTAAAATAAATTACATTACATTGCAGATTTGTTTGTTGGATGATGCAGAAGTGTAGATGATGCAGAGGTAGCAGTCAAATCCCTGCCCTTGCTGAGAGGACCCATATGCCCCCCTGCCAGGGAGGGCCCTGTAACATGTTAAGCATTGGGGTCCTGCTTAACTCCTTTGTGCTATCTGCCGTGTGTATATGTATGTATGTATGTATGTATGTATGTGTATGTATGTATATGTGTGTGTGTATATATGTGTATATATGTGTATATATATATATATATATATATATATATATATATATATATATATCTCAAAAATGAAAGGCGGGGTTTTAAACATGGTGTCTGCATAGGAGCTAAGTGGGCGACATAGCTGCTGGCAGTGTCTGTGATTGGAGATAACTCCAATCATGGAAATTTAACCCTTTAGATTCTGAGGGGTCATTTACTGTGAGCAGAGTACTCCTGGTGGCTGAACAGCTCCCAGAACTCAATAGAAACGCAATGAATGGTAAAGCCTGCACAGTTTATGTTAGAAGAAATCTAATGATCACTTATTTAAGTCCCCTAAGAGGGCTAAAAATAAAATTAAAAAAGGGGAAAAAGTTTTTAAATACATTAAAAAGATCAAAATTCAAATTGCCCCTTTTCCCTATTTTACAAATAAACATAAGCAAAAAAATATGTAAACATCATTGGTATGGCCTCGTGCAAAATTACCTGAGTTATCAAAATATCAGAATACTAAAGAACCACAAAAATTCCTAATGGATCGCAGGCAAGAACACACCCTAAAAGTATCATTATACATGCGGTAATGACATGAGGTTGCATGATGGCAACTTGACCGCGCTGTGTGGTATGGTCGTACCCTAATAGGGGGAGGTCTCAGAGATGAGGAATAAAGCAATTAGACATTTATGGCACAACACAGTCCAATTTAAAGAGGTTTTCCAAGATTTTTTTTAAAAAAATTGGCAGATAGGTTTTCTTCTGTCCCCTAACTAGCATCTTTTAAATGTCCCACCACTCCCACACAACAGCCCAGATCTCTACTGCTCTGATCAACGCTGTTGTAGCCAAGATTCAAAATTTTTGGAAAGCCCTTTTAAGCTGCTACTACATGAAAACGTTCCACAAGTATTGCATGTTTACCATGATCACACGTATTAACATTCCTGGTGTGAATTTAGTGTGCAGCTAAAAACGCCTTCAAAACATATAGGTTTTTTGTCATCTTACAGCCTTTTTTTTTAGTAGTATTTATTTTATCGTGTGAAAATTGTGTTTTCCAGGTTTTTCCCATATAGAGAAGGGTATAGAAAAAAACACTGAATAAAACAATGCCATTGTACATGCTCCCAAAAATGCATCCATATTGAAACCATCCATATTGAAAAAAAAATACTATAAAAAAACACACATATCCTGCATTTCAAAAGTCCATAGACTTCAAGCTATCCTTTGACGTTTCTGCTGCCAAAAATGTACCAAAAATGGCCGCAAAAGTGCCATAAAATAACTCACTTTTAGCAAATATTCAAGTAATTCCTAGAATAACCTAAATGCACCTAGACTTCTAGAGGTGACAGTTTTACTGTTGTCAGATAAATGACATTTAGAGTAGGCTGCACCATTCATTCTTGTTGATGTCTTTCCAGTGAGGTATTCTGTAATGCACAGGGGAAGGCATTGCAGAAAGGAGATATTGTAAAGTTGCCCAAACTAGCGCAGACTCTGCAGACCCTGGCTGATGATCCTGATTCCTTCTATACTGGCACACTCGCCAAGCAGATTGCCAAAGACATCCAACAAGCAGGTAAGGAAATACATGAACAGTTATCCTAGCTGCACATATAAAGATAATTGCCTCACTTTTCTTACATTGTGCTGTAGGTGGAATTATTACAGAAGAAGATCTGAGAAATTATCAAGTTGATATCAGTGAGCAGCCACTTCGTTATCAGCTTGGAGACTACACCCTGATCGGACCTACTGCACCCCTGAGTGGTCCTGTCCTTGGACTTATCCTTAATATTCTGAAAGGTGAGAGTTTCCTTACTGGTTTTCATTTTCTGTCTTAGAACATTATATTCTCTAAAGGAAACCACGGTGACATGCCATTTACTTTAATGGTGTACAGTATATACTAGTGTTGTCATTTTATAAGGTATAGCATCAATAATAATAACGTACATTTATTTTCTAATGATTTCCATTTTGTTCTTTCATTTTTTTGTGTCAGGTTTTAACTTTTCTCCCCAGAGCGTAAAGCCTGAGTCTATTGGACTGACTTACCATCGCATAGTCGAAGCTTTCCGTTTTGCCTACGCTAAAAGAACTTTGCTGGGAGATCCCAAGTTTGTAGACATAACAGAGGTAAAAGCAGCTTTGATTGATGGAAGAGCACACAGAATAAGGTTTCATTCATTACTACCACCAGCATTTTTTAGCACACACAACCTATATGTAAATAATCTATGTATTTTTTGGGTGGGTATTTTTCTGAATATAATAATCAATAATAGAGTTGTCATGCTGCCATCCTAAATTCTACATCTACTATTACACTAGCAGATAACCTCTTTCCCTCACAGCAGTAAAATAACAATGGGATCCCTATCTACATAGGAGTTTTTATCTCTGTGCTGACTGCGACAAAAGATTATATAGTTGGTATAATAGTGCAGAAAAAAAGAAAAATGGACACAAATTCTAAAACATAGTTTTCTTTTTTTTAATTTTTGACTTACAAAAATACTCCTTTTCTGATGGAAGTGTCCTTTTAAAGGGCATCTGTCAGCAGATTTGTACCTATTAAACTGGCTGACCTGTTACATGTGTACTTGGCAGCTGAAGACATCCGTGTTGGTCCCATGGTCATATGTGCCCGCATTGCTGAGAAAAATGATGTTTTAACATATGCAAATGAGCCTCTAGGAGCAACGGGGGCGTTGCCATTACACCTAGACGATCTGATTTCTCTGAAACTGCCTTGTCCTCTCCACTTTGACAAATGTGATCCCGTCTACACTGCTTGGTCCTGTCAATTAAAGTGCAGAGGACTCGGCAGTTGCACAGTGAGCAGAGCCTCTAGGTGTAATGGCAACGCAACTGTTGCTCCTAGACTATCATTTGCATATATTAAAGCCTGCGCATATGAATATGGGACCAAGACAGATGACTTCAGCTGCCAAGTGCACATGTAACAGGTCAGCCAGTTTCATAGGTACAAATCTGCTGACAGATGCCCTTTAAGGCCGCTTTCACACAGTCAGTGGTTGGTCAGTGTTTGATAAGTGATTTTCATCAGTGAATGATAGTCAAAAACAGAGAACGGGTGCAAATCTTTCCATTAACCTTATAAAATATACAGGTTCTGCGTCTGGCTTTGGCTCGCAATCACTGTGTGAAAGCGACCTAAGGCATAGAACTCTATGAGCCATACTGCACCTCTGTGTGTCTCCAGTGGCATATAAATAATTTATTCATGGTTGTCTATGATCAGTGGAAGGAAAATTATGACATTTCCCATTATATACTGTATTATGGAGGTATTCATTCCTAGAAGCATTGACTAGAAGAATCCAGTGCCCTATGAAGGGATTATACTGCACAGCAGAGCGCAGATTGCCTACAGCTCTGTAATATTGAACCATAGGGACTATGTGTGCTACTGTTCTAGCTCCTGCATTTGTATAATTTTGTCTGTAGCCAAATGTCATTTGCTTCTGGGTGGTTCTTATGTCTTTCTCCTTGTAGGCAATGAAGAACATCACTTCGGATAACTTTGCTGAGGATCTAAGACATAAAATCTCAAATGACACCACGCACCCATCAGAATACTATGAGCCCATATTCTACATTCCAGATAACCATGGCACAGCACACCTGTCAGTTGTAGCGGAGGATGGAAGTGCTGTGGCTGCCACCAGCACTATCAATCTATAGTAAGAGAAGAGTGGGTGTATTGGAAAAGAGACATATTTGTATATTTTTTACAGACTACACGCTATCACTAGTAAAGAAAAAATATATAAATTGCTCACTTTATTGATTTATCCAGTCTTTAGTTTTAAAGGCAAATGTCAGGAGATGCATACTACCCACATGTAGCATGAACTCCTGACAGGCTGTATGGTTACAAACAGCAAACCAGGTAAAAATACAGAATTTCATAACAAAAATGAAGCCGGCTCACCTCCTGGGGGTGCTCGCAATCTGGAACAGCTCTTCCTGATTCAGTAGTAACATAGATGATCTAAGATTGTTGTTTTTAATGTATGGCAATAAGGGTCAAGTTTTAGTTGACTTGGAGTGCTGGATCTCCTACATTAAGTCACTAAAAAAACAGGAGTGGAGAGAAGAGTCAGAAAGGGCGGCTACCAGCCATATTGTTACTGCCCAGTTGTGTATATGCATACTAATATATTTTTTAATCTTCTTGTTCCAGCTTTGGATCTAAGGTTCGCTCCAATGTAACTGGAATTATCTTCAATGATGAAATGGATGATTTTAGCTCACCATTAATAACCAATGGGTTCGGTATCCCACCATCACCAGCTAATTTTATCACACCAGGTACCGTGTACACATTAAATGAAAGAATATAGCACAGATGAAACATTAGAGATCTTATCTTTTACAATTCTTGCAGGTAAACGGCCTCAGTCCTCAATGTGTCCCGCAATCCTTCTGGATAAGGACAAAAAGGTGCATATGGTGGTTGGAGCTTCTGGAGGATCTAAAATTACTACATCAACAGCACTGGTAAGAAAGTAAAGTAGCCACTGGAACTGGGAGGCAAATAAGGCATTAAAATACTTTAAAATTAGTGCAAAATCTAAATCTTATCTCATAGCATTTAAAAAGTTGCAAATACAGCGCTGGCAACTTTTTTGTGCTGCCAGAAAACTGGCGCAGAAATATGATAAATCTCCACTAATGTATTTTTATCACTGTGAAAAGGATATACTGTTCAATGGGATCAAGTGAAGATTATGTCCCCCTGATTGAACACATGAAGATTGTGTCCCTAGGTTTAAGATGTTTATTATTTAGCATTAAAGGGAGTCTGTCACCTCATTTTCACCTATATAACTAACAGCACTGCCCCACAGAAGATTGCATACACATCCAAGACATACCTGTGTGCACTTTGTGTCTGTATTGCTTGTCCAGAAAAAGCACTTTTATTCTGCAGGAAAACAGCTCCCAAGTTCCCAGCTCTGCTGCTGCAAGTGCTCAAAGCAAACCAGACTGAAGAGGGGAGGGCTGCTTTAGCTGCTCATATATTGGGATTGGTGGTGACCTTATTTGAAAGCTGACATTCCAAGCTTTAAAATGATACCAAAATCACAGCACTATATCCAGTATATCAGAACATATAGCTGTTCGAAATTGAGTCGGGAGAGAAAGCTGTTTTTAGTTTCACTTTCAGCTGGGCACTTGGGAGCTGTTTTCCTGCAGAATAAAAGTGCTTTTTCTGGACAGACACAAAGTGCACACAGGTATGTCTGGGATGTGTCTGCAATCTTCTGTGGGGCACTGCTGTTAGTTATATAGGTGAAAACGAGGTGACAGACTCCCTTTAATTATTTTAATTTATTTCACTAACTTTTTAACAAAACATAAAATGAGCAATAAACTTAATGTACATCAATCATTAGTTGATTGTTATCACTAGAGATGAGAGAAGATTTTAAAAATTTGATTCGGCTGATTTTGCTGAACTTTCACAAGAAATTTGATTCATTATGAATTAATTTGTCACAAATCGCAAAGAGATAAGGTATACCCAGGCCACTCTGTCTAGTCATATTCGTCCCATTTGGTAGCCCACTCTTACTGTGCTCTCAGTATTACAGGTGTAATTTATTGCTGTCTACATCACTGTGCAGTGCACCAAGATTCATAGCTAATCCCTTCTGTTAAACAAAAATAAAGGCATACAGCACCCTTTAGTAAAGCAAAACAACCTGTGCACACTCCTACAAGAGTTGTGTTCAAATGGCTCCTTAGTGGAACAAAATAAAGAAATTGAGGCAGCACCAATAAAGTAGTGGAGAAAAGAAATGTTCTTTTAATGCATGTGGCAGGCCAAACACATGCTCTTTAATCCCTTCTGTTAGCTGTAGATTTACCGTGCGTCAGTATTACAGGTCATTGCTAACAGCTAATGCTAACAGCATTAGGTCTAATTTATTACCATGAACTTGCAGTGCCCCAAGATTCATGTAGTTACAGCATCATTTTTGCCACTGCCCATTCCTTGAGGGAGCCCAGGCAACTGTCTGTTGGCCATAATGTACAGTAACTGTATCAGTAATGTAACGGATTAACTAAGAATGTGGCAGCAGTTCAAGATAAACACAGCGATATATTAGACCGTCCTTTAATACTGAGGCATAGTAAGTCTATGTGTGAGCTAACAAACTTTCCCTATGATCTCCCTGCACTCTTCCTACATAATATTATTCTATTAATAATTTTCTGCAACACTGTCCCTAGCCCATGAGTGCTTGTCACGTCTCTCCCTATTCTCATCTCACAGTGAAATGGCGGAGACAGTGCGGGATGAGGCTTTTATAGGGCTGTGACATCATTGGGGTTGGCTATCTATGGATTGGCTGGCTGCACAGCATTATGGGTCATATCACATTCCCGGGCTTCTTACTTTCACATTGTAACGTGTGTAGCAGCCATTTTGGAAAAAAAAGATTTCGTTACCACGAATCTCAAGGAAATTTGGATTTGTGGTGAATCTAAGTTTTCCTAAACTTCGGATAAAATTTCACTTCAGATGCTTCAATTCACTCAACACTAGTTATCACTAAAAATATTGGCAGGGAGCAAATAATTCATTTGTGTCAAGTGAAATTTATGTCTATGGGGAACATGATCTTCATTTTATCAATTCAGTGTACCTTTGTCAGTCCACCAAAACACTATGAATGTCTAAGCAGAAAATTCAAATGTGACTTCCTCCATTTCAAGAGGGACAAGATATACAGGGAGATTTTGGGAGGGGTCACACACTGAAAAGCTGCTCTAGCTGTCAATGGGACTGACTCATACTAGGTCTGAAATGCGTAGGTATATTTTTTAATCGCGTGATGAAGATTTATTGTTTTGAATTTGTTCATTTTGGATACACCTGTTTCTGGCTCAAGACGTCTCCTAGTACTGGTTATTTGGACATCCAACAGAGAAAAGGCAGTGAGCATAATCATTTTTTTTCCCTTGGACTAACTGCCTGAGAAGTTAACATTCCAGATGCAGCAAATAATAACTTGAGTGTTGCATACACAGTTCAGCAAACTCTAACTTGATATGTTCAACATCTTTTGTTGTGTTAAATGTAATATATATCTTTAACATATTATTGATGGTGTTCTTTTTAAAGAGGACCTTTCACCACTCCTGACATGTCTGTTTTAATAGCTTCATGCATTCCCCATGTAATAACAAGTCTGGAACATCTATTCTTATGTCTCTATGTTGTGCCGTTCCTTTATTATTTGCACTAGAAGTTATGAATGAATTGCTAGCAGTCTGCAGTAAAGGAACAGAGGGGAGGTGACCAGTTGGGGGTGTGTACCTGCACAGTCTGAACATGACAGCACTGATTGGCTAGAGTGAGTCTGTGCAGGGACACACCCCCAACTGGTTACCTCCCCTCTGTTCCCTTACTGAAGGCAAATAGCAATTCATTCATAACTTCTAGAGCAAATAATAAAGGAATGGCACAACATAGAGCCATAAGAATAGATGTTCCAGAATTGTTAGTACATGGGGAATGCATGAAGCTATTAAAATAGGCATGTCAGGAGTGGTGAAAGGTCCTCTTTAATTTTCCATGTCAATATCTAGATTTAAACAAAAAACATAAAATCCTGCAGTTTTCGCACTGGCCACTAAGCCTAATAATAGGCACCACTTCTTGGTCTGTACAGATCACTTTACTGCAGTCACCTGCTTATCTGTCATCCTAATCCTGCCTGTAATGATATAAAAATTGTATATGAAATTAAAATTGTATGTTACACACTAGGATATTTCTTCAGGAGATCCTTTTTTGACTTACAAGGAAATTGCTCTTAGATGGATGGGGGATAGAAGCCACTTACTCAATGGAAAGCCCTGGTGAATACAGTTATTCCCCATGAAAACATTGTGTATAAGAATAGGCGCTGGCCTTAAAAGCTATTTACACCTTTGGAGTCAATTTTCTTTATTATTGAATTGTGCTAATTTTGAGCTAAAAATATATTTTTTTTTTTTTTTAAACACATTTTATTGTAATTTTTCAGATTGCAAACATAAAGATGCTCAACATAAGGGGCACAACATGTGCCCATTGACACTTGCAAGCAAGTAATCATACATAAATAAACATCGAAACACTTCTTTGTGGCCAAAATCATGTGTGGAACACCAGAGTATCCTATCCTCAAAACCCTGGAGTGTCGGCCTAGGCACCAGATCAGGGGAATAAAGGACAAGTACAGGAGTCCATCTCCTATCCCTCCGAACCCAAGGCCCTGCATGATAGTACCCCCAGTGTCCCCTTCAGCTGTTGCGTGAGGTACCATTCCGTGTATTGGAAGGGTTCCATCAAGGATTGAATCTCACTGTCGGTAAACACCTTCACCACATATGGCTTCCATTTCAGGAAGAATTTAGAAGTCAGGGTTTCCTTGTGCTTGATGGTGGTTATGCGGTCCAAACTCAGTAGGTGGTGCAGTTGTCCCTTAAAAGCAGGCTCACCTGGGACTTCTGTGGATAACCAGTCCTGTAGGATGGCCCGCTTCGCCACCATCAGTATCACATGTATGAGAGGAGGTACCCGTTTACAAACCCCCGCCGGCTTCAGATCATCTCTAGAGATGGACTGGAATATGAGAGCCAGCGGATCCTTATCAAGAGTAAATCCCCATAAGGAATGAATAAATTGGAGGACCCATTCCCAGTACTCCTCTATACGGGGGCACGTCCACAAACCATGCCACATGTCCGTCTTAGGCTGCTTGCATTTGGGGCAGGCCTCAAGGCGATGTGGGGATTGGGGTGTAATAGGAAGATTGAAACCATATATGGCTCTATGCAGGATCTTAAAATGGGACTCCCTCCAGCGCTCCGAGACCACATGCTTCCTAATCTGTTCCCACCCCCCTAAGATACCTTTCACCACTTCCGGATCTTGTATTACTGTAGACCAATGCTGCAGCAAGGATGAGGCCGGAACAGATGATAGTGTGTCCCGCAAGGCATTGTATAAGGTAGAGATTGAGTGTCTGGAACCCGGGCGATTAATAATCATGTCAAAAGAATTCTGGGCCACCACCATGTCCAGCTTAGTTAACCTTTTCTTACAGAAAGAGGATAATTGCATGAATTGAAAAATCAATTTGTCGGGTAACCCATGAAGAGAAGCCAGTTCCTTGTAGGAATACCAGACTTTTCGGTCAGGATCAATGAGCTGGAGGGGTGTGACAATGCCCTTGTTTTTCCAAAGCTGAAAGGTGTGAGGGTCCTGGGCAGGGGGGAATTCCGGGTGGCCCCAAAATGGCATATATTTTGATATCAAGAAAGGAAGGTGGAACCGTTTACGGACTTCTTTCCAAGTCGCAATAGTATCCCTTAGTAGGACCGAAAGTTTCACCGACCTGGGCAAGCAAGCTCTCTCAGT
Organism: Rhinella marina; assembly: GCA_900303285.1. Lineage (NCBI taxonomy): Eukaryota > Metazoa > Chordata > Amphibia > Anura > Bufonidae > Rhinella > Rhinella marina. Next base: position 183,399 of record ONZH01030531.1, read on the forward strand.
ATGTAACAACGAGATTAGATTCCATGGCGCTGCTAGGTTAGTTTCCAGCGGAAGACAGGAATAAAAGGAAGTGGAGTGCAACCAATCAAGCACATGCCTCATAAGACTTGCGATATTATAACCCCTAATATTGGGAAAATTCACTCCTCCCACCCATTTGGTATGCATTAGTTTATGGAGCGAGATCCTTGGGTGCTTACCCGCCCAAATAAAATGGGTAAATGCCTTGTGCATATCTTGAACATCTTTGTGTTTAATCAAGAGTGGTATAGTCTGCAGCTGATACAACAGCCTAGCGAATGAGACCATCTTTATCAGATGGCACCTCCCCAAAAAGGAGAGGGGGAGATTCCTCCAGTTGGTGAGTTCTTGTTTAATTTTTTGAAATATCGGGGGATAATTCAGAGTGTAAATGCTATTTGGGGTTTTACCTATTTTGATGCCCAAATATGTGATGTGTGATTTGGGCAATTTTAGGCCATATCCCAGATTTTCCCAAAAGGAGGAACCCATGCACTTCCCTAATTCTAGGATCTCACTCTTCCCCGGGTTAATGCGATACCCTGAGAAGGATTCAAAGTCTGTTATAAAACACATAGTCCTCGCCAGGTCACCCTTGGGATCACTAAAATAGAGCAGGATGTCGTCAGCGAATAGCGTGATTTTGACTTCCTGAGAACCCACTTTTATCCCTTTGTAAAGCGAGGACTGCTCCAGATATCTGGCTAGAGGTTCGACTGCTATGTTGAAAAGTAAAGGAGACAATGGACACCCCTGTCTGGTCCCCTTCGCTAAGGGGAAGGGAGCAGACAGGAATCCAGGTGTATGGACTCTGGCCTTAGGCGAAGTGTACAGCGCCTCTAAGAACGTCCTGAATGCCCCCCTGAAGCCCATGACATCTAGTACCTGACCTAGCCAAGGCCATTTGACATTGTCAAATGCCTTTTCGGCATCAAGGGCCATAATAGTAGGATGTTCGTCTGCTATAGGATTTAGATGTGTCCTATCCAATACCGCCAGCACTTTTCTGACATTGGTAACCGCAGCCCTCTGTTTAATGAAGCCCACCTGGGCCTCCCCGATCAGTGTGGGAAGAAAGGCTGCCAAACGGTCAGCCATAATCTTAGATAGTAATTTCACATCCTGATCTATCAGTGAGATGGGCCTGTAAGACTGCGGGTCCTGCGGATCTTTACCCTGCTTTGGTAACAATTTGATGTATGCCACCTTAGAAGCCTCTGGCAACTGTCCCGAGGTCAAGATACCATTAAAGTATTTTCCCAAAAGGGGAGTAATCGGATCCCTGAGAATCTTATAAAACTCCCCCGGGTACCCATCTGGGCCCGGCGCTTTGGCATTGTGCAGACCATTAATAGCTGTCTTGATCTCCAGGTCAGTGATTGGCTTACTCAGCTCCTCTAAGTTCTCTTGGGAAACAGATGGAAGGGAGACACTATTTAAGAAAGCCATGCCATCCTTAGATGCTGAATCAGATGTATAAAGAGCTGCATAGTATTGTTGCAAGATGGTGTTGATCTCCCGGGGATCTGATGTGGGTAAACCAGAGGTAGCTTTCAAAGACTGAATAGGGGCAGGTAAGCAACGCCCCCTGGCTAGTCTCGCTAGCAGCTTCCCTGATTTGTTACCAAAACGGAATAACTTCTCCTCCATAGAGGTACGATAAAAGCGCTCCCTCCTTTCCATCCAGAGTTCAAATGTGTGTTTGGCCGCTACCCATCTATCTCGCAGTTCAGAGGTAGGATTCTGGAGGAAAGAGGTATAGGCCATCCGTAATGAGGAACTGGCCTCTTCAAATTTAGCTAGAGATTTACGCTTTATGGAGGAGATGTAGGACATTAAACGCCCTCTAAGTACCACCTTGGCCGTTGCCCACATCAGAGCCGGGTCTTGCATGTGCTGAGCATTGTCCGCCTCAAATTCCAACCACCAGCCTCTCACCTGTTCCCTAAAGGACTCATCCTCAAACATGTAAGTAGGGAAGCGCCATAAAATGTCAGTGCCTCTAGGGAGATGATCCAGGACATCCAGGGATATAGGGGCATGATCAGAGATCACCAGATCATGGATACTGGCCTCTGTGATTCTGCTTGCTAGAGAAACATGAGGTAATAGATAATCTATACGCGACCAACTAGAGTGCGCATGAGAAAAGTGGGTGAACTCCCTATCATGCGGATGGGATATACGCCAAGAGTCCTGCAAACTACATGAGTCCATAAGGGGAGTCAATCGCTTCTCTCTGTGCCGCACCACCCGTATATTGGGGGAGGTTCCTCTCCTGTCTTCCGCTGGTAGCACAACCGTGTTCATGTCCCCACCCACAACCTTATTCTGGACATCATCAGACAAGAGCAGGGTCTCTAGATTTTTAAAGAATGCTGCATTGTCACCATTTGGAGCATAAATATTATATATGCTCCACGCCTCATCTCCCTTGCGAAATCGCAGACGCACCCAGCGACCCTCGCTACCGTCCGTGGAAACATCTATGACCGCAAAGGAGCATTGCTTATGCATGAGGATGAGAGTCCCGCCTTTGCGATGCTGTGCCGAGGCCCCAAAAATTTGACCTACCCATTGCTTGCCCAGGCGGTGAAAGTCTTGTTCTGTCAGGTGAGTTTCCTGCAACAGTGCTATGTCCGGACGTAATTTTTTCAGATGCCTCATTACCATGGACCGCTTTTCTGGCGACCTCAACCCTTTAACATTCCAGGATACTATTCGCATAGTGTAGAAAAGATGATCAGAGCATTAATAATCAGTAAAGGAAAAACATCTCCCCTGAGACTGCCATCAGGGAACACAACCCACAGAATGTTCCGTTGAGATGTGTACAGAATTCCTCCATATAGACTCCCACTTCCTGCCCCTCTCCTCCCCCCTAGTGGCTCCCCCTGAAGCCAACCCCCCACCTGAGCTCGAGGAGAATAGTGCTCCACACAAGACACGCCACATAACATTTTCAAAAAAGTGAAACATGTAAAACAATAAAGTATCAAAATCCCGCATTTTGGCCCAGGATTCTGACGGCCACTGACCAGGTACCAGGTATGCCCTGTCAGCATGGCTATGGACTCCCTTTTTTCTGAGGGAAAGAGAAACAGTCTGTATCTATTAGACTACCAAGCAATGAGGTAACAGCCCTCCCGTCCCCAGTACCCCTAATAAACTACGGTAACTCCAACAAGTTGCCCGCAAGAAGGCACTAGAAATTCAAAAGGAAAACCCAACAGAGGTTACAGTTATGTGCTTGACTCAGCCAAGTCGACCCATCGCTGGTCCGCGTCTGTTCTTCTTTGCATGCCGAGGACGCGAGGGCGAAGGTGTTTGAGAAGAAGCCCGGGAAGATGAGCGAGGCGAATGAGAGCGCCTCACCAAATCCCCTCCACTTAAGGTAGGCCGAAAAGTCAGTCTCGGCGAGTCCGGATCCCTCGAAGAGGGCGAGAAGGATGGGTCGGCTGTCAAAAAGCTCGCGTAGACCTTTTTCGCTTCCTCTGCGACGGTATAGGTGCAGACTGAGCCCCCCGCTGAAAATACCTTTAAGGTTGCCGGGTAAAGCAGCTGAAAGCGAATCTTCCTGCGGTTAAGGGCTGTACATACCGCGCTAAACTTCCGCCTTTTTTGCGCCACTTCCACGGAGAAATCCTCGAATAAAAGAACTTTAGCTCCTCTGAACTCCAATGGCTTCCTCCGCCTCCTGAAGGCCCGCAACACAGCTTGCTTATCGTTATAGTCCAGAAAGCGCATGATGATTTGCCTAGGGGCTCCCCTCGGCGGACGATCCACGCCATGAGCGGTTGATGACGCAGCTAAGGTAGGATCAGGGCCTATGCGATGCACTCTTTCAATACGGCAACAGTGGCTAAGGCCCAAAACAGCCGGGAGATCTTCTTCGCATAGCTGTTGAAGGTCTGCCTGTTTGACCGACTCCGGTATGCCCACCATTCGGAGATTGTTGCGCCTGGATCGGTTCTCCAGGTCATCCAGCTTTGCCGCCACTCGCCGATATTCCTCCTGCAAGGTGTCAAGCTGAGTTGAGAAGGTAAGAGCACCTTCCTCCACCACATTTATGCGATGTTCCGCCTCATCCAGCCTGGCTTTATTTGTAGACACCTCCGTCTGCAAGCGTGACAGGGAGGCCTGTAAGACCGATTCCAGCGTCTTTTGTATGTCCGGCGCAAGGTGTCTCGCCACATCAATAGCCAGCTGACGGTAGTCTATGCCGCCTGCCTCTATGGCAGTCGGCGGCGAGGGTGGAGAGTCCCCCGGATGGTTCAGATCTGTCAACTGCAATGGGTATCTAGGTGGAGATACCGTGCGGTCCGGCGCCATCTTGACAGGCCCGGGCGTCTCGCAGGTGTTATCAGTCCCGGCCGGCTTCTGGGAGCTGCGCAGTAAATAACGCTCCATAAGGTGGGGAGGTGACCCCAGGGTGCTCACCCGGCAAGTTTTGTCCGCAGATGGAGTCGGATGCTGGCGATATTTGAGCAGGTATGGGCCCGGGGTGCAGGAGCTGTTCCTCGTGCGTCTCTACATCTCGGCGCCGGAACCGGAAGTCCCAAAATATTTTTTTTAATTGGTCTTTATTAAAAATATGAAATCACTTTTTTTCTGTACAGAGCTGAAATGCTCTAGTAGCACCCTTTTGATTTTCTGTCAGACTAGGGGCTGCTGGGCTCCTTATCTCTGCTCTCGGACCTCCTAAAATCTCATTATAGCTCAGTTCTTATCTTACTGATAAGAAAGGTTACATGTATGTCACATGTAAGCCAATTGCTAAGAAAGTACGTGAGGATATTTAACAATGGCAAGTATTGGGTTCAGTTTTGTCTTTTCTTTTGCAGGTCATCATGAACGCACTATGGTTTGGCTATGATGTGGAGAATTCGGTGGAGCTGGCACGGGTGCACAATCAGCTATTCCCAAATGAGACGATTGTGGAAGAAACCATAGAAAAGGTCAGTGATGTCTGATTAGATATTTTTACTTTGACAGGTATGTAATAGTCTATACATTAGTGTCAGGGTATAGGTTAGTGCCAACTTGACGTTCTTCCTTTTCAACTGAAAACATGGAGCTACATGGCTGACATCAACTAGTTGGTGAGCTTGACAGACAATGGCCCAGATTTACTAGTCCTAAAGATGTCACAAAAAAGTTTAGAAACCCCAGATGTGCCAAATTGTGACACTTTTTTCCAGATTTGTGGTGCAGGACATTAGTAAATCTGGCACTTTGTCTTTGTTCAATCCAGAATAAGAGATGGGGGTACCTTGCTAGACCTTTATCCAGCAGTATATTTGGCTGAGTTCAGTAAAAAGACAATACCCAAATCTAGATTTAGCTATGCTTGGGTAGGACCTAAGGAAAGGTTGATGCTGGTGTGTACCAATATCAGAGGAACAAGGATATAACCTTCAGTGTCTTAAAGGGAGTCTGTCACTAGTAAAATTCACTGAAAACCAAGCTCAGTGCATTGTTGAGAGCGCTCAGATGAAAGTAATGATACCTTTCGTTTAGCGATCTGTTCCTTCTTCTGTTCATTCTAGAGAAAAAGTATGTTTAATCCATATTCAAATGAGTAGTTAAGCACACAGAGGACAGACAGAAGCCACTCTCTACACCCTTGCACCTCCTGCCAGACCCTCCTTCTCCTGCATTGACAGAACCAGGTTCCTGCATAAAAAGGGGGTCAGTCAGCACATCCAATGTGCAGGTGCACACTGCCATGGCTAGAGACACAAAGGAAAAAACACAATGTAGCAGCACTCTGCAAACACAAATAATGTACAATAATGCCATAGTCATATAAAACATTCTGGTGCTATTCCTTCACTTATTTTGCAAAATTGAGATTCTTGGCAAATCATTTTGTACAAAATTATTTGGGACGGTCTGCCAAATGTCAAGGCGATCTCTTTAAGACGGGAACCTAACACTAATTCCTACCTGTTATGTGCCACAATGGCCACCTTAAAATCCAGGGAGTGTTGGTTCCACATGCATGCTGGGTCCACTCTGCCTTTGCTATTTTTGGTGCCTTAAAGGCCTCCATTAAATCCAGGGATGCAGGTACCAACATGCATTCTGAGTCCACTCTATACCTCTCCTGGTGCCTCACAGCTTCCAATACTGAGAGCAGGCTACAGCTTTATACTTACTCTGATTAAAATCAGCCTATGGGGCAGACAGACTTATCAGGAGTGCAAGACTGGCTGGAGTAGCCACACCTTCAGATCAGTACAACTGCAAAAAAAGGGGGTCAGTCAGCACATCCAATGTGCAGGTGCACACTGCCATGGCTAGAGACACAAAGGAAAAAAACACAATGCAGCAGCAGTATGCAAACACAAATAATGTACAATAATGCCATAGTCATATAAAACATTCTGGTGCTAGTGCTATGCTTATTTTGCAAAATTGAGATTATTGGCAAATCATTTTGTACAAAATTATTTTGGCCCATCTGCCAAACGTCAAGGTGATCTCTTTAAGACGGGAACCTAACGCTAATATGTGCCACAATGGCCACGGAGTGTTGATTCATTATTTGTGTTTGCAGAGTGCTGCTGCATTGTGTTTTTTTCCTTTGTGTCTCTAGCCATGGTAGCGTGTACCTGTACATTGGATGTGCTGACTGACCCCCTTTTTTTGCAGTTGTACTGATCTGGAGGTGTGGCTACTCCAGCCAGTCTTGCACGCCTGATAAGTCTGTCTGCCCCATAGGCTGATTTTAATCAGAGTAAGTATAAAGCTGTAGCCTGCTCTCAGTATATGTATTGGAAGCTGTGAGGCACCAGGAGAGGTATAGAGTGGGCTCAGAATGCATGTTGGTACCTGCATTCCTGGATTCAATGGAGGCCTTTAAGGCACCAAAAATGGCAAAGGAAGAGTGGACCCAGCACGCTTGTGGAACCAACATTCCCTGAATTTTATGGTGGCCATTGTGGCAAATAACAGGTAGGAATTAGTGTTCGGTTCCCGTCTTAATTGTACATTATTTGTGTTTGCAGAGTGCTGCTGCATTGTCTTTTTTTTTTCCTTAAGGTTCCTGCATAGTCATCTCACTTGGCCCTTTTACTCAGGAAGGAGAAGGAGGAGCTGGGAAAGGAAGCAGGATAAACAAGGGTGCACAGAGTGGTTTTGGTCCACCATTAACTGCTCATTTGCATATGGATTAAAAGTAATTTTTCTCCAGAATAAAGTAACATATTGCTTAGTGAAAGGTACAGCCGCCAAGTCTCTGCTGTTTTATAATGCTGTTTGCAGACATGTAAACCTTGAGATGCAGTCGTCAGTTGTGACCACAGCCTCTGAGGTGGCTTTCCCTGTAGCGTTGTGCTCCCAGGACTGAAACAACTTCCCTGTGCTGAGATTGGGGAAGCCGTTTGTTAGTTATAATAGGCTGGAGCCTATATGAGGCTGCCGGGCCTATCACAGGCATATTCCTGCAGGTGGCAGCATTGTATTTAAATATACTGAAATACATACATACTACTGTATTAATTCATAGTAGTGTATGTGAGAAGCAATCTAATTATTGCATGTACCCTAGGCGGGTTAATAAAAGTGAAAAGAAGTTACAAAATTTTTAAAATATATAAAAATTCAAACAATAAAAAAATTAAGATAATTTTCAACGCTGCATCTCAAAAAGCCTGAAATATTAAAATATGAACATATTTATCCCAAGCGCCCTAGTGGAAAAAATTTTTTAAAAATGGCCAGTTCGCCATTTTTTGTTGCTTCATCTCCCACCAAAAAATAACTATGAAAAGTGATCAAAAAGTCATTCAAATTTTAAAATGGCATAATTAAAAACTAGAGATTTCTGTGCAAAAAAATTAGCCCTTACACATCTTATAGCGCCATAGATGTAACCATTAAAAAGTTACAGGGGTCGAAATATGGCGATGCAAAGAAAAAATGACCCCCCCCCCTCTTTTTACTTTTTTTGGTATTAAAGAAAAACTATATAAATGCGATGTATCTGTTATTGTACAATCCTGGAGAATAAAGGGTACAGCTTAGTTATACCTCATAGGGAATACCATAAAAACAAAACTCATAAAACTATCGTGGAATTGCATTTTCTTTCCATTTTTAGCCCATTTGGAATTAATTGTTTTTCCAGCTTCCCACTACATCATATGCAATATTAAATGGTGCCATTAAAAAGTACAAGTTGTTCTGCCAAAACAAGCCCTCATTCGGCTATGTTAACAGAAAACTAAATAAGCTATGGCTCTGAGAAGGCAGGTGGTAAGCAAAAAATCGCAAAGTCCTGAAGGAGTTAACTTCATGAAACAATATTAACCCATTAAGGGCATACAGATTTTCCATTTTTGAATTTTTTTTTACTCCCTGCCTTCCCACAGCCATAACTTTTTTTTTATTTTTCTGTTCATGTCGATGTATGGGTACTTGAATTTTTAACAATCTAATGGCAACATTTACTATTGCATACAATGTTGTGGAAAGCTGGAAAATAATTCCAAATGGGATGAAATTGGGAAAAAATGCAATTCCACCATAGTTTTATGAGTTTTATTTTTACAGTGTTCAGAATGCAGTAAACTGACCTGTTCCCTTCATACTTCAGGTCAGTATGATTACAGAAATACCACATTCATAGCTTTTTTTTCTATTTCCATCTATGAAGCTGTGTGATGGCTCACTTTTTTGGGGATGATCTGTAGTTTTATTGGTACCATTTGGAGTGTATATGTCTTTTTGATCACTTTTTAGTACATTTTTTGTGGTAGGTAAAGTGATGAAAAAACTGCAAATTGGCCATTTTAGATTTTTTTCCCCCCTTACAACATTCATCACATTTTAAGAGTTTGGGCATTTTGAGATGCAGTGGTACAAATGATATTTAGCTTTTAATGTATTCTTTTATTATGGGGAAGTGGGTGATTTGAATTAATATTTTTTTTGTGTTTTTAAAACTTTTACTCCTTTTCTTTAATTTTTTTTCTTATGAAGCCCATAAGAACTGCAACTATAGTAGTAGGCTTGGATTCTTCAGAGAGACCTTTCTCTCAGATGGGGGTTAAATTACTGTGTATGGCGCATGTCACCAAGGGAGTAATAATATTAACGAGCTCAGCCAAAAGCTCAAGCTCATATACAACCTTACATATTAAAAAGCAATTTTACCCCATGTTAACCAAAAGGTCATGATTAGAGATGAGCGAGCATGCTCGGCCGAGCATGCTCGAGTGCCATATTTGCGTACGCATTTTAAAATTCGTACGCTATTCATACGCATATTTTAATCTATACGCAAATGCGTACGAATAGCGTACAAATTCAATTTGTACGCTAGTCGTACGCATTTACGTATAGATTAAAATATGCGTATGATTAGCGTACGAATTTTAAAATGCGTACGCAAATACGCAAAAATGGCATTTGAGCATGCTCGGCCGAGCATGCTCGCTCATCTCTAGTCATGATGGAAGTAAAGAAAATGAAAAAGGAAGAAGGGGGGGAGGTAGGTAGGAAGGGGGTCGATGACCAGCTTCAAAAACTCCGGAGGTCATATGAGAAACCTTGTCCCCAAAAGCCAACTTGTCACTAGGAAAATTGAAAACTTCCCTAGACCCAACAAACCGGCTGGCCACAGTATTTGACCAATCTATCCTTCATTGCCATTGTGGGCAAGTTCTGCCCAGAGGTGGCCATACTACAGTAACCAGTTACTATATGTTTACTATCCTGTGCAAATCTGGCCAGAGATAAAACCTATCTTTTTGGTGGGAAAATTCCCCCCCAAAACAAACTAAGAGATCCTTTATAGTCTGGGATCCTGCCATTCCTGGTGAGATTTAATGTTATTTTGGATTTTATTGCCATTGAATCTTGGTATTAATTTAGTTTATTCGAGGGGACATCCTCTGCGTCTGGAGGAAAGAAGGTTTGTACACAAACATAGAAGAGGATTCTTTACGGTAAGAGCAGTGAGACTATGGAACTCTCTGCCTGAGGAGGTGGTAATGGTAAGTTCACTAAAAGAGTTCAAGAGAGGCCTAGATGTATTTCTGGAGTGTAATGATATTACAGGTTATAGTTACTAGAGATGGGTCATGGATCCAGGGAGTAATTCTGATTACCTGATTGGAGTCGGGAAGGAATTTTTTTCCCTAAAGTGGGGAAAATTGGCTTCTACCTCACAGGGTTTATTTGCCTTCCTCTGGATCAACTTGTAGGAAAACAGGCCGAACTGGGTGGACAGATGTCTTTTTTCGGCCTTATAAACTATGTTATATACTATGTTACTATTGGTGATAATTATAGCATGGAGGTCAAAAATATTCCTGAATGTCTTCTTTATTAATGACAATATGTCTTTGTATTCTTTTTTCTAGAATATAGTAGATGGGCTCCTAAAACGTCATCATAATATAGAGTATTCAAGGAGGGCTGGAGCTGTAGTCCAGGCCATTGTACGGACCAAGGACAAATGGTCCGCAGCTTCAGACACCAGAAAGGGAGGTTACCCTGCAGGCTACTGATCTTCATCTACATGGTCATCTTATTGCGAGCTGCTACATTCACCTTTTCCTCATTGGATTTCAACTTTCATTCAATACATTTTACGACACTCTGACTCAGGGACCAAATGTGTAATCTCTTCCTATGGATACAGAAACACTGAATCCTGTATTCTTCACCATTGCGCATTAAATGAAGGCATCTCTGCAGTGCTGCTATATACTGGGACTATGTGCCAGATTGTGATCATAGAATATGGAAGTGGGAATCACATGATAATGATCAGACTACACTGGACAAAACGAACTGTGCCTTTTATCGATTGCTCAGTCTGTGACAATCCATTGGAGAACTCAATGATCCTTCTTTGACCTACTGTGTTTCGTCAATAGAAAAGGGGAGAGTTCTCAGGGAGGGGGAATATTACATAGGATTTGCACATATCTTTCTGAAGATCACCTGTTTGCCATCTGACAAACCAGTATGTCTTCTGGCTGACATAAAGTCTGCATCAAGGTGGTGGAATGAATATTTTGCACAATTTTCTGCTGCCTTATATCTTTTTTTGGTCATTACTTGTGGTGGAGAGAAATTGTAGGATTAGCTTTACGTTTTCTGACATGGAAAGCAAATCTGCCAAATGACTACTGAAACTATAGAGAGTAATAGCAATATTGGAGTACTGTTCTGTCCATCCACATTCACCGTTTCAAAAATTGCCAATAAAAGATTTTAGGGTAGAAAAAAACAAAACTTAGATTGGCAAAATGAAAACCTAAGTTATTAGGTGTAGAAACCTCCTGGTACCCAGACAATATGCTCGGTATGTACTGTGATGTCAAAACTTAATTTTTATTTCCTATATTAAAATAGTATAAAGTATAATATAAAATATATGTGTCCATCAAGGTTGCAGATGCTATGTTAATTTGATCCTAGGAAAATTGGCTGAATGTCCCCCTCAAAAAATTTCAATGGCTAAGCCACCAAGAGTCAGTGCTTTAATATGTTAATGGTTTTTATTGTTTGTGAGTTGTGAATTTTTTTTTTTTTACTTATTAGCACATAAATGAGGGATTACCATTGCTAAACATATGATTTATAGTATGTCTCATGGGTCCATCAAATGAACACAGTTGAAGGCAGATTACCCTTAATATATGTTTTGTGGGTGACACTTATATTGATGGCAGAGTGTGGTTAATAAAGGGGTTTTCAGAGATTCTGATATTGTTAACCTATTCTCAGGAACAGTCATCAATATCAGATTGGCGGGGACCTGACTCACGGCATCCCCACCGATCAGATGTTTGAAGAGGCCCCGCGGTTCAGTGAGCTCCGCAGCATATTCCTAGGCAATTGACATCACGTTCATCGGTCATGTGGCTAAGGTGCAGCTCATTCCCATTCAAGTGAGTGAGGCTAAGTTGCAATGCCAAGCTCAAAAACTATCCAGAGGAAAGCGCTGTGCTTAGTAAGCTGCTATGAGCCCGCACCCGCCTAGCATATCTGTGAGAAATTAAAGATATAAGGAACAAGATATGACAAAAAGCCCATCATGACCATATTCAAAAAATATAAGACCACAAGTATACCATGTTGAATAAATGAACTAAGTTGTACTCACAGCCATCAGAGATTCAAGATGGGGACCAAAGAAGACAATGCATCCAAGAGTTCCATATGTTACACAATGTCAAAGATGAGAAATTCATAAATTAGATGACCCTTTCATAAGAATACGTTGTAATAGAAGATATCATCTAATTTATTTTTGCACAGGGATGCTAAACATTTTTCTACAATACTTTACTAGGGAAAGCAGGGGCGTAGCTAAAGGCTCATGGGCCCTGGTGCAAGAATTCAGCTTGGGCCCTCCTTCTCTCAGTGCTTTGTGGCCAGGGGCAAGGAAGCACATAACCTTCGTGCTTCCTGGGTTAAAAATCGTAGCAGCACCCCCCCATACCAAATTCTTAACCTTACCCCTTCCCTCCAGCAAGAGGCGTAATTTGACCAGCATGCACTTTCTATAATACCACTGTCTTCTTATGTGGCACAAGGGTCTTTGGGCCCCCTCAGGCTCCTGGGCCGGTAGCGACTGCTACCTCTGCACCCCCTATAGCTATGCCCCTGAGGGAAAGATGTTACTTTCTACCAGAAAACAGGGTGTAAAGAGTGTTGTTTTTCTGAACATTGTTAAAGGGGTTCTCTGGGAATTAATTAAAATGAAAATACTTAATTATTACTTCATTAATTCAAAATGGCCGCCATCCTATAAGTACAAACAGAACTTGTCCTCCATTACCACAGACCAACATTACCACAGCCTGTCCTGTCTGTCCTCTCTGTACTTCAAGTCTCCTCATGAACTCCATTCCTACAGAGATTCAGCTAAATATCATGTTAAACTGTATTCAGGATCATAATCCCTGACAAGTAGGTGAGGAGGATGAGGCAGCTCCTTATCTCAGTGTTGTGAAGTAATCATTGCTCCCTAGACAAAACGAGCCATTATAACTAATGAAAGGTATTTGGGAATATATTTATAATAAAGTAACATTTACGTATTTTCATAATTTCCAGAGAACCCCTTTAAGGAGTCTATCTTCAGTCTTCAGCATTCTACTGAGCGCTGAAGACACCTGTGTGTAACATACAGAGGCTTTCACCTGCCATTTGTCACTACTGCAGCCCCTGACTATACATGTGCCCCATTACCCTGCCTATCTGACTTGTTACACACAGGCATCTTCAGCACTCAGAAGAATGAAGAACACTGGTTCTCCTTAGCAACGTTCAGAGCTTTACATGACGACTCTTTAAACTGTAATGACAGTTACCCTTAAACACATGAGAGCTCTGACTCTTGATGACCAATTACATAAATTATGGGGGACTTCTGGCCCAGTATAGTACGTTGCTGTACACTTTTATATATATATTTTTTTTAAATATTGCTAAGATTAGACATTCTAGTATAGGAAATACAAATGTTTAACACATAATCTACATCACGTTTCCCATCTTTTTCAGTGCTGTAACATTTTGTTTGCTTGAAGCTATTTTCAATTTTCAAATCTGTCCCAGGGAACACACTCCTAATGTGATTAATGTTAGTCTATTTGCATTTCATTTATCAGCTGTATTACACCAACAGATCATCTGACAGGTTTTCTGACCAATCATTGGTCAGATGGCCAATTACACACATAGATTTTTTGTTATAGACACCAACTATTGGTCTGATTGGACAGATATTGGTCAGATAATCTGTTTGTATTATACAGCCCTAAGTCTTTGGTAGCTAATAGTTGCATCAAATTAAATACTTGAAGACGTTCAGTTAGATATTTGCCAGCTGCAATGATAGCCATTAGATTAACAGTCCATATATAAAATATAGTAGGTGACAAATGTGGTTCTTCTTGGAATTGTTGGAGAAGTATTTCTCTTTCCGCTAGTCTTCCCTACAGAATCTGTGTTTGAATCTTATTGTACCATCTCCGTCCATTAAATGTAAGACTTTTATAACCTGTAGTATTATTTGGTTGTATTTCAGCATCTGTACGTTAAAACCTTAAAGAAGTATTCCCATCTCAGACAATGGGGGCATATTGCAATGATATGCCCCCATTGTCTGATAGGTGCAGGTCCCACCTCTGGGACCCGCACCTATCTCATATACTGAGCCGGGAAAGTGAAGGAGCGTGCACCACGCATGCATGGCCACCCTCCATTCATTTCTATGGGTCCACCAAAAATAGCCGAGTGCTGGCTCAACTATTTCTGTCGTAGAAACGAATGGGAGCACACTGCGCTTCTGACTAGCAAATTGCTAAAGTTTCTAGTAATCTTCTGCAGAATCTTTGAAGAACCTAGGCATACTTCTTTGACCGCCTCCTCCCTATTGCAACTTTGTCAGGGCAATCTCACAGTTGGCCAATACACCATTCAGTTCTGCACCCTGGCTTCTGAGTTGGCCTGGAACAAAGAGGCTCTAGCAGCAGCATTCCAGCAGGGTCTGATAAGGTGTATTAAGGATGAATGGGCAGATCATGATGAGCCAGCTACATTAGAAGCTTTGATCTCCCTTGCTACCCATATGGCTCTTTGGTTTTGGTAACATGCCAAGGAAGAAGTCTGTGAGAGAAGAACTCAACTGGCACCAGTATTCCAGCAGCTTCTATTTCCTGTTTGCTCTTCATCCTCTGCACCAGAACGCATGCAGATGTACAGTGCCAGGTTGTCTGAAGAGGAACGTCGCCACAGGCGATTCAAAGAACTGTCTCTATATTTCAAAGCCCAGGGATACTATGTCCAAATTTGTGCCCTCCCCATGGAAAGGCAATCCCAGTCAGGCAGGAACCTACTCGTTATCTGATACCTGTTTCTATGCCATTGGGCATCCAAAGAATAGGGCCAGGGCAGTGATAGGAGGACGCTTTCTTCACGTTCTTCCCTCGGGGCACACCCTAATGTTGGGGTTCCTGCCTGATGGTAGTTGAGTGCCCTTTGTGTTAACATTTTGCATGGGTGCAAGGCAGATCATGTAGGTGTAGTGGCTGGCGTATGATGCTAATCTGTAACCAGGCCAGTTGTAGAAAATAAACAAGTCTCTTTACTAAAGTGCAGAGTGGGAGTTGTAGTACATCCAACTTTATTAAAACACAGTTCAAAACAATTCACAGTGCAAATCTTCTAAGATAGCGATATATGGATAAAAGTAATAATGGGGGTTGTATTACTCCTCCTCTCTGTCTCTCCAAAGTCTCTCTCTGCAGAATCTAATGCTGCAATATTATTCTTGCAATGGTGGCTGTAATTCCCAACTGAAGGGTACAGGATTGAGATACACCTAAAAGGCCATGCCCATGTGTGAAGGGTGTATTAGTAATATCACTCTCACGGCACTAAAGTCAGCCTTAAATTCTTAGTGACCACCAAAATGCCTTTTTATAGCAGTTACTGGGCCACTCAGTTTTTTTACTACGGCCCAGTCTAAGCACTGCACGGGTGAGATAGTGGGACCTTGGCTCTCCCATGAGAGGCGCGCTTTTTATTGTGCAAAAGTAGTAAAGCATAAAAAAAAACTTATTTATGTCGAACAATTAACACTGCTAAATTTATACGGGAAAAAACTCAGTGACAGTATTGCTGTTTTTTTCTTATCTCCCTCCCAGAAAGAGTTAATAAAAGTTAATCAGTGAGCTATGTGTACCCCAATATGGCACCATTAAAAATTACAACTTGTCCTACAAAAACCAAGCTCTCATAGGTCTACATAGACAAAAAAATAAAAATGTTATGGCTCTTTGAAAGCAATGATGAAAAAATGAAAAAAAAAAAAAAATCTCTTGGTCAGTAAGACCCCAAACCTCTCTTCCATTCCTGGGCCACTTGTATATCATATCTGATCATGGTTTACAAATGGGAAGTTGTCTGCGGTGATAAACTGGCCACAATCTACGGTTTACATGCACGCCAATCTTTTCTGGGCTTCTGCAAACTATTCGCTCCATTCTCGCTTCCGAGACAACGGGCAGTGTAATGAAGAGGAAGCAGCGCTTGCATGGAGCACCGCCTCCTCTTCAAACAGCTGAACAGCGGGGGGTAGGTCATCAATACAAACAGGCTGCACATTTGGTCAAATACTGACCAACGCAAAATCCCTTCCAGTTGAGTAGGGTAAAGTTTATGGAAGCAGAATGTCAAACACAGGAGTCAAGTTCTGATGTACCATACACATACTATGGAGGTCAGGGGGAAGAAGGGGGAGCAGAAAGTAGCTGTTTTTTCATGTTATTTAGTATTAGGACAAGGGACACATAGCCAAGAATCCAAGCTACGCCAACACAAACAGAGAATGAGATTAACTGCTGCCACATGCCAAGTAGCACTGACATTTAACACTTGACTCTTGAAGGACCAGAGGTTCAGGCATATTCAAATACTAAAATCTCAATATTAGCCGCTAGCAGACAGTAAGGAGGACCTCATACATGTTAGATTATCTGCATATTTCATTGACTTTGCCAGGTTCCCTTTAATGTGTATTAAAGGGAACCTATCACCAGGGGCAGACTGGGAACTTAAAGTGACCTTGAAAAAAGAAAATAAAAGTGGACCCCATGTTGTAGGTTGTGGGTCCAAACTGACAGAAGGCCGGGCAACACAAGTAGGCAGGTGCAACACATGAAGGCAGGGACAAAAGAAGTAGGTGGGGCTGGTAATACTGTTGTGCAGAACAAAATACCACCCGGGCAGAACCAACAGTGCAGCACAAAATACTGCCTCTGCAGAACCAAATACCACAGTGCAGCACAAGATATTGCCGCAGCAGAACCAAATACCACAGTGCAGCACAAAATACTGCTGCCCTCCCCACAGTATGAAACTGTATCATTGTCCAGAGGGCCCCTACATAAATTAATGCTGAGAGCCTCAGATTTTTGTGTACCTGGTTGGTGACCATGAGAAGGCCATGGGTGGCCCCTGGGAATTGGGCAACTGCGAATTGTAGGGTCTATGGCCAGTCTGCCCCTGCCTGTCACAATGAAAGTGCAGTGCAGCATGTTAGAGAGTAGGAGGAGCTGAGCAGATTGATATACAGTTTATTGGAAAATTATTCAGATGTATAAACACATTTATTGGAAGGGTCACTAAGACCTCCCATTAGGTTAGTGAGCTCAGAAAGTTAGCTGAGAATAAAATGAATAAATTACAAGTTTTACTGATGAAGTCTGCCTATAAGAGGTATAAAGAGTCTGGAAGTGTAACAGACAGAGAAGTGTATAAAATTATACAGAAGAAGACAAAACAGATTATTAATGCTGCTAAAGCTTCAAAGGAGGAAGAAATGGCCAAATCTGTTAAGGAGGGTAATAAAACCTTCTTCAGATATATTAGTGACCGGAAGAAGAAAAACTGCAGCATTACAAAACTTACCAATGGAAAAAATCTGTATATAGATGGGAATAAGACGGTCGCTGACCATCTGAATAACTACTTCTGCTCAGTTTTTCAGATGGCGACTTTCATAATCAGAACATGGCTGGACATAGCATTGCCTCTAGTTGTAAGGATTCAGCCCCAGTGTTTTCAGAGGCCTATGTTCTAATGGAACTTGTCCGGCTAAAGTTAAATAGAGCAATGGGTCCGGATGGCATCCACCCCAGAGTTCTTAAAGAACTCCGATCTGTGATTGTTGGCCCCCTGACTGATCTGAATAATAAGTCCCTTCTTACAGGAGATGTTCCTGATGATTGGAGAATGGCAAATGTTGTACCCATTCACAAGAAGGGTAGTAAAGAAGAAGCTAGTAACTATAGGCCAGTCAGCTTGACATCTGTAGTGGTAACAATGATGGAGACTCTTCTAAAAAAAGAAGGTAATTGACCATCTAACAACAAACAACTTGATGGACCCAAACCAGCATGGCTTTACTGAGGGTCGATCATGTCGGACTAATCTCATTGATTTCTTTGACTATGTAACTAAAGTGCTGGATGAAGGTGGTGCTGTGGATATCACCTACCTGGATTTCAGTAAAGCTTTCGATACGGTTCGCCATAAAGAGCTGATAGAGAAGTTATCAAAAATTGGACTTAACCCCTGGATCTGCAGTTGGCTGAAGAACAGATACCAGAGGGTTGTTGTTATTGTTGGTATTGTTGGTATTCTGAGCAGAGGCTGGTTACAAGTGGGGTGCCACAAGGATCTGTTCTGGGTCCTGTTCTGTTTAACATGTTTGTAAGTGACATAAGGGACGGCTTGGTAGGGAAGGTTTGCTTGTTTGCCGATGACACAAAAGTGTGTAATAGGGTTGATGTTCCAGGAGGTGTCTGTAATATGGAGAATGATTTATCTTTATTAGATAAGTGGTCAAAACAATGGAAACTGCAGTTCAATGTTTCCAAATGTAAAATAATGCACTTGGGGAGGAGAAACCCTTTATCTGAGTATCGTATTGGCAGTTCTGTGCTAACAAAGACCTCAGTAGAGAAGGATTTGGGGGTAGTCATCTCTGACAGCCTCAAAATGAGTAACCAATGCAGCCAGGTGGTAGGGAAAGCAAATCGTATGCTTGGCTGCATAGCTAGAGGTATAACAAGCAGAAAGAGGGAGATTGTGATTCCTCTGTATAGAGCTCTAGTGAGACCACATCTGGAATACTGTGTTCAATTCTGGAGACCTCACCTGCAAAATGATATTGCTAAAATAGAAGGGGTCCAAAGAAGAGCTACAAAAATGGTGGAAGGTCTAAAGCATAGAACTTATCAAGAAAGACTCAGTTCTTAATATGTATAGTCTGGAGGAAAGAAGAGAAAGGGGGGACATGATTGAAACCTTTAAATATGTTAAAGGACTGAATAAAGTTCAGGAGGGAAGGGTTATTAATAAGAAACAGAACACAAGAACAAGGGGGCACAATCTGAGGTTAGTTGGGGGAAAAATAAAGAACAACATTAGAAAATATTATTTCACTGAAAGAGTAGTAGAAGCTTGGAACAAACTTCCAGCAGAGGTGGTTGATACATCCACAGTAACTGAATTTAAACATGCCTGGGATAAACATGTATCTATCCTAAGATAACAATAAAAGGATAATAAAAGAGCAGACTAGATGGACCAGGTGGTCTTTTTCTGCCGTCAATCGTCTATGTTTCCATTTTTCTATGACATTGCCACAGCTCCACAATAGACTGCCGTGTCCGTCCTCCACTCTCTTCTTTCACTTTGCTCCATTGCCACACACAGCTGATATCTTATTAGCTGTATGTAAGTTCGGAATTTATTACAGCCACATCCAAATACCACAGTGCAGCACAATACACTGGCCCTCTATAGTATAGCTGGCCCCATTTATTTATGTTAGCCCCACCGAATCAAGTTGACTTATGTTGGCCACTCCCTTGGCCCTAATAGGGAGTATTCAAACTCTGTGCCTAGGGTGGCACCAGCTATAAATGTGGCCCAGGTCACAACCATGGCCTGTCTTCTCATTCCTAGTCCCCAGAATGGCTCCTCCTCTCATTTCTGGTCCCTAGCATGGCTTCCTCTCTTATTAGTGGTCTCCAGCATGGCTCACCTCTTATTTCTATTCTCTAAGATTGACACCTCAGTGACAGTCTGTAGGCTCCCTGGCTCAGAAATGTGGGCTGTTCAGTGCAGCATGATATGGACTGCACTCCCCTTCTCTGGCACCCTCCAATGATGCTCATGGGTGACGGAGAGCTCCTTCTCCGGTACCCTCTCTATTTCTCTCCCTTGTGTCTCCTGCTCATACTTACTTCATTCTGGTGATGTGGCGCAACAGGGACCCACATCCAGACAATTCACAGCACATGCAAGTCCAATGTATTGTCTTCTTTATAATTCCAGAGCTCTGAGTGTGCTGGTATATCCCCTCTCCTAGAAGGTATGGCCCCCAGTGTACTAACCCCACACTTCATGTCACTGGAGGCTGTGCCCACCACCTTCCTTCTGCCCTACCTGGAGCATACTCCCATAGGGTGCATGCACACGCTCTTCCAAGTCTTAAAGGGGTAGTGTATGCACAGGATAATTTGTTCATGGCCAATCACGGAATTCCCTGAGGTATATATGGCACTTTCTCCTATGGGAAGGTGCCTGTACAAAAGGTTCCTAGTTTTTCCATTTCCTGCAAAGATGTGTTTTTTGTGTATTCTAACCTCACCTCTAACTGTTAACATTATTGAACTCATGCCACCTGTCCTGACCACTGTCTGATCACCATGTAGACCCTGTGCCCTGACCTATGATTTTTTTACATTATTGCCCTGAACTAGAATATCCCTCTGATCATGCTTCTGACTGTCCCCTTGGTGCCACACACTGGCATCTCTTTACCCATCTGGATCACCAGCCTCTGAATGGAGACTACTCCTAGAGGTAGGGGCCTGATGGCCCCTACAGCAAAGTCCATATTCTCGTATGGGAATTAAAAGTAAAAGGGTGAATATGAGGGTACAACCTTAACAACGCACCCAAGAGTAGCCACAAGTCAAATTCGTTCAGTGGTACAGTGGGTCTACACCCGTCTATGTTAAATTTTCCAAGAGGCTGCCAGTGAAAATTTTTCTCTACTGTAGACTATGGGTTTTGAAGAATTTTTAGTACAGCATATGGACACTTTTGTTTTTTGCAGAAAGAAATTTCCATACAATACATATCATTCTAAAAAGTCATTTATTAGTATAATATCTTTTATACAAAAGTCACATTACAAAATAATGCCACCCTAGAAAATGCAGTTGACAATGGAGAAATTTCATTAACAAAAACGTTAGTCATAATGGAACACATTTTTATTGTTATTCTAATAGACAGTGTAAAATTAGAATTACAAGCCAAATTTAGGTGCATGGTGTTCGGCTGGACCAACACAAGTAAGCGGTGCCAACTTTGCCATATTATGGCACAGAACACTGACCCAGCAGAACCAAATACCACAGTGCACCACAAAATACCTCCCTAGAAGCTATCTTTCTGTGGTGGACAGCACCAGCTGCCATGTTCTGCCTTCCTACTCAGGATGGCAATAAGTTGAATTCAGTAGTCAGGAGGGCACTTGCAGCCACCAGGCAGGTACATAAGTACTTGACGCCCCCAGCATTAACTATGGGAGCATCAGATCATTACCTGTCTGGTAGCCATGCTAAGGGCTCAGGAGTTTCCTGTAGGGTCAATGACCAGTATGGGTGCTACGATCTTTCAGTACATTAAAGCATATGCCACCTTTGGACATCAATTGGTGGGGTTCTTGGAGTTCAACCCCCGTCAATCGCTTTAACGAGGAGAGAGAAGTGCTTACAAATACACTCTCTTTCCTAGCTGCAAGAGATGGGCTCAATAGATAAAGCTATCTCAATTCGGTCCTCTTTAGTGAGGAGTTAGTGATATGTGAGCCCTTCTATCTTCTCGTTTTAGTGATTGTTGGGGGTCTCAGCACTCCGAACACAACTGATCAAAACTTTTGATATGTGTCTATCACATATCAAAAGTTTTACCAAAACTCGGTGATCTTTTAAACATGTCAGTAGCAGTTGCACAAGTCTCTATTATAGTTGGTTACAATGTATCATTCTGCAGTCCAGGAGGTCTTGAGAATTGACCTGACTGGATACAATTGTATCCACTTCTAGAGAGTTCAGAGAGTCTGACTAGTCCTCTGCTACCAGTACACTAATCTTATTTCTATGGGAAAACTTCTAAAAAGATCACAAACGTACTGCAATTTAAAAAAAAAAAAACCAGGGGCAAAAAATGCCAGAAATCTATCAAAAATGCCAGGAAAAACTTCAATGCTTGTAGGACAGGGTGTTTCAAAAAGATGAACTCGATTTGAAAACACTATATTTGCAGCTCAGCAACACTGAATCCACAACTTTGTTGCAGCATGCATTTTAACAGCGTTTTAGCATTGATGCTCCAATGCCAAAGAGCATTCCTCATTGGTACAGACAATTTGAGGAAACTGGCTATTTATGTAAGGGGTAGAGGACAGGGCAATTGTGTATTTGTAAAATGTTGCCATCGTAAAATTCTTAAAAAGTTGGCTTAGTTGCCCATGGCAACCAATCAGATTCCTCCAGAGAAACTCTAGAAAATGAAAGGGGGAATCTGATTGGAAAGTCAGTTTTCTTTTACACCAGTTTTGTTAAATCCCCGCAATAGTGTGACACCAACCTGAAGGACTATTAGTATTTTTTTCAGCTTGATATACCAAAAAGACAGTGATGTGTGCTCCTCCTGCATTGATTGTTGTTAGGCGACTTTCACACTAGCGTTTTTAAATTCCGGTATTGAGTTCCGTCATAGGGGCTCAATACCGGAAAAAAACGCTTCAGTTTTGTCCCCATTCATTGTCAATGGGGACAAAACTGAACTAAAGACAATGGAATGCTCCTGAAAGCATTCCGTTCCGTTTCCGGACCGGAGAACAAACCGCAGCATGCTGTGGTTTGCTCTCCGGTCCAGGGATCCGCACCAAGATGGATCCGGAATGACCCCCAATGCAAGTCAATGGGGACGGATCCGTTTGGTGTGACACACCAATAATCCGGATCTGTCCTCCATTGACTTGCAATGGGGGGTCATTCCGGATCCAGCTACACATATACAGAGATACATACAGACATACATACATACTCACACATACATACAAACACATACATACTCACATACTCCAGGCAGGGACGCCAGCAGCATGTCTTCACGCGCCTCCTGCGCACAGCTATGACGTTTCCCCACTGCGCCCAGCAGAGGGCGCTGTGGGGAATCGTCATCACTGAGTGCAGGAGGCACGTGAAGACGTGCTGCCGGCGTCCCTGGCTGGAGTATGTAAGTGTATGTGTGTGTATGTATGTATGTTTGTCTGTGTCTTGTCCCAATGTCTGTGTCAACATGTGTGTGGCCAGACTGCTGCTCCGGCTCCACACATGTATCAGCGGCAGCACGGATCCGTCGGCACCCTTTAGGTGCCGGATCCATGCTGCCGCTAGTGTGAAAGAGGCCTTAGTAAGGTGATTCTGGGCAGTGTTGGATTGGCAGCTTCGCTCTGGCTGCTACATTTGACCTCACCCTTCCTTGTGGAATTCAGTCTGAGGGGAAAACTACAACTCCCAGAAGATGGGGCCCAGTGTGGAAAGATACTGGGCAACCTGGCTACACAGTTTTTATGGATACATAGGCTGGCCAATATGTTATATGCTGATTATTTTCATGTAGTAAAGCAAGTGTACTATGCTGTACTACATTCAGGTGAGTGGCTGGGGGTATATTTTAGACAGATCTCTAAGTCTTCATACTGGCAAGAGGGGGGAGTTTTCGAGGGTGGGTTGTACTTATTTTATTTTTCAAACATTGCAAGACCATCGCATGCTGTGCACACTGTTATTATGTCCCAGGAAAATGTGAAACGACATTGGGGCACCAGTAATCTCTATGATGATAGCTCCACCATGTGGTCTAATTCAGTGCTGCAGGTGGTTAACGCTGTACTGCCTAACACTGTTTCTGACAGACAACTCTAAGACCTCATTCACAATTTAGTTCTGAAATAAGTAGCTAAGTGCTAGCAGAAAATGCATGTGGTGATGTCTGCAGTTACCGCCATATTTGTGCCAATATTATACCTGAATATTATCAGCTCCACGTTGTCTTCGCATTTCCAATATTGCCAGAAATACTAATCAGTTCTCATTAGAAGAACATAGGGGATGGAGTGTTGAAATATGGCCATACAGAAATATAGATGTATTGTGCCAGAGAATACCATCTTTACATTCAGAGCCAATTCTATATCCTGGGATTTCAACTTTTTTTTTTTTCAAGAAAACTGGTGTAGAGACATGAAATGAATCCCAATTTTCTTATATTGTTTCCATATGCAAGTCCATATTTCTGTTCAACTAAATTGCCTTCTGCTGTTCGTTATTATAAAGTGCACTGGCAATTACAGTAAAAATATAGTACATTACTGTAAATGTCAAAATATAAGATATAAAGCCAAATACTATAAACATGGTGTTACATGTTCCTCGCATAAGAAAATATATGCAGTAGATTTCAAATACATTATTAACTTCAGCTATTAAAGGTCACTTCTACAAATGGCATTTATCATGTGGAGAAAGGTATTACAAGTCACTAATGTAATGTGATTGCCTATATTGTTTCCTTTGCTGGTCATATGGACTCACAACACATAAGTAAGTGCCTTTTAATATCTCTGTCTACATGATAAATGCCATTTGCTGAAGTGAGACAACCCCTTTAGACCATGTAATCCAGCAGGTTACAAAAAAAGTTGATCTGTCACTGCCTGTTGGTTTGCCCTACATAAAGCACTTGACCGAATGAAAAGTTTCTAGCATACTGTGGCACTTTATCTTTTTAAGGGGTTATTTGGTTTCAAAATGAAATTTTTTTTATCTGCCCAGATTACACCAAACACTGCATATTTTCGCCCCATGTACATATTTTTCATATCAGCACTTTCCTTCCCTTGTTCTCTGCATCATTTCATATGGGCAGGATGTTTACATGCAGAACTTCCTGTTTGCTGCTTATTCCTCCTAGTTGCCATGGAGAGGAGAGGTGTAGGGAGCATAACTGAAAACCCAGCAGGAAACTGGGGAAAACAGGAAGTTCTGCATGTTAACATCCTGCCAGGATGCAGCAATACTAAGAGTAGGGAAAAGAAAGTGCCGACATGAAAAACAGGTATATGTGGCATAAATATGCAGTTACTGAATGTGAATGAAAAAGAGGTTCTCTGGATTTATAATAACATTTTAAGGGCTCATGTACATGACCATTTCCTTTTTTGTGGTCTGCAAACTGTGGATCTGCAAAATACAGATACTAGCCATGTGTGTTCCGCATTTTGCTCTATAGAACTGTTCTATCCGTAAGTCCACAGAATGGACATATGAATGCGGACAGCAGACCACATCTTTTACAGCCCCACTGAAGTGAATGGATCAATATTAGTGTTGAGCGAGCACCTCTGTGCTCGTATGCTCGGGTGCTCTGGCCGAGCACCCGAACATAATGTTAGTCAATATGACTAAACCAGGCACCCCCCGCTCGGAAGACCGGAGGGTGTCTGGTTAATAGAAAAAGGTCACAATCGCGACTTCTCCTCTTTTACTCCTTTCACTCGTAAAAATATGCTAATTAACTGAATTTGTACGCATTAGCGCACAATGCGTATGCATTAGCATACAAATGCGTACGTATTAGCATACAAATTCGTACGCATTAGCGTTCATTACAGTGCGGAGAAGGGACTCCAGCATTGCACTTGAGTACACTCGGTGTTCGGCCGAACACCGAGCGGACCCGAGCGTAGGCATGCTCGGCCGAACAGCGAGTTCGGCCGAGCATGCTCGCTCAACACTAATCAATATCTAACCTGCAAAAAATGTGGATTGGATGCGGACCAAAAATACGTTTGTGTGCATGAATGTCGTGTGCAATTCACCATTTATACTGCTTGAAATGTGTAGAAATGAAAGTTCTGTTTATGTGCTCGCTCTTTTGGATGCCGAGCTTTGAATTTGTGTTAATAACCTGCAGCCTTTCCTGCCTTTCTAGTGTCCGAGTAGGGATATAAGCAGTCCTTCTCTTTGTAAATTCCTTGCACCACATTCAGGAAATACAAAGATTTAGAAATGTTATGTCTTTTTTCCCGGAGACCCGTCTGTATAGCCTGTAAATGACAAAAGAGCACATAAGTTCAGATATTTCAGCCACACCCATTGCAAATAGGTGCATAAAATCAAGCTCACAGCAATACAGTCTCCATAGATAAACAATAGTATATCGTACAATGACGTTCGTTTGCCATAATTGAGTTTGTGACATTTCTGAGCTGCACGCTATCACCATGTCAACTGTAAAGTTTGCCAAGAGCACAGTAAATGAATGTTGGCCAAACCTGCCAATTTTGTGTCCCAACTTCCCCTTATTGTGGATTTCATCAGGGGAAAGAGATGGGAATGAAGGATCAGGCTGCTGGATATCAACATACCCAGTCCTTTATAAGCTGTCACAGAGGTGTGGATGTGGCTTCCTCCTGTCTCTCCCTAGTGTATGTGGGGGAGAGATGAATTGAAAGGTCCTGTCTATCTAAACTGTGTGGCCAGCCGAATATTGTGAAGAGGAAGTGCTTTGACCCGCTGAGGAGGGGAAAGGAGGATGGGAGTGGTAGTTTTGGCCATGAGAGTGGTGGTAGTAGTCACAGTTCACAGTGGCAATCCTCACCCTGGAGCCATGCTGTGACTAGAAGGTGCACCCTTTCCTCCCTGGAGGTACATCCGGATATTGGGGTACCTGTCTGATGGTAGTTGGGGTGCGGATCGGTGATTTGGCATGGTGGAAGGTAGGAGTGTGGATGAAGTGCATTCATACAATCTAATGCAATACCATAATGAACATTGATTAAATGATAGCAAATAACCCTGATTTTATCCTTTAGGCTACATGCAGTGAAAAAAAAAGTCCGTTAAAAACTAATAAACTGTCCATTTTTAATGGACTATTTTTCACTGATGCCTTTCTGAGAAGTGGATGTTAAAAACAGACCCATTCACTATTATGGGGCTGTCAGTTATTAAAAAATGGACAAGATAGAACATGTTGTATTTTTTGACGTCCGTTATTCACTGGCCCTGAAAAAAACTGCTGTGTGAATAGACTACCATTGGTCTTAAAACAAACATGTGATGGCATTACATGTCATGTGCATGTAGCCTTAGAATGTTAGTCGGAGGATCCATTTTCTCTCTTGTTCCTCTCAGTCTACATTTCTGATGGTTCAGTTCTAGCTCCTCTTCTATTCTGTCTTTATTCTGTTGCACATTCAGAGCAGAAGAATATTCAGCAAATTTGGTTTTCAGTACCATGTCTTTGTTCAGTATACCCAACTGTAGACTTGTAAAGTAGCAAGAAAACACAACAGATTACAGGGTTCACTATGTGGCAGGAAAATATAGTCTCAGTCACTGGAGAGCAGGTTTAATCTCTTTGCTGTAACAACTCTCAGATATTCACATATTTGCCAGTATACACCACTTTACAGTAAGCAGGTGTAGGAGATGGAACAAAACAGCCTAAGTCTTGCTTATCAACAGTCTCTTGTCTTCCTCAGTCTACAGGCCACAAAATGTCCATCCAACACCGCCCCAGTATGCTCAGCTTCCCAGTAGTCAGATGGTTTACATGACAATTTCTTCAGGAACCCATCCCTCGCTCTAAACTGCTGGTCACATCCAACAACTAACCATACTCTTAGTGGAAATGGGATCTTATGATTGCCACTCTTCCCCAGATGGATCATGCTGTTCAATAAACAGCATGCTCCACTGGCAAGCCACCAGTGATTCAACAGCCCCCCCCCCCGGCTACTTTAACGGACTGCATTACAATACATAGTTGGTTGTCACCTGCAAAGACCAACAGACAGGTATTGATCCTTCACTGATGAAAAAGCTGGAATGTCCCAGCACTGTATTGTAACATTGATGACAAATGTAAAACAATGAAGAAGCGCCACAGACTGCCACAGACCCTTGAAACAACCGATCAGCAGGGGTGCTGAGAGTTGGACCCACATTCCACATTTTACTATGTGAATCACTAACCATCACTCTCTAGAGATGCAACCAGTAACAAATTACACCTTCTAAACTAGAGATGCCCAACCCGCAGCCCTCCAGCCGTTGCAAAAGTACAACTCCCCTGCCTGACTGGACAGCCTACAGCTATCAGGGCATGCTGGGAGTTGTAGTTTTGCAACAGCAGGAGGGCCACAGGTTGAGCATTCCTGGTCTAAACCAACAGATTTTAAATGGGTAGTCCCTTCTGGACATTTATGGCATATCCAAAAGAAAGGTCTTAGGTGTGGGTTCCATCTTCCACTTGATCCTATCTCGAAAATGTTGGGATTGGGAGGAGTGAGTGTGGTTACTTAGCTATTTTGGGAAGCCCTAAAACAAGGAATGGAGACAGCTTGCATGGGATGCCTCCTCTACATTTCCGGCAGCATGTGTGGGGACTTATTTTTGAGATACTAGCGGTTCTTAGAAGTGAGACCCTCAACTATCGGACATTTACGTATCCTGTGGACATGCCATTAATGTCCAGATGAGATGACCCCTTTAGCTGAGGAATATAATATATGTCTATGAGGCACTATGTCAAATGCTTTTAGTATAGTCCATAATGCTACATCCACAGTCCCCTCATCAACATAGGTGTTGATGAACTCAGTCATGAATCAAAAACTGTGTTAGGCTACTTTCACATTAGTGGCAGCCTTCTCCGGCAGGCTGTTCACCCGCGTGAACCCGAGTGGATCCGTGCTGCCGCTAATCACGCGTGCCGCTGGAACTCCGCTCTGGCCCCATTCAGTATAAAGGGGACGGGCCAGAGTTCTGGCTGCAGCACAGCAAACATGCCAAGAGATGGCCGGAATAAAACTACGACATGTATATGACGAGATAAGCTAATGACTAAAAGAGCTAAAAGAAATTACATTAAGGCCTGCTTCACAAAGGACTATGTTACTTAAAGGGAACCTGTCATCTCCAAAACACCCCCAGAACTAGAGTAAGCGGTGTATAGTGTAAGTGATGCTGAATCCGAATATGTAAGTTTTATCTTCATACTCACTTCCATTCCGACGCTGTGCTCCCACAAACCTACAGTAAAATGCACTCAGTGGACTCCAGTGCTCACTCACATAATGGAGAGGACTCAAAGAAGAGTCCTCTCAATGCATTTTACTGCTGGTTTGTGGGAGCACAGCATCGGAATGGAAGTGAGTATGAAGATAAAACTTACATAATCGGATTCAGCATCACTTACACTATACACCACTTACTCTAGTTCAAGGGGTGTTTCGTAGATGACAGGTTCCCTTTAAGTACTACATTTCTTAAAAACTACCTTCATACAGTATGATGATTATTCCTTACCGGACTGAATGATGGCTCGAAAACCAGTGAATTGTCAGATTGTACATGGAACACAGGAGCTGCGATTGCCTCTTTCATGTTAAAGCCGAACCACAACTTGTTCATAATAGCCTTAAAAGAAGTGATATATCACATGTAGAAACCATTGCTTAGTATTATCAGTAATCAAATGATGTACAGCATATTTAGACCCCATAAACAATTAAAGGGATTGTCTGACCCTCACAGCAATTTTAGTTATGACCCCTACAGTGCTCAAGCTTGAAAAACAAAGCCACTCACTTATTCATCGGTGCTCTGTTTCTGCTATATCCATACAATGTGTTCCTGCAATCTGGATATAGCCAATGAGTTCTTCTCCTTGTGAAGTTTGTCCATATTTTATTTAGCATATTCTAGTTATAAAGTTT
Organism: Rhinella marina; assembly: GCA_900303285.1. NCBI lineage: Eukaryota > Metazoa > Chordata > Amphibia > Anura > Bufonidae > Rhinella > Rhinella marina. Next base: position 212,836 of record ONZH01030531.1, read on the forward strand.
AGTTATGTATACCTCTTGAATGTTTCCACATTTTTTCACGTTACACCCACAAACGTAAATGTATTTTATTGGGACTTTATGTGATAGACCAACACAAAGTAGCTAGTATGTGTGAAGTGAAAACAAAATGAACCCCAGGATGGAGTCAAGCCATTGGAGCTTTTACCACAGCTGGACTATCGAAGGAACAGATCCCGGGAGAAACGAAGTTAGGAGTGATTTATATCACGAACAAACTGCACTATTCGTATAGGGGAATATTGGATGTGGTGGAATCTCAACAGGAGCCAATTAAGAGACGGTTTCTATTTGATAGTTTGCACGGAAACAATACTGTTTTTTTATATTGCAATTATTTAGTTGGTTGCAGTACCGACAGTTTCCTGCAGCACTATCAGTTTGCATTGTGAAATAGCGCCACAATTAGTGATCACAATTCTTGTTGAAAACAAAATGATACATGGTTTTCAAAATGTTTAATATATAAAAATCTGGAAAGTGCGGCATGCATTTGTATTCAGCCCCCTGTACTCTGATAACCCTAAATAAAATCCAATGTCACCAACTGCCTTCAGAGGTCACCTCATTAGTAAATATAGTTCACCTATGTGTAATTTATTCTCAGTATAACTACAGCTGTTCTGTGAAGGACTCAGAGGTTTGTTTATGAACATTAGTGTTCAAATAGCATCATGAAAACCAAAGAACACACCAGACAGGTCAGGGATAAAGTTGTGGGGAGTGTAAAGCAGGGTTTGGTTATAAAAAAAAATATCCCAAGCTCTGAACATCTCACGAAGCACTGCTCAATCCATTATCTGAAAATGGAAGGAGTATGGCACAATTGCAAACCCACCAAGACATGGCCGTCCACCTAAACTGACAACCCAGGCAAGGGGAGCACTAATTAGAGAAGCAGCCAAGAGGCCCATGGTCACTTTGGATGAGCTGCAGAGATCCACAGCTCAGGTGGGAGAATCTGTCCACAGGACAACTGTCAGTCGTGTACTCCACGAATCCAGCTTACACCCATAAGCTGTGATAGGGAGAGCTGCAGCAGAAAAGACATGTCCCCTGAGCAAGGACACACACCTTGAGAAAGCATATGCTCCTGAGCTGTCAGCTTGATATAAATCTAGAAGAACAATTGGAGCAATGAACAGGAAGATCTCTAGATCCATGTGAGGTACAGGGCTGGTTCTAGCTTTGTTAGAAAGAGATTGCCATGTATTAAATATCTGATTTTCATCTTTTACATTAATCATGGGATAACCCTTTTAAGGTCATTAGTGTGTTTTTCTATCCATAAATAAGGAAAAGTGGTGAAACAACCCATAAGAAGTTATGGTCAAACCTCCCCGGCAGGAGACTGAATAGAGCCTAAAATACAGATAGCAAATCGCAGTAAGGGTGCATTCACATGACTTTATGTATTTTGTGGTCTGCAAAACGCAGATCTTCAAAAATATACGGATGGCATCCGTGTAATGTCCGTGTTACAGCTGTTTTTCTTGCGGATCCATTATAACAATGCTTAGCCTTGTCTGCAAAACAGACAAGAATAGGACATGTTCTATCTTTTTTGTGGGGCTACGGAACGGACATACGGATGTGGACAGCACACGGTGTGCTGTCTGCATTTTCTGCAGACCCATTGAAATGAATAGGTCCGCATCCTATCTGCAAAAAATGCGGATTGGACGCGGACCAAAAATACGATCATGTGAATGGGGTCTAGGAGCCCATGTGCATGAACTTACTGTTCTCCTTTGTCCGTTCCATTTTTTTGTAGGCTGGTATGCGGAACCATACACTTCATGAGGCCGCAAAAAAATGGAAATTACTCTGTGTGCATTCCATGTTCGTATGTCCGCATGGCCGTTCCGTAAAAAATAGAACATGTCCTATTATTGTCCGCATTACGGACAAAGGATAGGACTATTCTATTAGGAGCCAGATGTTCCGTTCCGCAAAATACGGAATGAACACAGCTGGTACCCTTGTTTTGCGAATCCGCAATTTGGGGACTAAACCTTTGTGTGCATAAGCCCTAAAGCTAATAAAAACTGGAATTGGAAGAAGACAGGTTACGAAAAGCAAATTAGCCAAATGTGGATAAGATTACAGTTAAATAATTATATATTTGTCAAGGCCACTAAATAACTTCCCAGAGTTTGTTTTCAGCTGGACCATATATAGTATATAGTATATAGAAGCACGTCAATGACCTCCATTTTGCCAATCCTATGCAGTGATCTAATTGAAATTTCATTTATCTGTAGGTGTATCCTTACTTACTTACCTGTGCAGTGGCACTTATTATCCTAAAGCCACCAGAACCACCTATTACCAGTTGAGACGTTTTGTCTTTAGACAGAAGAATGGTTGGAGTCATTGAAGATGGTGGCTGCATCCCTACAGTGCCAAAAAAGAGTAATAATCCTGGTGAATCTCTAAGAAAAAAAATCACCACAATATCTTCATAATTTATTTTCAGAAGCATTTGGCTGGTTGGAAAATGGTATTGTGCTATGGCTATCATGCCACTTTACCCCTTCTCTGCTGTCAGCACAGTGCCAATTGATCTTTCTGGTCAATGCCTGATCCATGTGTGACAATGTGGTTTCTAGAGATACACAATCTACGAGATAGTTAAATCGTAGATCACAGCCTACCAGTGGTCCTCAAAGAAAAGATCAGCAAATGTTCATGTCAGGCCTTGAGGCTGTTGTCTTGTCAGGGTAATCCCACTAAATGCTTTATTGTTAAAACAGAACCTCACTGTCCAGCACCCCAGGATCAAGCAAAGCCACACACAAGGGTTTTTATTTTAGAATTTTTGCTTAATGAAACCACTAGTAACTTTATTTTTTTTTCTCCATTGACCAGGCTGTATAAGGGCTTGTTTTATTACAGTTAGTTGCTTTTGTTGTTGGCGCAAATTTAGAGTACATAAAATTCACTAATGTGTATCAAATTTTTTATTTTTTTTGTGTGTGTGTGTGTGTGTGGGGGGGGGGTGCTGTGGCAGTTAATCTGCCATAGGTTTTTTTTACTTGCTGCACTGTATATACTGTACTATATTATTTTATATTTCGGGTTATTCTTTTGAGACATTTTTAATTAAAATGTATTCAGCTTAATTTTACTGATTGATTACTAATATAAAGTATTGAAATACTTAGTATTATATTATTATAGTATATCTATTAGACCATGCCTTTGGGAGACCTGGGTGCCTTTTTCAGGTCCTTCTGTGACATGGTGGTAACCCATCGACATATCACAACTGCATTGCAATGGCGCTGTTGGGCTGATAGAGGGAGCTTTCTACCTGTCATACTGTAGTTGCTATTGACAGGAGTTAAACAGCTGTCATTGGACCTTTCTCTAATAGTGGGTGTTAGTTCAGGAGTGTGGATGTACATCTGCTTTTCTCATTTTAATCTACACCAAACTCATGTATTGAAACGATAAGGTGCAAAATAATGAGATCTCACCTTCCTTCAAGGGAACCATTGGAATATTGCAGAAATCATTCAGCTGATTGTTAAAGATTATCCCTGTGCTTGGTGAATAAATCATGGCACCAAACCTAGTATTCATAACAGGAAAAAGAGTTATCCAGAATTGAATTTAGATCAATAGAAGAAAGCATTTTTTTTACAATTAGAGCAGTCACATGCCTATAAAGCTATAGGACTGTGAGAAGGATTCTTAAAAAAATTAGCATTGGCTGAGGTAGGTAGGTAGACATTTAGCTCGTTTTAGCCCTTTAAGAGGTTGGGAGTTACCACATGTGCACAATAGAGAATGGGAGTATGTGTATAGGCAAGATGCCACATGAATAAACCATTAAAAAATAGTACACTTAAATAATCCAAACAGAGAGGGCTTTGCCCATACAAGATTCACTTTGTGTGTTCAGGTGGGAGAATGGACAAGTGAAATTAGTAGAAGGTCCTTAAACAGTTACTAACCTTTCACAAAATGTTTGATATGTCATAGAGAGATATCAAAAACTTAGATCGATGGGGATCTGAGTGCTGAAACCACCACCGATTCTTAGAACGAGGGGAGATAAGCATGTGCGTAAAGCGAATCGAGATGGACCCACAGGGGCGGTCTTGGGCACCACGCATCCTATGCATTTGCGTAGGGCCCCCGGCGTCCAAGGGGGCCCCCACGCTCTTCTCTTGCGCCGGTGCCCAAGACCGCCCGCAGAGGGAGATGAGCGCTTCCATTGTGGAAGCGCTCATCTCCATAGTCATCTGTATCGCCGTCCTCAGGACGGCGATACAGATGCCTGTATTGTACTGGGGCAGGGGAGGGAGAGGCGTCTCCCCTGCCCGTTCCTCTGATAGGCTGCAGGCACTGGGCCTGCAGCCTATCAGAGGCCGGCTCAGGCGGCGCGATGACGTCATCGCGCCGCCTGAGCCGTACAGCGCGGGACACAGGCCGGAAGAGGCCTGCATCGCATCGCTGCCAGCACCATGGAGGTAAGTATAAGTGTTAATTTTTTTTAATTTTTTATTTTATTGTAGCAGTCACGGACCGGAGCTCAATTGGGGGCACTGGGGGCATTTTGGGGGCATTTTTACTGGCACATGGGGGCACTGGGGGCATTTTACTGGCACATGGGGGCATTTTACTGGCACATGGGGGCATTTTACTGGCACATGGGGGCACTGTGGGCATTTTACTGGCACATGGGGGCACTGTGGGCAATTTTACTGGCACATGGGGGCACTGTGGGCATTTTACTGGCACATGGGGGCACTGTGGGCATTTTTTCTGGCACATGGGGGCACTGGGGCATTTTTACTGGCACATGGGGGCATTTTTACTGGTACTGGGGGCATTTTTACTGGCACATGGGGGCACTGGGGGCATTTTTACTGGCACATGGGGCACTGGGGGCATTTTTACTGGCACATGGGGGCACTGAGGGCATTTTACTGGCACGGGGCATTTTTACTGGCACGGGGGGCATTTTTACTGGCACAAGGGGGCACTGGGGCATTTTTACTGGCACTGGGGGCACTTCTTACTGGCACTGGGGGCATTTCTTTATGGCATGGGAGCACTAGGGGCATTTTTACTGGCACATGGGGGCACTGGGGCATTTTTACTGGCACTGGGGGCACTTCTTACTGGCACTGGGGGCATTTCTTTATGGCATGGGAGCACTAGGGGCATTTCTTACTGGCACATGGGGGCACTGGGGGCATTTCTTACTGGCACATGGGGGCACTGGGGGCATTGTTACTGGCACATGGGGGCACTGGGGGCATTTTTACTGGCACAAGGGGGCACTGGGGCATTTTTACTGGCACTGGGGGCACTTCTTACTGGCACATGGGGGCACTGGGGGCATTTCTTTATGGCATGGGAGCACTAGGGGCATTTTTACTGGCACTGGGGGCACTTCTTACTGGCACATGGGGGCACTGGGGCATTTCTTACTGGCACATGGGGGCACTGGGGGCATTTCTTACTGGCACATGGGGGCACTGGGGCATTTTTACTGGCACATGGGGGCATTTTTACTGGCACATGGGGGCACTGGGGCATTTTACTGGCACATGGGGGGGCATTTTTACTGGCACATGGGGGCATTTTTACTGGCACATGGGGGCATTTTTACTGGCACATGGGGGCACTGGGGGCATTTTTACTGGCACATGGGGGCACTGGGGGCATTTCTTACTGGCACATGGGGGCACTGGGGGCATTTTTACTGGCACATGGGGGCACTGGGGGCATTTTTACTGGTACTGGGGGCATTTTTACTGACACATGGGGGCACTGGGGGCATTTTTACTGGCACATGGGGGCATTTTTACTGGCACATGGGGGCACTGGGGGCATTTTTACTGGCACATGGGGGCACTGAGGGCATTTTACTGGCACGGGGCATTTTTACTGGCACATGGGGGCATTTTTACTGGCACATGGGGGCACTGGGGGCATTTTTTACTGGCACATGGGGGCACTGGGGCATTTTTACTGGCACATGGGGGCACTGGGGCATTTCTTACTGGCACATGGGGGCACTGGGGGCATTTCTTACTGGCACATGATTTTGAGGGGGAATCAATGGGGGGAACCTCTGGCGCATTATTGGGGCATTTCTTACTGGCACATAATTTGGGGGGCATCTATGGGTGGGGAGCACTTCTTACTGGCACATTGGAAGCATTATTACTTCTGGGGCACAGTGGGGACATTAGTACTGTGGGGGGCACTATTACTGTGGGGGGCACCCTGGCACAGTATCAGCGCAGTTATTTCTGGGGGACGGTATGTTCACACTATTACGGGACAGTATTTGCTGGGCGCAGTTATTTTAGGACACTGTGTGCCAATAATTATTGAAGGGCACTATCTGTGTGGTACTAGTGGCACAGTACTGGGGTGGTAGGATGATTTGTCCAGAAGATGGGAGGATGATGGAAAAGTAGTAAATTAAGATTTTTTTCTGTCAAACTGCAGAGATAAGAAATGGCTGAAAAATGGCGTCTGGTCTGAAAGGAGAAGATGAGGAAAGAGAAGATCTACATCCGAGGAGACGTCACTGGATGTAAGAGGTATGAGGAGCTGTATTATACTGGATGTAAGAGGTATGAGGCGCTGTATTATACTGGATGTAAGAGGTATGGGGGCTGTATTATACTGGATGTAAGAGGTATGAGGCGCTGTATTATACTGGATGTAAGAGGTATGGGGCTGTATTATACTGGATGTAAGAGGTATGAGGCGCTGTATTATACTGGATGTAAGAGGTATGGGGCTGTATTATACTGGATGTAAGAGGTATGAGGCGCTGGATTATACTGGATGTAAGAGGTATGGGGGCTGTATTATACTGGATGTAAGAGGTATGAGGCGCTGTATTATACTAGATGTAAGAGGTATGGGGCTGTATTATACTGGATGTAAGAGGTATGAGGCGCTGTATTATACTGGATGTAAGAGGTATGGGGCTGTATTATACTGGATGTAAGAGGTATGAGGGGCTGTATTATACTGGATGTAAGAGGTATGGGGGCTGTATTATACTGGATGTAAGAGGTATGGGGCTGTATTATACTGGATGTAAGAGGTATGAGGCGCTGGATTATACTGGATGTAAGAGGTATGAGGCGCTGGATTATACTGGATGTAAGAGGTATGGGGGCTGTATTATACTGGATGTAAGAGGTATGAGGGGCTGTATTATACTGGATGTAAGAGGTATGGGGGCTGTATTATACTGGATGTAAGAGGTATGAGGCGCTGTATTATACTGGATGTAAGAGGTATGGGCTGTATTATACTGGATGTAAGAGGTATGAGGCGCTGGATTATACTGGATGTAAGAGGTATGGGGGCTGTATTATACTGGATGTAAGAGGTATGAGGCGCTGTATTATACTGGATGTAAGAGGTATGGGCTGTATATACTGGATGTAAGAGGTATGGGCGCTGTATTATACTGGATGTAAGAGGTATGAGGCGCTGTATTATACTGGATGTAAGAGGTATGAGGCCTGTATTATACTGGATGTAAGAGGTATGAGGCTGTATTATACTGGATGTGTATTACACTGGATGTAAGAGGTATGAGGCGCTGTATAATACTGGATGTAAGAGGTATGAGGCGCTGTATTATACTGGATGTAAGAGGTATGAGGCTGTATTATACTGGATGTAAGAGGTATGAGGCGCTGTATTATACTGGATGTAAGAGGTATGAGGCGCTGTATTATACTGGATGTAAGAGGTATGAGGCGCTGTATTATACTGGATGTAAAAGGTATGAGGCGCTGTATTATACTGGATGTAAGAGGTATGAGGCGCTGTATTATACTGGATGTAAGAGGTATGAGGCGCTGTATTATACTGGATGTAAGAGGTATGAGGCGCTGTATTATACTGGATGTAAGAGGTATGGGGCGCTGTGTTATACTGGATGTAAGAGGTATGAGGCGCTGTATTATACTGGATGTACGAGGTATGGGGCGCTGTATTATACTGGATGTAAGAGGTATGGGGCGCTGTATTATACTGGATGTAAGAGGTATGAGGCGCTGTATTATACTGGATGTACGAGGTATGGGGCGCTGTATTATACTGGATGTAAGAGGTATGGGGAGCTGTATTATACTGGATGTAAGAGGTATGAGGCGCTGTATTATACTGGATGTAAGAGGTATGGGGAGCTGTATTATACTGGATGTAAGAGGTATGAGGCGCTGTATTATACTGGATGTAAGAGGTATGGGGCGCTGTATTATACTGGATGTACGAGGTATGGGGCGCTGTATTAGGCGGGGGGGCCCAAGCTGAACTCTTGCACCAGGGCCCGTGAGCCTTTAGCTACGCCCCTGCAGCCCAGCCAATAGAGAGCTGGGAGTCTGGGACACGCCATAGGCTGTGGGCAACCTTGACCCCCCCTCCAGTGAGGTATAGGGTGTGTGTCATTGGGGGGGGCGTGTCATCAGAGGCCGTGTCATCAGGGGTGTGAGGTGTCATTGGGGGGGGGGGGGGGCCCCAGACATAACTTCGCTTAGGGCCCCAGAAATGCCAAGACCGCCCCTGTGGACCCATAGACCTCTATGGAGCTCATCTCTTGCAGTGATGAGAGAGAGAGTGCAATATATGTATGCTCTCTCCCCTCGTTCTAAGGAACAGTGGGGGTCTCAACCTATCTAAACCGTTCATATATCTCTATGACTAGAGATGAGCGAATCATCCAAAATTCGCTTCGCTGAATGTTCGTATAATTTTTTAAAAGATTTGTACCTAATACGAAGCTATTTGGTCGAAGCTGCATACAAATCATTCGTTATTCTGTCGTGTTCTGCGAACATTCGAGCACTAATAACGAACATACAGTTGTTAAAGGTACACTACTTATGTGAACACGTATGCATGAGCGTACAAATTGCGTACAAATCCTCAGTGTACTATTGTCTATCGATTCGTAATACGCAGGCACGCACAACGCTAGGCCGCGGCGTGCACTCCTCAGAGGCAGAGCGAAGTTTTACAAATGGCATCCGGCTGATGGACTGGCAGAATTACGATGGCACACACCGACACCCGAACCAACAGAAGAAGGAGATAGTGCAGCAGGTGATCTGAGGCTTGCGGCCAACTAGTACGAATTCTACCAGTAGAAGTTGTGGCTACATGTCCTGTGGCACTGCTGGCCTGTGCCACCTTTTCCTTCTTTTTTTGGAGCTCGAGTTCTGCCTGGAAGTGGAACCCTTTTGCTTTTCCGTGCCAGACATTTTCACTTGACTGTGGCCCTGCAGGTCTTTGTCTGTCTCCCTGTCTCTCTCCCTGCCTGATTAATATTACTAGCCCTGCACTTACCCTGCACTGCCCTGATATGTGTATTATTATGGATGCGGAGAACAACACTACAATTTCCAGAAAACAGTTCTCTGTCTTTCACAACTTCCTAGTGCTTCTGCTCGTCTCAGCTGTCGCAGCGCAACTGATACTGTAGAAATGAATAACAGCCACTTCATTTTTCAAAAGTAGTATGCTCTTTTTATTGTAGGCAAAATATAGTGCGAACGTTTTCGGCCTATCCAGGCCTTCATCAGGCACTATAATCAAATACAATAAAAAATGTAATAAATGTGATGCTCAGCAACAAAAGGTATGTATGGCAACAAACGTTAACATATCAATACATATCAATACAGGAGATTAAATCAAATATAATAGTATTCACAAGATTCCATAAACCCACTAACCATCAGGAGGCCCAATGTGTCCTCAGTAAGTATATACATAGAAGTGGTGTATATTTGACAAAAAGACAAAAAAGAAGTTCCTGACAAAAAAATCCGGGCATAGATCTGAAAATCATATGATCTTTTCCTAGTATTCCACAACTGAATATTCTGGAATAGTCCTTGTCTGGCATAGTAGTTAAGTACATAAGGAATTTTACAGACACAAATGCCATTAGAAATTTGAGAGGGTCCCCAGAGTCAACTCACCTTTGCACCGATCTAGGTGTAGAAGGAGAAGATAATGCGGGCGCTGTGGAGTCTTTATGCGTTTAAGGAAGGCGCCATACTTCATAGTAGTGGCGTCTCCTTAAGTAGTCAGCCCCGGCGTGCGCTGATATCGCACGTACCGGAAGTGACGAGTGATGCGTTCCACTGGCCGGACTCGTCACTTCCGGATACTACTTTTGAAAAATCAAGTGGCTGTTATTCATTTCTACAGTATTGATACGGGGTGGGAACCCTATAGCAGCCTGAAATACAGAGTGCCACAAAACGATACTACATATGCAGCGCAACTGATGTCGCTGGCTTACCGAGCCTATCGGCCAATCAGAGGAAGCCCTTCCCATTAGGTCAGGTAACTGCTTTCTTCCCGGGCTTTTTGCCACCTATTTTCCGCACGAATAACGAACTTAAAGTAAAAATTTGCTAATTAACTAAATTTGTACGCAGCAGCTTATAAATTAACTTATACGTAGCATTAGCGTACAATTCATCAGACAAGTACGTAGCGTATGCGTACAAAGGTTTAAGAACATTTAAGATTCGAATGGAGTGAATCTGAAAAAATCCAGATTCGCGTCAAAGTTGAAAATTTGCAAGATTCAGTACGAAGCTACGAATAGATTCGCTCATCTCTATCTATGACATATGCAGTGCAGTTTTTACATCTGCAGCATTTCAATTTGGGCAGCGGATTAGCACTGTGGGATTCAACCCTTGCAATGTATAGAGAATTCATGGAAAATCTGCAAGAAGATCTTCAAAATATCCACAGGGGAATTTCCAAAACACAGCAAAATCCACAGCGGAATTTCAATTACTATTCTGTTACAGAAAGTAGCACCAAAAAGCCCCACCCATCAGAAAACATGCCAGCCTCTTACATGTGATTGATGGAGCTAGTGACAGACACCGAACTTCCATCTTTGCTGATGACGGACAGGTGACTTGTGCCAAAGGTCTCTGAATTTATGGGTGCCGACAAATTATAAAACCGCAAGTCGTGATTACCGAATTCATCAATTTTGTTTCTGATTTCCTTCGCATAAGTCTTAGAGAAAAAGGTGTCTGTGAACTTTAGAAGAAGATAAAAAGAGACAAGGGAAAAGAGGAAGGTGAGTGAGAAAATATACTAGAAAGCAGTATAACTTCGCAAATACTTCTAATGTGTCCCACTGTGCTTTGTCCAGGAATTACTGTAACGTCTTCTATAAAAACGACACCTCCAAGTATACACATCCTCAAGCTGACACTGAACATGCAGGCGATGCTCTGAGTTTTGAGCTCATCAGCCTGCAGCATGGTGAATGCAGCAGTGGATGACAGAGGGCAAGAAGACACAAGCTAAAACTCAAGACTAATTTATTAAATGTTATTGTACCGTAGGAATTGTATACTATGAATAAAGATACCACATCAATAACAATAGTTACATTTCTACAATGATAATTCTTCAGACTGCAGTAAATATTACTAGAGAACTGATCATCCTGCAGGAGACAGGAATACATTGCTCTGTATGGATATAATGCATGTACCTTTCCATAGAGTAGTTTGTATATGTATGCTCCATTTTAAGCCTTACGCCAGAGATATTTACTAAACCTTAACAGGACTGTGTGATTTAGAACAACCATTTCCAGTACTCTGTTAAGAGTTGTGCAGAGCACAGAGCGGCTGGAAAGGGCATCTCTCATTTGCAATGTCCTGTTATTTAAAGGGAACCTGTCATGTTGAACATGTTTTATGAGCTGCATGCAGCATATTATAGAGCAGGAGGAGCTGAGCAGAATGATGTATAGTTTTATGGGAAAAGATTCAGTAAAACTTGTATTTCATTCATTTAAATTTCAGGTCATTCTGGGCTTTGAAGTCAAAGAGGTGGTCCTATCAGTGACTGACAGCCTCCCCTTAAAGGGGTTGTGTCACGTCAGCAAGTGGCATTTATCATGTAGAGAAAGTTAATACAAGGCACTTTCTAATGTATTGTGATTTTCCATTTTGCTGGCTGGATTCATTTTTCCATCAAATTATACACTTCTCATTTCCATGGTTACGACCACCCTGCAATCCATCAGCAGTGGCCGTGCTTGCACACTATAGAAAAAAGAGCCAGCCTCTCTGGTGGCTGGAACCGTAGGAGCTCACATAGGCTGGTGCTTGTTTCTATAGTGTGCAAGCACGGCCACCGCAATGGAAAAATGAATCCAGCCAGCAAAGGAAGCAATACAGATAATAACAGTACATTAGTAAGTGGCTTATATTAACTCCCTCTACATGATAAATGCCATTTGCTGAAGTGAGACAACCCCTTTAAGGTAAAAATATATTTGAATTGTGTTAGCCGGTAAATACAAGATAAAATAAAAAATAAATAGATTCCTCAGTGGTTGATACCTTTTAATGGCTAACTGAAAAGATGATGACATAATTGACAAAAGCTTTCAAGACAACATGGGCCTTTTCTTCAGGTGTCTTTTAAGACAGAATCTGAAGGTTCACATATTTATACACCAAAGTACATAGGACTAATGAGGTAAATGAGACAAGTGATGTAAAGCAGATCAATATGAGTGGAGGAGGAAACAAACAGTTTTAGCAGTAAATTGTTCTAGCAATTAAAGATAAGGATTATAGATAAAAAGTGTGAACATTTTATTGTCCTCTAACAGATATCCAGTTTATGAATTCAATGAGAGTCTGAGGGGTACATTTCTTCCTGATCTCAGTGTGTCAAAGGTTGCCACAAGTGTATATTCTCAGATTCCTTATCTATAATGATTATCTATAATTGCTACAGCAGTTCACAGCTACAACTGTTTGTTTCCTCCTCCACTCACATATTGATCTGCTTTACATCACTTCTCTCATCTACTTTATTATTCCTAAAGGGTAACAATATTACAGGCTATAGGTACTAGAGATGGGTCGTTGATCCAGGGAGTTATTCTGATTGCCTGATTGGAGTCAGGAAGAATTTTTTTCCCCTAAAGAGGGGAAAATTGGGTTTTTATTGCCTTCCACTGGATCAACTTGCAGGATAACAGGCCGAACTGGATGGACAGATGTCTTTTTTCAGCCTTATAAACTATGTTACTATGTGACTATGTACTTTGATGTATAAGGCTACTTTCACACTAGCGTTTTAAAATTCCGGTATTGAGTTCCGTCATAGGGGCTCAATACCGGAATAAAACGCTTCAGTTTTGTCCCCATTCATTGTCAAAGGGGACAAAACTGAACTGAAGACAACGGAGGCTCCTGAAAGCATTCTGTTCAGTCTTCAGACCGTCTGGTGTGACCACAATGGTAACCGGATCCGCCCTCCATTGACTTTCAATGGAGTTCATGAAGGATCCGGCTACACATACACACATACAGACATAGACATACACAGACATATACACATACAAATACACATACATACTTACATGCTCCCCGGCAGGTCTTCAGAGCGTCGGAGGGACAGGACGGCGCGCACAGGTGACGATTCCACCAGGCGCCCAGCAGAGGGCGCTGTGGGGAATCGTCACCTGTGCGAGCCGTCCTGCTACTCCGGCGCTCCGAAGACCTGCCGGGAGCATGTAAGTATGTATGTGCATTTGTTTGTCTATATGTGTGTGTGTCTGTGTGTATGTATGTACTGTGTGACATGTGTGGGGCCGGAGCGCGGTTCCGGCTACACACGTCACTGCAGCAGGCCTGATCCGGCAGCACCCTTCACCTGCCGGATCAGGCCTGCCGCTAGTGTGAAAGTAGCCTAAATATGTGAATATTCAGAGGAAGAAGCATTGAAATCTTGCAACTGTGTCATTATCTTTTCAGTTAGCCATTGAAATCACTGTCTCAATTTCCTTCATTTTATGTTATCTTCTGTGTATACACAGACAGCACTCAATCACTGATAGGACCACCTTCTTGACTTCAAAGCCCAGCACGAGCAGGAATTTAAATGAATGAAATACAAGTAAGTTTTACTGAATATTTCTCCACAAAACGATATATCAATCTGCTCAGCTCCTCCTTCTCTATAACATGCTGCCTGCAGCCAGGGGCGTAGCTAAAGGCTCATGGGCCCTGGTGCAAGAGTTCAGCTTGGATTCCCCCCCCCCTTTCCCTCAGCGCTGGTGCACCAACAGTACTAATGTCCCCACTGTGCCCCAGAAGTAATAATGTTTCCAATGTGCCTGTAAGAAGTGCCCCCAATAATGTGCCAGTAAGAAGAGCCCCCATAGTGCCCCCCAATAATGTGCCAGTAAGAAGTGCCCCAATAACATACTAGAATTGCCCACAAAATTTCCCCCCAATAATGTGCCAGTAAGAAGTGCTCCCCCCCATTGATTCCCCCCCAAAATTATGTGCCAGTAAGAAATGCCCCCAGTGCCAGTAAAAAATGCCCCCAGTGCCAGTAAAAAATGCCCCCAGTGCCAGTAAAAAAATTTCCCAAGTGCCCCCATGTGCCAGTAAGAAATGCCCCCCAGTGCCAATAAAAAAATGCCCCCAATGCCCCCATGTGCCAGTAAGAAATGCCACCAGTGCCAGTAACAAATGCCCCCTGTGCCCCCAATAGAGCTCTGGTCCGTGACTGCACCATTAAAAAAAATAAACACTTATACATACCTCCATTGAGCTGGCAGCGATGCGATGCAGGCCTAGTGCCTGTAGCCTATCAGAGGAACGGGCAGGGGAGACACCTCTCCCTCCCCTGCCCTGCAATCATCTGTATCGCTTTCCTGAGGACGGCGATACAGATGACTATGGAGATGAGCGCTTCCACAATGGAAGCGCTCATCTCCCTCTGCCATGCCGCCGCCGTTGCACCCCAACTGTGCGCAGGGCCACGCCGCACCTTGCCTAATTGGTGGTGCAGCCCTGCAAGTGGCAAGGGGGGCCCTCGGGGCCCCCCCGGCTTAGGGGCCCGGTCGCAACTGTGACCGCTGCGACCCCTATAGCTACGCCACTGCCTGCAGCTCAGAAACCTTGCTAGACGTGACAGGTTCCCTTTAAGTAGGAACTGTTTCATGCTTTGTTTGTCCCATGGTGGCTTTGCAAGTGAATTGAACAATTGTGGCTAGATTCCGCACAGATCGTTCTAGGTTCCCCCTTCCCCTTATACAGAAACTGTCAGGGGACCAAGCAGAGGCAGGGAAGCAGTACAGGGAGTATATGCGTCTTTTTACAACAGTGGATTTTCTGCCTGGTAAATGTTTGCTCACTTGTCTTCTGGTGACATGTTTACACTGGTCAATGATTTGTTCATTCTCGTTCATAAGACTGTATAAAAGGATGCTTATTCCTTTTGTCATTTCATTGCATTTTAAGCTGTTTTTAAAAAAAAAAAAAAAAAAAACGTTAATGACAAACGTCAATGCAAAACCTCATTAAAATCCAAAAGCCCTTAAAGAGTTGTCCCATTACAAGCACGATTCCACTATCCACAGGTCTGATCAAGGAGGTCCAACTGCTGGGTCACCGCCAATCATAAGAATGGGGGCTCTGTGTTCTCCAATTTGCATGAATCGACGGCTGTACATGCGCACAGCTGCTCCGTACAACTCCATGGGACTGCTGGCGAGTGTTTGCATTTACCTGTTACTGGCCATCCTATAAAGTTGAATGGCAACATGCATACGTGACTAGCACTCCATTCAAATGTGGGAACACAGGGCACCTTGTTCCGTAGATTGGGGATAAGTGCTTGTAACGGAGCAGCCCCTTTAAAGGGGTTCTCCGAGTTATATATACTGATGACCTATCCTCAGGATAGGTCATCAATCTGTATGTTGGAGATCTTCAGGGGTCAATACACCCAATAATGCAACATATATCACATTTTGGCACTTTATCGGGGCTTAAGATTAATTGGGACAAATCAGTTATTTTACCGCTTGATCCTGTCCCCTCTCAGATTGATTGGTCCTTGATCCCTTTGCAACTGGTCCATGTATTTAGATATTTAGGGATATTGGTTACTGCGACAGTTGGTGACTATATCAAAAGGAACTTAGAGCCCCTACTGCAAAGATTTATTGAAAAGACTAACACGTGGTGTAAGCTTCCGCTGTCCCTGATCGGTCGCAGTAACCTTGTTAAAATGATTTTAATGCCGCAATTACTTTACATTTTGCACAACTCTCCGGTATGGATACCGCAAAGATTCTTCTACAAAATACAGGGCATATTTCGTTCATTCGTATGGAAAAAAAAGCAACCCAGGATAAAATGGGACATTCTTCAGAGGGGGAAAGATGAGGGAGGGCTCGCCTTACCAAACCCTTGGCTATATTTCTTGGCGGCACAACTACAACACTTTAAGGGCTGGGGGCAGCATACAGAGCTGGGTTCATCAGCTAGAATGACGGCCATACAGCTGAATCAGAAGGCACCGATTGCGGGGGTTGAGGTGAATGCACCACATTTTGCTACTAGGTTATACCCTACCTGGACCCTGATGATTAAAATATGGGCTAAATTTAAAGACATAATTAAGTTGAATATATGGCACGATTTCTCGCCCTTGTGGCGTAATCCCCACCTCCCTGAAATGTTTCGTTTGGAGGGTTTCTCTCCATGGGAAACAAAAGGTGTTATTTTTCTTTCTCATATACGGTCTGAGGGCGTGCTAAAATCATTCGCACAATTGCAAACTGAATATAAATTACCGCATAACGCTTTCTTTCAATTCTTGCAGCTCAGACATGCATATCAGACTCAATTTAGAGAGCGGGCTCCAGAAATGTCTATACCATTAGTGGTTCAACAACTATTGAGGAGGGGCTCCACCAAGGGTCTTATCTCTGTATTATATAAATGCTTGCTGGACAGGGCTCTGGGTGCTGACCCTTCTAAGGTTAAGGACAAGTGGGAGCAGGATGTTGGGATAATAACGAAGGAGCAATGGGTGGATATTTTGGCTAGAATTCCTCTTCTTACTCTTAATGAAGCCCAGAGAGTGTCTCAGATATATCTAATCTACAGGGTCTACAGAACTCCGGCCTTTCTATACAAAATTGGCCTCAGAACAGACTCGCTATGCCCAAGATGTGACAGACCAGATGCTGACTCGCTACATGTAATGTGGGCCTGTATTTCGCTTACCTCTTTTTGGGGAAACGTGTTAGACCTGGTGGCTGCGGTGACAAGCATACGCCTACCTAACACACCCAGGATATGTATACTAGGGCTAACTGACGAAACAATGGAGAGTAGTGCACCACTAACATTATGCATCCAGAGAATGCTCTTTCAAGCCCGAATTTTGATAGCTAAACACTGGCTTGATAGACTTCCCCCATCGAGACAGGAGTATGTCGGCAGGCTTAACATGATCTTGAGGCGCGAACTTGGGGTGTATGTGAAGAGGAAATGTCCTGCTAAGTTCTTCAAAATCTGGCAGGGCTGGATAGACGTCCCAAATTTGGCAACCCAGTCTCTTAGGCGAGAATGCATGAATACACAAATCTCTATATCTTAAATCTGCGTTCATCTAGCTACTTTTCTTTATAGGGTGATCTACTTTAGATTTACAATCCTACTTGATATTATGCCTTACTTTGAGGAACAGAGTTGAACTGGTGACAGCCGTCATGGATAGGTGTTGGGGGATAAAAGGGGAGGACCTCTCTGCGAATGGGGAAGGGGGGGAGGGAAGGGTTTATGTTATACGGTTTTAATAATTGTAAAATGTATGACTATTGCGAAAATGTTAGGATAACTGGAGCAAGAGTGTTCATATACGACAACAGTGTTCTTATATGACAACAGTGTTCATGTATGACTACAGAAATGTGTGTATACTTTGATGGCATACCACTGTCTTTATTGTTGTATACTTTCAATACCATTCCTACTCTGCCTTTGTAATGGTTTGCTCTGCTTTGATTTGCCTAATAAACTTCTAACTGATTTAAAAAAAAAAGGATAGGTCATCAATATCAGATCGGCGAGGGTCCGACACCCGGCACCCCCGCCGATCAGCTGTTTGAAGAGGAGGCGCGCGCCGTATCTGCGCTGCCTCCTCTTCACTGTTTACATGCGGGGGTAGTGGTGAGTAGGTGTAATTACACCTAAGCACCCCATTCATTACTATGGGAAGAATCGATTCTGTACAAGGCGGCACCCCCGCCGATCAGCTGTTTGAACAGGAGGCGTGCTCCATATCTGTGCTGCCTCCTCTTCACTGTTTACATGCTGGCCGTAATGGGGGTAGTGGTGAGTATGTGTAATTACACCTCACCGCCCCATTCATTTCTATGGGAAGAGTCACTTCTATACAAGTCTATGGAAGCGATTCTTCTCATAGAAATGAATGGAGCGGTGAGGTGTAATTACACCTACTCACCACTCACCAATGTAGTGCACATGCATGTGTGTTTTTTGTTCTTGATGTTTTATTTGAAGCTATTTATCAGTTTTACTGTCATTCTACTCGTATTCATACCTTCTCAATGTTGGCAGATGTCACACTGGCTGTAAGTTTAGATCTGTGTCCGTTTGCAAATTTCAAGGCCTCTGCAATGTGATGGTAGGTTTCTATCTGGTCAGGCACATTCTGCATGGATCCCTTATCAAAATGATATCCTAAAACCAGATGTCCACGATTAGGTTTCAGTTCAGACATTGACATATTGCCAGTTTGTACTCCATCACAAATGAAAGACGTCCCCTGCTTCACAATTAAGCTAGTTATTGTATAAAGCAATATTTACACACATCTGCTTGTTTCACTATAAATGATCTAATAGTTAATTGTCCTGAATTACAAATGGCTGAACCTTAAAGGAATTGTCCACTGTTTTTTAAGTGATGGCTTATCCTCAAGATAGGCCATCACTAGCAAGTCAACAGGGGTTCAACTCCCTGCACCCTCATCAATCTGCTGTTTGGCAATAGCTTCAGTGCCGGAAGCAGACATATATCCTCTTGCAGTGACAAAGTAGACAGAGCTTTTACCAGTGCAGGAGATATTGCTGATTAGTTAATTGTTAAAGGGAACCTGTCATCACCGAAACACCCCCTGAACTAGAGTAAGTGTTGTATAGTGTAAGTGATGCTGAATCCGAATATGTAAGTTTTATCTTCATACTCACTTCCATTCCGACGCTGTGCTCCCACAAACCTGCAGTAAAATGCACTCACTGGACTCTTCTTTGAGTCCTCTCCATTATATAAGTGAGCACTGGAGTCCAGTGAGTGCATTTTACTGCAGGTTTGTGGGAGCACAGCGTTGGAATGGAAGTGAGTATGAAGATAAAACTTACATATTCGGATTCAGCACCACTTACACTATACACCGCTTACTCTAGTTCAGGGGGTGTTTCGGAGATGACAGGTTCCCTTTAAAGGGGTTGTGTCACTTCAGCAAGTGGTATTTATCATGTAGAGAAAGTTACTACAAGCCACTTACTAATTTGTTACTATCCATATTGCTTCCTCTGCTGGATTGATTAACACTGCTCATTTCCATGGTTATGACCACCCTGCAATCCATCAGTGGTGGTCGTGCTTGTACACTATAGGAAAATGTGGCAGCCTCTCTGGTGGCCAGGACTGTGGGAGCTCATATAGGCTTCAGTTTTAATTTTACATTCTTAAAATAAAACTAATGCAAATGTTATCTTACCTTCAAGGATATTAAGAATGAAGCTGAGAAGAGCTCCCCCTGCTGGCGGTGGAGGTGTATACAATATGTAGTTTCCCAGAGACACATTTAATGGTCTTACGATTTGTGCTTTGTAATTTGTTAAGTCTTCAAGTGTGAGATTGCTTTCTAATGGCAAAATAAGGTAAAGAAAATTATCATTATTAGTTATTAAGAGCTAATAAAAATGAAAAAAAGGAAGAGCAGAAAATATGCTGAATTGAAGCATTGGTCACAAGAGATGTGCAAACAGGCACATCTCAGCTGCAGCCACCCACTGGCCTCAGCAGTCACGTCATATACCATTGAGTCCTGTGATTGGCTGCAGTGGTCACATGCTCTCAATGGGATGTAAGTCAAGAACATCAGCAGCGCTGGATAGGAGGAGATATAAACCAGTTAGTATTATTTCTTTTATTGTTTTAACTTTTTTTTTTTTTTTTTAACTGGGGCAACCCCTTTAAGGTCTCTAAAAGCAAGTTGTCAGCTTTAGCTCACCTTGACGTCTGAGATCTTCTATCATTTTCTTTGCTATGGAACCACTATAAAAGCTGTCAACGCCTTCATCTGCTACAATCTGGAGGGTATGTGCCAGCTGGGTGAAGTTTACAGGATTTCCTGCTTTTAATACTTTTCCATCTTTACAAAAAAGCACACTAGCAGATACATACACACATCAGCATTTGCCATTAACAAGAAAGATAGCTTAATCAATAAACATAAAAAGTTAAATATAAAACAACTATAACTCGTATCAAAGTCATCATCAATATTCAAATCTGAATTAAACTCTTGTAGAGAGTATTAGGGTATGTTCACACATACCCTATTTGGCACAGATTTTGGTACATATTCTGCATCAAATCTGCATGACAGCCATAGGAAATCTACTGTGTGCGTGAAAAAGAAGTTGAACTAATGTAGGTTAAAAATCCTATGCCTAATCCACCGGAAAACCACATTTAAAAAATCTGTGTGTAAATGTTCACACTTCTAATGTGGTTTTCTCTTCAAATCCAAAATCTAGGTGAACTCACACTTGTAAATGTGGGCTAATGTGGTATCATTGAGATAATGTATAACAGTATGTAGTAAGCTCATGAGCTCCCTCTAGTGGTAGCTACAGGTAGCAAAAATAAAGGCATTTTCTGGTTTAAAAAGGTTGTCATACCCTTTAAGTGATGGTCTATCCTCGAACCCACGCTGATCACTATCTGATCAGTGTGGTCCAACAACTCGCACCCCCACCGTTCAGCTGTTCTGCTGTAACTCCCGCACCAGAACTATACAGCGCAAACATCGAGGTTCGTGTGCATGAGCCCTTATTGTGAGCCAAAACCAGGAATGGAGCCTCCACAGAGGTAAGGTATAAGGGAAAGATCTGCTCCTGTTCTGTGTTTAGAGCTGCACCTGGTATTGGCTCCTAATCACTGATGGAAATCACTGACCAACATGTGAATGAGGCATGAGGCCTAAGGGTAATTTTGCATGCTGCATTCTAATAGTATAGCTATCAGTAGCTGCTATTACCATAAAATTGCCACAAGTCTCCACCATTTTTCTCCAATTCTCTATATTCATGGCAAACCCCCCACCCCCACCCCACAAAAAAAACAAAAAAAAACAGTGATATGACTGCTCTGTGCAAATGCACCCTTAGGGCTCATGCACACGGCCATTGCCGGACCATTTTCGTATTGCGGCCCGCATGCGCACTTGATCACTTGAATGGGTCCGCAATTCCGGAGATGCGGAACGGAGGCACAAATCGGAACACCACAGAAGCACTACGGAGTTCTTCCTCTCTGGCCGTGCCTCCGCACCACTAAAAAGTAGTGCATGCACTACTTTTTTGCAGTGCGGACCGTCGGATGCGGATTGCGGACCCCATTCAAGTGAATGGGTCCGCGATCCGAATGCAGTGGCCCCACTATCAGTGCCCGTGTATTGTTGACCGCAAATTGCAGTTCGTGTGCATGAGCCCTTAGTGCCTGGGCTTGACTAACAGTTCCTAGCTAACTTAGGAAATTGGCACACCAAGCAGGGATTTTCTAGAGATAAATAATGAACGTGTTAGAAGAGGAGAACCTTGGTCTCTGCAAGTTAGCTGTTATACAAATGCTTGCAGCAAGTTGGATGATAATCTATTTTAGAAGGGTGTAGCCAATATTTTGTTAGTCTCCACTGCTTATTGGAGAAATGTGAAATGTGGTTAGAAAAATGAAAATGACCTTAGTATTATATCCATTGTATATTGACATTTTTCTAGATGTTAGTAGCAGTCCCTGTTCAATGCCTAATTGTGCCAATCACACATACAGAAGCATCCTTAATATTATCCCAAAAAATCAAAATGGAGATATTTTAGTTTTTCATGTCCTAACTCCTATCCACATGAAAATGTTTTCCACATGTCTGGTACTTACCGCAATGAGCTGTCATTTATTTGTTTTGCTGCTGCGTTTAGGTATCTGGCAAGAACATGTGAGACGTTAACGCCATTTGTCACCAATCTGATTGTAGGCTGAAAGAGGGCTTTCCAAGGCAACCGTCCATACTTCTTGTGAGCAGCCTCATATCCTCTTAGCTCTCCAGGCACTCCGATCCATTGTGCTCCTGTAAAAGACACCATTGTTTTCATTATATTTAAACCTTTGCTGAACACTCATGATTAGTGATGAGCGAACTTATGTTTTCAAGTTCGGCGTACAAGTTTCGGGTTCAGGTTATCTAAGAATTCCGTGGAGCTGTAAAAAATGAAAAGTGGAATCTGATTGGTTGCTATGGGCAACTAAGCCAGTTCTACTTTTCACAAAATCTCCCCCAAAATGCTCAAGGGGCCAGTGAGAATTAGTTATGTAAATTTATATATTGGCTGCAGCATTTTACTGCATAATTAAAGGCATCCATAGATCCAGAGATATTCCTATTGAATACTTTAATTGCTCTGCTAGATTTTCTTCAGGCTGGCAGCTCACTGGGACTGTCCTTTCTGTTGCGTCTCTCTTTCTCTGACACAGCTCAGGAGTGCCCTTTCTGTTGCGTCTCTCTTTCTCTGACACAGCTCAGGAGTGCCCTTTCTGTTGCGTCTCTCTTTCTCTGACACAGCTCAGGAGTGCCCTTTCTGTTGCGTCTCTCTTTCTCTGACACAGCTCAGGAGTGCCCTTTCTGTTGCATCTCTCTTTCTCTGACACAGCTCAGGAGTGCCCTTTCTGTTGCGTCTCTCTCTCTCTGACACAGCTCAGGAGTGCCCTTTCTGTTGCGTCTCTCTCTCTCTGACACAGCTCAGGAGTGCCCTTTCTGTTGCGTCTCTCTCTCTCTGACACAGCTCAGGAGTGCCCTTTCTGTTGCGTCTTTCTCTCTCTGACACAGCTCAGGAGTGCCCTTTCTGTTGCGTCTCTCTCTCTCTGACACAGCTCAGGAGTGCCCTTTCTGTTGCGTCTCTCTCTCTCTGACACAGCTCAGGAGTGCCCTTTCTGTTGCGTCTCTCTCTTTCTCTGACACAGCTCAGGAGTGCCCTTTCTGTTGCGTCTCTCTCTCTCTGACACAGCTCAGGAGTGCCCTTTCTGTTGCGTCTCTCTTTCTCTGACACAGCTCAGGAGTGCCCTTTCTGTTGCGTCTCTCTCTGTCATAGCTCAGGGCGCATCTTCTTCCTGCTGCAGAGCATTTGTCATGGAACTCAAATGCAGAGGCTCTGCTTCCATTACCAGAGCATCAATTGTGCATACACCACTACACTTCAGGGTATATACAACATAGTATGCTGACACATAAAACCTGCCGATTAAAATTGTAAAATAATATTTTAAAGTGCACGTACCTGGTTCAAACAGTTTTTTAGTCGCACACTGTTCTAATAAATTTGGAGGAAACACTATGGGAACAGTCTCTCTAGCATTGATGACCTCCACTGTTCCTGAAGATAACAGATGAATATAGACTTTACTCTGTGTAATACATCAATGTGTAATGAACTGTATCATAGACAATAACTTACAATAAATTGCAAATCTTTATAATTATTTTCATAAGACTGAGCAATTGCCTCTGACAAGGAATCTAGCCCAGGGGTGCACAACCTGCAGCCCGGGGGTCCTATGTGGCCTTCAATATCATTCTGTGTGGCCCCCAACCATCTGGAAACAGACATGCATGTCTACATATGTCTTGTGGCTGCTCACAAGCATTTTTAATGTATTCTCCCATTAGATGGGAATCCTGGAGTTGAAACCAGACATTTATAGTATATACGGTATACACAATACATCATAAATACAATATTACAGTTGGTAATACCCCTTTAACTTTTATTTTCAGCCCTTGGGATTCCTTCAGTCTGACAATGTGGCCCCAGAAAAGGCTGTGCACCCCTGATCTAGCCCAATGATCTGCTGATAGTTTTTAGTCTGGTTTCTGAAACCCCAGGAAATCGTATGTTCTCATTAGAGGAAGTTGTGGCCAGACATAAATCTTGTGAAAATGTAATATTACGTGACAGCCATTCCAATGGAAAAACTTGTAATGCACAGATGGACCAATTCCGCCATAGCTGAAGCTACTGAGTGTCTACTGAGTGTTACGCCATTTGCCATATGGTATAAATATTATCATATTTTAATAGTACAGGCGTTTTTTGATGTGGCGATGCCTATGATGTTTTTTTTATTGTTTATTTTAATTTTGGGAAAAGGGAGGTAATTTGAACTCATATTTTTTTCTTTTTACTTTAGGTGACTGTAACTAGCAATTGACAAATCACATTCTGTGATGGGTATTTATCCATCACAGAAAACACCATTCACTGTATTCCAGTACAGTGCTGCCACCTGCAGGCCTCTATTGGTATATATTTGTGATTGGTATCAAAGTCTGTTTGAAGCTATGAGCTACGTATCACAGGCACATAACAGCTTCCCCGATCTCAGCTAGGGAAGGCTGTTACAGATGCCGGAACTCCCACATCTTCACCACTCAGATACCGTGGTCACATTTGACCACGGCATCTGAGGGATTAAATGTCTGCGATCGGCCTTAAGACTTATCAGACATTCGCCCAGGGCCTCTGCTATTAGGAACAGCAGAAACCCAGTGGCTATGGCGCCAGCTGCACTTACAAGCGAGCTCCATCTTTAATGTGCCGTCTTCTGATGGGCATGTACAATGGAGGTCGCCAAGGGTGCTGTACACATTAAAAAGGGGTTCAAGCAGATAACATAAGAGAAACAATATACATGAGCTTAATGAGGTTCTCCAGGAATTGTTATTAATGGCTGCCATCAACTCATCCCAAACCAAAGGTACTGTATAGATGGAGAATAGTAGAGGTCCCAGGACAGAGCCTTAAGTGACAATAACAGAGAGAGGTAGGATGTGAGCGGAAGACACTTATGAGGTAATTAATCAAACTGGTGTAAAGCAGAACTAGCTTAGTTGAACAATCACTAGTAGAGGTGCACTGTGGCGGTAATGCAATTGACTTTATATTTTGACTTTCGCCAATATATTCTTATATCAAGAACATACCAGAGCCCAAGCACCGCGTCAAGGTATCTCAGAGTGGCTCGGGACCTAACACTAACCTACCTTGCAGTTGGGTAATTGCGGAAGGAGCATATAGGCCGACACACAGCAACCTACTCCTAGTTACCTCCAGCGTGAAATCACACATACAATGGGAGGAGGGAGGAGACTATGAGCCCCACCTACCAATGACTCATGTGACTCAGGCTACACAGGTGCACCAGAATGTTACCATAAGATGTAAGTAATGGTACATTCAGACCTGGAGTTGCCACACCTCCAGGTATAAATGTTCAAATACAATCACAGAAGAAAACGTGGTCTAAAATGGCAGAAAATTGCTCAGACCCCATATGCTGTTGCGCATATCAAACCGGGGGAGCAATTCCTGCACATGTGGTCCGTTGCTAACAGCAATCCCCAGCAAAAATGCATACAATAAAGGATGCCTGCAGCGGACCACATGTATCACAAAACCATCCTACACAAGGTAACACATTGTGTGGATGTGGCAAACTATATAATCAAACAATCACTAGTAGAGGTGAACTAGCTTAGTTGCCCATAGCAACCAATCAGAAAGGAGCATTTTCCAAAGGAGCTGTCAAAAGGTGGAATATGATTGGTTGCTATGGATAACTAAGCAGTTCTTCTTTACACCAGTTTGATAAATGACCCCATAAATGTTGTGAGGCTTCGTCAGCTAGCTAATCATAGAGGAACATGGACATAGAGGAAGGGTTGGGGATGGTTTTCTAAGAATGGGTTTAACGGATGCATGTTGCAATGAAGCAGGGAAGATGAAAGTGATTAGTTATGGGTTAAAAAGATGGGTTATGGTTACAATATATACAGTATCAAGGGTTGGGATGAGGTAAGATTAGGTGAAGTGCACGGGTGGTAAAGTTCACGTAGAGCAGGGTGGTTTTCATACCAGAGAAGCAAGTTTTGGAGAAAGAGTACTGAGTTACTGTGTAGAGGGGTTGGACGGATTTTCTAATGATGTTGAGCTTGTGTTTAAAAAATAAGTCTTCAGCTGAGATGAGAGATATGGGAAGGTGCACAAGGGGATGGATTATGGAGTTTAAAGTGTTAAATAATTGGTTTAGTGATAATATTTGAAAGCAGTGAAGTAGTCCTGTTTAGCAGTGAATGCAGACTTGCAGGGTCAGATCATCATACTCAAGGTCCTGCTATACAACTTTATTAGGGGAACCTCAGGGGTGGAATCTGGCCGTTTCTCCCGAATCGGTTGTTAAAACAATAGTAGGATCAGAGAACTATGGAAAAGCTGGATGCCGACCAGAATCCCCACCTTCAGTTAAAACACTTTAAAGAGGACCTGTAACCTCCACTGACTTGTCTACTTGCATTTCCCATGTAATAACTCTGAAGTACCTATTCTTTTGACTCTGTGTTGTCCCATTTGTTTATCATTTCTTTTAGCAGTTATGAATAAATTGTTAGCAGTTTGCAATGAAGGCCCAGCTTGGTGTTTCACAGTGATAGCAAGTATGCTATATTTTGGTGCATAGAAAGTTGCTCTTGGTATACTCCGAGACAATATACAAGTCTTAGTAATGTTCCCAGTATATCTTGGAGGAGAACTTTGTTTGTATGTAATAAAGTCTTCCTTGGATTGCGTTTTCATCTAAGGGCTCATGCACACGAACGTATTTTCTTTCCGCATCCGTTCCGGTTTTTTTGCGGACCGTATGCGGAACCATTCACTTCAATGGGTCCGCAAAAAAAACGGAAGGTACTCCGTGTGCATTCCATTTCCATAGGTCCGTTTTTCCGTTCCGCAAAAAAGTAGAACATGTCCTATTATTGTCCGCATTACGGACAAGGATAGTACTGTTCTATTAGGGGTCAGCTGTTCCGTTCCGCAAAATACGGAACGCACACGGACATCATCCGTATTTTTTGCGGATCCGTTTTTGTGGACCGCAAAATACATACGCTCGTGTGCATGAGGCCTAACACTGATCTGCAACCCCAGAAACTTGCCTTAAAGGGAATGTGTCATCAGAAAATGAACTGCTGTTTAAATCACTTTTTTTTTTACGTTTAACATATTCTTAAATAATTTTTTGTGTTATTTTTAATTTCCCATGTCACTTTTTATATGTAAACTAAAACCAAAAATCCTGCAGTTTTTGCACTGGCCACTATGTTTAATAATTGGCGCCACTTCTTGACTTGTACAGATCACTTTACTGCAATTACATTTTTTGCAAGATTCGTATGCTAGGACTACTTATTTATTTGTCAGATTCTTTTGTGCGAGAGAGGCACAATTGAGTTGAGAGTTGAAGTGGCAACACTGTGAAGCAACACTGTGAAGCAAAAATATGAGTGATAAAACAGATGAAAACATCCGGTGTCGGGGGAAACGGGAGAAGCCAATGGCAGGCAGTGATGGGGACAAGCCTCCCTAGCGTCACCCGCAATGCTAGGGAGGCTCGTCCACATCACTGTCTGCCATTGGCTGCTTCGCCCTGACACCAGATGTTTTCAACCGTGCACAGGGAGAATCAGCTGCGGCTGTGCTGGGACCAGGAGTGGCGCAGGAAGCCAGGTAAGTAGATTCAGTGTGAGGGGCCCGGCATATGGGGGAGCATATCCTCAGATAACCCCTTTAAGGTTCAGCAAGGGTGCACTAATTTATGGACTGGGGAAAGTTGAGAGAGTGGATAAGAATGTGAGGATATTGTGGTAAAAAAGTAGAAGAGAAGAGTTTTACAGGTTAGATAGTAGACAGCCCGATGACAATAAGGTCTTCTGTGTGTCCCTCTTTGTGAATGGCCGTGAAGTACCACTATAAGAAGCCAGAGGAGTGAGGAAGTGATATGAATTTGGAGGCAATGAAATGGCGTCTGTCAGTTGGGAAGTTGATGTCACCCAAGATATTTGAAAGAAAAAGTAGGAGCCAGATGATGAGGTGGTCAATAAAGGTAGTGGTAAAGCCTGAAAAACAGTAGATGATGGCTACTAGAGGTTGGAACTCTAGTAGGTTTGAGGTGAGTGTTGACATAACATGGTTTCTGCCCAGTAAAAAAACAACATTTTAGTTCTCTTATGTGCTCATTGTGTTGTGTTGTGTTGTGGCAGTGCCAGCTGGAAAGATCCAGTTTTCCTTTTGAAGTGTAGTAGTGTTTTACAACCAGACCCACAGAGATTACCAGGTGGGTCAGCAGCCTGCAGTCCCAAATCCCGGGAAAGTGCTTACAAGAGAAACTGTGCTCTGTAGAGCATATAGGTAGATGGTAAGCAATTCAGCTAATTACATGCTCTGCCTCTAATGTCACCAGATGTAAGGCAGCTATCCTATAACTCAATGTTTGACCTTTTAAACAGGAAGTGAGGCATGAATTCAATAATAACTAAGCCAGCACCTCATCTGCAGAGAGCTGTTTGCCCCTCATCAGTGCAGAGCAGAGAGTACTGGCTTAACTTGATGAGAAGCCTAGGTTAGAATTCAGGTGATACTATATCTATTTATGTAGAGTGCCATAATCGGCTTGAGAAATCTGATAGGACAGTACATGCAATCCTAAGCTAGGCCTCTCACCCAATTAAGCTAGTAGTCTTTGCTCTGAACTGATGAGGGGCAATCACCCCAAAACAGTTGTCTGCAAATGAGGTACTGGCTTAGTTATTATCCAAGTCATGCCTCAAGGCCTGTTTAAAAGGTTAAACATTGCATATTCTCTTCCCTTCCCTAGATTTCCAGAGGGGCATTGCCTGGCCTAAAAGACTCCTCACACTGATTAGGCACTCTCCATAAGGACATGGCTGAGCAGCGTGACAGTAATGGGAAGCAGGATCACATCTCTCATCCCCATTCCTGTCATGCTGGTTTCTGCAATACAATAGATGGAGCGATCATGCATGAGATACATATGCCATCATTCTGAGCTCAGAATGTGAAGTTAATACAGTTGCTGATGTACAGTGTAGCAAGGCCCTGCCTTCTTCACCCCCTTAGCAGCTGTACAAGGGAAGGCAACCCATTCAAGTCATATTCGGTTGTACAGGTTGTTGGAGGTCATTCTTAAATCATTCTCAGAGAACCCTTTTAACATTGATGGTGTTACTTTTCAACCTTTTATATTTTTCAGATATAGCACTATTTTCATTCTGGTGCTGCATCTGGTACAACAGTTTAGGGTATGAAAAAAGGAGAAGTCACAGCACTTTACCAGGCTCCATACCTGTTTCATTTTAATGATTAAGGGGAGTCCCTTAAAAGGGGTTGGTCACTTTCTGGCTACTTCTGACCAATGGGTTTATAAGACGACTATATGACACTTAGTAATATAGTCTTTGTTGCTATTCTGTGATGTTTGCTATATTTCGTAAGCCATGACCCTTAGTTAGGCAAATCTTTTGTGCTGTCCACATGGAGACCCTGTCCATAAGATGGCCGCTGATCGAGGGCCATGTGACCAGGTAAATCACCTCCACATGATGTCTCCTGCACCTGAACTAAACTCCCAACAAATGGCAGGTTCAGGTTATTTGAATCAACGAGACATCACATGAAGGTGATTTGCCTGGTCACATGACCACACTTCAGCAGCCATTTTATGGACAGGACCTCTGTATGCACAAAAGACTCAACAAACAGGTGGGCATACCTTATGAAATATAGAAAATGGTGCAGAATATCAACAACGACTACAGTACTATCAGTAAGTATAGTCATCTTACAAACACACTGGTCAACAGTAACTAGAAAGTGGCTAACCCTTGCAGGATAACAGGCCGAACTAGACGTACAGATGTATTTTTTTGGCCTTATAAACTATGTTACTATGTTACTAAGACAGAACCTTAAGATTACATATAGAAGATATGTTCTACGGGATCATAAATGTTAGAGAGGACTTGCCACCTTTAACTTGTAACATCTTTTAGATGCATTTTAAGCCCACACACACACACACAAAGCTATATGTACAAAGATGATGCTACGGCAAGTAAAACACACAGGTATTTATGTATTATTGCTAAAAAAAAATTCATATGGATGTTATATATTGGTTGCATGTTTACATGCTTTATATTGATTCCAAGATTTAGACATAAATTAACCCGGAGATGCTTTCACTTTTATATATATCCAACACGCTTCAAATAAAATGACTTACTTGTAGAGGCATCATAAATAGTAAAAATGACTCCTCCTCCAAGACCCATACTCTGCGGATGTATCACAGACGTACAAAGCAGAGCAGCGATTGCACCATCCACAGCAGAACCTCCTTGCTTCAAGATGTCTCTAAGAGAAAAAAATGTTCCAATGACCCATATAGTTTAAATGTATTCACTAAAATTTCTTTCCTTGAGTCCGAAGGCAGCACACAAAGTTAATAACCTCTTTCTCCCAGCTAGGACAGAAGAAAACAAGACACCATCAGCCTTAAAGGGCATCTGTCAGCAGTTTTGTATCTATGACACTGGCTGACCTGTTGCATGTGTGCTTGGCAGCTGAAGACATCTGTGTTGGTCCCATGTTCATATGTGCCCACACTGCTGAGAAAAATGATGTTTTAATATATGCAAATGAGCCTCTAGGAGAAACAGGGGCGTTGTCATTACTCCTAGAGGCTCTGCTCTCTCTGCAACTGCTATGCTTTCTCCACTTTGATTGACAGGACCAGACCTGATCACGTTTACACTGCCTGGTACTGTCAATCAAAGTGCAGAGGGCATGGCAGTTGCAGAGAGAGCTAAGCCTTTATAGGTGTAATGTTAATGCTTCCGTTGCTCCTAGAAGCTCATTTGCATATATTAAAACTTCATTTTTCTCAGCAATGCGGGCACATATGAACATGGGACCAACACAAATGTCTTCAGCTGCTAAGCGCACATGTAACAGGTCAGCCAGTATCATAGGTACAAAACTGCTGACAGATGCCCTTTAAACAACAGAGTAATTAGCCAACCATGTACCAGCATCCATATTATAAAATGCACAGAGACAATAACCACATCTGTATATATGCAACGATAACCAAGTTTAATAAGGAAGGGAAACTGTGCGGCACATGAAGCACAGCAAACAATACAGAATGATAAGTAAGGGAAATAAAGTAAAAACTTAAAGGGAACCTGTCATCTCCGAAACACCCCCTGAACTACAGTAAGCGTTGTATAGTGTAAGTGATGCTGAATCCGAATATGTAAGTTTTATCTTCATACTCACTTCCATTCTGACGCTGTGCTCCCACAAACCTGCAGTAAAATGCACTCACTGGACTCCAGTGCTCACTCACATAATGGAGAGGACTCAAAGAAGAGTCCAGTGAGTGCATTTTACTGCTGGTTTGTGGGAGCACAGCGTCAGAATGGAAGTGAGTATGAAAATAAAACTTACATATTCGGATTCAGCATCACTTACACTATACACTGCTTACTCTAGTTCAGGGGGTGTTTCGGAGATGACAGGTTCCCTTTAAACATCACCAGGTTCTAGTACTTTTCTGTCACAGGATTCCTCCATCTCAGACAACCTATCTTGGCAATAATGTTTCACAAACGTACTAGTTGAAGACCAAGTCAGTGTTTGACAGATGTGGTCCAACGCAACAAATCTCCTTTCTGCTCAAGATGTAGAAACTGCCCTTGTACAGTGTGCTTTTAGATTGGCAGGGACTGGATCATAACAAAAGGAAATAGTATCTCTAATCAAACATAATAAGGTTTGGAAGAAAATTCCCGAAAAAGTCCCAGAAAGATACTTGACATCTGAAGTGTTATAATTCAAGCTTTTTGTTAAAACTGTCTTTCAGAAACTGAAGAAGGAATGTGAACTCCAATGATGAAAGACCTTCATAATTAGACCATGTAGACTTTCTCCAAACCCTTCCAAAAACCAGAAGGCACTGTTACACAGGTAAATTATCAGAGCAATTATCAGGTATATCTGCCCTGTGTAATGATGCTGCGAACACACAATGAACAGATGCTCAGATTCCTCATCAGTAGAGATGAGCAAATCTATTCGTCGCTTCGTAGATTCGTATTGAATCATGGAAATTTTCAGCTGGATTTCTTTGGATTCGCTTCGTATTATTCGTAAATCTTCGCAAAATTTAACATGCTAACGATACATACGATACGTATGAAACGTAAGTAACGTAAGCATTCTGCGTGAGGTGGGACAATGACAATACACCCACACAAGAGCGCGAAAGTGAAGATACGCCCCCCTCAGAACTGGAAAAAAACAGCCTGGCCCACCGGGATCTAACTTTTTTGCACGTATAGGGAGTGAAGACTCCTCCCTCAGTACTCCACCCTCCTCTGAAGTCTGAACCAGTTTAGACCAGTGATGACCTCAGAGCAAGAGGCAAGCATCATGGCAAAAAAAACAGCTGCATCCAAATTGGAACAAGATGTATTTTGGGGACGACTTACCTGAACCACCACCCGCTCAAGACATCAGGGTGTCACAACTCTGCCAGAGAAACCCAGCTTCAGTGCCTATGTCTTCCTTACCACCTGCTGAGGTTGCTGTTGCTGCAACTCGCGAGGCGGCTGGAGCGTCTGCTTTGGCTCGTGCGGCTGGAACGTCTGCTTTGGCTCGTGTGGCTGGAACGTCTGCTTTGGCTCGTGCGGTGGAGGTGGCTGGAGCGTCCACTTCGCCGCCCAGGAGGAGATCCACCCCTTCCATACACCAGAACCCAATTGTTCCACCATCTGTGGCGGCCTCTGATTCCTGGACTGCCAGCACCACCACCACAGTCCTTACAGCTGGGTCAGCTGACCACGTTATCGTTCACCTTCCAATCCACGGTGGTCCACCAATACCAGCTGCCGTGGAAGATGAAGCCAGCAGCAGCCAGGGAAGCTGGGGCTTCTTTCCTGGATGCAACCTTTCCGGAACTGCTGCAGCCGGAAGTCCTTGCCCCTGCTGTCCCGGCAGGAGCATCCGGAAAAGCGGAAATGGCTGTAGCGTGCGTCACCACCACCCGGACCCGGTCAAGTCCAACTTCAGTAAGAAGAGGGCACTGGAGTTCCACCACTGCAGCTAGCATGGTCTACAAAAGGCAGGAGCGTCCTCTGATGAGCTTCAGCAGCAGCTCGAGCGAGGAGGAATTCAGGTCCCTCATATGAGGAACCCAACTACTGGCAATGTCAAGGACACTGCAGGAGGACCTATGGGAGCCACACCATCGACTGCACCTGACGGCTGAGATGCTAGTTGGCAGTTGTTTTTGCTTAGTTTCTGTTGCCCCCGTTTGACTCTCACCCAGATGGGCATGGCTGTCAGGACTCCCCCCATTCTGCAGAAAAGTCCCAGTTGCGCCTAAGCACACTTATTTTCCTTTTTACCCCCTTCTCAGGTTATTTGGGAGCCCCCTTTTCCAAAAGGGTTCTCTATTTACTGCTATTCTCTATTATCCATGTGAATTACACATTACCTGTTTGGATTACAATTTTACCTCATGTGGATTACAATTTAATTTTGCAATATGTGTTCCAGACAGACAGTGTTTTATCATGCAAACTAGGAACCATAAGGAGAGACTCAAACGTATATCTGAGCCTTTTATG
This sequence comes from Rhinella marina, assembly GCA_900303285.1. NCBI lineage: Eukaryota > Metazoa > Chordata > Amphibia > Anura > Bufonidae > Rhinella > Rhinella marina. The sequence goes on from ONZH01030531.1 coordinate 246,580, forward strand.
CTTGCAAATGTGAAATTGATTGCACTAAAATATTTGCATACTTATGTCTTTGCTGTAATTAGCCACACTGTTTTTAATGCTTCAGCACTTTAGCCCATTGCGTGTATTCTTTTTCTGGTACTGCAATGTGTCCTATTATGCACTTATTTTACGGTGTTTTTAGTAAATTATTCACTTATTGATAGCTAGCAGCAGTGAGCACCTCATTTTTCTAGTTCATATGGACTGCCTCTAAAGACTGTACGCCTTGGCCTAGCCTCGTGCGTATGACGCATTCGCGTGTGAATAGTACACTAAGGATTCGTGATTTGGGCAGGAATGTTCGCAAAACTACATTTTGTTTTTTTTTACGTAGATTCGACTAATAAGTTCGTTGTAAATATTTTGACAAAAATTTGGCGAAGCAAATTTTGAATGATTCGCTCATCTCTACTCATCAAGCTGCAAGCAGGCACGCAGATGTAATTTCTGTGGGTCTGGATAGCAACACCCCTCTTGTGATAAGTCTTGACTCATTGAAAGCTTCCTATATTGACCTCTTGTGAGTTGTAACACAAGAGGAAACCAGCTTCTGCAAGGCAAAAACAGAATAATCACTAAAGCTGACACCATCTCCAGCAGATTTTTTTTTTCAGAACTCTAGTAATAAGAGGTAGAGGGGGAAATAGATGCAGTAGATCAGCAGAGAACTCCAACTGATGGAGCGTCATCTAGGGTTTCCAGGTGCCCTTGTGGGGACAGAGAGCAGATCTCTGGGAATTGGTGTTTTCTGCTTTAGCGATGACATCGATGTCTGGAACTCTAAACCTGGTTGTTATTCGGCTGAAGAGCTTCCTGTTAAGGCTACACATCTCTAGCTTGAGATTTGCAGCTAAGCCAATGTGCTGAGGACATTCTGCTGACCTTTTATGTGTATGGCTGACAAGGCTGGAGAATTGCTCTCGGCCCAGGATTTTATAGAGTGGGAAAGATACATAAGAAGGACACTTATGGTACACCCTGTTTGTTTAGGTAATGAACCGTGTCTGGATTGTCTGACCGTATGAGCATCTTGTGACCCTGGAGATCCAAATCAAAAGGGCCGGATTGAAAAGCTTTTAACTCTTTTCAGTTGGAGAGCATCTTCCTCTTCTCTTGAGACTACTTGCACTTGACCCAATTCTACTGTCATATGACATGTACTGTTGAAATAACTTGTGGGGATAGATTCAGGGATCTCCCCAGGAAAGATGACCTGTGTGAAGTCACTAATTCAGGTCCCCTGTCACTACTTCTTGGATCTGAAATATGCAAAATAACCTTGGAGCCCCAGTTATGGGTCTTTAATACAGTGAAAGCCAGATATCCCTCCATGGGAAGGAAAACCAAGCAAAGGGGTGTCCCCAGGGGCGTTGCTAGGGTCTCAAAAGATCCAGGGCTCAAGCCCCAATATATATGTGCCATATTCTTGAAATATCCACCCTGTCCTCTCCCCCCCACATACACACATCCCCTCTATGCTCCTCCTCCAGGCACCATCGCTCTTGGTTTAGCGCTTTGTGTGTGCTCCTATGTGCAATACGTCCTGGAGCTGTGCGCTGCCAGGACATAGTGCAGCATTAGTGCCGCCACAGTGTCCGCCCACCTACAATGAGCACCCCCATCCTCCACAATATCTGCCCACCTACACAGAGCACCCCCATCCTCCACATTATCTGCCCACCTACACAGAACACCCCCATCCTCCACAATATCTGCCCACCTACACAGAGCACCCCCATCCTCCACAATATCTGCCCACCTACACAGAGCACCCCCATCCTCCACAGTATCTCCCCTCATAGACTGAACACCCCCATACGCCACAGTATCTCCCCTCAGACACTGAGCACCTCCATCCTCCACAGTATCTCCCCTCATACACTGAGCACCCCCATCCTCCACAGTATCTCACACACTGAGCACCGCCATCCTCCACAGTATCTCCCCTCATACACTGAGCACCCCCATCCTCCACAGTATCTCCCCTCATACACTGAGCACCCCCATTCTCCACAGTATCTCCCCTCATACACTGAGCACCCCTATCCTCCACAGTATCTCCCCTCATACACTTATCACCCCCATCCTCCAGAGTATCTCCCCTCATATACCGAGCACCCCACCAGCATCTCCCATCATGTACTGAGCACCCCATCTCCCCTCATGTACTGAGCACCCCCCCATCTCCCATCATGTACTGAGCACCCCCCATCTCCCCTCATGTACTGAGCACCCATCTCCCCTCATTTACAGAGCCCCCCCTCTCCCCTCATTTACAGAGCCCCCCCTCTCCCCTCATTTACAGAGCACCCCCCCCACACACACCGAATCCCCCCCCTCTCCTCATACACTGCACATCCCTCATGCTCAGGCTCCAGCACATTTACATGATAGTATATACTCACTGTGAAGAAGTTCCTCACAGGTCAGATGCCTGAATCCTCTCCGGATAAGCCCCGCCTCTTTCCTCATGCTGCTCCACATAGACCTCAGTGTCTTGTCCTCCTCACACTGGCCCCGCCTCCTAGCCTGACGCCCTCCCACAGTGTGTAGGAGGAGGCTCTGATTAGTGCAGCAGCAGCTCTGAGAGAAGCCTGCTGACTGCTGCTCCACCAATCAGCATTGGTATTGCAGAAGAGAGGGAGGAGCACTGCTTGTCTCCTTCTCTCTGCGGAAGTATTACTATATCACCCTGTGCCTTGCAGCTGCTGTAACATTCGGGGCTCTGGACAAAACATCAGGGGCTCAAGCCCCGAATATTTTGACCTGGCGACGCCCCTAGGTGTCCCCATTTAAGAGATCACCAGATCCACCATATTAAGGGGTCCTTATGTAAAAATCCAGCTCTGTTATAAGCCTTAACCAGTTATACCATCCACTGACAGCTGTTTCAAGGTGTTGCCCCTCATCAGTGTGGAGTAGGATACTGGCTAACCAAGAGCAATGCTGTGGAACATCGTTTAAGAGTCTCAACACAGCAACAAAGCTCCCTGGGAAAATATGGTGGATCTGGTGATCTCTTAAATGGGGACACCCCTTTGCTTGGTTTTCCTTCCCTGGAGTGTGTCTGGCTTTCACTGTGTTGAAGACCTGTGTTGAAGATAACTGGGGCTTCACGACTACTATGCATATTACTGTTTTCCAGGGAGCTTTGCACTTTGGATTGCTGTGTTGAGACTCTTAAATGATGCTCCACTGTGTTTTTTGCAGCTGGTCTCCCCGAGATCAGCTATTGTTTTGATGGATCTGAGATGGGATTGTACCCAGGAGAATCATCATCATTTTGCATGCCATACTCAATCAATGCACATTGTTTTTCAGGTTGCAGATTTTCTGAAGAGAGTGACTGATAGACATGCTGATGGAATCTAAAATTAACCTCCAGAAGTCATACTTCCTCTTTGGCAAAAGATGGGATTTATTGTAATTCAGGATAAACCTCAGATTGGCCAGAGTTCGAACAGTAAGGTTCAGGTGATCCAGCAAGATACTCGTAGACGGTGCTCTCAGTCATTCAGTTATGGAATGATATATACCCCTTCCAAAATACAGCAATCACCACTACAATCTTGAAGAATGAAAGGCAAGCAGGTAAATTGGAGATGTCTGGTTGAGTTCCCTCTGCAGACTGTCACCCTGGGAATCTTCTGTGATACTGCCACATGAAAATAAGCATCGCTGATGTCTATTGTCACCATACTGTACCCCTCCTGTAGAATGGGGATGGCTGACCTTATGGATTCCATTTTGAATCAAGTCTTCATGATTTTGTTTTAAAAAAAAAGTAAGATTCATGACCAATCTCCAGCCTTTGTCTTGTTTGGTGACTGGGAAGACTCTTGAATAAACTCCTGAGCCTCTTTGATGAAACAGGACATCTTCTAACGCACATTTTTCCCAAATTCCTGTAAAAGGAATACTGGATTTTTTCCTGGATTTAAGAAGAAAGAATTGGAAGGAACTTGAATTCTGTATAGTAGCCCCTTGATAGTGTTGAACGGTCCCAGGATTCTGAACTGATGCTGTGCCATTCTGTAGATAGTTTATGAAAGCGAACCCCCACAGCTGGTATGCACTTGGCACCATAAATCTTCCTGAACCCCGGAATCCTCCTAGGAAGCACATATATCACAAGCATCCTGCTCCAAATGACCTGGAAGATGCTACCTGCACTGAATATAGAACCTATGCTTGGACTTCCTTGTTCTCTTTCCCCTGATATGCTGGACATTTGGAAAAACAGAGATATAAGCAAGCAGCCCACAGAGAATCCACATAATCCAGAGGTCTTCCATGGGAAAAGCATTGTACCATACATCCTGAGAGGAGATGCAGCCTGGGAGTGTACTGGAACTCAACAAATGGAAGGTGCTATATTTAAAATTCAAGCTTTGTTATGAGAACCCCCATGACCTCCACCGCCATGCAGAAAACTCACCCCCTCGGGAGAAGGTGCTGCAGTAAAGCGGGGTGCTTCAGTAGGACGCGCAGACATAGCCACAGTAAATTCCTCCTTTGCAAATGGCTCTCCACTAATGCTAATAGCTTGCCTAGACAAAGAAGCAGAGGAAGAGAAAGTGAACACACCAGGGATCCTCCCAGGTTTACACTTAGCTGACCGGACAGCATAAAATAAGAAAACTTGGTTATTGTCTCAAGGACTTTTTATAGTATGGATGCTGATGCATAATTGGCAAATTACTCTGGTATTTAAAGGCTAATGCTGTCTTTGTTTCTTCTTCCTAGCTTGGAGAAAGAGGTTATTAACCCCTTTTCATGTGCTGCCTGAGAATGATATGGAAATTATGTATTTTCTTTGATTTGTTTAAACTAGGAATATTTTGTTTGTCTGACATCAGACCCGAAGCATGTTGGAGGCAAGGCATATGCTGTCTGCATTTCTTCAGTAGATACTTCACTTAAATGTGCAAGAAGAATAGCTGTGATAATCATTTATAATACCAACTCTTCTTCATAAACAACAGAGTAATATAAAGCATGATCAAACTGATCAAATGGAGACTTCAACATCAAGGCTTTTGTGTCGGAGCAGTGTGAATATGACGTTTTATTTTGCCAGATTCTGTCCTTCAAGTGTTCAGAAGGCAAAGCTTCACAGTGAAGTGCTGTCTGCATTGAGCTGCATCATAGCCCTTCTCCTCTCCTCCGACAGCTGTAGTGCTTTTCTGGCTGGATGCTACAGCTGTCAACTGAATCACACCCGCCTAGGGCAACCATTGTCTGCATGATTTTGTGGCAAAATTGTGCACCCATTGACTGCTGCAAATGGGCAGATCTTGGCCATGAAGGTTCAGCTGCATCAGATGGTCCTACTTTTAGAGTTGGTGCTCATGTCTTATCCCGGCGCTACTGTAATAGGAATATTGTACAGATGATTTCTGGAATTTGCTACCCAGTTTATCAAATATTTAATTACAGTAGACTTAACTGTCTGTAACATAGTAACTTAGTTTGTAAGGCTAAAAAAAGACATCTCTTCATCCAGGTCATCCTGTCATCCTGCAAGTTCATTCAAAGGCAAAAAAAATTAGTGTGAGATAGAAGCCAATTTTCCTCATATTAGGGGAAGAAAATTTCTTCCCGATTCCAATCAGGCAATCAGAATAACTCCCTGGATCAACGACCCCTCTGTAGTAACTATAACCTGTAATATTATTACCCTCCAGAAATACATCCAGGCCCCTCTTGAACTCTTTTAGTGAACTTACCATCACCACCTCCTCAGGCAGAGAGTTCCATAGTCTCACTGCTCTTACCATAAAGAATCCTCTTCTATGTTTGTGTACAAACCTTTTTTTTCCTCTAGATGAAGAGGATGTCCCCTCGCAGGGGCGTAGCAATAGGGGAAGCAGGGGAAGCAGCTGCTTTGGGGCCCAGACCCACAAGGGGCCCCCTCAGGAGGGAGACTAAAAGATTTTATTGTCAGGCCCCCCTCAACAGTATTATACAATGACATTATATACAGTGACACTATAGAAAGCGGATGGAGCGGCTGTCAGGCCTTGTCTGGGAGAGCTCAGTCTTGACTAGCCACAAGAGTGAGGGTTGCATGTGAGTTCGGGGTTGCGAGGAAGTTTCTGGGGGGGCCCCATTCAAAAATTTGCTGTGGGGCCCAGTTAGTTGTAGTTACGCCACTGTCCCCTCGTCACAGTCACAGTCCTGGGGATAAATAAATGATGGGAGAGATCTCTGTACTGACCCCTGATATATTTATACATAGTTATTAGATCTCCCCTCAGTCGTCTTTTTTCTAAAGTGAATAACCATAATTTTTATAATCTTTCTGGGTACTGTAGTCCACCCATTCCAGTTATTACTTTAGTTGCCCTCCTCCTCCCTCTCCAGCTCTGCTATGTCTGCCTTGTTCACAGGAGCCCAGAACTGTACACAGTACTCCATGTGTGGTCTGACTAGTGATTTGTAAAGTGGCAGGACTATGTTCTCATCACGGGCATCTATGCCTCTTTTGATGCAACCCATTATCTTATTGCCTTGGCAGCAGTTGCCTGACAGTTTAATTCCTTTTCCATGTCAGTGTTACCCAGTGTTTTACCATTCAGTATGTACTGGTGACTTGCATTATTCCTTCCCATATGCATAACCTTACATTTGTCAGTGTTAAACCTCATCTGCCACTTCTCTGCCCAAGCCTCCAGTCTATCCAGATCCATCTATAGCAGTATACTGTCCTCTTCTGTGAAAATTACTTTACACAGTTTAGTGTCATCTGCAAAAATTGATATTGAGAAAGTTATTTACCCACATACAGACATTTTTTCATATATTAACCTTTTATGTGGTACAGTGTTAAATGCTTTGGAGAAGTCCAGATATAAGACATCCATTGATTCGCCGCTGTCAAGTCTAGAACTTACCTGCTCATAGAAACTGATTAAATTAGTTTGACATGACCGATCCCTCATGAAGCCATGCTGATACAGCTTTATAAGCTTATATTCATTGAGGTACTCCAAGATAGCATCTTTTAAAAAAATATTTAGTAGCTTTGCTTTCTCCTCATTGCTCTTTGCAACTGCACCCTCAACACTCTGCAAAGGGCTTACGCAGGGCCGGTTTTAGACAAAATGTGGCCCTGGGCGAAATTAAAAGCGGGGCCCCAAATTCTGAAGTACTGTATCGACAGTCAAGTTTATTCACTTGATGCAAGTGGAGAAGTCACCGCCATGGCCCATGACTGGTTGCAGGCAGTGTCAAAATGGATGATGACATCCAGGGACCTGAGCAGAGGTTGGAGAGCACTGGAGCCGAGAGCCAGTGTCAGGAAGCAGGTAAGGCCCAGTTCACCCTTCAGTTATTTGGTCAGTTATTTCCATCAGTTATTGTGAGCCAAAACCAGTAGTGAAGGTTACTCAGAGATAAGGTGTAATGGAAAGATTTCATCATGTTCTGTGTTTTTGACCTGCACTTGGTTTTGGCTCACAATAACTGATGGAAATAACTGAAGTGTGAACTCAGCTCAAGGGCTCATGTAGACGGCCATTGCTCGTCTGCAATATACGGGCACCGGCCATGTGCTCAGCGTATCACGGATGTGAATAGGTCCGCAATCCAGAAAGAGCAGTGTGGAACGGAGGCACAGAACCCCATGGAAGCACTATGGAGTACTCTTGTGGGGTTTCTCTCCGTGCCTCTGCACCACAAAAAAATAGAACAACTTTAATGGGCCTGTATCCGTCTGCGGCAACCACACAAATGGTGCCCATGCATTGGGGACCACAAATTGCTGTCTCCAATGCACGGAACGGACGGCACACGTTATCTATCATCTCTAGCTAGCATCTATCTCTAGCTAGCTTCTGTCTATCTATCTATCAATCATATATCTATCTATCCAACCATCTACCTAGAAAAGAAAATTTCAGGCTGCTCCCAAAAGTTGTTCAATGCAACATTTCAATCCTCTTACCAGGACTTTTCTCACACAGTATTTTTATAATGTTTGAGAAAAGTCCTGGTAAGAGGACTGAAACGTTGCATTGAACACTTTTGGGAGCAGCGTGAAATTTTCTTTTCTAGGCAGATAGATGGATAGATAGATATAAAAAATAAAATCCACAGCACATCCAAATAGTGAATGAAGTGACGTCCTTTATTCACCCATGCCAATTAACTGCTGGCACTCCTTACTTGCTACAGATGCTGTGTGTGCGGCTCTATTGTTTCTTTTTTCTGGATAGATAGATAGATAGATCGATAGATAGATAGATAGATAGATAGATAGATACTAGCTAGAGATGATGTATACTAGCTAGACATGATAGATAGATAATAGGTAGGTAGATAGATAGATAGATAATAGGTAGATAGATAATAGGTAGGTAGATAGATAGATAGATAGATAGATAGATGCTAGTTAGAGATGTTTACATAGATAGATAGATAGATAGATAGATAGATAGATAGATAGACAAGTGTATTTCAGGCAGCAAATAGTAAAAAAACAGCTACAGTGGGGGAAGGGGGGAGAGGAGGACAGGTCCTATATATTCTCTGCAGGCTGCCTCCCTGAACTTACCAGAGACACTGTAATCCTCAGGAGCAGGCTGAAGGAGGACATTACATCCACAGTGCAGGGCCTCCTTGAGAGAGAGAGAGTGGAAGGGGGCAGGGCCAAGCTCTGCCTGTCTGATGTGGAGCTGGTGCTATGGATTCAGCACCCAGCTCCTCACCACAGCAAAAGGACCCTGCATCTGTACTCTTGTCAGGAGCTGCCACCAGCTCTCTTTCATGTCTGTCTGGGTAACTCAGCAGGGGGCCCCATTTAGGGATAGGGGCCCTTAGCAATTGCCCTGTTTGCCCCCCCCCCCCCCCGGGCTTACGCCTAAAGTTTTATACCTTTTACCATTTATATAATTGAAGAACATTTTAGGGTTAGTTTTACTCTCTTGGGCTATTAATCTCTCTGTTTCCAGTTTGGCTACTTTTATTTATCTTTTACATATTCTATTTTTTTCCTTATAGTTTTCAATGCTTCTTTGCTACCCTCCTGTTTTAGAAATGCAAATGCTTTCTTTTTGTCATTATTGCTTCCTTTACATTTCTATTTATCCACATTTTTATTTCTTGTTCTTTACCCTTTTATTCCCATAATGTATGTACCTCTCACAATTAGAGATTAGGATGGTTTTAAAAATATCCCATCTGCAATAAGCTATCTGCATTGTATTAAGTCTATTAAAGGTGTTATCCGGGAAAAGATATTGATGATTTATCCTCAGGCTAGGTCATCAATATCAGATCAGCAGGGGTCCGATACCCAGGACCCCCGTTGATCAGCTATTAGCAGAGGCCGGGTGGTCCATAAATGCTACAGCCTCTTCTAGGCCAGTGACATCACCATACATCAGTCACGTGGCCTAGTTGCAGTTCAACCCTTTTCAAGGCAATAAGCCTGCTCTGTAATACCAAGCACAGCTGCTATACAATGTATGAAGCTGTGTTTGGTAAGCCGCCGGGAGGTCACACCACTCACCAGAGCTCCAGTGAGCACTGCAGCTTCCTGAAACAGTTGATGGGCCGTGGTGTCAGGACTCGGACCCCCATCGATGTGATAATGATGACCTATCCTGAGGATAGGTCGTCATTATCTTTTCCAGGATAACCCCTTTAACTGTGTTTTTAAAATTTTCATTTGGTTACAGAATGTATGCTTCACCACAATTAGCTGCATCAATTTATCAGGAACTTTTTGTGCTAGGAGTTAAGAAAAAAAGACCAAGGATTTACTGTCTTTTAGGCCATATGCCATATTCCCCATTATGCCCTCAAATCTGTGCCGATTTTTTTTTGCTGAATATTCATGGGGTTTTGTTCTTTTGTTTAAAGAAAGGTTAGTGGATCCTCCTGATTATTTCTAAACAGGTTCAAATAACCATTCTTCATGAATTCCACCATAGTAATTTTTTCTGTGCAGGATCCTTCATAAACCATGGTCAGTCAGGTCAATCAGGCTAAAAACATAGGGGGAGATTTATCAAAACTTGTGAAGTAGAGACCACTACCTTCCAAAAACCCCATGGCAGTCTGTCAAAGGGTTTGCTTACAGCTGTAATTTCTCGCTCCAAGGGTTAGAGTCTGGCCAAGCTGAATCATGCTTCTAAGAGCTTTATTGTCGTCATTGTGAAATTTAGGAGAATCATAATTCTTACAAACTTCAAATGTGAAAAAAGACAGAATTGTTTAACACAATAGGAACATTTGGCTGGCTGATGTTTGTAATAAACCAATGAGAGGGTATCCATCACACTGTTTTCATTTCAGTACATAGCATGTAATGAATTTATTGCATTGGGCACACACGCTATAATCCTAGTTGCACTGGTCCTGTGTGGCCCGAACCTGACATGCCTGACATGAACTGACACAAAATTTCCTTAAAGTGTAACTGCCATTTATTTATTTTTTCTTCTAAAGCGTAGGGACAGTCATAGGAAACATTTTTCTAATACACTATTTAGAGAATATTTATATGAGAAAACTTGAAATGTCCTTCAGCAGTACTCGCTAAGTGAGTATTGCTAAGGCATGTTTATCTACACAGTACAGAGCAGCACTCACTGTGTAGATGGCTGGGGTTAATTCTTTTTCCCTCCCTGCTGGCTCCTCTATATTTTTAGAAATTAACATCTGTACTATGCATATATATTTTCTTCGCCCTCCTCCTGCTATATTGACCGTGAACAGCGTGGCCAGTGTTGACACTGAATAATTGTTCTGTATCACCGACACAGAGTAACTAATTAGCTGCAGGTAGATGTGGGGAAGATCGTGCAGTCAGCACTGGCTATTGAGGATGGGAGCCCTTGATAAGTGTGATCTAGAAACGATTGAAGGCTCCCACTAGAGTGGATAACAAATTTGAGAAAAATGCTTAAAATTGTTGAAATGGTGAACATCATGGAATTGGTCCCCTACCCTTCTGTGCATCAAGAGAAATAACATTTAAACAACCTTCACAATTATTATTTACTGGTGATTCTTTAAATCTCAGGGAAAGAAGCGACTGCAAACTAATAATGGTGCAGGCTCTAGATGTTAAAGCGGGATTCCTGGTAAAACATGTTGTCCCCAAACAATGGCTTTGACTGCTGGGAGCCCTACTGATCATGAGAATGGGGGTCATGTGTCCCCTAATGGAATATTCAAGCATGGACACTGCTGGACCACAAAGTACTCATCTATCTCCGGTCTTCCCATTGTGACAAATGGATACGGCAGCACACATTAACGACTGCCACTACATATATGGGAAACAGGACCCCCAACAATCCAACATACATTTTCAATGTGATAATGTCATAGACTAACGTTTGAAGTCAAGATGCCATTCGGCTGCAATATACTACAGATCATTTTCCAACTATGTCAATAGGAACTAAACCATGTCATACTTAACCAATAGGTTCTTGATGCTTTGTAGCTAGATTGCTAAGAGTCGCATCCTGGGCAAAGGACTGGACGATAGGCCACAAGGTTGCCAAGAATTGAGTACTTAGGACCACATATAAATAGGAATAGTATTTCTATGTAAGTTTTTTGGGAACTTTATTGAGTCAAGGAACTCAGATATTGTTTTCCTTACTTTGATGGATTGAAAAACAACTATGGTCTGCTAAACATTTTCTGGCAGTAGTACTAAGAAACTCATTTTGATGAATTGATGCATTTTTTACCATTCATAATGGAAAATTTCATAAGCTGGGAATCTTAATGTCTCTGTTATGGATATTTGACCATACTTTCCATTTGTACTTGGCAGCCCCCATAGCAAAAATTAAACTGAACCCTTGATTATTGTGTTGTTTATGCCACTCAGCACTGAAGGGCCTGGTGTTTGTTATCCAGCTATGTCCTTCCTATGACTCCTGGGCCAATTCCTTCACCCCTTGGCAAAATTCAATTCTTCTAGACTAGAGCAAGAGTAAAGAGCCTTATTTAGGTGAAGATCTACTGCTGGGGCTTCAAGGGGTCATGAAAAACCTGATCATTTATTGCAACACATTTTTTATTTTTAATATCACTTAAAAAAAACATTTTATACTGCAATATAAAACCAGTGGGGTTCCAACATCCCGCATCCCCACCGATCAGCACAAGCTTCCATCCGCTGGTTGGTGGCCTTGCTGGGGCACTGCACCTCAGCTCCCATTCAAGCCAGTTGCCAGCTTATCAAACTATACCGTGGAGCCCACAGGTGACTGAAACAGCTGACCAAGTGGTGGTGGTACAGGGTGTCTGTCCCCACCAATCTGATATTGATGATCTATCCTTCACTTGACTAAACTCTACCACAATTGGATTGTGACTCCTTCCCGTAGACAGCTCTGCACACTAGCAGCATTTAGGCACCAAAGCAGAGTTTGGATAGCCGGTCCCATCTCCATCTCAAGTCAACTACCCCTCTGCCTTCATACATGTTATGTGGCTGCGAGTCAGTGTGCATCACTCGGCCCCATAGAGTCTGTCTAACAGATTCTATTCAGCTTTATATCATTGGTTAAACAGAGTCTATGGAGCTGCAGGATGCAGACTGACATAATAATACACTTACAGTAGATGGTGGAGCCCACCCCCTTCCCAAGCTAGTGTCCATGTCCCAACGTGTTAGCGAGCAGCACCTGGTTCCATGAAGACCAGGAAAGGTGGATACGATTCAACCACCTTAGATTGTGAGCCCCATTGGGGAAAGCTTGATGCTAATGTCTGTAAAGCACTGTGGAGTTTAGTAGCGCTATATAAGTGCATAAATTAAATAAAAAATACTATAGAATAAACCATATTTTGCAGTAGTTATTAAAATACCACCCCCAATCTACTTCGCGACTGTTGGCAATTGATTGATTTATCAAGAATGACTGGTTGCCATTCGGTAGCAAAACAGAAAAAATCAAGAGTGGGCTATCTGTCTATCTATCCATCTATCTGTCTGTCTATTTATCTATTTATAGTAGTGCTTGAAAGTTTGTGAATACTTGAGAATGTGCTATATTTCTGCATAAATTTGGCCTCAAACTACTATCAGATTTTCACAATAAAATTAGGTAGATAATCAAACAAATGAGTCATCAATATTACACTTGGTCATTTGTATATTGAGGAAAATGATCCAATATTACGTGTCTGTGAGCGGCAAAAGTATGTGATCCTTTACTCTCAGTATCTGGTTTAACCTCTTATGCAGCAATGACTACAACTAAACATTTCCAGTAATTGTTGATTAGTCCTTGGAGAAATTTTACCCCATTCCTCTGTACAGAACAGCTTCAACTCTGTTTTGTTGGTGGGTTTCCTCCCATAGACTGCTCAAATGACATCCTTCCACAACACATCTATTGGTTTAAAGGCGTTTTCCGGGCTTTGTGGAAGAAAGATCATTAGGGTAATACTTACCCATCCCTTGTTCTGCGGGTGCCGCCGCCCTGGCCGAATAGGCACACTTCTTTTCTTGTTTAGCTGCTTTTACTACTATGCAACTGAACAGGAAAAGAGGTACCCGGGCAGAAGAGCCTGCAGCCTGTGTGAGTGCAGCAGGATCAGCTGCATCATAGAAGCAAGTAAGGGGTGAGTATGAACCTAATGATCTTTCTTCCAGAAGTTAGAAGAAAGAACAGTTTTTATTAAAGGGGTTGTCCAATGACTAATATAAAAAATGAAAATCAGACATCATATAGTACGTGACAGTCTCTTTCTAACAAAGCTAGAACCAGCCCTGCACCTCACATGGATCCAGAGATCTCCACATCCACTGCTCTGCTAGATCTATATCAAGCTGGCAGCTCAAGGGGAGTGTCTTTTCTGCTGCAGCTCAGGGAGCATGTCTATGCTCTCCCTATCACAGCTCAGGAGGCAGTTGAAGGATGGAACTGAGCATGTGCGGCCTTTTCAGTGAGCAGGGCAAAGAAATAAGAAAAAACTAACAGCAGGTGGTGCTATAGAGATACATTTTATTGAATAACCCAGCGGCTATGCAAAATTTTTAACTACATGCAATGACTAAAGAATTCATATCCATGTGCTGGTTTGAAAACTGCTGAATATTTTTTGTGGGACAACCCCTTTAAAAGCCCAGAGAACACATTTAAGGTCATAAAGTACTATTTTTTATTTATTTATTTATTTTTTTCCTTTATTTCTTTCTTCCCTGCTCTGATGGAGATAACATTACTGTCGGGCTTAAAACTTTATTCTGCATAATAATTTTTGGTTTTCTTTCCAAGCCATTAGAGTTGGGATTTTCTCACTCATCCAGGTTTTAGTTATAAGATATCTAGCTAAAAATAATGCTTGCAAAATCTTCCGTTTGACCCTCTTTGGAGCTTTTACCTCCGAATCTTCTCCCAACGGGATCAATTTCAAGTCCCAATTTACATCATATTGTGCTATCTTAGACGTTTCCTCACAGACTTCTCTCCAGAAACATTCAATTTTGGGACATGACCAGATTAGATGTAGAAAATCTGCTCCGGACTGTTTACACTTAGGGCATTCAAAAGTATTTCTCAATCCCCATTTATTTAATTGACTTGGTGTATAGTAAATCCTATGGATCCAACTATGTTGGATTAATCTAAATCTCATGCTTTTCGATGTATGTCTAATATTCTCATATATCAGATTCCATTGAGCTTGAGTGATATCCCCTATCTCTTCCTTCCATTTGCAATTTCATAAAGTACTATTGCAAAAATGAGCTTGGTTAATAAAAACCAGAGCCATGGGTCCAATAGGTTTCAATGACAAAGATGATTTAAGCGTGTTCCTTTAAGTACTAATTGTATTTTGCATATTATCATGTTATTTAGCATGAATTAATAATGTGGAGCGCATAGGGCTATTTTAGACCAGTGCACAACCAGCTCTTTATGCAGGTTTAGAGGAAGCTCTAATCAGAGCGAAACAGCTGTGGCCTGGGCGACCCACGTCTGACTACTCTGTTTGTTTTTTTAAGGAGAAACAAAGGAAAAAGGTTTTATGCTGGGAAGTGCAATGACTATTTTCTTTGTTTGGATATATTATTGGGACTTTGTTCTGTCATAGAGTACCACCATTGCAACTATATAAGAGACTTCACTAGCAACATAATTGCATTTGTGCATATGTTTGAGCGGTGCCGATCATTATCCTCTTTGTTTTTACTGACATTTAAGGTTAGGACTTTTGCTTGGCCATTCCACAACTTTAACTTTATTCTTTTTGAACTGGTCTTTGGTAGAACGATATGAGTCGTCTTGCTGTACAACTCACATTCTTTTGAGATTCAGCTCACAAACAGATGTCCTGACATTTTCCTTAAAAATTTGCTGGCATAGTTCAGAATTCATTGTTCCAGCAATGATGGCAACCTACCTTGGCCCTAAGGCCCCATTCACACGTCCACAAATGGTGTCCGCATCCGTTCCGCAATTTTGCGGAACAGGTGCAGACCCATTCACTTTCAATGGGGACACAAAAGATGCAGACGGCACACAGTGTGCCGTCCGCATCCGCACTTCCGTTCCGCGGCTCCCGAAAAAAATAGAACATGTCCTATTCTTTCCGAATACACGGACAAGAAGATCTTTGTTCTTTAACCCCTTCTCAATGAAGTCATTTTACTTTTTTTTTTCTTTTAGTTTTTTGTTTTATACTCCTTACTAGGTATGAGCAAATCGACTTCGGATGAAACATCCATAGTCGGCTCACATAAAACTTTGTTTCAATACTGTACGGAGCTAGCACTTCGCACGAGTCTTCGCAAATTAATAACTTCGGCTCATCAGAGCCAACACACTCTAATACTGTACGGAGTGCTCGCTCCGTACAGTATTGAAATGAAGTTTTATGCGAATCAACTTCGGATGTTTCATTCGAAGTTGATTCACTCATCCCTACTCCTTACCTTCCTGGAACCATCTTTTTATTTTTCTGTTCACATAGCCACATGATGGCTTGTTTTATGCAGGACAAGCTGCACTTTCTGACAGCAACAACATTTAATATTGCATACGATGTCGTAAGAGCTCGAAAAAAATTCCAAATGGGGTGGAATTGGGAAAGAAAAATGTAATTCTGCCATAGTTTTATGGGTTTAGTTTTTACTGCGTTTCCGATGTCCCAAAACTAACATGTTATGTCCATTCTGCAGGCCAGTATGATTACAGCATTACCACAATCATAGCTGTTGTGTTTTAATACTTAAAGGGAACCTGTCACCTAAAACACGCCTCCAAAGCCACCCACATTACCTGACAGTAGCCAGCAGTATGTTACTAAAGATGATCTTCTTTCTCTTGTCAGCTCCCCCAAAATGTTGAAAAATAAACTTTAATCCCTTCACACGCTATGTAACGGCAGAGCTTGAAGTCAAGGGGGCAGTGGCCTTCTCGCTTCAAGTCAGGATAATCGCGCCCCCTTCGCCTCTGATTGACAGCAAAGCTCGCTGAAGACTTGTGCACGTCGAGCACAAGATGTCAGGCGCATGCGCGAGCCTTCGCACGGCTTTGCTGAACAGCCAAAACCTTTTGGTTGTCAATCAGAGGCAAAGGGGCAGGGAAAGGGGGCGCGGTTATCCTGACTTGATGCAAGGAGGCCGCTGCCCGCTTGACTTCAAGCTCTGCCGTTACATAGCGTGTGAAGGGATTAAAGTTTATTTTTCAACATTTTGGCGGAGCTGACAAGAGAAAGAAGATCATCTTTAGTAACATACTGCTGGCTACTGTCAAGTAATGTGGCTTTGGAGGTGTGTTTTAGGTGACAAGTTCCCTTTAAAAAAAAGTATAACTTTGAATACTTTGCATCACCATATTCTGACATTCTGACATATTCTCCACAATTTTTTTAATATGTATATCTATGGAGCTGTGTTAGGGATCATTTTTGCGGGTACTTTTTGATCACTTTTTATTAAATTTGTTTGCTAGGTAAAGTGGCCAAAAAACAGCTAATCAGACATTTTGAGTTTTTCCCCTTAATGGGGTTGTATCACTACAGCCAATGGCATTTATCATGTAGAGAAAGTAATACAAGGCACTTACTAATGTAATGTGATTGTTCATATTGCTTCCTTTCTTGGCCTGATTCATTTTTCAGTCGCACTATCCACTGCTTGTTTCCAGTGGTGGTGCTTGCACACTATAGGACAATGTTTAGTCCCCAGGAGAGCAACGCTCCCAGGAAAAAACGCTCAGATGCCGTGGTTGCAATTGACCATGACATCTGAGGGGTTAAAAGTCAGTGATCTGCATTATAGCTGATCATGAACTCTACCACCAGTGTCTGCTGTACAAAACAGCAGACACCCACAGGTCTATCAGTCTATCTAATCTTAATTAGTAGTTTCTTTGTAACTTATGCCAGAACATTTCTCCTGTACTAACTCTTCATTACTATAATTAACAGAGAGGAAGTGTGGACTTTCCTGTTTCTTCTTAAACTTCCTACAACATTCTAAATGTCTTTTAACCACTTCCCGTCCGCCCATTGACTATAAACGTCCGGGAAGTGGTTATCTATCTCTGAATGGACGTTTCTGAACGTCCATTCAGAGATAGCAGCTGCACGCTGATCGTGGAGCTGCACAGTGGGGTACCTGCTGTCAGTGACAGCAGGGTACCCCAAAGAGAAGGCAGGTACCGTTCCCAGGGGTCCCTGCCTTCTAGATCGCTGTATACACAGCGCTTACCGAGCGCTGTGTATACAGATCAGGAAGCGCTATTGCGCTTCCTGTTCCAGCCCGGCGGTCACGTGATCGACGGGGTCGGGAGAGTGCAGGAGCTGCCGGGTCTCTCATAGACCCGATTAGCTCTGCACTGAGGCTATACAGCACAGTATTATGCTGTATAGCCTCTCTGGGGATGTATTTCCCCTGTAACTGGGGCTACTATGTCAGCCCCAGTTACAGGAGAAATCAAGTGTTAAAGAGGACCTTTCACCACTCCTGACATGCCTGTTTTAATAGCTTCAGGCATACCCCATGTAATAACAATTCTAGAACAGCTATTCTTATGTCTCTATGTTGTGCCATTCCTCTATTATTTGCACTAGAATTTATGAATGTATTGCTATTTGTCTTCAGTAAGGGAACAGAGGGGAGGTAACAAGTTGGGGGTGTGTACCTGCACAGTCTGAATATGGCAGCACTGATTGGCTAGAGTCTGTCTGTGCAGGTACACGCCCCCAACTGGTCACCTCCCCTCTGTTCCTTTACAGACGGCAAATAGCAATTCATTCATAACTTCTAGTGCAAATAATAAAGGAATGGCACAACATAGAGCCATAAGAATAGATGCTCCAGAATTGTTAGTACGTGGGGAATGTATGGAGCTATTAAAACAGGCATGTCAGGAGTGGTGAAAGGTTCTCTTTAAATAAATAAATAAATAAGTGAAGTTAAATGTCCCCCTGAGGTCTTGTATGACCTTATGGGGGGACACAAAGTGCAAAAAAAAATAAAAATAAAAAAAAATAGAGTATTATAAAAAATGTAAAAAAAAAAATCACATATATATATATATATATATATATATATATATATATATATATATATATAAAAATAATTTTCCCCCAAATATTTCATTAAAAAAAATGTTACAAATAAAAATAAATAAATAAGAGAGACATATTTGGTATCACTGCTTCCGAAACGACCAACACTATAAAAATATCACATGATCTACCCCATCAAGTGAACTGCGTAAAAAAAATCTAATAAAAATTATGCCAAAACAGCTTTTTTTTGTCGCATCACCTACCAAAAAACATAATATCAAACAATCAAAAAGTCGTATGCATCCCAAAATGATAGCAATAAAAACGTCACCTCATCCCGCAAAAAATGAGCCCTCATACAAGATCATAGCCCGATAAATGAAAAAAAAATGGCTCTTAAAAAATTGCAACACAAAAACATGATTTTTTTTCTAAGAATGCTCTTATTGTGTAAAACGTAAAAAAAAATAAAAAATAGACATATTTGGTATCATTGCGTCCGTAACAACTGGCTCTACAAAAATATCACATGATCTACCCCATCAAGTGAACGGTGTAAAAAAAAATATAGAAAAATGCCCCTAAACTGCTTTTTTTTTTTTAGTTAACCTCCCAAAAATTAGATTAAAAAGTGATCAGAAAGCCGGATGTACCCCAAAATGGTGCCAATAAAAAGCACAGCTTGTCCCGCAAAAAATAAGACCTCACGCAGCTCAGTCCACAAAAAAATAAGTTATCACTCTTAGGCTTCATTCACACGACCGTATGTGTTTTGCGGTCCGCAAATTGCGGATCCGCAAAAAAGACGGATGACGTTCCGTATGGCATCCGTGTTTCCATTTTTTTGCGGATCCATTGTAACAATGCCTATCCTTGTCAGCAAAACGGACAAGAATAGGACATGTTCTATCTTTTTTGCGGAACGGAAATACGGACATACGGAAACGGAATGCATACGGAGTACCTTCCGTTTTTTTTGCGGACCCATTGAAATGAATGGTTCCACATACAGTCCGCAAAAAAAACGGAACGGACACGGAAACAAAATACGGTCGTGTGAATGAAGCCTTACAAACCATGACAAAAAATTCCATGTTAGAAAATGCAGATGCTGCTCCTCCCCTTCTGAGCCCTGGCGTATCCCCAAATAACAGTTTACGACCACATGTGGGGTGTTTCTGCAAGCTGCAGAATCGGGGTAATAAATATTGAGTTTTGTTTTGTTGTTAACCCTTGATGTATTACAGGAAAAAAATGATTAAAATGGAAAATCTGCAAAAAATGTGAAATTTTGAAATTTCGCATCTATTTTGCTTTAATTCCTGTGGAATACTTAAAGGGTTAACAACATTTCTAAAACCAGTTTTGAATAGTTTGAGGGGTGTAGTTTCTAAAATGGGGTCATTTATGGGTGGTTTCTATTATGTAAGCCCACAAACTGACTTCAAAACTGAACTGGTCCTTAAAAAAGTTGATTTTGCAAATTTGCAAAAATTTTGGCTAAAATTCTAAACCTTCTACTGTCCTAAAAAAATAAAATGACACTACCAAAATGATGCCAACATAAAGTAGACATATGGGGAATGTAAATTAAAAAGGGTTTTATGGGGCATCACTATCTGTCTTAAAAGCAGAGAGATTGAAATTTAGAAAACAGTGATTTTTTTCAAATTTTCGTTAACTTTTGGATTTTTTTAATAAATAAAATTAAAACTTATCGACTCAAATTTACCATTAACTTGAAGTACAGTGTGTCACGAGAAAACAATCTCAGAATCACTTGGATAAGTAAAAGCGTTCCAAAGTTACCACATGAAGTGACACATGTCAGATTTGCAAAATTAGGCCTGGTCAGGAAGGGGGGAAATGGCCCAGATCTGAAGTGGTTAAATAAAATTAGGCATGTTTCTTGCACAATGTATTTCAGGAAGCAGGCGAGCTACAACTGTCTGGGTGTAATTTGTAGAGGACATTCCTCCCTAACCTGATACAATTTGTTGGGTTGGTCAGAGCAGCAAACTATGTCCTGCTGGTAACAAACAGTTCACTGGTTTACAGTAAGAATAAAAATGCAGCTGCAATTATCGGAGAAGGGTGTACAGGAGCGATACTCTTCCTACGGGAGTGTTGCAACACAAATTCTCATTATTATAGCTCACAACAGCAGACCTCCCAAGTGTCTTTCTTTTGGGGGGGGGCAGTCCATATTTTTGAACCAAATCCCTCTGCACCTCTTTTCTTCATCAGACAAACATTTTCTGGATCAATATTGTAAATGTAATAATGCAAATCTATCCTTCAGATCAAACAGAGGGAAATTTAAATTTCCCTCTGTTTGATCAGAGGGACAGATTTGCATTATTACTAGAGATGAGCGAACGTGCTCGTAACAAGCAGTGTAGCGCTCGGCTCCCCTGCGCTCGTATGGGCGCAGGCATCCGTCCTCCTCACCCGACGGATCCGGATGCCTGCGCCCATGCGAGCGCAGGGGAGCCGAGCGCTACACTGCTTGTTACAAGCACGTTCGCTCATCTCTAATTATTACCATTATTACATTTACCCGACCATTTACACACTCTTCTGACATGTCATAGTGATATGTCTCCAAGTGAGCGCTGTACAAATTGATAGAAAGTCCATGGATGTCCTAGAAATCTGTACACCACTGGCTCTGCTGAAGGCAGCACTGTATAGTGACAGACCTAACATTTTCAGTGCACTGTCACTTCTGGCTTAGTATTTAGTACTTTTACAGTGCTGACAGCAACTTGAAAGAAACTTGACAGTCATGGGCAGGAGGCAGGAGAAGGGCTAGGCCCTGAGTCTAATCAAACTCATCTCTCTCGCAACGCTGGCACATGCTGTGAGGTTCCTGCTCTTAGTACTGTAAAAGTAGTGAATTCTAGTCCAGAAGTGACAACCCGCTGAAATCAGCAGGTCTGGCACTATACTATGCTGTCCTCAGCGAGTAGCGGTGACAGGTTCCCTTTAAATTTTATCCTGGAGTGCTGTAACCTGTTATTATCTCCACACTAGTGTTGTGCTGATACCCTTATGATCACATTTAAAGAGGACATTTCACCTTTCCCAATTTGTCTATTTCAGTAAATAATTGTATTCCCAATAAAATATGGAAATGCTAGAACACACCTGGTAACGCCCATATGTCAGGGTTTTTTTAGGAGGAATAACAGAGGAACAGAGGAGTTCTAGGAAAAGAAGATACCTGTTCTTTATAAAAAAAAAAACAGGTTGCAGACTCGCACCTGATTCTCATACCATTGATTGAAAACACCTAACTCTAATTTCACCTATAAATTATCTGCTAATCCTTAGGTTCACATACTATTTCCATTCACAGAAATGTGATATTGGATCATTTCCTTCAATAAATAAATGTCCAAGTCTTTGACTCATTTGTTTGATTTTGGTTATCTTTATCTACTTTATGGACTTGTGTGAAAATCCGATGTCGTTTTACTGTAGGTCAAATTTATGCATAAATATAAAATATTCTGAAGGGTTTGCAAATTACCATTAGTGTGATAATACGATCATTCATTCCTACAGTTTTCATTGGTCAGCAGCATATAATGATGAGGTTTTTTTTTGCATGTTTGCACAGGGCAATAAGTGGTCAAATAAACATTCATACAAATGCGTGTTCCTGACCATGAACCCATGTAAAAGCACAATAAAATCATTCTGATTAGTTTGTGTTTAACCCTATCCTTATTATATTAGCATGTAACGCACGAACATACAGCTAAGGCCCCTTTCACACGGGCGAGATTTCCGTGCAGGTGCAATGCGTGATGCGAACGTATTGCACCCGCACTGAATCCTGACTCATTCATTTCAATGGGTCTTTTCACAAGAGCGATGTTTTTCACGCATCAGTTCGCCGTTGCGTGAAAATCGCAGCATGTTCTATATTCTGCGTTTTTCACGCAGCCCTGGCCCCATTGAAGTGAATGGGGCTGCGTGAATCTTGCATTGCATCCGCACGCAAGTGCGGATGCAAAGCGTAATTCACTGATGGTTGCTAAGAGATGTTTGTAAACATTCAGTTTTTTATCACGCGCGTGAAAAACGCATCAAAACGCATCACACCCGCACGGAAATAACTGAACGAACGTACGCAATCGCAGTCAAAACTGACTGCGATTGCATGCGGATTGGTGCGGATGCGTGCAGATTTTCCGGAACGCACCCTGAACACATCCGGACTGAATCCGTGACGCTTGTGTGAAAGAGACCTAAATGGTATGCAGCAACATGTGTAACCTTAGTCATGCTTCACTCCCCCGTACAAGATAGCACAAGATAGCCAGAAGTACACTAGAATTCTGGCTTAAAGGAAATGCATCACCAAAAATGTTATCTGCCTGGTAATACCAGATAGCAAAACATATCTTTTTTTTTCTAGTCTGTGTTTTCTGATTGCAGATTTCCTGAACATAATTATGCGGCGGCCATTTTGCCTGAGTTGCTCTTAAAGGGGTTGTCCACTTTTTACTATTGATTACCTTTCCTTGAGGATAGGTCATCAATATCAGATCGGCGAGGGTCCGACTCATGAAACTCCCATCGATCAGATGTTTGAAGAGAAGGCAGCACTCATACGAGCACCGCCTTCTCTGCTCTGCGGTGAGCATGTGTAATTACAAGTATGGCATCCCCATTCACTTCTATGGGATGCGTCCGTCTCTTCAAGTGAATGCTACACAGCTGTCTGTTACAAGTGAATGGGGATAAGGATGACAAATAGGCAGGTAACTGCAGTAAAGTGATCTGTACAGACCAAGATGTGGCGCCTATTATTAAGCTTACTGGCCAGTGCTAATACTGCAAGATTTTGCAGAATGGATGCAGACCCATTCATTTCAGAATGCGGACAGCACACTGTGTGCCGTCCGCATCCGTATGTCCATATCCCAGTCCCACAATAAAGATAGAACATGTAATACTCTTGTCCATTTTGCAGAAATGGATAGGCATTGTTACAAAGGATCCGCAAAAAAAAAGGAATGCAACACAGACGCCATCCATATTTTTTGCGCGTTCCGCATTTTGCGGACTGCAAAATACATACGGTCGTGTGAATGCATCCTGAGGACTTATGCACATATTTTCTTTCCCTGTCCATTCCCTTTTTTTGTGGACCATATGAGGAACCATTAATTTCAATGCGTCTGCAAAAAAAACAGATGGTACTCCATGTGCATTCCGTTTCTGTATGTATGTATTTCTGTTCCGCAAAAAAATAGAACATGTCCTATTATTGTCTGCATTACAGACAAGGATAGTTCTGTTCTATTGGGGGCCTGCTGTTCTGTTCTGCAAAATACGTAATGTACACGGACGACATCCGTATTTTTGGTGGATCCGTTTTTTGAGGACAGCAAAATACATACGGTCGTGTGCATGAGCCTTAGGCTCCATTCACACGTCCTATTTTTCTTTCCTGATTCGATCCTGATTTTTTCAGGACCCATTGAAATGAATCGATCCAGATCAGGATCGAACCAGGAAAGAAAAACAGGACGTGTGAATGGAGCCTCAGGGCTCATGCACACGACCGTATGTATTTTGCGGTCCGAAAAAACAGATCCGCAAAAAAACGGATGACATCCGTGTGCATTCCGTATTTTGCGGAACGGAACAGCTGGCCCCTTATAGAACAGTACTATCCTTGTCCGTAATGCGGACAATAATAGGACATGTTCTACTTTTTTGCGGAACGGAAATACGGACATACGGAAACGGAATGCACACGGAGTACCTTCCGTTTTTTTTGCGGACCCATTGAAGTGAATGGTTCCGCATACGGTCCGCAAAAAAAACGGAACAGACGCGGAAAGAAAATACGTTCGTGTGCATGAGCCCTTAGACACATTTTGCACCTAGCTCAACAAGGGGGTGTGTCTTAGTGGGAAGTAGCAGCTGTACCAGCATACTGCAGCTCAGCTCCCATTCGCTTAGTCACTACAGAGTGGATACAGATGTCTGCAACTGGCTCTGTCCACTGATCGGTGAGGATGGAGGTCAGTGTTGAATCCACACAGATATAATATTAATAAATACTCCTGAGGATAGGCAATCAATGTATACAGACTGGAAAAACCTGTTGTTTTTTTTTTTATAAAAAATAAGCATTACTCACTGATCCCTGCCTCTGCATCATTCCCTGTTACTCTCCAATTCCTGGTCCGATATTGACACTCTGTAGGGGAGATTTATCAAAACTGGTGCAAAAGAAAACTGGCTTAGTTACCCACAGCAACCAATCAGATTGATCCTTTCATTTTCCAAAGGAGCATTGATAATGAAAGGTGGAATCTGATTGGTTGCTTTGGGAAACTAAACCAGTTTTCCTTTGCACCAGTTTTGATAAATCTCCCCCTGTGTGTCGAGAAGTAGAGATAAGCTGGGACTGATGCAACATCACAGTGGAATTGGTAAGCTTTATATGAATAAAAAATATCTTCGTCAAAATTTCCTTAACATATTATACTTTTGCAGAATTAAGTTACAGACAGCAATAGTTTTATCCAATGAAACATTTTTCATTCATTCTATCTTGGAAAACAGATTATTCTGTATAAATGCCACCTACCTGCCAATATTTGAGCAGATCTCAGAGTCTGCAGCTACTGCACCATTAAAAAATCCTTCTTCACAGCCGGACTTTCTAAGTAAAATTACTGTGGGGATGATGATCACAATAGCCACAAAGAACAAAATAATGAGAGAATAACATAACCTCTTAGATAAAGCCATTGTACCAGGATCCACCTGCGGTTTTCTTATTTGTTACAGAGCTCTAAACACAGCAAAAAAAAATAAAAAATCCCTAGGAATTCCTCAATCGCTACACGCTTTCCTCATAAATCCACTCTTGCTTTGCTATATCCTTTCATTTGCCTGTTCAAGAGCAGAATAACTTTCACTTTACTCACTAACCCTGGAAAAACTTCCAAATCCCTCCCCCTCCCCTGCTCTAGCACCCCCCACTACACACAAAGTTTGGCTTGATAGAACGATGTGTTTCACTTAACACCAGAGAATCAGGAAGCATAACAAGACGCTTGGTTGCTTGCACTACATGCAAGACACAGTAATAACTTTAAGTTGATTTTTGTCATCTACGCACCTACATACATATAATTTCTTAAAAAGTACTCAAACCCCTCAAACTTTAACACATTTTTTCACGTTACATCTAAAACTTAAATGTATTTTCTTGGGGTTTTATGTGATATACTAACACAAAGTAGTAAGTATGTGTGAAGTGAAAAGAAAAGGTTACATGGTTTTCAAAATTTTTAATAAATAAAAATTGGAAAAGTGTGGCATGCATTTGTATTCAGTCCCCGGTACTCTGATACCCCCCCCAAGTATGACCAAACTACCTTCAGAAGTCACCTAATTAGTAAATAGAGTCCACCTGTGTGTAATGTATTCTCAGTATAACTACAGATGTTGTGTAAAGAGATCAGAGGTTTGTTATAGAACATTAGTGATCAAACAGCATCAAGAAAACCAAGGAACACACCAGACAGGTCATGGATAAAGGTGTTTAGCAGGGTTAGGTTCTAAAAAAATATCCCAAGCTCTTAAAGGGAACCTGTCACCTCAGAAACAAGTATAAAACGGACAGCATTACCTTATAGTAGCCCACAGTTAGTTCCTAATCATGTGTTTCATGTGGCTGTCTGATACTCAGTAAGTTAAAAACACAATCTTTTAAGCGCCATCAGCGCTATCTTTTAGGTCCGTTTCAAGGGGGCAGCGGCTTCCTTGCTTCAAGTCAAGGTAAGCACGCCCCCTCTCCTGTGATTGACAGGCTGCAGTGCGCCTGGCAGCCCTGAATTCTTGTGCATGCTCCTCAGTAAGGCGCGCTCCCATGTTCTGCTGCCGCTGCGTGCCCGGCTTCAGCAGCGCACTGCGCATGCACCGGCCAGTGCGCGCTCGCCAGCATATTAACAGATATAAGTTTACAAGCTGTATTCAGTGCGCAGCAGCAGGACGTGGGAGAGCGCCTTACTGAGGAGCGCTCCGCTCATGCACGAGAATTCAGGGCTGCCAGACGCACTGCAGCCTGTCAATCACAAGAGAGGGGGCATGTTTACCTTGACTTGAAGCAAGGAAGCCACTGCCCCCTTGACTTGAAACGGACATAAAAGATAGCGCTGATGGCGCTTAAAAGATCGAGTTTTTAACTTACTGAGTACCAGACAGCCACATGAAACACATGATTAGGAACGGACTGTGGGCTACTATAAGGTAATGCTGTCCGTTTTATACTTGTTTCTGAGGTGACAGGTTCCCTTTAACATCTCATGGAACACTGTTCAATCCATCAAACAATGGAAGGAGTATGGCACAACTGCAAACCTACCAAGACATGGCCATCCACCTGAACTGACAGCACAAGCAAGAAGAGCACTAATTAGAGAAGTAACCAAGAGGCCCATAGTCACTCTGAAGATGCTGCAGAGATCCATAGCTCAGGTGGGAGAATCTGTCCATAGGACAACTATTAGTTGTGTAATCCACAAATCTAGCTTTTATGGAACAGTGGTAAAATGAAAGTCATTTTTTAAGCAAGCCATAAGAATTCCTACTTGCAGTTTGCCACAAGCCATGTAGGAGGCACATCAAACGTGGAAGAAGGTGCTCTGGTCAGATGAGACCAAACTTGAACTTTCTGGCCTAAGAAGAATGGGCAAATATTTATATGCAAAGCTGGTAGAGACATAACCCAAAAGACTTGCAGCTGTAATTGCAGTGAAAGGTGGTCCTACAAAGTATTGAATCAGGAAGGCTTAATAATAAAAAGGCATGCCACACTTTCCAGATTTTTATTTATTAGAAATTTTAAAAACACTTCACACATACAGTGTTTGCTACTTTGTGTTGGTCTATCACATAAAATCCTACTAAAATACATTTAAATTTGTGGGTGTAACTTGAAAAAATGTGGAAAAGTTTAAGGGGTATGAATCCTTTTTCAAAGCACTGTAAATTTGGTCTGACTTTTTTGCCATGAAAAAAAACATCATAAAGAAGTTTTTGTGCACACATGTGAAAAACCATGGCTACAACAGGCTACAACACACCACAACACTCATTTAAAGAGAATCTCTCTAAGTATCTCTCAATAAAACCAGATGACAACAAAGAAATTCAGCTAATTAGGGCACAGATTCCCTTTAAAGGAAGACTTTCTCCTGTTTTTCACCAATATAACTAACAGCAGTGCCCCACAGAAGATTGCAGACACATCTTAGACATACCTGTGTGCACTGTGTGGCTATATTACATGTCCAGGAAAAGCACTTTTATTCTGCAGGAAAACAGCTCCCAAGTGCCCAGCTCTACTGCTGCAAGTGCTCAAAGCAAACCATACTGAAGAGAAGAAGGCTAGTTTAGCTGCTCATATCGTGGGATTGGTAGCAGATAGAAAAATTGTTCTTTCTTTGAAAGCTGACATTGAAAGCTTTCAAATGATACAAAAATCACAGCGTTATATCGATTATATCAGAAGAGATAGCTGTTAGAAATCGAGTCGGGAGAGAAAGCTGTTTTTAGTTTCACTTTCAGCTGGGCACTTGGCAGTTGTTTTCCAGCAGAATAAAAGTGCTTTTTCTTGACATGTAATACAGACACACAGTGCACACAGGTATGTCTGAGATGTGTATGCAATCTTCTGTGGGGCACTGCTGTTAGCTACATAGGTGAAAAATAGGTGAAAGACTCCCTTTAGGCCTCTTACACACGAACGTTGTGTTTTGCGGTCCGCAAATTATAGATCCGCAAAAAAAAAAAAAACGGATGCCGTCCGTATGGCATCCGTTTTTTTGCGGATCCATTGTAGCAATGCCTATCCTTGTCCGTTTTGTGGACAAGAATAGGACAGGTTCTGTTGAGTTGAAGATTCAGTTAAATTAGAAACTCGTCGGTCACTCGCTCCAAATCATTCAAGCATGTGCTAGCATACTAAGAAAGAGTCTGACACGTGGTTCAGTTTCAATCTCAGTTCATGCATAAGGCACTCAGTGGCAGCACGGCAAGAGGTTCTGAGCTTTATTCACAGTGTAGACACTTGTTATACAAAAAAGGCGTGATTAATAATAGGCAGGCTTTAAGCATATACACATCGTAGAAAAGGTGGGGGCCTCGTTCACAGAGTTTTCTGTCTTGGTTAATACACCCCACCGCAGTGTCCTGGACAGGTGGGAGGGGGAGTCGAATCCGTATCAGGATGTACCAGGACATAAGCTACATTTTGGACACGCTGCAAAGCTGTATTACAAAAGCATATATGTCTTGTATCCGGTAGAGTTAGTATCTTCTGATAGGTTCTTCTTCTGTGTGATTCCCTTTGTTCTGGGCTCGTGCAGGCTGCGTGACCAAGGCAGGTACCAGCAGCCCCCTAGGTCTCGTTTTCACTGAATCGAAACTCAGTTTCACGTGAATCACATGGTGCAGTCTTAAATGTAATCCCGGATACAGGCGTCATCTTAATATCTAATGTCTACATGTGCTTTATGTAGCAGGCAGAAAGGAAAATATGATTTGAAAATTCAAACAGTATAGTTCAACCTGACAGTTCTATCTTTTTTGCGGGGCTACGGAACGGGCATATGGATGCGGACAGCACACCGTCTGCTCTCAGTTTTTTTTGCGGACCCATAGAAATGAATGGGTCCGCATTTTTCATGTGAAAAATGCGGATCAGAGCCCGCAAAAAATACTGTTGTGTGAAAGAGGCCTTAAAGAGGACCTTTCACCACTCCTGACATGCCTGTTTTAATAGCTTCATGCATTCTCCATGTAAAAACAATTCTGGAACATCTATTCTTATGTCTGTATGTTGTGACATTCCTTTATTATTTGCACTAGAAGTTATGAATGAATTGCTATTTGCCTTCAGTAAGGGAACAGAGGGGAGGTAACAAGTTGGGGGGGTGTACCTGCACAGTCTGAACATGGCAGCACTGATTGGCTAGAGTCAGTCTGTGCAGGGACACACCCCCAACTGGTCACCTCCCCTCTATTCCCTTACTAAAGGCAAATAGCAATTCATTCATATCTTCTAGTGCAAATAATAAAGGAATGGCACAACATAGAGCCATAAGAATAGATGTTCCAGAATTAATAGTACGTGGGGAATGCATGGAGCTATTAAAACAGGCATGTCAGGAGTGGTGAAAGGTCCTCTTTAAGCTGAATTCTTATGAAACTGATAAGAACTTGGGAACTTTCAGAGAATTAGAGATAAAAGTTACATACAGGGACAGAGATAGCAGAGGGCCCATGTGCAAAGAATGTGCCTGGGCTCCCCCTAGCCAAATTCTCAACCTAACCTATTCCTTCTTAACATTATATACAGCAATACAAGACATACATGGGTAAGGCTACTTTCACACGTGCAGCACTGCGATCCGGCCACCTGATATGGTAGAGAATGCAACGAATTGGCCATACACAAACAGCAGCATTGTTTTTTTACTATTGCTTATACATCAAACCATGTAGCTTTAAATCTATCTCAGTCCATATGCTGTATCAGTTTTACAGGCCTTAACCCCTTAAGGACCCTGCCATTTTTCACCTTAAGGACCAGGCCATTTTTAGCAAATCTGACATGTCTCACTTTATGTGGTGATAACTTTAGAACGCTTTTACTTATCCAGGCCATTCTGAGATTGTTTTCTAGTCACATATTGTACTTCATGACAGTGGTAAATTTGAGTCAAAATATTTCATTCTTATTTATAAAAAAATACCAAATTTACAAATGTCAATTTCTCTACTTTTAAAATACATAGTAATGCCTCCAAAAATAGTTATGACTTTACATTCCCCATGTGTCTACTTCAGGTTTGGATCACTTTGAAAATTACATTTTATTTTTTGGGACGTTAAAAGGCTTAGAAATTTAGAAGCAAATCTTGAAATTTTTCACAAAATTTCCAAAACCCACTTTTTAAGGACCAGTTCAGGTTTGAAGACACTTTGTGAGGCTTCCATCATAGAAACCACCCAAAAATGACCCCATTTTAGGAACTACACCCCTCAAGGTATTCAAAACTGATTTTACAAACGTTATTAACCCTTTAGGTGTTCCACAAGAATTAAAGGAAAATGTAGCCAAAATTTCCGAATTTCACTTTTTTGACAGATTTTCCATATGAATCATTTTATTCTGAGAATAAAGCAAGGGTTAACTGCCAAATAAAACTCAGTAATTATTACCCTGATTCTGTAGTTTACAGAAATGCCCCATTTGTCATCGTAAACTGCTGTACAGGCACACGGCAGGGCGCAGAAGGAAAGGAACGCCAGGGCCAAGTTGCCATGTCACATTTGATGCACCCCTAGAGTAGGAAACTCCAAAAAACTGACCCCATTTTGGAAACTACGGGATAAGTTGGCAGTTTTGTTAGTGCTATTTTAGGGTACATATGATTTTTGGTAGCTCTATATTACACTTTTTGTGAGGCAAGGTAACAAAAACTAGCAGTTTTGGCATTGTTTTTATTTTTTGTTATTTACAAAATTCATCTGACAGGTTAGATCATGTGATATTTTTATAGAGCAGGTCGTTACGGACGCGGCAATATCTAATATGTATACTTTTTTTTATTTATTGAAGTTTTACACAATATTTTTGAAGCACAAAAAAAAAATCACATTTTAGTGTCTCCATAGTCAGAGAGCTGTAATTTTTTTATTTTTTAGGCGATTGTCTCAGATAGGGGCTCATTTTTTGAGGGATGAGATGACGATTAGATTGGTACTATTTTCGGGGGCATACGCTTTTTTGATCGCTTGGTATTACATTTTTTGTGATGAAATGTGACAAAAAATGGCTTTTTTTAGACATTTTTTATTTTTTACAGTGTTCACCTGAGGGGAGAGATCATGCTATATTTTTGTAGAGCAGGTTTCTACGGACGTGGCGATACCTAACATGTATACTTATTTTTATTTTTTTAAGTTTTACACAATAATATCATTTTTGAAACAAAAAAAATCATGTTTTAGGGTCTCCATAGTCAGAGAGCTGCAGTTTTTTTATTTTTTGGGCGATTGTCTCGGGTAGGGGCTCATTTTTTGCGGGATGAGATGACGGTTAGATTGGTACTATTTTGGGGGGCATACGCTTTTTTGATCGCATGGTATTACATTTTTTGTGATGAAATGTGACCAAAAATGACTTTTTTAGACCGTTTTTATTTTTTATTTTTTTACGGTGTTGACTGGGCGGGCTGCATCATGTGATATTTTATTAAAGCTGGTTTTTACGGACGTGCCGATACCTAATATGTATATTTTTTATTTTTTTTCTATTTTTATGTGTTTCTTTATGAGGAAGGGGCTTTTTTTTTTAATTGAAACTTTATTATTTTTTTTTATTAAAACACTTTTATTTAAAAAAATTTTTTAACATTTCACTTATGTCCCAGTAAGGGACTTTAACATTTCAGGGTCTGATCCCTGATTGAATGCAGCTGTGGCTGGGTCTCCTGGGCTTCCGTAGATGGGAGTCCCGATGCCTCTGGGCAAGGCATCGGGGCTTCCATCTCAGCCATCGGGCCCCCCCCCCCCCACCGCCTCATGGGGACCCGATGGCTTTAACAGCTGCCGCAATTACTTTGTGTCAGCGTGACCGCGGCATACAAGGGGTTAATCCGCCGGCATCGGTGTAATCACCGGTGCTGGCGAATACAGCAGAGGCCCGGCTGTTAGTATCAGCCGGGCCCCTGCTGCAGATTGCGGCAGCGGGGCAGCAGCACCACCTTAACCCTAGGACGAAAATGCTCGTCCTAGGGCGTTAAGTAACGCCATATTAGGACGAGCATTCTCGTCCTAGGTCGTTAAGGTGTTAAAGGGAACCTGTCATCTCCAAAACACCCCCTGAACTAGAGTAAGCGGTATATAGTGTAAGTGATGCTGAATCCGAATATGTAAGTTTTATCTTCATACTCACTTCCATTCCGACGCTGTGCTCCCACAAACCAGCAGTAAAATGCATTGAGAGGACTCTTCTTTGAGTCCTTTCCATTATGTGAGTGAGCACAGGAGTCCACTGAGTGCATTTTACTGCTGGTTTGTCAGAACACAGCGTCAGAATAGAATTGAGTATGAAGATAAAACTTACATAACCGGACTTGACATCACTTACACAATACACTGCTTACTCTAGTTCAGGGGGTGTTTCGGAGATGACAGGTTCCCTTTAAACCGCAGATCCGCACAATACGGATACCTTCCGTGTGCAAACTGCATTTTCTTCAGTCCACCTTCTAGAGAGGACAAAAATAATATGTGTTCTATAATTTGCTGAACGGCCACACATATGCGGACAGCACACAGATGACATCCGTGTGCTGTCCACATTTTTGCCATAGAAATTAATGGATCTATGTATGATCTGCAGAAATGCGTATCTGACGCAGACCAAAACTATGTTCATGTTTGTGAGGCCTCAGGGAGATACACATCGGCTGATTCATAGGACAACAATTAACTTACCAGTATGTTTTAGGCTGGGTTCACATCACGTTTTTCCTTTCCGTTTAACGTATATGTTAAATGGGTGCCTCAAACTGATGCATACAGTTGCATCTGTTCACCATAGAGTTCCAATGGAAAAAAGTATACGTTTTTTTACCAGACTCGCAAGATACAAGAACGTGGTGTGCTGTGTTTTTGTATCCTTTTTTTGCTAGCATATTTGTCATATGGAGGCATAAAACGTGATGTGAACTCACCCTTAGGCTAGGGCTACACGGCGACAGTTGTCGCGCGACACCCGTCGCAGCCAGGATCCCTGAGTAGCGGGGATCCCATAGAGATGAATGGGATCGCCGCGGCAGTCGCAAGAAATCCAACACGGTTGGATTTCTTGCGACTGCCGCGGCGATCCCATTCATCTCTATGGGATCCCCGCTACTCAGGGATCCTGGCTGCGACGGGTGTCGCGCGACAACTGTCGTCGTGTAGCCCTAGCCTTAGATGTGTGTGCTAAGATACAAACTGCTGCAGATGTTGTCCTCATGCTTGATACATTGTGCTTTTTTATTTGATATGACTTTTTAATATAATAAAACATTTTTACTGTTGACTATGAGAGCCAGTCCAACACTATTTGGTTGAGAATAACTGCCAGAATAGTGAGCGGTTCAAGGATCAATTGATCAAAAAGTAGAACTGACACTGTAAAAGGACAAAAAACTGGAAACAACAGAAGATGACCAGAAGATGAAACACTTCTGAAATTACTGATGTTTTGAAGCATGACCACTACACAATCAAGTGCTTTATATAACATATAAAGTGAAATACCAGCACTCAAAAATACCATGTGTAGAGGACACTACTTCATTGTACGTGTCCGAGCTCTCCACTGGATGGCTGTCCAGAAAAGCTTTTGAGAAATAACAGATTCATGATTTGGATTTCCTTTTCATTCTATTTAAAAGGGATGTATCATAAGAAAACAACTTAATTTAATTCAGGATTTTATTATAAATATATTTTTTAAATAGGTTTGCTGTTTTTTTTTATAGGTTACTGTTACAAGCACATGTGCAGCTAGTAATATAAACTGGCCAACCCATTTAATGACAGATGGAAACTTAGATATGGTAGGACAGCTATATTATACACTATGTACACAGATAAGGCTGTTTTGGTCTGTGGGGGAGGGGGCTATACTCCACTGCTTCCAAGAAACTGTAATAATCTATGGCATTCCTCTGTCAACTGACTCCCATCGTTGGGCAGCTACAGCTTTCATGAGGATGTTTTAAACAGAACTAACTTAAAAGGATTTTCCCCTGTTCTTACACGGCCCCTAGAGCATGTGGAACCTGTTAAAAAAAAAAATCATACTCACCTGCTCCTTGCAGCTCTTTTCCAGCACCCTGTCTCCATTTAGCGACCTTCAAGTCCCCTGTCTATGTATCTCTGGCTGTCGTACAAACTGCAGCCAATGACTGGCCTCTGTGGTCAGGTGTCCCCAAGTGGCATGTCACTCTGCAATGATGTGCCACAATGCTATCAAATCCCCTTTGAAGTAAAGGGATTCAAATACAATATTTTTATTTTTTGTATCTTAACCCCTTAAGGACCTTGCCATTTTTCACCTTAAAGGGGTATTCCCATCATAGACAATGGGTGGTGGCCGGACCCCATTGCCTGATAGGTGCGGGTCCCACCGCTGGGACCCGCACCTATATCGAGAACGGAATGGGGAGCGCTGTGCCTGGAGGATCCCAGGTATCCTGGGGTCCGGCCACCACCAGGCGTAGCTTCCCGCTGATCCCATAGAAATGCATGGAAGCGCTCCGCACATGCGCGGCCACCGCTCCCATTCATTTCTATGGAGCCGGCAACATTTTCATCAGCCCCACAGAAATGACTGGAGGGAAGCTGCACATGCGCAGTGCGCCCTCCGTTCATTTCCCTGCTCCGTTCTCGATAAAGGTGCAGGTCCCACCTATCAGACAATGGGGGCATATCCTTTAAGGACCAGGCTGTTTTTTGGAAACTTGACATGTGTCACTTTATGTGGTAATAACTTTGAACGCTTTTGCTTATCCAAACCATTCTGAGAAAGTTTTCTCATGACAAATTGTACTTCATGATAGTGAAAAATTTTAGTCAATATAATTCACCTCTATTTATAAAACAATCCCAAATTTAACAGAAATTTGGAAAAATTTGCAATTTTCACAATTTGAATTTATCTGCATTTAAGGCAGATAGTGATACATCATAAAACAGTTATTACTTTACATTCCCCATATGGCCACTTTCATGTTTTCATCATTTTGTAAATGTAATTTTATTTTTTAGGAGCTTAGAATTTTAGAGGCAAATTTTTAAGAAAATTTCTGAAACCCACTTTTTTTAAGGACCAGTTCAGTTATGAAGTCAGTTTGTGTGGCTTACATAGTGGAAACCACCCATAAATGACCCCATTCTAGAAACTACACCCCTCAAATTATTCTAAACAGATTTTACAAACTTTGTTTACCCTTTAGGTGTTCCACAAGAATTAAAGGAAAAAGGAGATGACATTTTTAAATTTCATTTTTTTGGCAGATTCTCCATTTTAATTCATTTTTTTCCAGTAACACATCAAGGGTTAACAGCCAAATAAAACTCAATATTTATTACCCTGATTTTGCAGTTTACAGAAACAACCCAAATGTGGTCGTAAACTGTTGTACGGGCACATGGCAGGGTGCAGAAGGAAAGGAGCGTCATATGAATTTTGGAGGGCAGATTTTACTGGGATAATTTTAATTTGCCATATGACATTTAAAGCCCCCCTGATACACTAGAGTAGAAACTCCCAAAAAGTGACCCCATTTTGGAAATTATATTATAAGGCGACACTTTTATTGGTATTACGCCTTTTGTTAGGCAAGGTAACAAAAAAATGGCTTTTCTGGAACAGTTTTTATTTTTGTTTTTTATGGTGTTCACCTGACAGGTTAGAAAATGTGCTATTTTTATACAGCAGGTTGTTATGGAGGCGACGATATCAGATATGTCTACATTTATTTTTGTTTTGTTTCAGTTTTACATAATAAATCATGTTTTTGTGTCTCCTTTTATGAAAGCCATATTATTTTTCCTTTTCGGGCAATAATCTTATGTAGGGGCTCCGTTTTTGCGGCATGAGGTGATAGTTTGATTGGTACTGGCGATACTTAAGAAAGAAACAAAAACAATTGTTTTTATCTATCCATTTTCCAAAAGCCAAATCTTTTCTATTTTTTTGATTGTCTTAGTTAGGGTCTCATTTTTTGCAGGATGAGATGGTGGATTGATTGGTACTATTTTGGGGTACATACTACTTTTTGATCGTTTAGTATTACACTTTTTGTGACATATGGTGACAAAAAATTGATTTGTTTGGCACAGTTTTTATTTTATTTTTTTATGGTGTTCACCAGACAGGTTAGCTCATGTGATATTTCTATAGAGTAAGTTGTTACAGATGCAGCGATACCTAATATGTTTGTTGTTTTGCTAAATATGTTTTGGTTTTTAACAATGAAAGCATTTTTGAAACAAAAAAATGATGTTTTTTGTCTCCATTTCCTGAAAGCCAAATCATTTTTATTTTTGGGGCGATTGTCTTATGAAGGGTCTCATTTTTTGCAGGATGAGATGGTGGTTTTATTGGTATTATTTTTGATTGCTTGGTATTACACTTTTTGAGATGTATGGTGATAAAAAAAAATTGCTTTTTTTGGCACAGTTTTTATTTTATTTTTTTTTATGGTGTTCACCAGACAGGTTAGCTCTTGTGATATTTTTATAGAACAGGTCATTATGGATGCGGGAATACCTACTATGTCTGTTTTTTTTATATATATGTTGGTTTTAACCAATAAAAACATTTTTTAAACAAAAAATGATGTTTTTACATCTCCATTTTCTGAAAGCCATATCTTTTTAATTTTTTTGGCCGATTATCTTATGTAGGGTTTCATTTTGTGAGATGACGGTTTGATTGGTATTATTTTTGATGAAAGGTGACAAAAAATGGCTTTTTTAGCACAGTTTTTATTTTTTGCGGTGTTGACCGTACAGGGTGGATCATGTGATATTTTTATAGAGCAGGTTGTTAGGTACGCGGCGATACCTAATATGTGTGTTCTTTATTTTTTTCTATTTTTTACAATTTTATATGTCTCTTTTTATGTCACTTTTTTTTACTTTTGACATTTCAGGGTCTGATCCCTGATTCAATACAGCACAATACATTTGGAGACAATACTAGGAGACCCAGCCATGTGTCTGGATCTCCTGGGCTTCCGTAGCTGGCAGTCCTGATGCCTGTGCAAGGCATCAGGGCTGCAATAGCAACCATCTGGTCCCCGTCACTGCAGCACGGGGACCCGATGGGGATGTACAAGCTGCTGACCGCGGCATACAGGGGGTTAATCCGCTGGCACCGCTTGTCGGGCAGCCAGTTAACCCTAGGACAAGAATGCTCATCCTAAGGCGTTAAGTAACAGCCACTTAGGACAAGCATTCTCATCCAAGGTCGGCAAGGAGTTAAATGGCAACAAAGTGCAGCTACAAAATTCTAGTAAATTCTTGCAGATGCACAGCACTGACATCTCGGTAATCGTTCATTCTCATTCTTTTAGATCTAGTTCCCTTCTTTGTTTAAATCAAGGGAAACAGGAAAAACTTGCCAGTTAGTTTTCCTGCTTCTGTCTACTGGGATCTATAATGTAAAGGAAAAAAATGTGAAGTTTTTATGAACTATGGAAAACATTTTTAACTAATGTCAGAGGAAGCATGAATACTGGGGAAACCTAAGCCAAAGTTAGAGACAAGATAAGATTAGACATTTCCTTATGCAACCTTACAGATTTCATACATTTACACCATTATTCTGCAGCAAAAAATGACAAACATCTTTCATAGGTTTACACATTTTATGATTCCTCTTCGCTAAACCACTTTTCCTAGACACTTCTCTAAACTGTGCAGGTAAGTATAAAAAGCATCTAAAATTACGTAAAGTTTGGCACATAATGTTCAAAAATAGCAGTCCAACATCATTATCCTAATAAATTACTGTTTTTGGTAGAAGTGATGTTTCTACATAGTTTCATAGTTAATATGGTTGAAAAAAAACAAAAGTTCAACCAAGGGATAGGTGGGAATGTGAATCCCAGAAGGGAGTGAAACTCAGATTTATACACGTTTTCATAAGCATTATTGTCATTTACTGTTAAGAATTCATCTAAGCCCTTTTTAAAACTATCCATTGTCCCTGTTGTGACCATGTCCTGGCTTTGACACCTCTGGAGGCTGAACTTTTTCTTCTCCAGATTGAGGCAGTGCCCCTTGTCTTTTTAGGGCATTTGGAACATTTTTTTCACTGTATTTTTTGTATGGTGCCCTTAGACGTCTATTTTAAAGACTAAATAAATGTAATTCTTTCAATCATTCTTCATAACTAAGACCCTCCATGCCCCTTGTCAGTTTAGTTGCTCTCCTCTGTACTTTTCCCAGCTGCAGTGTGTCCTTTCTATGGACTGGTGCCCAGAACTGAACTGCATATTCCAGATAAAGCCGCACCAACGCTTTGTAAAGTGGTAGTAGTAGTAGTACAGCTGAGGAAGTGTTATGCTGCTTCCTGTCCCGGCCGGTGGTCACGTGATCGCCGGGGCTGGGTGGGTGCAGGAGTTGCCAGGTCTTGCAAAGACCTCGATCAGCCCTGCAGTGAGGCTGTACAGTGCTGAATAATGCTGTACAGCCTCTCTGCGGGTGTATTTCACCTACTATGTCAGCCCCAGTTACAGGAGAAATCAATAGTGAAAAAAAAAGTTAAGAAGTTAAATGTCCCCCAGAGGCCTTGTAAGACCTCATGGGGGACACAAAGTGTGAAATTTTTTTTAAAAAAAGTTTGACATACAGTACAGACCAAAAGTTTGGACACACCTTCTCATTCAAAGAGTTTTCTATATTTTCATGACTATGAAAATTGTAGATTCACACTGAAGGCATCAAAACTATGAATTAACACATGTGGAATTATATACTTAACAAAAAAGTGTGAAACAACTTTAAATATGTCCTATATTCTAGGTTCTTCAAAGTAGCCACCTTTTGCTTTGATTACTGCTTTGCACACTCTTGGCATTTTCTTGAGCTTCAAGAGGTAGTCACCTAAAATGGTTTTCACTTCACAGGTGTGCCCTGTCAGGTTTAATAAGTGGGATTTCTTGCCTTATAAATGGGGTTGGGGCCATGAGTTGTGTTGGGCAGAAGTCAGGTGGATACACAGCTGATAGTCCTACTTAATAGACTGTTAGAATTTGTATTATGGCAAGAAAAAAGCAGCTAAGTAAAGAAAAACGAGTGGCCATCATTACTTTAAGAAATGAAGGTCAGTCAGTCCGAAAAATTGGGAAAACTTTGAAAGTGTTCCCAAGTGCAGTCGCAAAAACCATCAAGCTCTACAAAGAAACTGGCTCACATGAGGACCGCCCCAGGAAAGGAAGACCAAGAGTCACCTCTGCTGTGGAGGATAAGTTCATCCGAGTCACCAGCCTCAGAAATCGCAGGTTAACAGCAGCTCAGATTAGAGACCAAGTCAATGCCACACAGAGTTCTAGCAGCAGACACATCTCTACAACAACTGTTAAGAGGAGACTGTGTGCAGCAGGCCTTCATGGTAACATAGCTGCTAGGAAACCACTGCTAAGGACAGGCAACAAGCAGAAGAGACTTGTTTGGTCTAAAGAACACGAGGAATGGACATTAGACCAGTGGAAATCTGTGCTTTGAGATCTTTGGTTCCAACCACCGTGTCTTTGTGCAATGCAGAAAAGGTGAACGAATGGACTCTACATGCCTGGTTCCCACCGTGAAGCATGGAGGAGGAGGTGTGATGGTGTGGGGGTGCTTTACTGGTGACACTGTTGGGGATTTATTCAAAATTGAAGGCATACTGAACCAGCATGGCTACCACAGCATCTTGCAGCGGCATACTATTCCATACGGTTTGCGTTTAGTTTGACCATCATTTATTTATCAACAGGATAATGACCCCAAACACACCTCCAGGCTGTGTAAGGGCTATTTGACCAAGAAGGAGAGTGATGGGGTACTATGCCAGATGACCTGACCTCCACAGTCACCAGACCTGAACCCAATCGAGATGGTTTGGGGTGAGCTGGACCGCAGAGTGAAGGCAAAAGGGCCAACAAGTGCTAAGCATCTCTGGAAACTCCTTCAAAACTGTTGGAATACTATTTCAGGTGACTACCTCTTGAAGCTCATCAAGAGAATCCCAAGAGTGTGCAAAGCAGTAATCAAAGCAAAAGGTGGCTACTTTGAAGAACCCAGAATATAAGACATATTTTCAGTTGTGTCACACTTTTTTGTTGCCTCATCTCCCAAAAAAACATAATATCAATCAAAAAGTTGGATGTACCCCAAAACGGTAATAATAAAAATGTCACCTCATCCCGCAAAAAAATGAGCCCCCCCCACACAAGACAATAGCCAGAAAAAAAAAAAAAACGGCTCTAAAAAAATTGCAACAAAAAATGCTCTTATTGTGTAAAAAATAAATAAAAAACAGACATATTTGGTAAAATTGCATCCACAACAATTGGCTCTACAAAAATATCACATGATCAAGTGAACTGCTTAAAAAAAATGCCAAAAC
The DNA here is from genome assembly GCA_900303285.1 of Rhinella marina. Taxonomy (NCBI): domain Eukaryota; kingdom Metazoa; phylum Chordata; class Amphibia; order Anura; family Bufonidae; genus Rhinella; species Rhinella marina. The sequence goes on from ONZH01030531.1 coordinate 287,342, forward strand.
AGCTTTTTTCAGTAACCTCACCTCCCCAAAAAGTATCAATCAAAAAGTTGTATGTACCCCAAAATGGTAGAAATAAAACGTCACCTCATCCCGCAAAAACAATCCCTCACACAAGACCATAGCCATAAAAATTATAAAAATATGGCTCTAAGAAAATGGCAACACAAAAACATGATTTTTTTCTAAAAATATTCTTATTGTTTAAAACATTAAAAAAACTAGACATTTTTGGTAGTGTTGCGTCCATAACAACCGGATCTATAAAAATATCACATGATCTATCCCATCAAGTGAACAGTGTAAAAAAAAATATAGAAAAATGACACCAGCTTTTTTTGGGGACTTTACCTCCCCAAAAATTAGATAAAAAGCAATTAGAAAGCCAAATGTACCCCGAAATAGTGCTAATAAAAAGCACAGCTTGTCCTGCAAAAAATAAAGTTATCGCTCTTAAAAACCATGACAGAAAATTCCATGTTACAAAATCCAGATGCTGCTCCTTCTCTTCTGAGCCCTGGCTTATTCCCAAATAAAAGTTTACAAGCACAATTGGGGTATTACTGTATTCAGGAGAAAATGGGTAGCAAATTTTGGGGGACATTCTCCTGTTATCTTCTGTGAAAAAGAAAGTTTGAGCCTAACGCACTATTTTCTTGTAAAAAAAAATGTAATTTTTTTTTTCACAGCCAAGGGTTATAAATTCTACGAAATGCCATACCCGTTAAAAATTCCCTGGGTGGTGTAGTTTACAAAATGTGGTCACTTTTTGGGGGTTTTCACTGTGGGGGTACCTCAGGGTCTCTTCAAATGCAACATGGCACCCAAAAACCATTCCAACAAAATCTGCCCTTCAAAAATCATATGGCGCTCCCTGCCTTCTGTGCCCTGCTGTGTCCCCATACAGCGGTATACAAGCATATATGGGGTGTTTCTGCAAACTGCAGAATCAGGGTAATAAATGTTGAGGTTTGTTTTGTTGTTAAACCTTGATGTGTTACAGGGAAAAAAAATTAATTAAAATGGAAAATCTGCAAAAACAGTGAAATTTTCAAATTTCACATCTATTTTGCTTTAATTCCTGTGGAATACTTAAAGGGTTAACAACATTTCTAAATCCAGTTTTAAATAGTATGAGGGGTGTTGTTTCTAAAATGGGGTAATTTATGGGTGGTTTCTATTATGTGAGCTCCTCAAAGTGACTTCAGAACTGAACTGGTCCTTAAAAAAGATGATTTTGGAAATTTTCTTGAACATTTCAAAAATTGCTTCAAAGTTCTATTGCTTCTAAAATTCTACAAGGTATAATAGATGCAGTGTGTACAGATATATATAGTATATACAGCAGTGTACTGATATGTGAGGTACGAGGTATAACAGATGCAGTGTGTAGAGATATATACCATATACAGCAGTGTACTGATATGTGAGGTATGAGATATAATAGATGTAGTGTGTACAGATATAGAGTATATGCAGCAGTGTACTGATATGTGAGGTATGAGCTATAATAGATGCAGTGTGTACAGATATATAGTATATAAAGCAGTGTACTGATATGTGAGGTACAAGGTATAATAGATGCAGTGTGTACAGATATATATAGTATATACAGCAGTGTACTGATATGTGAGCTATGAGGTATAATAAATGCAGTGTGTACAGATATATACTATATACAGCAGTGTACTGATATGTGAGGTATGAGATATAATAGATGTAGTGTGTACAGATATAGAGTATATGCAGCAGTGTACTGATATGTAAGGTATGAGGTATAATAGATGCAGTGTGTACAGATATATAGTATATACAGCAGTGTACTAATATGTGAGGTATGAGGTATAATAGATGTAGTGTGTACAGATATATAGTATATACAGCAGTGTACTGATATGTGAGATATAAGGTACAATAGATGCAGTGTGTACAGATATATAGTATATACAGTGGGCTGATATGTGAGGTATGAGGTATAATAGATGCAGTGGGTACAGATATATAGTATATACAGCAGTGTACTGATATGTGAGGTATGAGGTATTTCTGTAGAGAACTTGGTTCTGGTGCTGTATTTATGTAGCGAATTTGGTTCTGGTGCTGTATTTATGTAGAGAACTTGGTTCTGGTGCTGTATTTATGTAAGAGCTTGGTTCTGGTGATGTATGTATGTAGTGAACTTGGTTCTGGTGCTGTATTTATGTAGAGAACTTGGTTCTGGTGCTGTATTTATGTAGAGAACTTGGTTCTGGTGCTGTATTTATATAGAGAACTTGGTTCTGGTGCTGTATTTGACTTATGGGTTTTGTTATGGTGCTATAATTCTTGTTGATTTTGTTTCTGTATTTGACATATGGGCCTGGTTCTGGTGCTGTATTGATGCATTGAACTTGTTTCTGGTTCTGTGTTTGACTTCTAGGTTTGGTTCTGGTGCTGTATTTGACTTCTAGGTTTGCTTCTGGTGCTGTGTTTGACTTATAGGTTTGGTTCCGGTGCTGTGCTTGACTTATAGGTTTGGTTCTGGTGCTGGTGCTGTGTGTATGTAGTGATCTTGCTCTGTATTTGTGTATTAAACATACATCTGATGCTATACATCTAATACTATCCATTCACATTTGCGTTTGGGTCACAAATTCTGTTAAAAAGACCGGACAGAAAAGTTCTGCATGCAAGACTTGCCTTTTGTCTGGTAAAGGAGCAGCATCCTGAGCAGACCCCATTGTAGTTAATGGAGTCTCTTCAGCTCAGGAGTTAGTAAATCTGGTCCCTCTAATGATCAGGCTGTTGCTATGGACTCAGCAGTGGCGTCGCTATAGGGGTCGCAGCGGTCGCAGTTGCGACCAGGCCCCTAAGACAGGGGGGCCCCGAGGGCCCCCCTTGCAGAGCCGCACCCAATTAGCGAGGCAGGCAGGAAGAGGCCTGCATCGCATCGCTGCCAGCCTGATGGAGGTAAGTATTAGTGTTATTTTTTTTTTTTGTAGCAGTCACGGACCGGAGCTCAATTGGGGGCACTGGGGGCATTTTAGGGGCACATCGGGGCATTTTCACTGGCACATGGGGGCATTTTACTGGCACTGGGGGCATTTTTACTGGCACATGGGACACTAGAGGCATTTTTACTGGCACTGGGGGCATTTTTACTGGCACATGGGGACACTGGGGGCATTTTACTGGCACTGGGGGCATTTTTACTGGCACATTGGGGCACTGGGGGCATTTTTACTGGCACATGGGGGCACTGGGGGCATTTTACTGGCACTGGGGCATTTTTACTGGCACATGGGGGCACTGGGGGCATTTTTACTGGCACATGGGGGGCACTGGGGGCATTTTTACTGGCACTTGGGGCATTTTTACTGGCACTGGGGGCATTTTACTGGCACTGGGGGCATTTTTACTGGCACATGGGGGCACTGGGGGCATTTTTACTGGCACATAGGGGCATTTTTACTGGCACTGGGGGCATTTTTACTGGCACAAGGGGGCACTGGGAACATTTTTACTGGCACTGGGGGCATTATTACAGGCACTGGGGCCATTTTTACTGCCACATGGGGGCACTGGGGGCATTTCTTAATGGCACTGGGGTCATTTCTTACTGGCACATGGGGGCACTGGGAGGCATTTCTTACTGGCACTGGGGGCATTTCTTTATGGCATGGGAGCACTGGGGGCATTTTTACTGGCACTGGGGGCATTTTTCTGGCACAAGGGGGGGAAATGGGGCATTTCTTACTGGCACATGGAGGCACTGGGGGCACTTCTTACTGGCACATGATTTTGGGGGGTATCAATGGGGGGAACATCTGGCGCACTATTGGGGCATTTCTTACTGGCACATAATTTGGGGGGCATCTATGGGTGGGGAGCACTTCTTACTAGCACATTGGAAGCATTATTACTTCTGGGGCACAGTGGGGCTAGTACTGTTGGGGGTACTACTACTAACAAATGCACTCTGGCAGAGAATTATTAGTTGGGACTTTGGGGAGCACTATTACTGTGGGGGGCACCCTGGCACAGTATCAGCATAGCACAGTTATTTCTGAGGGACGTTATGTTTATACAATTACTGTCAGGGACACAATTTGCTGGGCGCAGTTATTTTAGGACACTGTGCCAATAATTATTGAAGGGCACTATCTGTGTGGTACACAGTACTGGGGTTGGTAGGATGATGGAAAAGTAGTAAACTAAGATTTTTTTCTGTCAAACTGCAGAGATGAGAAATGGCTGAAAAATTGCGTCTGGTCTGAAAGGAGAAGATGAGGAAAGAGAACATCTACATCAGAGGAGATATCACTGGATGTATGAGGTATGGGGCGCTGTATTATACTGGATGTAAGAGGTATGGGGCGCTGTATTACACTGGATGTAAGAGGTATGGGGCGCTGTATTATACTGGATGTAAGAGGTATGAGGCGCTGTATTATACTGGATGTAAGAGGTGCTGTATTATACTGGATGTAAGAGGTATGGGGCGCTGTGTTATACTGGATATAAGAGGTATGGGGCGCTGTATTATACTGGATGTACGAGGTATGGGGCGCTGTATTATACTGGATGTAAGAGGTATGAGGCGCTGTATTATACTGGATGTAAGAGATAGGGGGTGCTGGGGGGGCCCAAGCTGAACTCTTGCACCAGGGCCCATGAGCCTTTAGCTACGCCCCTGGGACTCAGCCATGTTCTGTATCTGGGATCCAACATGAACACACAACCAGCTGCTGCCTTTTAACGATTTTAAGCCCTTTTACTTATCCCGCCTTTATGGTAGGCGGAGTTAAACAGGTTAAGGGTGGGCCGCTACACATGGGCCAGTGCTGTGTGCTTGCCCCCCAGGCCAAAATTTGCCATCCAGCCCCTGGCCATCCTCCTACCTTAAATAAAATGAACGCCTATTATTCCCTCGAATAAATGACTTCACCAATTTAACTCCTCACTGATATTATTTTGAGCACACCCCTTTCAATTAATTACTCAATTACTCAGAATAAGCTCATGTATGTCACAATTTTTCAGTTCTATTTTTCTCTATTACAGTTACAAGTAAATTATTTGCTATGTAGAAATATCATTTCTACGAAAAAACTGTGATTTATCAGGTTAATGATGTTGGACTGGTATTTTTTTTAACACCACTGTACTTCTGGAATGGGGATGCCTGAAACCATCCTGCCTTACTCCATCCGCTGCTGGCATCCAGGATGCGGGAGGAGTCCTGGTTTAGTGAAACAGCCATGCTCACTATGCTATGCTGTTTCCACTTCTACAAAAGTGTCAGGAAGTTTACAGAAACAGCATAGTCTGATGCTGAAACAGTGTGGCACAGTGAACCTAGCTACTTCCATAAATTTGGCCACTCCTCACAGACTGGATGTGATGGCCAGCAGGACAGGGTGAGGCAGGATAGAGTTGGGAGATGACAGCTCTAGATATAGGTGTGGGTCCCAGAGGTGGAGCCTACATTTATTATTAATGGCATGAACTATGAGATCAGCCTTTTAAATTACTGTAATATCATAAGGGGCTGTCTGTTATATCAAAAAGGAATGTTAGATAAATTCTATGACATCACAAATGAATTCCAATCATATAAGGTACTGTGACATCACAAGTGGTGTTTTTGTCAGACATGTTACAGTCGCGTCACAAGTAGATTTTAGTCAGGAAGGCTAGTGTGACATCACAAGTGGGTTTTTGTCAGAAAAGCTGCTGTGACATCATATGTAGTTTTCAGTCAAATCATTTGCTGTGACATCACAAATGGGTTTGCGTCAGGTAATCTGCTGTGACATCACAAATCAGGTTAGTAACATAATCTGCTGTGACATCACAAGTGTGCTTCAGTCAGGTAGGTTGCAGTGACATAAAATATGAGTTTGCACCATTGTGACATCACATAGGTTTATGTCAGGTAATCTGCTGTGACATCACAAATGAGTTTAGTAAGACAAGCTGAAGTGACATCACAAGTGTGCTTCAGTCGGGTAAGTTGCAGTGATATAAGAAATGAGTATGAGATATTGTGACATCACAAGTGGGTTTTAGTCAGGTATGCTATGCTCAGAGACAGACATACTATACTTACCATCAGGAGCCCATATACTTATCTTGCACAGGGGCCCTTTTGGGTCATTGTCCGCTGCTGTGCTACATGGATTCCATATGTATGCAAGCAGGTCACATTACAAATGAAGATTGCATACTTTATACGACAAAGTGGAAAATAACTTAATAAGCATGACACAGATGGAAAAAAAACATGCTAATGTGAAAACTGGCCTATGAATAAGTTTTATTTACTTTTCTATGACTATCACATTAGTTCTGAAAGTGTTACTGATTACAGAGAAAGCTATGCCAAACGTCTTTGTTTATAATCTCAATACACTAAATCCTCCAGTTCATTTCTAGAATGCACTAATCCTGCTAGTGCTGACACGCATACTTCTAACAAGATGTTTATGGTGTACCCTAATGTGTTGGTTAAAACTGGTGATGTAATGAATTATACACTCCATGCTCTTTTTTAATAGTTGATGACGCAGGGCTGGGACGACGGGTAGGCGTAAGTAGGCGCCTGCTTAGGGCACCATCTTGCTATCCATCTTATGGGGCGCAATTTATAGTAGTAAAACAAAAAACACTAATATTGTGAACTAATGAGCACTTCCTTTGTGGAAGCACTCATTACTGAAGGAGACCCACGGAGCGGTGTGAGTGCTGGTGCTGGCTTTAACTCACCACTCCCTGTGGTCCTCCTGTCCAGGCGCCTGTACTATACTGTGTTCTCCTGACAACATACAGCATCAGGATGTGGTGAGTGCCAGCACCCACTATGACCTGATGCAAGTGAACAACGGAGCAGGAGTAATGCACATGAGGAGAGGTGAGAATTTATTTTTTTTCTTCTCTGGTCTGAGGTCTACATTTAAGGGTAGGGGTGGGAGTGGGGATGGGGTTGGATGGAGGTTAATGATCAGTTTCATAACTTAAACAGAGCAACTAATAACACATTCCCCATATACAAAAAAACATTAAAAGAGTAAAGCACCAGTCTTTTTTAGTATGTTACATGGACTAATATATATATATATATATATATATATATATATACAGTATAGACCAAAAGTTTGGACACACCTTCTCATTCAAAGAGTTTTCTGTATTTTCATAAATGAATGAAAATTGTAGATTCACACTGAAGGCATCAAAACTATGAATTAACACATGTGGAATTATATACTTAACAAAAAAGTGTGAAAAAAACTGTAAATATGTCTTATAGAGACTTGTTTGGGCTAAAGAACACAAGGAATGGACATTAGACCAGTGGAAATCTGTGCTTTGGTCTGATGAGTCCAAATTTGAGAGCTTTGGTTCCAACCACCGTGTCTTTGTGCGACGCAGAAAAGGTGAACGGATGGACTCTACATGCCTGGTTCCCACCGTGAAGCATGGAGGAGGAGGTGTGATGGTGTGGGGGTGCTTTGCTGGTGACACTGTTGGGGATTTATTCAAAATTGAAGGCATACTGAACCAGCATGGCTACCACAGCATCTTGCAGCGGCATGCTATTCCATCCGGTTTGCGTTTAGTTGGACCATCATTTATTTATCAACAGGACAATGACCCCAAACACACCTCCAGGCTGTGTAAGGGCTATTTGACCAAGAAGGAGAGTGATGGGGTGCTACGCCAGATGACCTGGCCTCCAAAGTCGCCAGACCTGAACCCAATCGAGATGTTTTGGGGTGAGCTGGACCGCAAAGTGAAGGCAAAAGGGCCAACAAGTGCTAAGCATCTCTGGGAACTCCTTCAAGACTGTTGGAATACCATTTCAGGTGACTACCTCTTGAAGCTTATCAAGAGAATGCCAAGAGTGTGCAAAGCAGTAATCAAAGCAAAAGGTGGCTACTTTGAAAAACCTAGAATATAAGACATATTTTTAGTTGTTTCACACTTTTTTGTTAAGTATATAATTCCACATGTGTTAATTCATAGTTTTGATGCCTTCAGTGTGAATCTACAATTTTCATAGTCATGAAAATACAGAAAACTATTTGAATGAGAAGGTGTGTCCAAACTTTTGGTCTGTACTGTATATATATATATATATATATATATATATATATATATATATAGTAAGGGATCGCTTGCTCTCTCGGGGGTAGCAACCACAAATCTTCCAAATAATAGGGGTTTTCAAGTCCAACACAAGCTTTATTTCGGGTCCTCAGCACCCACACAAAAATATAAGCAAAACAAACACCTGCCCATCTGGGCTCTAGCTAACACATATTGTTCCTCACTCACCTAAAAAAAACAGTTTACCAACACGGTATCAGGTTCCAGGTATGAGTCCACATGCAGGGGAGAGATCCGGCTACACGTAGCCTTGTGGCCCCTTAGCCCTCCTGGCTGAGACCAAACAAGCCTCACAGGCTTCAACCCTCTTCCTAGGGTCAGTTCCTCTCCCAGACTCACACTGAGTGGAGTTGATTTATCCCAGCTGGCCTCACCTGCGATCTCCTCAGGCCAGAGGAAAACCTGTCCTGGAAGGGTTTGGACTGGCAAATGCACTTGTGCATTCTGTATTTTTTTTCTCCTATGGAAAAATGAATGGGTCCGTATGGTTCCGCATCTTATCCTCAAAAATGCAGATAAGATGCGGAAATGTACATACGGTCGTTTGAATGGGGCCTAAACCTAACGGTGTCAACCTCTTACAGAGTAATGAGAGGGGAGTTGCAGAGCGATGAGGAAAAAGCAAAGCTACTGAATATCTTTTTCTCCACTGTATTCACTGAGGAAAATAAACTGTCAGATGAAATGCAGAATATAAAAGTAAATTCTCCATTAAAAGTGCCATGTCTGACCCAGGAAGAAGTAGAGCTGCGTCTTAAAAAGATTAAAATAGACAAATCGCCAGGACCGGATGGCATACACCCCCATATCCTAAGAGAATTAAGTAATGTCATCGCCAGACCCTTATTTCTGATATTTAAGGACTCTATATTGACAGGGAGTGTTCCACAGGATTGGTGCATAGCAAATATGGTGCCAATATTCAAAAAGGGTCCAAAAACAGAGCCTGGAAACTATAGGCCAGTAAGTTTAACATGTGTCGTGGGTAAACTGTTTGAGGGTTTTCTAAGAGATGCTATCTTGGAGTACCTCAATGAAAATAAGCAAATAACTCCATATCAGCATGGCTTCATGAGGGATCGATCATGTCAAACCAATTTAATCAGTTTCTATGAGGAGGTAAGTTCTAGACTGGACCGCGGCGAATCAATGGATGTCGTATATCTGGACTTCTCCAAAGCGTTTGACACATAAAAGTTTAGTATATAAAATGAGAATGCTTGGCCTGGGAGAAAATGTCTGTATGTGGGTAAGTAACTGGTTCAGTGATAGAAAACAGAGGGTGGTTATTAACGCCACATACACAGATTGGGTCACTGTCACTAGTGGGGTACCACAGGGGTCAGTATTGGGCCCTATTCTCTTCAATATATTTATTAATGTTCTTGTAGAAGGTTTGCACAGTAAAATATGAATTTTTGCAGATGACACTGAACTGTGTAAAGTAATTAACACAGAAGAGGACAGTACACTGCTACAGATGGATCTGGATAGACTGGAAGCTTGGGCAGAGAAGTGGCAGATGACACTGACAAAGGTTATGCATATGGGAAGGAATAATGCAAGTCACCAGTACATACTGAATGGTAAAATATTGGGTAGCTCTGACATGGAAAAGGACCTAGGAATTTTAGTGAACAGCAAACTAAGCTGTAGAAACCAGTGTCAGACAGCTTCTGCCAAGGCCAATAAGATAATGGGTTGCATCAAAAGAGGCATAGATGCCCGTGATGAGAACATAGTCCTGCCACTTTACAAATCTCTAGTCAGACCACACATGGAGTACTGTGTACAGTTCTGGGCTCCTGTGAACAAGGCAGACATAGCAGAGCTGGAGAGGGTACAGAGGAGGGCAACTATAGTAATAACTGGAATGGATGGACTACAGTACCCAGAAAGATTATCAAAATTAGGGTTATTCAGTTTAGAAAAAAGACGACTGAGGGGAGATCTAATAACTATGTATAAATATATCAGGGGTCAGTACAGAGATCTCTCCCATGATCGATTTATCCCCAGGACTGTGACGAGGGGACATCCTCTGCGTCTGGAGGAAAGAAGTTTTTTTTGCCTTCCTCTGGATCAACTTGTAGGAAAACAGGCTGAACTGTCTGGACAGATGTCTTTTTTTGGCCTTATAAACTACTAGCTTAAGGACCCGGCTTCGCCCGGGTATATTTAATTTATTTCATTTACTGTTTGTGTGTGTGTGTCGAGAGTGACCTCTACAGTGCCCGCCCCTTTAACAGTGACCTCTACAGCAGCCCGCCCCTTTAACAGTGACCTCTACAGTGGCCAGCCCCTTTAACAGTGACCTCTACAGCGGCCCACCTTTTTAACAGTGACCTCTACAGCAGCCCGCCCATTTAACAGTGACCTCTACAGAAGCCCGCCCCTTTAACAGTGACCTCTACAGCGGCCAGCCCCTTTAACAGTGACCTCTACAGCAGCCAGCCCCTTTAACAGTGACCTCTACAGCAGCCCGTTCCTTTAACAGTGACCTTTACAGCAGGCCGCCCCTTTAACAGTGACCTATACAGCTGCCACCCCTTTAACAGTGACCTCTACAGCTGCCCGCCCCTTTAACAGTGACCTCTACAGCAGCCCGCCCCTTTAACAGTGACCTCTACAGCAGCCTGCTCCTTTAACAGTGACCTCTACAGCGGCCAGCCCCTTAACAGTGACCTCTACAGCTGCCCGCCCCTTTAACAGTGACCTCTACAGCTGCCCGTACCTTTAACAGTGACCTCTACAGCAGCCCGCCCCTTTAACAGTGATCTCTACAGCAGCCCACACCTTTAACAGTGACCTCTACAGCAGCCTTCCCCTTTAACAGTGACCTCTACAGCAGCCTGCCCCTTTAACAGTGACCTCTACAGCTGCCCACCCCTTTAACAGTGACCTCTACAGCTGCCCGCCACTTTAACAGTGACCTCTACAGCAGCCCGCCCCTTTAACAGTGACCTCTACAGCTGCCCGCCCCTTTAACAGTGACCTCTACAGCTGCCCACCCCTTTAACAGTGACCTCTACAGCTGCCCGCCCCTTTAACAGTGACCTCTACAGCTGCCCGCCCCTTTAACAGTGACCTCTACAGCAGCCTGCCCCTTTAACTGTGACCTCCACAGCAGCTAGAGTGGCCACTGTCTTCACCCCAGAAAGCCAGACCTCACCGACCATTCCCCCAAACGTGAAACAGCGCCCATGAAGACACACCACTAAACATGAGGCCACGCCCCCCTGGCTCCATGAAGACACAGAGGAGAAGCTGTCTGAGTGTGAGCTACTGAAAGGGTGGACATCCCTGTGTCTGTCCAGGCACTGAGTCGGACAGAGAACAGGTAGCCAGAAAACTGGACTGTCCAGCCTAAAGCCGGACATCTGGCCACCCTAACATCAGCCTGCCCCTAGGGTTGCCAGAGGTCTTGTTTTAGGCTGGACAGTTTGGCTTTCAGACTCCCTGTCCTCTGTCATGCGCAGGGCCTGGATGGAAACAGGGATGTCCTTTTGAACAGCTCACTCTCAGCAGCAGCACTGTACAGTCTGTGCAATGAGCTGCAGTGAGAAAGTCACCCTCCCCCTACCCCTGCAGCTGAAAGAAGGTGATTTTTAGCTATATTTTAAATCCCGGTCAAATGCGGCATGGAAGGGGCGTGGCCTGACTGAGTCAGGGGCATGACTTAGTGGGATCTGGGGGTGGGGCTTTTAAGTCCTTCTTTTGACGGTGGCCTGAATTACAGGTCGATGCCATAGTAATTTAGGAGGAAGGTGGGTAGCAGTGGAAAAATACATCTTTTATTACTACTGAACAGTAAATATGTGAAATTTACATTATATGAGGTAATGATTGATGATGAATTAGTCTAAAACATGTTATATTTATGATAACCGAAATAGCCCTTTACCATTGTCATCCAGAGTGCTCTGCCTCTTTAATGCAGACCTACAGCAGTGAACTGGCTAGGTTGTCATAGAAACCTGGTGTGTGGAGACTGCCTGTGAGCTTCTATTGGCTGATAAGGGTCATGTGACCAGGCTACTATTGGCTAGTGCATTTTTTGGGAATATCTCAGGAACGGTACGTCCTGGAGAGCTGAAATCTGTTCTAAAACCTTCCCGGACACCTGATGTACATGTGTGCCAAATTTTGTGATTGTAGCTGCAGCGGTGCAGATTCCTTTAGCGGACATACACACACACACATACACTCAACTTTATATATTAGATGTTACTCACAAAAAGTTAGGGATATTTGACTTGGGGGTGAAATTTCAGGATAAACCTAAAATGTACAACTTGCTGTTCTCTAACAAGGAGCTTAACGGCAGAATTCGCCATGGGTTTGATCCATGAATCACCCTGGTTTAATCAGAATTGGTATTTAAACAGTCCTCCTCATCATGTTGTTCACATTTTGACACCATGAGACCAAGACGACAGCTAACAATTCATCAACAGTACCTCTCCATTGCAAGGCTTCAAGAAAGATGTTCTCAGATGGAAGAGGCCACTGAGTGTGAAAGTGGTGGGAGCAGCATCATCAGGAGGCCATAGAGTGGCACAACGACAGAGTATGGAAGTGGCAGCAGTAGCAGCATCAGGAGGCCACAGAGTGGCAAGACGACAGAGTGTGAAAGTGGTGGGAGCAGCGTCATCAGGAGGCCATAGAGTGGCACAACAACAGAGTGTGGAAGTGGCAGCATCAGGAGGCCAACGACATTGTGGAGGCAGCAGCAGCAGCAGCATCAGCAGTCTACAGAGTGGTACGACAATATTATGGAGGCAGTCACAGCAGCATCAGTAGACTACAGAGTGGCACGACGACAGCAGGTTGCGACAGAGATACAGAGAGACTGTAAGAGTCACATAGAGGCATAGAAGTGGATGTCCTTTGGCCACATCCCACACTGATGACTGCTTCACTGTGAAAGATGCTCTGCAGAACCGGTTGATGAATACCACTGCTTAAGACTGGGGTACCTCAAATGGAGTGGCCTGCACTTTCTCCAGACCTGAATCCCATTGAAAACCCATGGGATCAGCTGAGTCCCGTGTAGTGGCTCGTAACTCTGTAGCCCAGAACCTCAATGACCTGAGGGCTGCCCTTTAAGAAGAGTGGGATGCCATGCCTCAGCAGACAATAAGTCATCTTGTGAACAGCATGAGACGTCGTTGTCAAGCTGTAATTGATGACACTGACATTTTTGTGGCGGTATACCCACAACAGTTGTTGGCTTTTGTTTCAATAAATTGAGATGAGGAAATCACCATTGCATGCTTCTACTTAAAGAGGACCTTTCACGGTTTTGAATTACTGTAGATAAATACCTCTTGTCCCGGGGTACCCCCCGCTGATGCTGCCACTCTGCCTAGTTTTTTAAAATACAGCTCCTACTCCCCGCTGTGCCCGCCTGTAGTTTTCGCGCTCAGTATGTAAATACTGAGCATCGGTACAGGGAGGAGGAGACGCCGGCATTTCTCAATGGGCGTCTCCTTCTCCCTGGCTGTGCCGCGATCCAATCACAGCGGAGAGCGTCACAGCCAGGGAGAAAAAAAAACCTCACCTTCTCCCTGGCTGTGACGCTCTCCGCTGTGATTGGATCGCGGCACAGCCAGGGAGAAGGAGACGCCCATTGAGAAATGCCGGCGTCTCCTCCTCCCTGTACCGATGCGCGAAAACTACAGGCGGGCACAGCGGGGAGTAGGAGCTGTATTTTAAAAAACTAGGCAGAGTGGCAGCATCAGCGGGGGGTACCCCGGGACAAGAGGTATTTATCTACAGTAATTCAAATCCGTGAAAGGTCCTCTTTAAATGCCCTACTTTCATAATATCACTTTAGCAGCGAACATTGCTGCATCAGAACTGATGAATCAACTTTACTTCATCAGCTCTGCTTCATTAACTGCGATACATCAGTTCCACTGCATCAACCCTGCTATAACAATCCATAGTCCTCTGATACAACTTCACTGCTAGAATTCTGCTACTCCTGGTCAACCCCACTGCATCAGGTCTACAGTTCTGCTATACCAGCTGTTCTACACCAGTTTTCCTACTATGCTGCACCAGCACCGCTTTTCCGTGAGGCGCAAGACCTGCTCTTCCAGACAAGAAGATTAGGAAATCCATCTCACCACATAACACATGAAAGAGTTGTCAGGTCATAGATTCCAAAGGTACAGATACCATTGCCACTTGGATTCAACGGAAGTGCTCATCTCCTACCCACTGCCACCACCGCCCGCATTTAGAACCAGGGCCGCGCCGCCTGTGGCGATCGGCGGTGTGGCCCTGAGGAATTTAAAAAAACAAACAAGAGTGATGGTTCTAGGGAAGGGTCCAGACCCGCTGGACCCCCCCCTGTCGGTGCGCCTCTGCTCCCAACCATCCCGGATCCAGCAAGACAGTCCCGGATTTCAGTGCCTGTCCAGCTGTCCTGGTACGGGGAGGTATGTCCTGCTTTCTGGCATCTGTCCCTGCGTACATAGGAAGCAGAGACAGTTGCTATAATGAAGCAGAGAGTCGTCGCCGGCATCAGTTCCCTGCCTCAGAATATATATATATATATATATATATATATATATATTATATTATATTATATTATATTTTTATAAACTTTTTTTTTAGCCCCCCCCCCCCCGCAGGAGGCTAGAATATGAGCTCTTCAGATCTTTTCTAGTTTACATAGCAGTGCACTGCATTGTAATCACTATTTTCTGTAATCCTATGGAGCCCTGCCACCTACAGGCCTCAATAGGAACTACAACTTTGATATGCTGGGTTTCTTCAGAGGTTTCTTTCAGTCTTTAGATACTGTGGTCACATTTGACCAGTGGCGGACTGGGAACTTAAAGAGGCTCTGTCACCATGTTGTAACCTATGTATATTAATACATAGGTTAATAGGCGCAGTTTTCCGATGAACCCACATACCTGTATTGCAGAGTAGAACGCATCGGTTGTGGAGTGATCTTAACTTTAAAAATTATGCTAATGAACCTTCGGAGCACCGGGGGGCGGGTTCTTTCCTTCCGAGCACTGCTTCTTCACCGCCCTCCCGGCTCCGAGGCTTGCCCCCCTGCCTAAGTGCACGCCCCTTTATCAATTGACTGACAGCGCTAGACCATTTGGTCTAGCGCTGAAATCCCGCGCCTGCGCATTGTATCCGGGCCTGGCGCATGCGCAATAGCGCTTGCAGTGCCGAGCACTGCAATCGCTTCCATTCATCTGCGCACGCGCCGTCACTTCCGGGTTCAGATGAATGGAAGAGGCCCTGGAAAAATACTAAAAGTGGCCCTGCTTTGTGGTTGGGTCCAAATTGATGGAAGGCAGGGCCAGTAATACCATATTGTGGCACATTGTACCATCCCAACAGAGCCAAATACCCCAGTCAATCACAAAATACTGCCAGCAGCACAACATACAGTCATGGCCAAAAGTTTTGAGAATGATACAAATATTAATTTTTACAAAGTCTACTGCTTCAGTTTTTATAATGGCAATTTGCATATACTCCAGAATGTTATAAAGAGTGATCAGCTTAACAGCAATTACTTGCAAAGTCAATATTTGCCTAGAAAATGAACTTTATTCCCCAAAACACATTTCAACATCATTGCAGCCTTGCCTTAAAAGGGCCAGCTAACATCGTTTCAGTGATTGCTCCATTAACACAGGTGTGGGTGTTGATGAGGACAGGGCTAGAGATCAATCTGTCATGATTAAGTAAGAATGACACCACTGGACACTTTAAAAGGAGGCTGGTGCTTGGCATCATTGTTTCTCTTCTGTTAACCATGGTTATCTCTAAAGAAACACGTGCAGTCATCATTGCACTGCACAAAAATGGCCTAACAGGGAAGAGTATCGCAGCTAGAAAGATTGCACCTCAGTCAACAATCTATCGCATCATCAAGAACTTCAAGGAGAGAGGTTCCATTGTTGCCAAAAGGGCTCCAGGGCGCCCAAGAAAGACCAGCAAGCGCCAGGACCGTCTCTTAAAAGTGTTTCAGCTGCGGGATCGGGCTACCAGCAGTGCAGAGCTTGCTCAGGAATGGCAGCGGGCAGGTGTGAGTGCATCTGCACGCACTGTGAGGCGGAGACTCTTGGAGCAAGGCCTGGTCTCAAGGAGGGCAGCAAAGAAGCCACTTCTCTCCAGAAAAAACATCAGGGACAGACTGATATTCTGCAAAAGGTACAGGGAGTGGACTGCTGAGGACTGGGGTAAAGTCATTTTCTCTGATGAATCCCCTTTTCAATTGTTTGGGACATCTGGAAAACAGCTTATTCGGAGAAGACGAGGTGAGCGCTACCACCAGTCTTGTCTCATGCCAACTGTAAAGCATCCTGAAACCATTCATGTGTGGGGTTGCTTCTCAGCCAAGGGAATCGGTTCTCTCAGAGTCTTGCCTAAAAACATAGCCATGAATAAAGAATGGTACCAGAATGTCCTCCGAGAGCAACTTCTCCCAACCGTCCAAGAGCAGTTTGGCGATCAACAATGCCTTTTCCAACATGATGGAGCACCTTGCCATAAAGCAAAGGTGATAACTAAATGACTCAGGGAACAAAACATAGAGATTTTGGGTCCATGGCCTGGAAACTCCCCAGATCTTAATCCCATTGAGAACTTGTGGTCAATCATCAAGAGACGGGTAGACAAACAAAAACCTACAAATTCTGACAAAATACAAGCATTGATTGTGCAAGAATGGACTGCTATCAGTCAGGATTTGGTCCAGAAGTTGATTGAGAGCATGCCAGGGAGAATTGCAGAGGTCCTGAAGAAGAAGGGTCAACACTGCAAATATTGACTTGCTGCATTAACTCATTCTAACTGTCAATATAAGCTTTTGTTACTCATAATATGATTGCAAATATATTTCTGTATGTGATAAAAACATCTGACAAACACACATAAAAACCAGAGGGCAGCAGATCATGTGAAAATATAATATTTGTGTCATTCTCAAAACTTTTGGCCATGACTGTACATCCCCAAAAATTTCCACTAGCCGGGCGTGAAGAGGGCCCAGACAGCCCCCTGGGCATCGGCCCACCGGGAAACTTCCCTGTAAGGTCTATGGCCAATCCGACCCTGCATTTGACTATGACATCTAAAAGGTTCTGCGACTGGAATTATTGATGACCAAAGACGTTAGCTCCGGCCAAACAAGGTGGCTATTGTGGGGCGGTTGTCTAGGGGTTAAGCAAGGAAGACAAAAAAAAGTCCACCTAATTAACCAAAAATAACAGTAGCAAAAAAAAAAAACACTTTCATATTTCCCAGACCTTCAGCTAACATCTGGAGCTGGTGTCACCATAAAAAAATGAAAAAGTGCAGAAAACTTGCAGGCAACAAAAACTTGTGTGAAGGCCTTTTGTGGCATTTTTTTCCTCTCCTTACCAGGCGTTTTTTCAGGAGGGGGTACATACGTTCCTATTAAAAACACGCCATTAAAAGACTATGATACAAGCAAATGAGCTTTTTTGAGGCTTTATTTTTGGCCTAAAAAATGCCAGGACCAAAACTGTGTGTGATCAGACCATGAGTGGTTTCAAAGACTTTTTTTTGTGGTTAAAAAAAAAACCCGCCAAACAATATTCATGTGTGTAGGGATCCTACAATCTCGCTATGTTTTTGATGTGAGGATTCCTGATTGCGGCATGTTGGAGGATGCCTGGGGTCACTAGTGAAGTCATTCCATCCCTAGGAAGTTGGGTCTTCGAGAAAATGGCCGCAGGAGGAAGACGTTCAAGGACTAATTGGGAACCAGGCTTTTGCTTTCGTTTTCTAATTTGAACAAGTCAGGTGACGCATTCTGATGACGTCAATGAGACGTACCAAGAAACTTAGGTGTCTGGCGCGGGGGTTGAACGGGACTATTGGAAAAGCTTGAGACCATGAGTCTCCCTGGAGGGAGCCCACAGCCCAGCTACCTGCTGGTGAGTGACAGGCTGTGCAATGAGATGTGCCCGGTGCACGCCATAGGAAAGCCTCCCATCCACATGACTGTGCGCACGGCTGTACCTCAGGTCTGCAGTCTTCTTCGAGGCGTTTCTGTGGCTGTGCTCCCTATTCTGATCAGTGACATTGTATTCCGCCTCGTGTTATATAATTCTGAGAAGATGGGTGACAACCACTGAGGCTGCCATTAGAGCTCCCAAAAAAACTGTCACCCAGCTTTCCTGAAGGGCATTGTCTTTCCCCCACAGTGTGCCATAGTTTGGGTAATATGTCGCTCAGGTGCCTGAGAAACCAGAAGATAACTGTTACCTGGTTGTCGCTTTTGTAAAACTGCAAGGAAGGAAGCTAAAAAACTAAGGTGCAGTTGAGACTTGTGTACTTTTCTGAGTGTTGTAGAGAAAGTCCAGCTGTCGTGTAGGGCATAAACAGCCAATCAAACGCAGATCCCATAATACTCTACGCTTGCGCATTAAAACATTTCACCTGTTACAAATACCAGCAGTATTACAATGCCCAGCAGTACTAAATATATATGAGAAAATAAATGTAAAACAACATATGGAACAGCATAGTTAGTAAAAAGTCAGCAGCTCCGACCTATAGTTTAGACCTGCTGGATAACTTGAATTTAATGTGAAAATCCAATATGCTTCATGTTCTAGTAAGCGATGTCTGTTGTTAAAGATCACATCACTTGTAACTCATAAGAGGTCATATACTTAAAGGGGTTGTCCAGGTTCAGAGCTGAACCCGGACATACCCTTATATTCACCCAGGCAGCCTGCCTGAACAGGCCATCGGAGCAGCTCATGCTCCAATGCCCTCCCTTGCCCTGTGCTGGATCGCGCAGGGCAAGGGCTCTTTTATTTACATAACACACTGCCGGGCGGATGCTTCCGCCAGGCAGTGAGTTCGGTGACGTGACGCTGTAATGGGCCAGCTTTAGCGCTGCCCTAGCCGTTTTACTGGCTAGGGCAGCGCTAAAGCCCGCCCATCAGCGCCGGTGATGTCACCGGGCTCACTGCCGGGCGGAAGCCTCCGCCCGGCAGTGTGTTATGTAAATAAAAGAGCCCTTGCCCTGCGCGATCCAGCGCAGGGCAAGGGAGGGCATCGGATGGGCTGCCTGGGTGAATATAAGGGTATGTCCGGGTTCAGCTCTGAACCCGGACAACCCCTTTAATTATTTGTACTATATGTAACGAAAATATATGTAGGAAGTACAAGCAGAAAATTAAAGGTTCGGGCATTAGAGCATATTAAATATATAAAAACGAATAACAAATCACGAAATTTATCGGGTGCATCAAAGCATTTTGCTGATGTTCATAATAATAAAACAGCATCTCTTCAGGCTATTGGTATTGAAAGGGTTAATATGTGTGCTAGAGCAGGTAACAACAGACATCGCTTACTAGAACGTGAAGCATATTGGATTTTCACATTAAATTTCAAGTTATCCAGCAGGTCTAAACTATAGGTCGGAGCTGCTGACTTTTTACTAACTATGCTGTTCCATATGTGGTTTTACATTTATATTCTCATATATTGTAGTATTGCTGGTCATTGTATTTGTAACAGGTGAAATGTTTTAATGCGCAAGCATAGAGTATGATTGTAATTTAACTCTATAAAAACCAGAGAAGACAATTGTATTTTTAGTCTATGATTAAGATCATACTGGTTGAATCGCGTCAGATTCTTTTTCTGTGTGTTTTACTTATTTTCAATAAATTTATACATTTTTTATTCGCTGGATCCAACCTGCTTCTTTTGAATACTTTTCGGCCTGGATTATGTTGCCTTTAGTGTTGAGAGAACTTGTGTTTTCAAGTTTGGCGTAAAAGGTTTGGGTTATCTAAGAATCTCGTTACCACGGACCATAACGGCATGCACCACGGAAGTCTATACAGTGATCCCTCAAGATACAATATTTTCAACATACAATGATCTTTTCTGACCCATCGTAAGTTGAAACCAGACTCAATGTACAATGTCTCAGACTGAGATCTAACCATTCGAAGTCACTTCTCCGGTAAAATAGCTGTATTAGTTGTTAGTTATCAGCTATCCCTGACTGTTATATGTAAGGACTTGTCTTATCTGTCTTAGTTATCTGCTTATTTTTCTTAAATCTTCATTTTATCTTATCTTAGATGACATTTTGGGACTTTGGAACCAATTACTCAACTTACAAAGGTTTCAACATACAATGGTCGACCTGGAACCAATTAATATTGTATCTTGAGGGACCACTGTAAGAGGCATTCTGTCATAATAGAAGTCTGTGCTGGCCATAGGTTTCCGTGGTGCGCGCCGTGATAGAATTCCATTATAGTCCATGGTAGCGGAATCCATAACTGAATTCTTAGATAACCCGAACCTTGTACGCCGAACTTGAAAACTCAAGTTCTCTCAACACAAGTTGGTTTCTGTCAAGTGCAATAGTTTACCGTGCCTTCAGTGTAAAAAATAAAGGTGGTTGGGAAACAGTGGTTTTGTTATAAAATCAAGCAGCCATCCGCACTCTCAGGCTGGACCCTATCATTCTGCAGGGGCACCGCCTTTTCTTACTGGTTACACTCTTACATTTGTAGTTGGAATAACAGGGGAACTGCACAGTTCAGAGTTATAAGGAAAGAATGCAGCTGTAGTGTAGTACCCACAGGTTGAACGCTTCAGCCCGCTCATTGATCTTTTTTTTTTTTTTTTTTTTTTTTTTTTTCAAGCCTGAAAGGTCACTGTGAGAAATGAACCGCTGCAGTCATTAATTTACTGCTCATGTATTACCTGTAACCACTTACAGTATAATTAAATACATGTTATTTTCTCCCTAAACAGGCCTCATTGAAGGCTGACTGCGTCAATAAACCCTTTCACCAGAGATGCCAGGACCTTGTCCGAGTCATTGAAGATTTCCCCGCAAAGGTACATGTAATACACTGTGATAACAGCTTGGGGTTGATTCTTCTGTCTTATTTACTGTAAGTCATTTACCGTGGGCCATTACTTTTTATTAAGGAGCTGCATGCCATCTTTCCATGGCTAGTGGAGCAGGTGTTTGGCAGCCTGGATGGCAGCATTGTGGGCTGGAACCTGAGATACCTGCAGGAGAAGATTGCTCCTCTGGAATTCCATTCCGCCTTGTTCTTCTTAGATCCCAGGTGAGTCTACGTGGTCTATCTCATCCGTTTTTTTTTTGTTGCATTGTCAACTATTGACCATCTGTTTCTCCTTACTCAGTGGTGCAATGATGAAGCTAGTTTACAAACTGCAAGCGGAGGAATACAGATATGATTTTCCAGTTTCATTTCTACCGGTAAGTGAGCCTTCTTATGGTGTCCATAGGAGAGGTAGGTACAGAGGGATTTTCCCACTTCATTAAGTAATAAAATATCATTGAGATGTGCCATCACTTGATGATAGGTGGGAGTACAACTGAGGTACACTTACCAGAAAAGAGGAGGAGCAGTGTTAGTCGAAGGCTATGGACACCTTTGGCAAAGAAGTTAGTGGTTACTTTTAGTTAAAAAGTTGCACTGAGTTTCAGCCTGCTGTCTTCATTCCTTCGGCCATTTCCAGACCCCTTTACAACCTATTCCTAGTTTCATACTCTTCCCATGTGAATGTGTCCCTCATAGTAGCACATGCTGGATGTGAGATCTGTGTGTCCAGGATGCTGCTGTCTTCTCTACCTTTCATGTAGAACTGGGTGATGAATCAAATTCATTTTATTAATAGACATTTCTAGTGAGCATGGTTATAGATAAGGTAATAATCCTAAAATCAAATTAAGCCCAGCCCCCTCCAGCAGCGAGGAGGAAGTAGTTTTATTGGGCAGATGCACTGTACAGACTGTGTTTGGAGGGCGCTAGCTCTCTAGTATGGCTGCTAATAGGCACAGGGCCTGTGATTGCTGAATGTGGAAGTGAACCCAAATGGCGTTCTATTCAGTGAACCCCTTTAAATGTTGCTTGATCGTTGGATTTAGGATGCAAATGAGGATGAGTGCAAGGTGTACATGGCCTTACATTAAGGAGTATTTCCGTGCAGGAAGAAAACCAGAGGAACCTCTTTGTCTTTCTTTGGGATCTGTGGGGGTCCCAGAGGTCAGTCTCCCAGTGATTATAATTTTATAGCAATTATTTAGAATGTTATTAGATGGGAATACCCCTTTAAACGCAATTGATTTTCCTAATCCACTATTTTCTATCCATCATTAGTAAGGATTACTTTCTGTATTTTGTCCAGGGTCCTGTACGTGCATCTATACAGGAGAGAGTCTTACCCGAGTGTCCCTTCTATCATAACAAGATTCAGTTTCCGTCTTCTGGAGGACTTGGTCTACAATTGTCTCTTAGTATCCTTTACATTGCTACAAATATATATATATATATATATATATATATATATATATATACAGTACAGACCAAAAGTTTGGACACACCTTCTCATTCAAAGAGTTTTCTGTATTTTCATGACTATGAAAATTGTAGATTCACACTGAAGGCATCAAAACTATGAATTAACACATGTGGAATTATATACTTAACAAAAAAGTGTGAAACAACTGAAAATATGTCTTATATTCTAGGTTCTTCAAAGTAGCCACCTTTTGCTTTGATTACTGCTTTGCACACTACTGGTATTCTCTTGATGAGCTTCAAGAGGTAGTCACCTGACATGGTATTCCAACAGTCTTGAAGGAGTTCCCAGAGATGCTTAGCACTTGTTGGCCCTTTTGCCTTCACTCTGCGGTCCAGCTCACCCCAAACCATCTCGATTGGGTTCAGGTCTGGTGACTGTGGAGGCCAGGTCATCTGACATAGCACCCCATCACTCTCCTTCTTGGTCAAATAGCCCTTACACAGCCTGGAGGTGTGTTTGGGGTCATTGTCCTGTTGATAAATAAATGATGGTCCAACTAAACGCAAACCGGATGGAATAGCATGCCGCTGCAAGATGCTGTGATAGCCATGCTGGTTCAGTATGCCTTCAATTTTGAATAAATCCCCAACAGTGTCACCAGCAAAGCACCCCCACACCATCACACCTCCTCCTCCATGCTTCACGGTGGGAACCAGGCATGTAGAGTCCATCCGTTCACCTTTTCTGCGTCGCACAAAGACACGGTGGTTGGAATCAAATTTGGACTCATCAGACCAAAGCACAGATTTCCACTGGTCTAATGTCCATTCCTTTTTTGTTAAGTATATAATTCCACACAGGGCTCCAGATGGCGACCAAAATGGTCGCAAATGCGACTTAGATTTTACAAATGGCGACAAGACTTTTTAGTCTTGTCGCCATTTGCGCCTGGACCCAACTGCATTTACTAATGCTAGGCTGCGCTACTGCGTAGCCTAGTATCAGAGAACATGGAGCAGATAAAATAAAAAAAAATCTCTTACCTGTCCTGCGGCTCCGCTCCGGGTCCGGCGCTCCTCTGTCTTTCCGGGCGGCTCTGCACTGTCCTGACGGCGTACAGCGTCAGGACGTAGTGCGCGCACTCTAACCTGACGCTGCACGCAGTCAGGTGATAGTGCAGCGCCAGGAGGACAGAAGAGCGCTGGTCCCGAAGCGGAGCTGCGGCGCAGGACAGCTAAGAGATTTTTTTTATTTTATTCTGATGGGCGCAGAGTGGGCTGATCTGAGGTCCGATGGGGGCACAGTGGGCTGATCTGAGGTCCGATGGGGGCACAGTGGGCTGATCTGAGGTCCGATGGGGCCACAGTGGGCTGATCTGAGGTCCGATGGGGCCACAGTGGGCTGATCTGAGGTCCGATGGGGCCACAGTGGGCTGATCTGAGGTCCGATGGGGCCACAGTGGGCTGATCTGAGGTCCGATGGGGCCACAGTGGGCTGATCTGAGGTCCGATGGGGCCACAGTGGGCTGATCTGAGGTCCGATGGGGCCACAGTGGGCTGATCCAACTATAATCATTGGTGGCAGTGGCCACAGGGTCCCCCCCCCCTCTTCATTGGTGGTTCAGTGGCAGTTCCGATCGGAGCCCAGCAGTGTAATCGCGGAGCTCCGATCGGTTACCATGGCAACCAGGACGCTACTGAAGTCCTGGCTGCCATGGTAAGCTCCCTGTGCACAAAGCCCAGGGCAGCAGGGAGAGTGTAAAGTCCTATTCATCCTGAACACACCCCGGGCGGCATCCGTGGTATTGCAGATCCGTACCACAATACTACGGCCGTCTGAATGGCCCTTTAATCACCCCCTTTCCCAATATACTATAAAATATATTAATAAATATCCGAAAAGTCCAAACTATTAAAATATTTAAAAAATCTCCTATACGGTGAACATGTAAAAGAAAAAAAAACAAAAACAAACCTCACAATTCGCCATTTTTTAGTCACCCTGTCCCGCCAAAAAATAGGATAGGACAATTCTATTAATGGCGGAACGTTCCATCTCCTCCAAGTCTTTTTTTTTTTTTACTTAGAATTATATGTATTTACATTTGGCGCCTAAAAATTTTATTTGGCTCCTAAATTTTTCAGTTCAGGAGCCAATGGCTCCTAGGTATTTTTTTTTAGTCTGGAGCACTGCCACATGTATTAATTCATAGTTTTGATGCCTTCAGTGTGAATCTACAATTTTCATAGTCATGAAAATACAGAAAACTCTTTGAATGAGAAGGTGTGTCCAAACTTTTGGTCTGTACTGTGTATACTATTATAATTATTAATTAATTTATTTTTTTATTGTATAGTAGTAGAAGAAAAGGTGTACAGTACAAAACACAAAGCTCTGTACATATGTTATAAAATTTACTCCTGGCCACCTCTCCACCTCTTTATCTTGCAGTGCTCCTGCAAGGGAAATATGCCTCTCATTATTTAAAGGGCATTTGTCAGCAGATCTGTACGTATGACACTGGCTGACCTGTTACATGTGTGCTTGGCAGCTGAAGACATCTGTGTTGGTCCCATGTTCATATGTGCCTGTATTGTTGAGAAAAATGTTTAATATATGCAAATGAGCCTCTAGGAACAACGTGGGCGTTGCCGTTACACCTAGAGGCTCTGCTTCCTCTGCACTTTGACAGCGCCATGTGTGATGACGTTTTCACTGTCTGGCCCTGTCAATCAATGTGGAGAGGGCACAGCAGTTCCAGAAAGAACAAAGCCTTGAGGTGTAACGGTAACGCCCCTCTTGCTCCTAGAGGCTCCTTATCTTAAAACATTATTTTTCTCCGCAATGCGGGCACATATGGACATGGGACCCAGCATGCTACAGGTCAGCCAATTTCATAGGTTCAAGTCTCCTGAAGGATGCCCTTTAACAGTGGAGCTGTACTTTTTATACAAACATTTTGCAAGTCCAATAGACAAGACAGAATGTGACTATTAGGAATTTAAGTACCAGGAATAGGTGATAGAACGCGCATTGCAGTTTATGACAGCGGCCTGCAGCAAATAACAGCTAGACAGAACTACCTCCATAAATTGACTATTCTAGATTTGTCGATTTAGTTGCACAAACCCAAGTATCTTGCTTCCCATGAAATATATCACAGCTTTGTAACTGCGTATCTGTAGCATCCCTGTACACAAATATGTGTATGATGCCCGCTAGAGATGTGGCTATTGGAGATGAAGCCTCTCTTATTATGATGGTCACTTAAAGGGTTGTCCCAAAATTCAAACCTGGCCTGGTATTCCACCACATCCAGAAATTCATCCAAATCCATGTCCAGTGCCACCAATACCAAACCAAGATCCATGTCAGCTTTTCTGTGAATGAAAATTTGCTACTGAGATCTTAGCTCAGCTTTATGGGTTTCTGCATTGCTAATGTCACACTGGCGAGTGTGGTTCAGGAATAGTGGCACTTGTAATTTCTGCTGTTCCTGAACCATCCATTACTTGGCTGACTCACTCATCGTGTTTTATGATGCTGTGAGTTACTGTCTGACCGCAGGTCTACTGTACCGCACTCACAACTATCATTTGAGTACAGTGCAGTAGACCCGTGTCATGCTGGAACTCACAGCACCATAGATCACAATGATGCTGTGCGATCGGGTCAGCTAAGCCAATAAATATTCCCTTTACAACATGATGGTTGTGTAATGCTGAGGCAGATTTGCTACAGAACTGACTGTCGTTCCATCATTTTTACCCCAATGTTGGTGTAATTTCTAATAAAGACTGTAGGGGAATCTTCTGCGACTTTTTGAATGTTTACTCCCATGGTCCAATAGACTTTCTATAATTGAAAGGGATTATACCTTAATTGATGTAAAAAATGAAAATGATACATCATATATCACATGGAACAAGAGATCTCCATATTCATTGCCCATATTGCTCTGCTAGATTTATTTCAGGCCGGTCAGCTCAGGGGTTGTGTCCTTTCTGCTGTAGCTCTCTCCTTGTAATTGCCACAGCTTCTAACAGAAGAAAGGGCTGGTGTTAGTTTAGGATTTAAACTGGGCGTGTCCAGTGAGGTGGACAGAGAAGGAAAAGAAGAAACAGCAGGTGGCGCTGTACAGATACATTTTATTGACTAGCTCAGTGGTTATGCTAAATTTACAGAAGTATTCAGATCCAGGTGCTGGTTTGAAAACTGTCGAATATTTTTCATGGATTTCAGAAAAATGGTCTAAATTTTGTAAAGGCCTTGCCTCTTAATACATTTAATGCATCTTTGGTGCCGAGTTTCTTTCTTAATTTCCTCTTCAGATGCATTTGAGTATTTCATGTTTCACTTTGCCATCTTCCTAATCGTACAAAGGGTAAGTTACCAAATTATTAGCCCAAATCTTCATGTACAATGAACAGTATGATGGAGTACGTTTTGTGATAAGGCAAGTAATATACAGATATAAACCTGTTACTGAAAGGGAAATCCGCCTTCAGTGTGTCCATTAAAGCTTCCCAGAACCCCAGTTGTCCTAAGTGAATGGTGCATTTTACAGCATTGGAAAGTCAATATGTAACTTCCAGACCGCACTGTTGGCCTTTGTAGAGACGTGAATCAGTGCAAGTATGTGGTCCTAGAGAATGTAGGGGTCTTTTGTAATGTGGTAAGGTGGTCTCTCCCCTTCTTAGTAGCTGTTAGTGGGACAGTAGAAACTATTGAAATAAACTGAATTCTTATCATATTAGTTTAGGGTTGTTTTCATTCACATTTTTTAATGTTTTTTTTACTGTTTTTTCGCCCACTTTTTAAATGTGGCCAGGTGTCTATAGTGAGTTATAAAATTCACTGTAGTCAGGTTTTTTTTTTTCCATGTGTTTGTGCGTTTTTGGAATTTTATTTTATTTTTTCAAAATGCGCTGTAGGTATGTTTTTTTTTTTTTTTTTCAGGCATTTTGCCACAGAAATATCCGTGGAAGTTAAAAATCATCTGTTTTCAGCATATAGATTAAAAAAAGTTAACAATAAATGCATGGCCAACAAAAAGTTAGGAAGCCTAAGGGCGAGTTCACGTCAGTTTTTTTTTCCCGTTCTTCTGATCTGTCAGAAGAACAGAAAAACGGATCCAGAGTATCAGTTATGCACATTTGGAATTTGTTAGAGCCATTTAGGCCTGAGATGTTTAGGATCTGTTTTTTTTTTTTGTTTGTTTGTTTTTGTCTTTTTACAGGATCCATTGTTTTTTTTCAATTTTTCTTTCCAAGAAAAATGGAAAAATAAATGAAGATGCGAAACTTGCTGTTTTTGCGGATCCGCAATACCACGGATGCCGTCTGGCGTGTGTTCCACAATTTGCGGTACACGGCCGCGCGCCACGTTCAAAATGATATTCTGGTCCGCTAGTGTCTGGCAGGGGCCTGAGTGCTGGGGCCTCTGCCAGTCAATGAGAAAAGAGGCTGTGCCCCCCATTGGAATTGAGCAGCAGATGCACATGTGCATCTGCCCCTCCATTCAGCTCCATGGATCTGCCAGAGTTAGCCGAGTACTTGTACTTTGGTATCTCTGGCAGTAACCTGGAGTTGAATGGCACGGCGGATACGCATGCATATCTGCCTCTCAGTTCAAATAGGGAGCAGGGGCCTCAGTGATTGGAACCCCACGATCACTTACACCCGAACCTTTGGATAGGGGATACGTTTTCTCTATGGGACAACTCTTTTAAACTAGCCATACACATTACATAATAGTAGTTTAAAAAATGAACTGTGGATTCGCAGAGGCAGCCCGCAGATTGGCCATTACAGTTGTTCAGATTGTTCATAGGGCCGTTGACCCACCGATTGCTTGTTTGGAGTCAGGAAGGAATTTTTTCCCCTAAAATGGCTTTCTCTGGATCAGCTTTGTAGGATAAATGGATGAACTGGATGGACATACTGTGTGTCTTTTTTTCAGCCTTATAAACTATGCTATGTTACATACATATTCATTGTCACTGGGCACCTAGGGGGATCATTTATCAAACTGGTGTAAAGTAGAACTGTCTTAGTTGCCTGTAGCAACCAATCAGATTCCACCTTTCATTTTGGACAGCTACTTTGGAAAATGAAAGGTGGAGTCTGGTTGCTATGGGCAACTAAGCCAGTTCCGCTTTACGCCAGTTCTATAAAGTGACCCCACCTAGAGACTATCCGATGACAATTTCAAACACTGCCAGCTTCTTTTCAGGCTGTCAGCTAAAGTAATCATTAATTGTTAAATTTCGCCAAATACACAATAGTTCTGGTTAGTTTGTTTTAGTCTACTATTTAAACAAATACGTATGAATACATTTAGTCAAAGAAGGAAGCAAAAACACAGATGGACGGTGCTGATTACCTGTATGCCAAGCAATATTGCACTGCTAAGAATATTCTAATGTACTGATCATACTGATAATTATTGACTCATCATTTCTTTCGCCTACAGTCTGACTGTAGTCTTCAGCCTCCCTTCAATATGAAAATGTAATGTTTTTCTTGTATATAGAACTTTATCACAGGGCAAGTTTGCAGCTACTCTGATAACGCCTACTACATCTTGGTGGAAAAATACCTGAATTGGTTCCTGCCTATAGAAGGAAATGTCCCCCCTCCTCATTTCTCCAACCCCGGAGGAGCCGTTCCATCGCCTGCACCGAGGTACTCTGCTCTGTAATTGATGCTTATGTGGGTCTAATTGCATAAAACTGTGAAGTAATAGGATTACCCAAAATATATCCGAATCACAGTATAGTGCCCAGTGAGGGGTTACTTTGCGCACTAGGCAGAGGAGTAACTTATTAAGCTATTTTCACAGTGTGTTCATGTCTGGATGGAGAGTCTGACTTATGTAATTTTGTATGTACAGATCCCCATCAATTTCATTAGCTTCATATGGGACGAGCCCCAGTCTTTTAAAGAGACACATTTCCCACCAACACTTGGTGAATGCTGACCCTGCAGCTCAGGAGATATGGAGGTCGGAGACCTTATTGCAGGTGAGTTCCACAGTTGCAGTGGATGGGGGCATTTGACTGGAGGGTTTCCGTCTTAGGATTGTAGATTGAGTCTTTATTGATTTGAATTGCTTAGGGCTCAAGAACACGACCGTAGTTTTGGTCAGCATCCAATTCGCATTTTTTGCAAATCGGATATGGACCTGTTCATTTCAATGGAGCCGCAAAAGATGTGGATAGCACACCATGTGCTCCTGCCCGATCAGCAGCAGGGGCCCAGCTGACAGCTGTCAAAGCTGACCATGTTTGCGAAGGGTATGCAGGCAGGCAGGCTGTCACCATATTACATTGTAATATACTGACAAGTCAATGCATTATTATACACATATTGCATTGTAGATGGGATCAGACTCCCAAAAGTTGAATTCCCACAGTGGGCTAAAAATAAAAAGTAAAAAAAAGGGTTTTTCCATAATAAAAAAAACAAGTTTCAAGTTAAGAAAAAAAAACAATGCCCCTTTCCCATTGTAAACACTGTAAACAATAGAAAGAAAGGAAAAACGGACATATTAGGTATCACCGTGTCCATAGCGACTGAAACTGAAAAAGAAGAGACATATTTGGTATCATCATGTCTGTGTAACAACCTGCTCTATAAAAATAACATAATCTAACCTGTAAGGGGAAAATTGTAAAAACAAAAATAAAAACTGCCAGAATAGACATTTTTGTCACCTACTTGTAATATCAAGTGATCAAAAATCATATGTACCCCAAAATAGTAATTTCCAAAATGGGGTCACTATTTTGAGAGTTTCTAATGTAGGAGTGCATCAGGGGGTCTTCTAATGCAACATGGCAAACGTATCCCTCCAAAATCCAAATGTTGCTCCTTCCTTTCTGCACAATGCTGTGTGCCCATACAGCAGTTTACAACCAGATGTGGGGTGTAAACATTAGAATCAGTGTAATAAATATTGAGTTTTGTTTAGGAGTTAAAATACAATCACAGAAAAAAAGTGGTCTAAAATGGCAGAAAATTGCTCCGACCCCATATGCTGTTGCGCATATTAAACCGGGGGAGCAAATCCTGCACATGTGGTCCGTTGCTAACAGCAATCCCCAGCAAAAATGCATACAATGGAGGATGCCGGCAGCGGACCACATGTACCACAAAACCATCCTACACAAGGTAACAAATTGTGTGGATGTGGCGAATTATATAATCAAACAATCACTAGTAGAGGTGCACTGTGGCGGTAATGGAATTAACAATATATGGCTAAACCCTTACACTGATGTTAAAATGAGACTTTCGCCAATATATTCTTATATCAAGAACATACCGGAGCCCGAGCACCGTGTCAAGGTATCTCAGAGTGGCTCGAGACCTAACGCTAACCTACCTTGCCGTATGGGCAATTGCGGAAGGAGCATATACAGGCCGACACACAGCGACCAGCTCCCAGTTACATTCAGCGTGAAATCACACATACAATGGGAGGAGGGAGGAGACTGAGGGTTTAGCCATATATTGTCAATTGCATTACCGCCGCAGTGCACCTTTACCAGTGATTGTTTGTTTAGGAGTTAACCCTTGCGGTGTACAGGAAAATGGATTAAAATGGAAAATCTGTCAAAAAAGTAAAATTTCATCTCCGTTTTTCTTTAATTCTTGTGTTTTCAATAACTTGAGGGGTGTAGTTTCTAAAATTGGGTCATTTATGGATGGTTTCTATGTAAGCCACACAAAGTGACTTCATAACTGAACTGGTCCTTAAAGTGGGTTTTGGAAATTTTCTTAAAATTTTTAATTGCTTCTAAAATTCTAAGCCAGGGATTATCAACCTCCAGCACTCCAGCTTTTCTGAAACTACAACTCCCAGCATGCTCCTTTCACTTCTATACAACATCCAAGGAAATGTGCACACAGAGTTGTAGTTTCACAGCTGCTGGAGTGCCGAAGGTTGCTGAACCCAGTTCTAAGCCTTCTAATGTCCTAATAAAAAAATGAAATTTACAAAATTATGTAAACACAAAGTAGACCCCTTGGCGAATGTAAAGTAAAAACAGTTTTATGCGGTATCACTATCTGCTTTTAAAAGCAGAGAAATCACAATGGTATTAAACAGTTTTTACCTGTAATCAAGGCAAGTGACCTGTGATTGGTTGAGTTTTTGGACAGGGGGTTTGTAAGTGCGAGGTTTTTCTTCATATATATTTAATTTTTTTAAAACTGATTTGAAAACCGGAATCTATTGGCAGTAACACAAAATAGCCAAACCAGTTGAAAAAAAGGTGGTGTGACGGAGCCCTAAGTGGAAGAACCTAAGCATTAGTTAATCATAGAAAACCAGTAATTGTGATGTATTCTGCCTTTCTGCAGATATTTGTCGAAATGTGGCTTCACCATTATTCCCTTGAAATATACCATAAAATGCAGTCTCCGCATGCTAAGGTAACACCACATTTTAGACTGTTATTTTTTGTTATTAATGCTGTTGTGAATTCTTTTATTAGCCATTTGATATGACAGATTCTATACGTTCTTTCTTTTTTTTTTTTTTTTTTAGTTTTGTCCTAGTATTGTCAATGCTTGTGCATGTGTGTTTTATATATGTTTCTGTTTATCTCTGCAGTATGTTTTCTATTGTTTTTATGTTGATGACTAAGCAGTCCATAAGTAGATAGCAATACACTGTATGTCTGGGTTTTGCCATGTTGTATTCTTTCTAGCCTAGTGGCCCAGGAATGTTTTAAAATGGACACCAGCAACCTTTCCTAGACTGTGACATGGACTTGTTGCCACCACTTGCAGAACTGCCTAGGGGTAGGGGGATGAGGCCTCATTACACACTAAGCTCTGGCACTTGTGTATACTACACATTGGTGAGAGTTCCTGTAAGGCTGCTCAGCTATGATGGCATATCATAAGCAGGATCACATCATTGCTATATATTGTAGAGCAGTGTAGTGCATAGTCAGCCCCCCAGACAGCTCTGCAAGTGGAGACAACCAGTCCTGCTCACATTCTAGGACAGGTCCTCAATGTGGACATTTATGATGTATTTGCAGGATATGTGACCAAAATGCTCGATGCGGGTCCTACCTCTGGGGCCTGCACCTATGTCCAGAATGGGGGTCATCAGTCCGACCTGGTGAGGTCGGTACACATGTCTTTGGCTCTGTTTCCAATCCCTTCTGTAAGGGTTATGGAAACAGCCTTGGACACTTGCTTATGTGTCCAGTTACGTCTCCATTCATTGCCTGTCTGGAGGCGGAGGCTGCCTCACCAGATGGGTTGGAGGTCAGGGGACCCCCATTCTACAAATCCTTTAATTTAGCCACAGATTAAATAGTAGTTGGATCTTATATGTTGTGCTGCCCAGTCTTTTTCTCACTCAGTATGTTTTTCTCATTCCATGTTTTGTGTTTTTGTTCTCTCTCTATTTTTTGTCCCTACTTCTTCCCAATTTCTCATCACCCGTTGGCTCCCATGTGTCTCAGCTGGAGGCGCTTCACCACAGGCTCAGTGTGTCCAGTACTTCCTACATTAGTCCTGCTCTGCCCGGGTCCTTCCTTTCATACCAAGTACTTCCAGTTCTCTGGGACACACTTCTATGTTGTAAATGATAGCGCTGGGGAAGGATGGGGCTTCTGCCGTTCGACATCACTTTTTAGCAAATGCAATTTGGGGGATGATGGGCACAGGCTGCAGTAAAGTAAAGTCTAACAATGTGTGACTATGGTGTATTGCTCAAAGCAGCTTTGCTTCACTATGATTTCTGCTTCTGTAGATGCCGCTGTCTGCATTCCAAACAGCTTCTTTTTCTCCATCTGATGGCCTCACTGGGTGCTGCTCTGCCTGTTTATTAGCCGGGACTGTATGACGAGCAATAAACCGCTTTGGCTCAGCAGTGTATGATTTTTGTATGTTACCTGTGGATATTAACAAAAAAGGTGCATTCATTCTAATGAATAACATAATTCGGTGACGTAATGGCACAATAATGGTCTTTAATTTGGAGATGCCAGCATGGACAAGTCTTTTAGGCATTGCTGTTGGCCGCTGGATCTGGCCCTTTAACCACCGCATAAAGGATGAATGCAGTCTTTACTAATGTCTTAGGAGTCCTCTTCAAATGCAATGCTTGTTTTTTATTTTATGGCTGGTTGCTGCTCTTAGGCTCATTCTCTAGAATGTGTGCACAGTAGTAAAATGCCTCCTCTGTATCTGATTTGCAGGAGTCTTTCCAGCCCACGGAGGAGCATGTGTTATTGGTCAGAGTTCTCGTTAAACACTTGCACGCCTTCGCCAATAGCCTACGACCAGAGCAATCATCCCCTTCTGCTCACTCTCACACTCCGAGTCCAATGGAAGAGTTAAAAAAGTGCGTGGGTGTGTTTTCTGCTGGTGCTCCATTTACAAAACTGCCAAGTCCAATTGTTTTGTGCAGGAGCGTACTGGAAACTGGTTACATCCATACATATAGCCAGTTTTGAAAGCTCATACCAGTAATAAGTGACTTTACCGCTCATGCGTTTTTGTTTTTTTCCCACTTCCTTGTTAGAGTTGTTATCCTGAGATTCATCCAGCCGAAGCTATACATCTTTCTGCAGCATTGCTTTGGTCACTGGCCCCTGGACGCCTCCTTTAGAGCGGTATGTAGAGTTAAATATTTTTCTGGTTACCTCTAAAAACTAATGTGGATAAAAACAATGGTTTTGCCCAAAATAGCCAATATTAACTTTAGTTATTTGTTATTTTTAACGACAACGATTAAATTGGTTGTTTCCCCTCTTCTTTTGGACACTTGGTTTTGTGAATGGGCCACTTTGGGCATTTGCATTTTTTTATAGGTCATTTATATAGGAAAGATGTCTCCTCTTTGCAGGTACTGGAGATGTGGCTGAGTTACGTGCAGCCCTGGCGATATGTTCCTGAGAGATCATCTTCACCTCTCAGCAATGAACCACAGAACCGTGCCGTCTCAAATAAATGGTGAGTGGACTCCAGCACTGCCTCTAGATGGACGCAGCCGTTTTTTACAGTTGGAAGGGCACATTATGGATAGCGTATGTGATGGAAATACCAATTTAAATCATCTGGACGGTCGATTTCTAGATTTATTCTGCCCTGTAAAGTGACAGAACAAATAACGAACAATTAGCAGTACAGTACACATGCATTTATAGATGTTCCTTACCCACAGGGCTCCATTTGTACAGGAAAACTTGCTCATGTACACAAAGCTGTTCCTTCGTTATCTGAACCGTGCCATCCGCAGTGACCTTGTCAGCCCCAAGAATGCACTAATGCTTTTCAGAGTAGCAAAGGTTTTTTCTCAACCCAATCTTCCTGAAATGATCCAGAAAGGTAAAAAAACAAAGCCTTGGAGAAGTGTCAGACGTGCATATTCTCAGTTGTCCATATATATAAGCACTGTCTTCTTATCGTTATAGGCGAGCAATTACTCCTAGAACCAGAACCTGTTATGCCCCACCGGCATCACCGACTTCTTATGTCACCCAGCCTCGGTGGAAGCTTTCTTTCATCCTGGCAGCCTCCAATTGCAGATGCTTCTTTCAAGATAAAGAGTCACGTGTACAGCCTTGAGGGGCAGGACTTCCAGTACACGCAGATGTTTGGTAGTGAGACGAGAAATCTGGTAAGCGTACTGTGCTTCCAGAATGTACAAAATACGCTTATAGAAATGCCAGACAAAATTAGAAAAGTTGGATAAAAATGTAAACTTTTTATTTTCAAATATATTTTTCTAAACGTAGTATGAATATGTGTAGTCCGACGTCCTCTAATTCTGCTATATGGTCTGATCCTGGCCGCAGTATTCTAAAAAAAATTCTACTCTGTGGCTATCGGTTTTACTTTTTTCTATGACTTCTGCTCACCTCATTGGAGCCATATGTCAAGTAAAGATATTAGGGTAGAAACAAAGAAGGGAGGTGAGTCTGAATAATCTCAGTCAGCCATGACTGAACTGCGTAGAAAAGGGAAAACTGCAGCATAATGAGGCGTATAGTTGTCTTATTGGATTTTTACCAGAATGGGAGGTACTATTAGTGATCTTTGTAATGTGGTTTTTTTTTTTTTTTTTTAGCAAGATCCTTTTTAAAGGGGTTTTGTCATCACAGACAATGGGGGGCATATCGCTAGGATATGCCCCCATTGTCTGATAGGTGCGGGTCCCACCTCTGGGACCCGCACCTACACGGAGAATGGAGTGGGGAAAGTTGTGGAGGGAGCACTGCGCAGCCGCCCTCCATTCATTTCTATGGGGCTGCCGAAAATAGCCGAGCGCTGGCTCTGCTGTTTCCGTCAGCTACATAGAAATGAATGGGAGCAGGGGGCAAGCATGTGCGGTGCACTCCCATTCATTTCTGTGGGAGCAGCGCTTGGTGGTGGCCGGTCCTCCAGCCTCAACTCTCCCCGCTCTGTTCTCATTATAGGTGCGGGTCCCAGAGGCGAGACCCACACCTATGAGGCAATGTGGGCATATCCTAGCGATATGCACCCATTGTCCTTGATGGGAATACCCCTTTAATGTATTTCTTTTAATAAGGCTTGCAATCCTTTATATTCAAATGTGCTGTGCATGTGTGAACATTATACGCTTTATGTACCTGTAAATATGTATTACTATTTAGTACATAGAACAGTGCACACGGTTTTCTCCTTCGGGGCATGCCTAATTCCGTTTTATGCATAGGTTCTGCGACTTGCTCAACTGATCATACAAGCCAAGCAAACTGCTAAATCTATCTCTGACCAGTATCCGGATACAGGCAGCCAGTCACTATTCTCTTGGTTTGGGTTGAACAATCAAGACCAGAACAACACTTACACAGGCAATGACCTTGACGAGGCAGGGTATGACAGCATTCGGAAAACCGATGAAAACCTGGAAAAATCGCTGGAGTATCTCTGTCAGATTTTCCGGGTAAGTGTGCATATGAAATAGGAATCGTAAAGGGTTTGGTCTGCTTTAGGCCTCTTTCACACGAGCGTCACGGATTAGCTCCGGATGCGTTCAGGAAAACTCGCACCATTTTGCAAGCAAGTTCAGTCAGTTTTGTCTGCGATTGCGTTCAGTTATTCAGTTTTTTCCGCGCGGGTGCAATGCGTTTTGATGAGTTTTGATGCGTTTTTCACGCGCGTGATAAAAAACTGAAGGTTTACAAACAACATCTCTTAGCAACCATCAGTGAAAAACGCATTGCATCCGCACTTGCTTCAGGATGCAATGCGTTTTTCACTGAAGCCCCATTCACTTCTATGGAGCCAGAGCTGCGTGAAAAACGCAGAATATAGAACATGCTGCGTTTTTCACGCAACGCAGAACTGATGCGTGAAAAAAATGCTCATGTACACAGACCCATAGAAATTAATGGGTCAGGATTCACTGCGGGTGCTATGCGTTCACGTCACGCATTGCACCCGCGCGGAAAACTCGCTCGTGTGAAAGGGGCCTTAGATTCACCTTATCCATTAGCCCTGCTGATGTAATAACTGGGTGCAACTGCATAGAGCAGGGCTCATTCCAGTATTGCGAAGCTGAGTCCTGCAGAGTATGTACGTATATGTACAACATAAACTCAGATCTGCTGTACATAGTTGGTACTGTATGGTTTTTCCACACCGTGTGCTTTCAGTCTGATAAAAAAGATCTGGGCATTAGTCTGATATGGTAATTGGTCATAGACCCCTGGATCAATCATCATAGAAATTTATGTGATAGTCCAGATTCCTCGTTATTATAGCTATATACTAAATTCTAAATGCAGCCCCATATTTTACGCATCATAAAAAGGCTGTATGTGACACCAAGGACGATCGTATTAAGTATGACATTGACTATGGTGATGGATTTTTCATGAATTTATTTTTTGCACCCTTTTCTTAGCTGAATTCTGCACAGCTCAGTCAGCTTACAGTACACTTGGGGAATGCACAGGATGAAAGCCAGAGGAATAAATTGCCCGACTTTATAGAGAATGAAAATGGTGTTTACCTGACACCACTTGGCAGACAGCAGGTAAGCCTATGTATTATGTTTGCTGAAGGGTAAAAACACCATTCTCTGGTATCTCATGACTTGTTCACATCTGCATTCGCAGGTTTAGGGCCTCCGTCGCAGATTCTGTTACAAAGACCGGACAAAAAACAGAATCCTGAATTGAAACTGAACAGATTCCATTGTAGTCAATGGAGTCTGTTCAGCTCCATTCCTTGCAGTTATGTGCCGAATCTGGCAATTCCATTATTTTCATTGTTCTGCTTCTTTAACAGAGCAGTAGAGTGGAAATATATAGCTGTAATGTGAATTATAGGAGTTGTAAAGAAAGCTGCATCACAGTACATGATGTCTGCAGTTTTCCAGGTTCAAAGGAAAAAAAACACTTTCAAATGAATAACCTGTTTATATAATAAAATATCAAACCAGTATTTTCCAACTGGACTAGTCATTTCTCCTGATGTCTGTTTTAGTAAATCCTTGTATTCACCATCTAATAACTATTCAGTAGCATCTTTTCTTGAAACTTTGCGTTTTCGTTTTTCCGTTCCTGTTATTTATCTTAGGAATTTTTTTTAACAAACTGACAACTAGGTCCTGTCAATGACAGATTGTGTAAGGACAAGCCCCCAACTAGTAAAACATTAACATACATTTCTAGTTGGAATAACAGAAAAATGGCGCAATGCAGAATTCTGAGGAAAGCTGCTCCAGAATGATTTCATTGGAAATACAAGTATTTAATGAAACAGGCATGACATGAGAGCCTCTTTATCCATCTAACTGTTTTTCCAGAGCTCAGCTCGGGCTGTGGGAAAAGTACTTAATTTTAACTGCCTGGTCTTGCTTGAAAGCTGGTATTCCAGGCATTCATACAAGACCAAAATGGCAGCATTAGCCCCAGATAAGCAGTGAAACCTGCTTTTACTTTCACTTTCAGCTGCATTCACTTCATCCCGATTTCTAACAGTGATATCTTCCCATGTACTGAAGATATTGCTGTCATTCTGGCATTGTTCGAAAGCTCAGAATGTCCACTTTCAAACAATGCAAAGCCAGAGTACCAAACCAGAGATAGGAGCAGCTAAAGCAGCCCCCCCCCCCTTCAGTCTGGAGGAGGAGGAGGAGTAGTTGCAGAGCTGACAGCCTGCTGGAGGAAAGGAAAAAATAGTAAAAATACATAGAAATGTGGCATTATCATTATTGTAGTAACCCACATAATAAAATTGTTATTTTTACCACACCGTGAACGCTGTAAATAAAGTCCACAGAAAAATGTTAAAATTGCTGGGTTTTTTTATCTATCCCTCTAAAAATAAAATAATTAAAATAAAAAAACACTATATATACCCCAAAATGGGTCCTAAAAAAACTACTACTAATCCTGCAAAATAAAAAAAGAATTTAGAAGAAAAAAAATATAAGTTATGACTGCTAGAACACAAAAGGAGAAATATATGTCCTTAAAGGGGTTGTCCAAGTTATGAAAAAAAAATATAGCACTGTAAATCTGATGGGCAGCAATATATAACGAAGTTCAGCAAGTTTTAGGCAAAAAAAATCTATATTTCCTCATTTCCCTGGTTCTCTTCTGGCCTTTGTTTACCTGCAGTAATAACAATCTCTGCCCCTCCCCCCTTCTCTGCAAAGGCAGTGAATACAAGTGCTGTGAGTACATGTCTGCCTGCTGGGATACTCAGCAGCATGTTGTATGTGTAGGACTACAAGTCCCAGCTGTACAATGACACTGCTGATACACACAGGAAATTCTCCCTACCTGTTCTTGTACAATACAATTCCTCTATAGCTCCTTGCCCAGCATTAGTCTCCTCTCACTGCTGCAGCTACTATATGTTGTAAAGCCTTGAGCCCTCAGTGTGTTCTATGTTTTATCTGAAGGAATCCAGGGAGAGAGCAGATAGCAGGAGCCCGGCAAAGAAAGGGGGCGTGGCCAGTGACGTCTCGTGTACAGACTGTTATCTGAACTCTGAGGCTTGTGCACGAAACATCACAGACCAGGGAGATAAGGTGACATCACAGGTCATGTGACCCTCAGTCAACTCTGAGAAACCAGCAGCTTTAGAAACACAAAGTATATGGGAAAGTTGTTATACCTGACAAGTTAGAAACACATAAAGAACAAAAAATAACTCTGACAACCCCTTTAAGGCTAAAATTAATTGTCACTAAGGCCCCTTTCACGCGAGCGAGTTTTCCTACGCGGGTGCAATGCGTGACGTGAACGCATAGCACCCGCACTGAATCCTGACCCATTCATTTCAATGGGTCTTTTCACATGAGCGATGTTTTTCACGCATCAGTTCTGCATTGCGTGAAAAACACAGCATGTTCTATATTCTGCGTTTTTCACGCAGCCCTGGTCCCATAGAAGTGAATGGGGCTTCAGTAAAAAACGCATTGCATCCTGAAGCAAGTGCAGATGAAATGCGTTTTTCACTGATGGTTGCTAAGAGATGTTGTTTGTAAACCTTCAGTTTTTTTTATCATGTGCGTGAAAAACGCATCAAATGAATTGCACTGCGCGGAAAAAACTGAACAGCTGAACGCAATCGCAGACAAAACTGACTGAACTTGCTTGCAAAATGGTGCGAGTTTCACTGAACGCATCTAGACCTAATCCGTGATGCTTGTGTGAAAGGGGCCTAAGGGGTTAAACATGCAATTGTGTGCCCTGAGTTGTTCCCAACAAGATTTACTGCAGACATATTAAAAATCTACAAAAAAAGTGACATTTTTGGCTGTTAGGAGGTTAAGAAATTAACAATGTATGTAACTCGTAGGACAGTTCTTTATTAATAAGCTTGTTTAACAGAGGAGGGGGCAGATGCCTTTCTTTGACCAAGAACCTAGAGAACTACTGCACCACAGAATATATATTAAAGGGGTTTTCCGAGATTTTACTACTGATGACCTATCCTCAGTAGTACATATGGCCACATTTTAAAGAACACTTGAAATCTACATTTGGTTAAATTTCCCCCCAATTAAACTTCAATTATTTTACTAAAGACAGTCTTGCTTTTCTAATTTCAGATAATAAATGGATTGCGCAAGTTTGACATCCAGTACCATGGTGATCCTGAGCTCCAGCCAATCCGTAGCTATGAGAACGCTACACTGGTGCGATTCCTGTACCAGCTATCTAGTGTAATAAATGAAAGGGTAAGGTCCTGGAAATGTTACATTTTGGTTTCTGCTTTCCCAATGACAAGACTTTTATAATGTCTCACTTTGGGCAGGTACTAAAAATGGGTGGTTTTGTTTTACAGAATTGCTTTACTGTACTTTATCATAGCAATTTCTGTCTTCTGTCTTCCAGTTTGGCAGTACATTTGCTTCACTTTGCAGAAGACAGGACTTTCTGGGAAGGTTTTGCAGTTATCATCTGATCAGCAATCCCTCTGCACAGAGAATGAGCCCCATGCCATCCACTAGTACCTATGACACAACTGTCCCCCGAATCAGTCTACGATTCTTTGCTAACTATCGAGTCCTTCTGTATTTCGCTCTTTTCTACTTTGTGTGTGGCAGAATGCTGTCTATGGGACCCGTTTCCTGTACGCTTCTCCTTCTTTTTGTATACGTTTTCTACGCAGCGTTCATGACTTTACTCACCAAACACCGGAGACCTCACCAGGACTGACACATTCTCTTTTATATGTATTTTTTTTTTAATGATGTAGACTGTGTATTTTAAAGGTGGAAAAACTACAATAATCAGAATTAAACTGAACTCTATAAATTTCCTCCGTGTGTTTGAATCATCTATAGATGGTAGAGAAAGATTCCTTTCATACTTCACTAAGGAATTACTCCACATTGCGCCGAAGTTCACATCTAGATGGAATTCAAAATTCCCTTTCTTCCAAAAAAGAACATCCCCCCCCCCAAGTGTATAAAATATGCTACAGAACTAACCTTAGTCTTCATGCGTAACACATGGATTGTGTTGCAGATTTTTATGACTTGGCATCATTTCTTACATGTGCATTGCAATTGGTGAATTCTACACAATTTCAAGAATCCACTTTTTTTGTGCCAATTGTGGAGTTTGTTAAAATTCCATTTGCTTGCATTGTAGGTTTTTACCAGAACTTCATTAAAGGGGTTATCCCATCTTGGACAAGGGGGGCATATCGCTAGGATATGCCCCCATTGTCTTATAGGTGCGGATCTCCGTCGGCTCCATAGAAATGAATGGGAGCCGGGCCACGCTTGCGCGGTGCGCTCCCATTTATTTCTATGAGCGAAGCGGGGAGCTGCACCTGGTGGTGGTCGGACCCCGGGAAACCCAGGGTCCTCCAGGCTCAGAGCTCCGCCGATTCGTTCTCGATATAGGTGCGGGTCCCAGCGGTGGGACCCACACCTATAAGACAATGGGAGCATATCCTAGCGATATGCCCCCATTGTCCAAGATGGGATAAGATGGGATAACCCATCTTTTAACCCATCTTTACCTGAAGGTGTCGGGCCCTTACAGAGTAATGAGGGGGGAGTAGCAGAGAGCGATGAGGAGAAAGCGAAGCTACTAAATAACTTTTTCTCCACTGTATTCACTGAGGAAAATAAAATGTAGTAAAAGTAACTGGCTTAGTGATAGAAAACAGAGGGTGGTTATTAACGGTACATACTCAGATTGGGTCACTGTCACTAGTGGGGTACCACAGGGGTAGTATTGGGCCCTATTTACTTCAATATATTTATTAATGATCTTGTAGAAAGCTTGCACAGTAAAATATCAATTTTTGCAGATGACACTAAACTGTGTAAAGTAATTAACACAGAGGAGGACAGTGCACTGCTACAGCAGGATCTGGATAGACTGGAGGCTTGGGCAGAAAAGTGGCAGATGAGGTTTAATACTGACAAATGTAAGGTTATGCATATGGGAAGGAATAATGCAAGTCACCAGTACATACTAAATGGTAAAGCATTGGGTAACTCTGACATGGAAAAGGACCTAGGAATTTTAGTGAACAGCAAACTAAGCTGCAGAAACCAGTGTCAGACAGCTGCTGCCAAGGCCAATAAGATAATGGGTTGCATCAAAAGAGGCATAGATGCCCGTGATGAGAACATAGTCCTGCCACTTTACAAATCACTAGTCAGACCACATATGGAGTACTGTGTACAGTTCTGGGCTCCTGTGAACAAGGCAGACATAGCAGAGCTGGAGAGGGTTCAGAGGAGGGCAACTAAAGTAATAACTGGAATGGGTGGACTACAGTACCCAGAAAGATTATCAAAATTAGGGTTATTTACTTTAGAAAAAAGACGACTGAGGGGAGATCTAATAACTATGTATAAATATATCAGGGGTCAGTACAGAGATCTCTCCCATCATCTATTTATCCTGAGGACTGTGACTGTGACGAGGGGACATCCTCTGCGTCTGGAGGAAAGAAGGTTTGTACATAAACATAGAAGAGGATTCTTTACGGTAAGAGCAGTGAGACTATGGAACTCTCTGCCTGAGGAGGTGGTGATGGTAAGTTCACTAAGAGAGTTCAAGAAGGGCCTGGATGTATTTCTGGAGGGTAATAATATTACAGGTTATAGTTACTAGAGATGGGTCGTTGATCCAGGGAGTTATTCTGATTGCCTGACTGGAGTCGGGAAGGAATTTTTCCCCCTAAAGTGAGGAAAATTGGCTTCTACCTCACAGGGTTTTTTTTTGCCTTCCCCTGGATCAACTTGTAGGAAAACAGGCTGAACTGGATGGACAGATGTCTTTTTTCGGCCTTACAAACTATGTTACTATGTTACTAACCCCTTTAAGGGTCTGTAAACATGTAAAATGGCTTTAAAAAAATGCTCGTATCATTGAGGGACACAGGACCGTGGGTATAGCTGCTGCCACTAGGAGGCGACACTAAGCTGAAAAGTGTTAGCTCCTCCTGCTGGCTATACCCCCTCCAGCCTGGAGAGAGCATATCAGTTTTTAGCTTAGTGTCGTAGGAGGCAGACATCCCTGCACCACAGGGTTACTTGTTCTTTTCTTTTCTTTTACATTTATTCTCATTTTTCTTACAGGGGGAACAGGGTCGCCTAGCCTCTCTGTTCCCCGGAGAGACATGGCCAGGGTCGGACTCCCTCCCTGCCCAGCTCCCCCAAGAAGGCAAGAGGACCAGGGCAGCACAGCTCCCCTGCTTCCCACCAGCATAGGGTCACCTAGCTCTGTAAGTCCCTCCCTTCAATCCAGTCTCCTGCCACTCCAGTGCCAGTGACTGAAGAGGTGACCCCCGCTGGGCTCATGAGGGAGGGTGAACCATACTGATCAGAGCAGAGGGGTAAGTATACCCCCCAACCTCCCCTGCCCTACACCTACTACCGTTCTCTCTCTCTTCCACTGGGCATGGAAGACCCACTCTGCACGTTCTGTCTCCCGCTGCCGGGTCCGGTGCGGCGGGCATCTGCATCCTGGATTCTGC
Source organism: Rhinella marina (assembly GCA_900303285.1). Classification (NCBI taxonomy): domain Eukaryota; kingdom Metazoa; phylum Chordata; class Amphibia; order Anura; family Bufonidae; genus Rhinella; species Rhinella marina. The sequence goes on from ONZH01030531.1 coordinate 331,288, forward strand.
GCTTCCCGGCCCTCAGACCAGACCTTCCGCCTGCCTTATCGCCGGTCCTCTCCTTGCGGCACCATGCCAGCTGCCCCCTTCTGCGCCAACGCTGGCCTGCCTGCTTCTCCTGGTTGCCACCATGTCGGCTTGGGACAAATCACCAGAATCTCTAAACCATCCCATCTCCCTCCCTCTTCGGGTACGGTCGACCTTAAGTTGGTGGATATCGACTCCAGTCTTGATCTTCGGCAAGTCCTTTCTGCCGATCTCGTGGACGGTCATCACCACCGACGCCAGTCTTCTTGGCAGGGGCGGGTGTTTCCCTCCTTGGACTGTTCAAGGCAAATGGTCTCCGTCGGAGTCCAAACTGCCCATCAATATACTGGAGCTGTGGGCTATTTACCTGTCCCTGCTTCATTGGACCTCCCGACTGAAGGGATTGCCGATTTCCGCAACCGGAAGTGCATCGTGGGCGGCTGCGCTTTCAAATTTAGTCCCTGGCTTTTGGGCCTACTAGGCCGCGGCCTTCCGGACCTCCCTCCCCGTGGGCGGGGCTTTCTCTCCTTCCTGCCGGACATTCCAGGGGAGGAGTTTCCATTCCTCCCGTGCTTCCTTCCCGCGTTGTGGACATCTTCCTCATCTGCAGACGCTCCTTGGGGGACAGCAGGACCTGTGGATCGCCTGGAATCAGCTGGGATCTCCTCCTATTGCCTTTTTTCCTGGTAGGACAGCCTCTATCCTCCCTCCAGCCCTTGTTCGGTTGTCAGCCATGTCTGAACCCATGGCCGACCCCTGCCCGAAATCAGCCCCCCACTCACTATTCGTGCGCAAAATGTGACCTTAAATTCCCACGTGGCCAATTGGATCCTCTCTGCACCGCATGCCGTTCACCCAGACTAGCACTCCCGCCCGAGCAGCCGCAGTGCCCCCGACCGCGTGGAACTGGAATGGGCTTGTGCCCTGTCCCAGGCAGTGGCGGATTTATCTAAGGTGTCCCAATCCACCCTTTCCGCCATGGGTCGATTGGTCAACCGCGCTCCACCTGCGCAACCTACACCCTCCTCTAGCAATCAGCCCAGGGTCAGACCCTCTCATAAGCGACCCAGAACAGGTCATTCTTCCTCTTCTGACGCCTCAGCCTCTCCGCCACCCCCTAGGTCTCGTTCAGAAGCGTCCTCCCTCCCGGGCGAGGCGCTCTCTGAGGGGGAACTCCCTCATTCGGGCTCTGATATAGACCCAGAACAATCCTCTAAGGATTGTTTCTTCGCTCCAAGCACACCCCTAAGGTTTTCCCCTTCCATGACGACTTCTCGGTCGTCATTGCTAAAGCATGGGACCATCCAGATCGTCGTTTTACCGCTTCTAAACACCTTGATCTGCTTTATACCTTTCCGGCGGGCCTGGATGGCAAATAGTCAGCGCCTCCCAAGGTGGACCCGCCAGTTGCGCGCCTGGCCAAACACACTGCCATTCCGGTAGCGGATGGTTCGTCCCTCCAGCATCCAGTTGACCGCCGTCTGGAGTCTTTCTCTAAGTCTTCCTTCGCAGCATGCGGCTTCGCCCCATTTTCACTTCAGCCTGGGTGGCTAAGGCCGTTTCTGAATGGGCCCTCCGCCTGCATCAGGACATCACGGCGGACCTACCCCTGGAGGATCTTCAGGCTCTGGCTCTTCAAATATCACAAGCTGCAAAATACGTTTGTGAGGCCTCTTTGGATGTGGGCGCACTGGTCGCCCGTTCTTCGACCCTTAGTGTAGCCTTGTGCAGCGAAGTTTGGCTGAAGGTGTGGGCGGCGGATTCTTCTTCTAAACGCTCCCTTATGGGTCTTCCCTTTTCCGGCTCACGACTGTTCGGAACCAGGTTGGATGAAATTATTTCTGAAGCCACGGTTGGTAAAAGTACCCACCTTCCACAAAACAAACCCAGGCGCTCCTTTCGCCCCAAGCCCTCAAACTCCAGGTTTCAGTCCTTTCGCCGCTTCTCCGGCACGTGCTCAAGCTCAATGGCTCCTTCCGGTACCTCCATCCAGGAACAGAAGAAAAAGCCATCCTTTAAACCCCAACAAGTCCTGGCGTCCGCGTACTCAACACGCCAGCTCTTCTGGCAACAAACAATCCTCGGCATGAAGGAGCGCCCCCCACCCTCGCGGGTGGGGGTCGTCTTCTCCTCTTTCCGGAGTTTTGGCAGGCCCACATCTCCAACGCTTGGGCACTCGAGGTTGTAACCTTGGGTTACAAATTCGAGTTTGCCTCCCTTCCACCAGATTGTTTCTTTCTGTCTCAGCCACCCAAGGATCCCAGCCGGTTGGCTGCCTTCTTCCAGGCATTACAGACCCTTCTCACCCAGGGTGTAATCTACCCGGTTCCCCTGGACGAACAATTCAAGGGTTTCTATTCCAACCTTTTTGTCGTTCCCAAGAAGGAGGGATCCGTGCGTCCGATTCTGGATCTCAAGTTGTTGAACCGTTTTGTCCAGCTTCAACACTTCAGAATGGAGTCTTTACGCTCAGTGGTTGCTTCTCTGGAGCCGGGCGAATTCCTTTCCTCGATGGACATTCAGGATGCATACCTGCATATTCCTATCGCTCTCACACACCAGCGTTTCCTTCGGTTTGCGGTGGGAGATCGTCATTATCAGTTCATGGCCCTACCCTTCGGGCTGGCTACCGCGTCACGGGTTTTCACAAAGGTACTTGTGCCTCTTCTGGCTCTTCTTCGTTCCAGGGGTATTGCCCTGATCCCGTATCTCGACGATATTCTGGTCAAGGCACCCACCTTCGGCCAGAACGAGGAAAGTCTCACCATCACTATGGAAGCCCTGACTCGTTTTGGTTGGCTGGTGAACTTCAAGAAGTCGTCTCTGCGTCCCAGCAGGCGAATCACCTTCCTGGGTATGGTCCTCGACTCAGCCACGGCGTCTATCCGACTCCCTCTCGACAAGCGGTTGTCACTCCAGAGATCGGTGCTTCGTCTCCTCCGGCGCACACATCCCATGATCCGCTTTTGTATGCAAGTTCTAGGGACTATGGTTGCCACAATCTCACACTCGTCCACTTCAAAGAGCGATTCTGTCGGCTTGGGACAAATCACCAGAATCTCTGAACCGTCCAATCTCCCTCCCTCTTCGGGTACGGTTGACCCTAAGGTGGTGGATATTGACTCCAGTCTTTTTCTTTGGCAAGTCCTTTCTGCCGATCTCGTGGACGGTCATCACCACCGACGCCAGTCTTCTTGGCTGGGGCGGGGTTTTCCCTCCTTGGACTGTTCAAGGCAAATGGTCTCCGTCGGAGTCCAAACTGCCCATCAATATACTGGAGCTGTGGGCCATTTACCTGTCCCTGCTTCACTGGACCTCCTGAGTGAAGGGATTGCCGATCCGGATCCAATCGGATAATGCCACGGCAGTGGCTTACATCAAGCACCAGGGGGGAACCCGCAGCCGGGCGGTGATGGTGGAAGCGGCCAAGATTCTTCAGTGGGTACCAGCCATCTCTGCAGTTCACATCCAAGGTGTGGAAAATTGGGTGGCGGATTACCTCATTTGGGAGACGGTGGATCCGGGAGAGTGGTCCTTACATCCGGAAGTGTTCGACGCCGTCTCCGTTGGGGTCATCCGGAGGTGGACTTGATGGCGTCCAGGCTCAACCGCAAGCTTCCAGTCTTTCTGTCTCGGACAAGAGACCCACAAGCGTATGCAGTGGACGCGCTGGTAGCCCCATGGAAGGGGTTCTCCTTCTTATGTCTTCCCTCCCATTCCTCTCCTACCCCGGGTCCTTCGCAGGATCAAGAAGGAAGGCATACTGGCCATTCTCATCGCCCCAGATTGGGCCCCCGGCGCGCTTGGTACACGGACCTCATCCTCCTTCTTGGAGACACTCCATGGCCTCTCTCAATCAGGGATGACCTCCTCTCTCAGGGACCCATCTTCCACCAGCATTTAGGCTCGCTACATTTGACGGCGTGGCTATTGAGACCTCAATTTTGAAGCGGTGTGGATTATCCAACAGAGTCATTTGCACCATGATCAAGGCAAGGAAACCTGCGTCATCTAAGATTTATTACAGGACTTGGAAGTCCTTTCTCTGTTTCTGTGGGGAGCGTGACCTACCTCCACTTTGTTTCTCCCTCCCCACAGTCCTCTCCTTCCTGCAGTCAGGTCTGGATTTAGGCCTGGGCCTTAGTTCTCTTAAGGGACAGGTGTCCGCGCTGTCCATTTCCTTCCAACGACAGCTAGCATAAAAGGCCCGGTGAGGACTTTTCTCCAAGGGGTAGCTCACACCATTCCCCTCTATCGTCCCCCTTTACCATCTTGGGACTTAAATCTGGTACTTGGCTCCCTCCAATCAGCTCCTTTCGAGCCCCTCGACAGGGTCTCCCTTCGTTTCCTCTCCTGGAAAGTAGCCTTCCTGCTGGCTATCGCCTCCATCAGGGGCGTTTCGGAGCTAGCAGCACTTTCCTGCAGAGAACCTTTTGTCATTCTGCACCAAGACAAGGCGGTTCTTTATCCTGTGCCTTCCTTTCTTCCAAAGGTGGTTTAGACCTTCCATGTGAACGAAGACATCATTCTTCCATCATTCTGCCCCTCGCCGTCAGATCCTAAAGAGCATGCTCTTCACAACCTAGATGTGGTCCGATTTACTTATCCGCTTTGGATTCCTTTTGCCGCACAGACTCCCTGTTTGTTCCGCCTGAGGGTCCCCGCAAGGGTCTGGCAGCTTCCAAGGTGACGATTGCCAGGTGGATACACCTGGCTACTGCTGAGGCGTATTGCTCCCATGCAGGGGCGTAGCTATAGCCTCATGGGCCCTGTTGCAAGAGTTCAGCTTGGGCCCCCCTTCCCTCAGTGCTTTGTGCATCTTCTTATGTGGCACAAGGGTCTTTGGGCCCCCTCAGGCTCCTGGGCCCGGTAGCGACTGCTACCTCTGCACCCCCTATAGCTACGCCCCTGCTCCCATGGCAGAATGTCTCCCGCCCGTTTCACGGCCCACTCGACCAGGGCAGTGGGCGCTTCTTGGGCTCGTTTCCACCAGGCCTCTGCTTTGCAACTCTGTAAAGCAGCAACCTGGTCTTCCTTACACACGATCACCAAGTGAACACATTCGCATCGGCGGATGCTGCTCTGGGCCACAAGGTTGTGCGAGTGGCGGTACCTTTGGCCCTCGCGTCCGAATTCTGTGTTGGGTTTCTTCCCTCCCCGTGGACTGCTTTGGGGCGTCCCACGGTCCTGTGTCCCCCAATGATAAGAGCGAGAAAACTAGATTTTTATGGACTCCCCTGTAAAATCTCTTTCTTGCTGAGTTCATTGGCGGACACAGCTCCCACCCATTGTTTTGTTTCTTTTGCCGCGAGTGAGCGTATTCCCTGGGCGGTGGGGGTCATCGGTCCTTGGTTCGACCCATGGTTGATGAGTTCTTCTTTTCCGTACTTATGTCATTGCTCCTACTGCTTGGGCACAAACTGATATGCTCTCTCCAGGCTGGAGGGGGTATAGCCGGCAGGAGGAGCTAACACTTTTCAGCTTAGTGTCGCCTCTTTATGGCAGCAGCTATACCCACGGTCCTGTGTCAGCCAATGAACTCGGTGAGAAAGAGATTTTACAGGTGAGTCCACAAAAATCTCGTTTTTTTTTTTTTTTTGGCAGGTTTTTTTTGTGATGGTTTTTTTCCCTATAGAGAAAGGAAATGCCAGAAAAAAAAGTCAAAAGCGTCAGTTGTTTTTTTTTTTTTCTTTAATGCTACCTAATTAGCAAATGCCAGTAGAAAGAAAAAACAAAAACATTGTGTCCTGAGTTTCATATTTACCATAGACTTTCAACTAACATCCTGAGATGGCAATATCACCGCCAAAAAACACGTTTAAAAAAAAAAAAAAACTATAAAACTTTAGACATGTTTAACCACTTAATGAACAGAAGGGTTTAGAGCATTTTAGAGCTGCGCTGCAAAAGATATGACATGTCCTGTCTTTGGCCGCATCTTGCGGATCGTGGACCCATTGAAGTCAATAGGCCTGTACCATGATGTAGGGTGCACATGGTTGATGCCAGTGTTTTGTGGATCTGTGGATTGTGGTCCACAAAACTGTCACGATTGTGTGAAAGTGGAAAGTGCAGGGTTATCTATAGTAATATGGGTAGGACACATCTAAATTGTATCACAGAGCATGGTACAAGGGAGTAGGGGGAATGGCTGCAATAACCTTTCTATTCTTACAGTGCCAGAGGTAAAATTTGCTATAGGTGGTGTTATAGGATATAAATATGTAAGCATCCAGTGGTAGAATTTGAAAGGAGTTGTTTGAGTGATTGAAACGGATCTTCAGATGGAGTAACGGAATATAGGTAATGTGTCGCCTATATTTTTTTCTGCCAGTAAAAGAAATTGTTCAGTGCAACAATATTGATGACCAACCCTCAGGATTAAGTCATCAGTATCAGATTGGTGGGGATCCAACTCCTGGTGCTCCCACCACAGCTGGCAGTATGGCAGCGTTCGTGAACACAGCTTCCCTTCAAAATTACCTGTGTTACCTGCTTTTATGTAATTACAACTGCTTGTCTTGTTCAAGTGAAAGAGATGAGCCTTGCACCACCCCTGCAGAGGAGACCGTGCTCACACAAGCACTGCTACCCCTCCAAACAATTGATCGGCAAGGGGGCTGTGTCTGATAACGACCTACCTATCCTGAGGATGTCATGAATGTTGTACCACTGCGCAACCCCTTTAAGACCAGATAATCACACACTGAAGGGCATTTATCAAGATATTTATGCCACTAAAGTGGCAGTCGCAAATTCCGGCACATGCCATATTTGCACCATAATTTGCAACTTTTTGAGCTTTGCCACTTTGGTGGGAAAAAGGGTGTGGCATAGTTATAGCTCAAGTCTGTTGGCCCATAGCTGGCATAGATTTGAGTTTCCGGCACACTGGAGTGCCAGAGATGCACTTCATGCCTCTTAATAAATTAGGAGCATCTCGCTCACACAGCACACAGGGAATCAAGACTGGCGTATGGAAAGGCCAGTCTTGATAAAGCACTTTTTTCCCCCTAATGTCTTTATCTTCTGACTATTTTTTTTTTTTATTCAGTTTCCTGAACATAAGTAAGGGGGCAAACATCTTGCCTCAGCTGTTAACAGCATTGTTACAGTAACCATGTCCAGAGTGGACCGCATTGATGTCTATGGGAGTTTTTTAGGCATGGTCTGTGACCTGTGCAGAGGTCAGCTATTGTAAATGGGTGGATCCTTAAAGGTAGTCTCACCTCATTTTTACCTATATAACTAACAGCACTGCCCCACGGAAGATTGCAGGCACGTCCCAGACATACCTGTGTGCACTTTGTGTCTGTATTGCATGTTTAGAAAAAGCACTTTTATTCTGCAGGAAAACAGCTCCCAAGTGCCCGGCTCTGCTGCTGCAAGTGTTCAAAGCAAACCAGACTGAAGAGGGGAGGGCTGCTTTAGCTGCTCATATCTTGGGATTGGTAGCTGGCCTTCTTTGAAAGCTGGCATTCCAAGCTTTAAAATGACAGCATTATATCCAGTATATCAGAAGATATAGCTGTTAGAAATTGAGTCGGGAGAGACAGCTGTTTCTAGTTTCACTTTCAGCTGGGCACTTGGGAGCTGTTTTCCTGCAGAATAAGTGCTTTTTCTGTACATACAGACACACAGTGCACACAGGTATGTCTGGGATGTGTCTGCAATCTTATATAAGTTTATAAGGCCGAAAAAAGACATCTGTCCATCCAGTTCGGCCTGTTTTCCTACAAGTTGATCCAGAGGAAGGCAAAAAAAACCCTGTGAGGTAGAAGCCAATTTTCCCCACTTTAGGGGAAAAAATTCCTTCCCAACTCCAATCAGGCAATCAGAATTACTCCCTGGATCAACGACCCATCTCTAGTAACTATAACCTGTAATATTATTACCCTCCAGAAATACATCCAGGCCCCTCTTGAACTTTTTTAGTGAACTTACCATCACCACCTCCTCAGGCAGAGAGTTCCATAGTCTCACTGCTCTTACCGTAAAGAATCCTCTTCTATGTTTGTGTACAAACCTTCTTTCCTCCAGACGCAGAGGATGTCCCCTTGTCACAGTCCTGGGGATAAATGGATCATGGGAGAGATCTCTGTACTGACATCTGACATATTTAGACATAGTTATTAGATCTCCCCTCAGGCTTATTCACTTTAGAAAAAAGACGTCTAATTTTGATAATCTTTCTAGGTACTGTAGTCCACCTATTCCAGTTATTACTTTAGTTGCCCTCCTCTGAACCCTCTCCAGCTCTGCTATGTCTGCCTTGTTCACAGGAGCCCAGAACAGTACACAATACTCCATGTGTGGTCTGACTAGTGATTTTTAAAGTGGCAGGACTATGTTCTCATCACAGGCATCTATGCCTCTTTTGATGCAACCCATTATCTTATTGGCCTTGGCAGCAGCTGTCTGACACTGGTTTGCTTGGTTTGTTGTTCACTAAAATTCTTAGGTCCTTTTCCATGTCAGAGTTACCTAATATTTTACCATTAAGTATGTACTGGTGACTTGCATTATTCCTTCCCATATGCATAACCTTACATTTGTCAGTGTTAAACCTCATCTGCCACTTCTCTGGCCAAGCCTCCAGTCTATCCAGATCCATCTGTAGAAGTGTACTGTCCTCTTCTGTGTTAATTACTTTACACAGTTTAGTGTCATCTGCAAAAATTGATATTTTACTGTGCAGGCCTTCTACAAGATCATTAATAAATATATTGAAGAGAATAGGGCCCAATACTGACCCCTGTGATACCCCACTAGTTACAGTGACCCAGTCTGAGTATGTGCCGTTAATAACCACCCTCTGTTTTCTATCACTGAGCCTGTTACTTACCCACATACAGACATTTTCTCCGAGGCCAAGCATTCTCATTTTATATACTAACCTTTTATGTGGTACAGTGTCAAATGCTTTGGAGAAGTCCAGATATACGACATCCATTGATTCTCTGTGGTCCAGTCTAGAACTTACCTCCTCATAGAAACTGATTAAATTGGTTTGACATGACCGATCCCTCATGAAGCCATGCTGATATGGAGTTATTTGCTTATTTTCATTGACGTACTCCAAGATAGTATCTCTTAGAAAACCCTCAAACAGTTTACCCACGACAGATGTTAAACTTACCGGCCTATAGTTCCCAGGCTCTGTTTTTGGACCCTTTTTGAATATTGGCACCACATTTGCTATGCGCCAATCCTGTAGAACACTCCCCGTCAGTATAGAGTCCTTAAATATCAGAAATAAGGGTCTTCTGTGGGGCAGTGTTGTTAGTTATATAGGTGAAAATGAGGTGACAGACTAACTTTAATCCTTTCATGACAAGGCGATTTTCCAAATTTTTTATTTTTTTTACTCCCAGCCCTCCCAAAGCCATAACTTTATTTTCCAGGACGTCCCTCCATGACGGCACCAATGGAGGATGTCCTATTCATCTCTGTCGGGACAGGAAGCAAGAGAGATAAAAAGGCCCATCCCCATACTCCAGTGTTCTCCTGTCCCTACAGGGATGAAGGAAGCAGAGGAAGGTCCCTGCTGGGGATGAAGATTTGGGCCAGGCGTGCCTTGTGGTTAAGGGGCCGGGGTCGTGTCGGGCGGTTTTGACTTCTCCTCTGGGAAGGGGTCCCCTAGCATCCCCCCCATACCTTTTCCTTAGGAGCTGGAAGTCCCATGCCGCCAGTATCGGGGGTAGCCGATACCGCTTCTGCGGGAGCTCTGGGCTTAGGCTGAGAACTCCAAAATCCTCATCAGCGCAGGCCGGCGTGCGCGCTCGATTCCGGAGGCCCACGTGACCAGAATTGCGGAGGTCATGTGGGATTATGTGACCGGAAGTTGCTTGGGGTCACGTGACCGGAAGTTCGGGGCGGTCCTGGACAAAATATGGCGGCGCACATCGCAAGCAACGCTGGAGGCCTGCGACCTTGTGGGCCTCGCGTTGGGGGAGGTGTCAACTCTTCCCTTGTAAATAGAGTACCCACCCCAGGAAGAGGAGGGGAGCTGCGCGGCATCAGGGGGCGGACCCCAGGTAAGTACTTAAGGGGACCCATTTGGTAGTGTCCTGTATTCATCACGGAGGTCCAGGCTTCTGGCAAAGTGGAGACTTGTGCAGACCCCCCTGCCCTGGGCCATGTAAGCACCGTGTGTGATTTTGGTCTCTTGACAATTGCAAATAGTCATCCTTCTAACCAGGTATCCAATCCCTCTCTCACCTTATGTAGGCGGAGAAAGAGATGACTCACAAATCCGATTCTCAAAAAAAGAAGGGGAAAAAAATGCGCACTTGTTCTAAACGCCTTGCGGATTCATATAAAAAAAACAGCTTTGTCCGGATTGTCTGGCACAAATTCTCAAAGAAGAACAACCTTCTTTTCTGTCGAATTTAAGAGTGATTAGAGAAGAAATACAGGCATCATTATCAAATTTAACTCCGCCTGCTCCTTCCCCTCCTCCCTCCAAAAAACCTAGACTCCGTTTAGACTCGGATTCAGAGGTACAGCCGGCTTATTATTCTGAGGGGGAGGTGGAAGAGGAAGAACAATATTCGTCCTCTTTAACTGATGACCCAGGTAGATACCTGTTCGCAAATAAAGACCTAGAGACTCTCCTAACAGCTGTCAGGCAGACTATGGAGGTAGAAGAGGAAGAGCAAGCTCGTTCTATCCAGGACGAGATGATCGGTGGACAGAGCAAAAAGGAAGAAGCTTTTCCCGGTTAATGCGAATTTAAGGGAATTAATTAAAGAGGAGTGGGAAGATGCGGAAAAGAAGCTATACTTGCCACAAGAATTTAAAAGCAGACTTCTGTTTAATCCAATAGAAACTAAATTATGGGAAGACGTCCCAAAAGTAGATATTCAGGTGGCCAAGGTAGCTAAGAGAACTACGATTCCATTTGAAGACTCGTCCCAGATGAAAGACCCTATGGATAGGAAGATTGATGGAGTGCTAAAGAAAGCATGGTAATCTTCCGCGATAGGAATTAATACGAATATAGCGGCTACGTCGGTAGCAAGAGCTATGAATCTATGGTTGGACCAGTTGGAGAACCACCTCAAGATGAGAACCTCTAGAGAAGAGTTATTAGAATCACTTCCTCTCTTGAAAATGGCAAGTTTTTCTAGCGGACGCATGTGCAGCAAGAAATGGTACATTGTCTAACACAGCTAGAAGAGCCCTTTGGATCAAATCATGGTCAGGAGATATCGCATCGAAAAATAAACTGTGTGCGATTCCTTTCTCAGGCTCTATTTTGGCGCCATTTTGGAAACCCTCCAGATCTTTTCAGAATACAGCCTCTAGAGGAAAAGGAAAGACTGGAAGATGGAGCTATCCAAAAGGAGGCCAGGGAAGAGGCTTCCTCTTTAACCCCAACTCAAGCAATAATCCAGGGAAACAATGACGCCAGGCTTGTGGGAGGAAGATTGCAGTCCTTCTGGCAAGAATGGACAGAAATAACAAGCAATCGATGGATTCTGGACTCCTTACAGGAAAGATTCAAATTGGAATTCTGTGCTCCTCCCCCCAAAAAAATTTCAGATCACAGAATTCCGTTCTCCTTTACAACTTCAGTTATTAGCAGATGTACAGAAACTAAAACAACTAGGAGCTATAATCCCAGTTCCCTCACCACAAAAATTCAAGGGTCACTACTCAAGGCTCTTTCTGGTGAAAAAAACGGACGGATCCTTCAGAACAATAATCAATCTGAAAGCTCTAAACAAATGGATGATTTACCGGAAATTCAAGATGGAATCAATAAAGTCTACAATTCCTCTAATATCTCCAGGAGCATATACAATGGGGGAAAAAAAGTATTTAGTCAGGCACCAATTGTGCAAGTTCTCCCACTTAAAAAGATGAGAGAGGCCTGTAATTGACATCATAGGTAGACCTCAACTATGAGAGACCAAATGCGAAAACAAATCCAGAAAATCACATTGTCTGATTTTTAACCCTTAGAGTACCGCAGAGGGTGCAGTGCGGGGACATACACCATATGAAAACTGTAATCCTCGCTGGTGAGGATTACAGTTTTCAAACTGCAATTCTTATTCTGGCCACTAGATGGCAGGCCAGTATAAGAAATTAGCAATTTTTGGATTTATCTCCATCTAGTAAATCCCTGATTGCTCATAAAGAAAAAAAAACACAATATATTAGCTCATATTTGAGCTTTAAAATCACAAAAAAATTTAAAAAATTAAATATATAAAAAATATATAAAAGTTCAAATCACCCCCTTTCCGTATAATTAAAAAATAAATACCTAAATAACAATAAAGATAGACACCATGGGTATCACAGTGACCGAAAACGCCCGTACTTTTAAAATATAAAAAAAAAAATTCCAATACGGCGAATTGTGTGGCGGGAAAAGCGTCCAAATGGCGATTCGCTGTTTTTTGTCCCTTTATTTCTAAAAAAAAATTGAATAAAAAGTGATCAAAAAGTCATGCACACCCCAGAATGGTATCAATAAAAACTTCAGATCGCCCTGCAAAAAATGACCCCCCATACAGCTCTGTACACATAAATACCAAAAAGTTATAGGGGTCAAGATATGACAAAAAAAGGCCAACTTTATAATTATTTTATCACTATCAAAACACAGGAAAAACTATACATATTAGGTATCGCCGGATTCGTACTGACCAGTAGAATGAAAGCAACTGGTCAGTTTTAATGAACATCAAACGTTGTAAATAAGAAACCCGTAGAAATATAGCGGAATAGCGTTTTTTTTGCAATTTCACCCGATTTGGAATTTTTTTCCCGCTTCCCACTACACCATATGCAATATTAAATGGTGGCGTTGGAAAGTACAACTTGTCCCGCAAAAAACAAGCCCTCATACAGCTATGTGAACAGAAAAATAAAACAGTTATGTCTGTTTGAAGGCAGGGAACGAAAATGCATAACCAAAAAAACCTCCGGTACTGAAAGGGTTAAAGAATTTATTTGCAAATTATGGTGGAAAAGAAGTATTTGGTCAATAACAAAAGTTCATCTCAATACTTTATATACCCTTTGTTGGCAATGACAGAGGTCAAACGTTTTCTGTAAGTCTTCACAAGGTTGGCACACACTGTTGCTGGTATGTTGGCCCATTCCTCCATGCAGATCTCCTCTAGAGCAGTGATGTTTTGGGGCTGTCGCTGGGAAACATGGACTTTCACCTCCCTCCAAAGGTTTTCTATGGGGTTGATATCTGGAGACTGGCTAGGCCACTCCAGAACCTTGAAATGCTTCTTACCAAGCCACTCCTTCGTTGCCCTGGCGGTGTGCTTGGGATCATTGTCATGCTGAAAGACCCAGCCACGTTTCATCTTCAATGCCCTTGTTGATGGAAGGAGGTTTGCACTCAAAATCTCACGATATATGGCCCCATTCATTCTTTCATGTACACAGATCAGTCGTCCTGGTCCCTTTGCAGAGAAACAGCCCCAAAGCATGATGTTGCCACCCCCATGCTTCACAGTAGGTATGGTGTCCTTTAGATGCAACACAGCATTCACTCTCCTCCAAACATGACGAGTTGTGTTTCTACCAAACAGTTCTACTTTGGTTTCATCTGACCATATGCCATTCTCCCAATACTCTTCTGGAACATCCAAATGCTCTCTAGCAAGCTTTAGACGGGCCTGGATATGTACTGGCTTAAGCAGGGGGACACGTCTGGCACTGCAGGATCAGAGTCCCTGGCGGCATAGTGTGTTACTGACGATGGCCTTTGTTACGTTGGTCCCAGCTTTCTGCAGGTCATTCACTAGGTCCCCCCTTGTGGTTCTGGGATTTTTGCTCACAGTTCTTGTGATCATTGTGACCCTATGTTGTGAGATCTTGCATGGAGCCCCTGATCGAGGGAGATTATCAGTGGTCTTGTATTCTTCCATTTTCTAATTATTGCTCCCACAGTTGATTTCTTCACACCAAGCTGCTTGCCTATTGCAGATTCAGTCTTCCCAGCCTGGTGCAGGTCTACAATTTTGTTTCTGGTGTCCTTCGACAGCTCTTTGGTCTTCACCATAGTGGAGTTTGGAGTGTGACTGTTTCAGGTTGTGGAAAGGTGTCTTTTATACTGATAACAAGTTCAAACAGGTGCCATTACTATAGGTAATGAGTAAGGACAGAGGAGCCTCTTAAAGAAGAAGTTACAGGTCTGTGAGAGCCAGGAATCTTGCTTGTTTGTAGGTGACCAAATACTTATTTTCCACCATAATTTGCAAATAAATTCTTTAAAAATCAATGTGATTTTCTGGATTTGTTTTCTCATTGTCTCTCATAGTTGAGTTCTACCTATGATGTCAATTACAGGCCTCTCTCATCTTTTTAAGTAGGAGAACTTGCACAATTGGTGGCTGACTAAATACTTTTTTTTCCCCACTGTATGTGCACAAAAGATAGGAAGGATGCATATTACCACATCCCGATTCACCCTCAATTTCAACAGTACCTCAGATTTGCAATAAGAACAGAAAGAAACACTCTCCATTATCATCTCCGGTGTCTCCCATTCGGAATATCCTCTGCTCCACATATCTTTACAAAGGTAATGGCAGAAATAATCGCTCATCTGAGAAAGAACCACATCATAATAATCCCGTATCTGGACAACTTTATTCTTACAGCACACTCAAAAGTTCTTCTTCAGCAGACTCTGTCTCTAATGGCAAAACTGGGCTGCATTCTGAATTGTACAAAATCAGATCTCCATCCAGCTACATGAAAAATTTTTCTGGGAACCCTGTTAAACTCCGTAGACCAGCGCTCTTACCTGCCTCGGGGAAAAACAGGACAGGTTGATACAGAAGATAGCCTCCTTCAGAGGAACTGCACATACAGAGAGGCTATGTGAATTCTGTGTCTAATGACATGAATCCCGGTAGTCCCATGGGCCCAATTCCATTCAAGGCAACTACAGAAGCTAGTTCGATCTTCCTGGGACAGAAATGATCTCTCTCTGAATTCTATAATCAGGCTTCCAGATATAGTAAAGAGCTCCCTAGATTGCTGGCTAATTCCAGAGAACCTTCAGAAAGGAGTTTCCTGGAACATCCATCCAACAATTGTGATAACCACGGATGCCAGCCAGAGGGGTTGGACGAGCCCACGTGGAGAATCTCTTTCTTCAGGGAATGTGGTCCTCTCAAGACAGTCAGAAATCATCAAACTTCAGGGAATTGAAGGCGGTCCTGGAATCCCTGAAGGCAGCAGAACATCTTCTAAAAAATCATCATGTCAAAATACTCTCAGACAATATGACAACTGTCTGCTATCTAAGACGTCAGGGAGGAACGAGAAGTCCTCTTCTTCAAGGTCTAACAGATCAGATTTTCTCATGGGCAGAAAAAAAAGTGTTGTCCATTTCAGCCATCCACCTAAAAGGGACTTCCAACGAGACGGCAGATTTCCTGAGTCAACCCAGTATCCATCCAGGAGAATGGACACTAAACCGGGAAGTATTCCAGTCTTTATGCCTCAAGTATGGAACTCCAGAGATGGACTTATTTACTACAAAAAGCAATGCACAAACAAAACTTTTCTTTTCTCTAGACCCAAGAGACAGTCCTACGGGGGTGGATCCTCTGATACCAGCAGTACTAAAGAAGCTGAGATCCAGCACTATGACCCTGATCCTTATAGCTCCAGCGTGGCCCAAAAGATGCTGGTTTCCAGTGCTGATGGAATGGTCAATTGCGGACCCAATAACTCTCCCCTTGAGGAAGGATCTTCTTCTATAGAGTCCAATACACCATCCAGACCTCTGCAAACTAAAACTGACGACTTGGATCCTGAGAGGCAGATGCTGAGAAGTCAGGGTCTCTCGGAGGAGGTAATATCGACCTTACAGTGCAGCCAAAAACATCAGCTATCTATATAAAGATATGGAAAAAGTTTAGGTCTTGGTTGGAAGTCAACCATCCCGAGTCCACTTCTCCTGCTATAGGCCAGATTTTGGACTTCCTTCAGAAGGGCTTCAACATGGGTCTAAAGCCTAGTACCATTAAGGTACAGATCTCTGCTCTATAGTGTTTTCTAGATTTCCCTATTGCAGTGCATAGATGGATGATGTTTGTTTAAGCAATAGGGAGACTGAGACCCACATTGAGACAGTTCATCCCAGCGTGGGACCTAAATTTAGTCTTAAATGTGCTATGAAGTTCCCCCTTTGAGCCAATTGATCAGATTTCTGAGAAATTTCTATCCTTTAAAGCCTCTTTTCTGATCGCCGTAATCATGGCTCGCAGAAGGCTCAGGCGCCCTCCATTATTAAACCATACTTAAAGGTGCTAGATGATCGAATTGTACTAAGGTTGGATCCCTCCTTCTTGCCAAAGGTGGTTTCCACCTTTCATAGAGACCAGGAAATACTTCCCTCTTTTTGTGCCTCTCTCAAAAAGGTTCAGGAAGAACGTTTCCACTGTCTAGATGTTAGAAGAACTGTCCTGATGTACCTACAAAGAACTAAATCTTGGAGACGATCATCGAATCTCTTCGTTCAGTTTGGAGGGAAAAACAAAGGTTGTAAAGCTTCAAAACAAACCTTAGCAAGGTGGATTAACCCTTTCACGACCGGAGCTTTTTTCGGTTCTGCATTTTCGTTTTGCGCTCCCTGCCTTCAAACAGCCATAACTCTTTTATTTTTCTGTTCACATAGCTGTATGAGGGCTTGTTGTTTGCGGGACAAGTTGTACTTTCCAACGCCACCATTTAATATTGCATACGGTGTAGTGGGAAGCGGGAAAAAAATTCCAAACCGGGTGAAATTGCAAAGAAAACGCTATTCCGCTTCAGTTCTACGGGTTTCTTATTTACAGCATTCGATGTGCATTAAAACTGATCCGTTACTTTCATTCTACTGGTCAGTACGAATCCGGCAATACCTAATATGTATAGTTTTTCCTGCGTTTAGATGGTGATAAAATAATTAGAAAGTTGCCCCTTTTTTTTTTTTTTTTTTTTTTTTTTCCTTGTCATATATTGACCCCTATAACTTTTTGGTATTTATGTGTACAGAGCTGTATGGGGGCTCATTTTTTGCGGGGCGGTCTGAAGTTTTGATTGATACCATTCTGGGGTGTGTATGACTTTTTGATCACTTTTTATTTAATTTTTTTTAGAAAAAAAAAGGGACAAAAAACTGCGAATCGCCATTTGGACGCTTTTTTCCGCCACACAATTCGCCGTATTGAAATTTTTGTTTTATATTTTAAAAGTACGGGCGTTTTCGGTCACGGTGATACCCATGATGTCTATATTTATTGTTATTTAGGTATTTATTTTTTACTTATACGGAAAGGGGGGTGATTTGAACTTTTATATCTTTTTTATTTTTTATATATTTTTTAACATTTTTTTTTTATTTTTCTGTGATTATTTTAAAGCTCAAATATCATCTGATCTATTGTGTTTTGTTTTTTTTCTTTATGAGCAATCATGGATTTACTAGATGCAGTTAAAACCATGAATTGCTCATTTCTTATCCTGGCCTGCCATCTAGTGGCCAGAATAAGAATTGCAGTTTGAAAACTGTAATCCTCACCAGCGAGGATTACAGTTTTCATATGGTGTACAGACACCCCGATTGGCCAATCGGGGCGTCTGTACACCACCCGGAAGCGTGGGCTTCCGGGTTCAGACGCATCCTGATGCCGTGATCACGTGTGATCACGGCATCAGAAGGCCCTGGAAGTCTCCGAAGACGGAGGTAAGATGCGGCAAGTCTCTGCTGTTAGAAACAGCAGAGACTTGCCGGCCATGACGCCCGCCGCACCCGCGAGCGGGCGTCATGTCCCCACACCGCCCGCGCGCCGTACATGTACGGCGGCGGTCGTGAAGGGGTTAAAGAGACTATCAAAGAAGCTTACAGAGTACAGGATGTACCTTGCCCACTGTAGGTGAAAGCCCATTCCACTAGGCCTATGGCTTCGTCCTGGGCAGAAAGGGTGGATGCCTCTATAGAGCAGATCTGCAGGCTGGCTACATGGTCAAGCTTCCACACGTTTTCAAAGCACTATAAACTTGATGTTTTAGCCAGTCAAGATCTGGCTTTTGGATGTAAAGTCCTCCAGGCTGTGGTCTCCCCCCCCCCTAGTATACTAATCTGGTAGCTTTCCATTGGTACTGTCAAGGAGGGACGTCCTGGAAACAAGGATTTAATCCTACCGGTAAATGGTTTTCCAGGAGTCCTGACATGACAGCACCTGGTATTCCTCCCCCCCATATTAATATGTTATGATGTTATTGTTCCAATGTGATGTAAACATTGTGGCAGTAATAAATATGTTACATTAATCCGGTGTAGTGATTTGTAAGACACTGGAGTATAGGGATGGGCCTTTTAATCTCTCGCTTCCTTTCCCTACAGAGATGAATAGGATATCCTCCATTGGTGCTGTCATGTCAGGACTCCTGGAAAACCATTTACCGGTAGGACTAAATCCTTCTGTTCACATAGCTGTGTGAGAGCTTGTTTTTAGCAGGACAAGATGCCCTTTCTAATGGCACTATTTACAATGTGGAGGGGAGCAGAAAAAAAATTCTAAATGAGGTAAAGTTGGGGGAAAAAAATAATAATTCCATAACCGTGTTTTTGAGTTTTGTTTTTACAGCTTTCCCTATACCATAAAACTGACCAGTTACTTTCATACTACAGGTCAGTATGAATCCAGCAATAGCACATATGTATATTTTGTATTGCATTTTTACAGTAGAAAATTATTATTTTGCAGGGCTAGCTGTACTTTTGGGGTGTGCGCAACTTTCTATTTACCATTTACTTTTTTGTGGGAGGAGAAGTGACCAAAAAACGTCAAATCTGCCATTTTGCCTTTTTTGTTTCACAGTTTTCCATATGGGATTAAATAGCATGCCAAGGATACCTATGATGTGTATTTTTTTTCCTTTTGGGGAAAGGGAGTGATTTGAATTTGTATATTTTAAATTTGCTTTTCTCAGACTCCAATGAGCCCTGCAACAGTTCTTTCACTTGAGTCTAGCTACCCCTCAAGCCGTTCTCTAAGTGACTTACAACAAACATCACCTATGTGGATTTACTGGATACCTACCACATAAAGAAACATTAGAAGACCAAGAACTGACACAGTGGAACTGCACTAGAGGACCATTGCAGGTATACCGCCCGGCATAGTATTGATATACATTGCTATCACATTAGTGTAGTATAGGGTGGATTGTTATATTCTTTTTTCTTTTTAAATAGTAAGAATGGTGCTGACTTGGCCATTTAAGGATTATGCTGTCTGGAGCTGTATAACATCGTGGAGGTGGCAGGGGCCCCTGTTTAATAGCAGCTATATTTGGCATAAAACGTGAAAATTCATGGCAGAATTTATTTATTATTTAACCCTTATACCGGAGGTTTTTTCAGTTTTGCGACTTCATTTTTCTTCCCTATTTTCCGCGAGCCATAACTTTTTAATATTTTCGTTCACATAGCTGTATGAGGGCTTTTTTTTGTGGGACAAGTTGTACTTTCGAATGCCGCCATTAATTATGGCATAAAATGTAGTGGGAAGCGGTAAAAAAAATTCCAAATGGGGTGGAATTGGAAGAAAACGCAATTCTTCCACCTATTCAGGTTTTTTTCCCACGGCGTTCAGTTTTCGGCCCGTGTCCTTCATTCTCTGGGTCAGTACAATTACAATGATACCCCATATGTATAGGTTTGTTATGTTTAAATAGTGTAAAAATAAATTTAAACTTTGAAAAAAATTCTGAATTTATATTCTGAACCCCATAACTTTTTTTTTATAGTTACATCCACTGAGCTGTTTAGGGGCTCATTTTTTGGGACAATCCATAGTTTTTATTGATACCATTCTGGAGTATGCGTGACTTTTTGATCACATTGTATTACATTTTTTTGGGTAAGAGAAGTAATGAAAAAATGGCAAATCGGCCATTTCGACCCTTTTTACTGTTACGCAATTCGCCGTATTGGAATTTTTTTTATATTTTAAAAGCATGGGCGTTTTCGGGCACGGTGATACCCATGATGTTTGTATTTGTTATTTAATTATACGGAAAGGGGGGTGATTTAAACTTAATTATTTTTTTTTTTAAGATATTTAACTTTTTTTTTAATGTTTTGTGATTATTTTAAGGCTTATATATGAGCGTATAGATAATTTTTTAATTTTGATCTGTTGGGGATTTGTAGGACACCCGGAAGCGCGTGCTTACGGATTTTAGCGCAATTAAATGCTGTGATCACGGCATCTAATGCCTTTAATTACCGCAATCGATATTATTGCCGGTTGTAGTAAGAAGCTGCAGGTCTCTTCTGTTTGAAACAGCAGAGACTTGCTGGCCATGGTGCTCATTGCACGTGCGAGCGGGTGTCATGTTCCCACATGTATGGTGCTGGTAGCGAAAGGGTTAAAGGGATTCTCTGGGAATTACTTAAAATGGCTGCCAGCAATCTGTCCTAAAATATGAGCTGGACTGGTTGCCACCCTTTGCAGAACTGCCTACGTGAGGGAGAGGGCAGGGCTTCAATACGCTCTGGTACTTGCATATACTGTACTACATAGGGTGAGTTTTCCCGTCAGACTGCTCAGCCATGATGGCATATCATAGGCAGGATCACATCATTACCATCTAGTGTAGAGCAGTGTAGTTACACTCCTTGCTGCAGTGGTTCCACAGAGCAAACAAAACACAAAATAAAAAAACAAAACTTCATTCTAAACCCATATTTGTGTAGAACGTGATCCTAAGAGTTTCAAAGTTTTTGCCACATCTGTATCTTGGGAGCATCATCACAATGACAGCTGCTTCCTGCATGACCATGATGAACAATCCTTGTAGTATCCTTTTTCGGCTCCGGCCCTACAGTAATTATGACTTACTTAATAATGGGGGATCTTTGATTTAGTATAATAAACAAAATGCAAAAACATATGTACAAAGTATGCATCAGGCATTCATTCTTATGCATATTCGATCACATGCTCTGCCACTAGCTAGATGCTCACCACAGCAAGGTGTCTATTACATACTATAAACGTTGGCACGGAGCTATTACGTAGAAAGACAATGGACTCCTTATCTAACAGTTAATGGCAGATGATAATAAGGTAACATATGCAGGAGTATAAAGGCAGTCCAAGGTTTCCTTGCTGTGTCTATGCCACCGCCAGGCAGGCTTGCCGAATGCTCTGTGCCCAGGTCGTCAGTAAGGCTGTGAGAGAGTGCTTGTCAGGAAGCTGGAGAAGTTTGGATGTCATACAGCGATATACAGACTGCAGGAACGGGTTTGCTTCTGAAAAAATATAACAGGAAAAGAAAAAAATTAAAGGCCCATTACTGTAATTGATACATAGTTATTAGTTAGGGGTTGTGCTCTGTACTGATGACTTATGGCCTTTGAAGAGGAGAACAGCTGATCAGGAGTGGGACCCCCACCAATCTGATGTTGATGACCTATCCTGAGGATAGGGCATCAATATTAGTACAGCACATAACCACTTTAACAAATTCCTATGAACTAAAAAGAACTGCCTGAATTTCCTATTCGCTCAGTCATTCGCCATAAGATTTATTCTGCATATACACCATTTCAGTCTAAGGCTTCATTCACAAGTCCGTATGTGTTTTGCGGTTCGCAAATAAAAAAAACAAAACGGATGACGTTCCGTATGGCATCCGTGTTTCCGTTTTTTTGCAGATCCATTTTAACAATGCCTATCCTTGTCAGCAAAACGGAGAAGACTAGGACATGTTCTATTGTTTTTGCGGAA
This sequence comes from Rhinella marina, assembly GCA_900303285.1. Classification (NCBI taxonomy): domain Eukaryota; kingdom Metazoa; phylum Chordata; class Amphibia; order Anura; family Bufonidae; genus Rhinella; species Rhinella marina. Next base: position 353,082 of record ONZH01030531.1, read on the forward strand.
TGGACATAAGGAAACTGAATGCACACGGAGTACCTTCCGTTTTTTTTTTGTGGACCAAGTCAAATGAATGGTTCTGCATACTGTCCGCAAAAAAAAAAAAAAAAAAACACGGAACGGACACGGAAACAAAATACGGTCGTGTGAATGAAGCCGAACATAGGTAGAAAGCTGCAGCTCTTTAACTTCAGCTAAAATAGGAAGCCATTGACATACCATATTGCCGTGGATTATCCATCCATAGCGGGCTCTGCTCAGGGTAGTCTGCTGGCACGCTGAGCTGCAGAGGAGGCACACTTGGCAGGTTTTTATCATCTGGAGAAAAAAAAAAAAAAAACATGATAAAATGAATCCGTGTGGGTGGCAATAAAGAGATACTACAGGCAGAATATTTGAATTGATATTTTCAGGATTGTATTCATGTACCCAGACAAAAACTTATGAAAAGCTATGACACTTACTAGAGCCTTTACTGCAGCATCCAACACAGTGCCAATCTCATGTTCAGCCCCATATTTATCATAGACTGAACCTTGATTTCCCCCAAACAATTGTACAATTGTGGTGAAAATTTCCTAGGAAGTTATCTTGCAAATAAGTAGTCCCACACACCAGCAGTAGAAATGAGCGAACGTGCTCGTAACGAGCACTGTACCGCTCGGCTCCCCTGCGCTCGCATGGGCGCAGGCAGCCGCTTCTGTCGGGTGAGGAGGAAGGATCCGGATGCCTGCGCCCATGCGAGCGCAGGAGAGCCGAGCGGTACAGTGCTCGTTACGAGCACGTTCGCGCATCTCTAACCAGCAGTAAAATGCATTAAGAGAACTCCTCTGAGTCCTTTCCATTATGTGTGTGAGCACTGGAGTCCTCTCAGTGCATTTTACTGCCGATTTGTGAGAGCACAGGATCATAATTCAAGCGAGTATGAAGATAAAAATTACATAACCAGACTCAGCATCACTTACACTATACACCGCTTACTCTAGTTTAGGGGGGGGGGGGTGTCTGAGGTGACAAATTCCCTTTAAAGCACAGAACAGCTTGAATCAAGAGCATATCTATACCTCATTGTTCTTCCCTGACTCCCAAATATCATTACCTGTGGTCAAAGGGCACTACCGAGCAAAATATTTGTGAGAGAAAGCATAAAAGGTATCCATTTTGTAGATGTATTAATTTTTTATCAATCTAAAACAGGTACCTAGATAGGAGGGAGATTGGGAAAACCATGTTGTATACTTGGGAGAAGAGCACAAGTTCCACAATGGGGCCCCTACTCCCCCCCCATGCCGATCCTTACATTTTTGTTATCTCAAACTTGACATAGCAACTCAAAGCTTGTCTACACAGTGACACTTTTACCGCTTTTTATGTGTATAAATACAGGCACTGCTCATTATACTAAAAAAAAAACAGCATTATGAGGAACACATCTTTGTGTCTGTGTCATGACCTTGAGTCGGCTCACTCAACTTCAGAACTGTTAGGAGATCACATTAGAAGGTCAATTGCGACCACATATTGCACAAAAAAAGGGACATAATGGACATATATAGAACACACAAATACTAGTTATGTGCTGTGAACACTTACCTAATTTACAAATAAGATGGACAGTTCCATTATTACTGCAGTGTGAAGGATCTAGGTTGACCAAAAACTTGGAGTGCAATTTTGCAACCTCCCCCTGGAGCACATTGGGAATAGTTTGCCTCTCATCATCTTCATATTTCCTCTTTCGGGGAAGAACCGTTTGAGCTCTAAAACAACACCTCAGTATCAGTGGCATTTTCTAGGACGCACAACCGGATTACCTACTGATTATTTCAATTTCATTCTCAGTTATACCCAGTAATAAGATCTTGACAAAATATAATAAAAAAGTCTTATCAGTTAAAGCTACTGAATACACATTAGAAAATCATGATCTAATACTGGAAACTTTGCTCTGAAAATCTTTAAAGGGAGTCTCACCTCACAGGCCCCTATAAAGTACAAAAACAGCCCCATAGCACATGTTATAATAAAAGCAATGTTACCTTTGGCTCTTTCTTGGGAGCTGCAGAACTGCCAAAAACGTACTTTAATTGATATGCAAATGAAGTCTCGGAAGTGCCGGAGGCGGGGTTCACCAGCTTTGAGCCCTGGCTCCTGTCCTTTTTTAAATATATTCCCCGCCCCAGTAACTGCCTGCGCCCGCCCTGCACGTCATTGGGGTCCTCCTTCTTAGCCAGCAAGATCCCACGCCTGCGCAGTCTCTCGCCGGGACTGCGCATGCGCCTGTCCAACGCATGTTCCTCTTCTTCCTGCGCTTGTCTGGTCCGCCCCTTGGATGCGCCTGTCCAATGGCGCGAAATCCTATCCAAGGGGCGGACCAGACAAGCGCAGGAAGAAGAGGAACATGCGTTGGACAGGCGCACTAAGTTCAGCGATGCCGTGCCCAAAATGGGCATCACAGTGCGCATGCCCCGTCCCGGCGAGAGACTGCGCAGGCGCGGGATCTTGCTGGCTAAGAAGGAGGACCCCAATGATGTGCAGGGCAGGCGCAGGCAGTTGCTGGGGCGGGGAATATATTTAAAAAAGGACAGGAGCCCGGGCTCAAAGCCGGTGAACCCCGCCTCCGGGCACTTCCGAGACTTCATTTGCATATCAATTAAAGTACGTTTTTGACAGTTCTGCAGCTCCCAAGAAAGCGCCAAAGGTAACATTGCTTTTATTATAACATGTGCTATGGGGCTGTTTTTGTACTTTATAGGGGCCTGTGAGGTGACAGACTCCCTTTAAAGGAAATGAAAATAATCTGCAAAAGGTCCTATAGTAAAAAAAAAAAAAAGTTTACTATCCTAATGCTAAGGAATGACTGCTTTTACAGGCCTGAAGAGATCTTGTGTGGATTCACATCGCCACACACACTTGCTCCCACTGAAACTTAGTAGAAAGTAGCTGTGGGGACTTGAATCCTACATGTGTGAACATGATGCGAGTGGCAATTTTTAACTGCATGGGTGCTCAGCCTGCGCATCAGAAAACAGAAACGTCTTTAGGCATGCTATAGATGGCATGCGATGTTTGGTACTCCAGAAGGGAGAGTACAATGCATGCAGCTCTCTCAATTGCAGTTTATGGGAGTTGTGAAATGCTAGGATGGTACTAAATCACCCATAATCTACAATGGAATGAGTTGCATGCATACATGGGCTCGTCTTTGGAGTGTCGATTGGGAGATAAGGGGAACCTGCACCTAACGGACATTTATGGTGTATACTTTTGTCTCAGATGGTTATACTCCATTAAGTTTTACTGTGGCCCTTGGGAGTGGACAATATTAAAGAAGAACTCCCGCAAAAATTTTTATTCTCTGACCTGTTAGAAAGGTGCATGATATAATCTGTAGTGATTGTCATTTTCTTATCAGTGACTGTTTCTGTGAGTAAAAACCTCTTATTGTAGCTGGGTCATGTGACCAACTCCCTGACCTCCAACTGACCCAGGACAGAAAGCCAATAACTGCTCTATTCATTCCTATGGGAGCCTCACTTTCAGTCTCATAGGAATACATAGAGAATTAGACTTCCTGTCCACACATAAGTCTATGTGTGAGCTGGTGGGTCTAATTGCTGGTCACATGACACAGATAAGAAACTTCAGGATGATATAAGTCAAAAATTCAGACACTGGTAAGAAAATGACATTCACTACAGATTATATCATGTACATTTCTAGCAGGACATGGAATAAATTTTTTGTCGGGAGTTCTTCTTTAACATAAAGAAAACACTAATCATTACATCGTGTTTCTTCCTGACGTGTGTCGTATATATACAGCAAATGTCAGGTCTTTACAGATGGTTCCCTCTTAGGAACTGAGCAGGCGCCATAACCATCGATCACACACACCTTTAACCCCCCAGATGCCATGGTCAGTTATGACCATGGAATCCGAGAGGTCTTTCCCTGTGAGCACTGCTGTCCCTAGGCCTGAACAGCTCCCCTGCGTCAAGACTGAGGCATGGCATAACTATGTGAAACGTAGCAAATCTCCCACAGACTGCACTGGCAATTGACCGGTTACAAAGGGGTTAAATAGACGGTATACATATCTCATGGATTCGGCCCCATCAGCCAAGAGTGCAGCAACTTACGTGATGGGCTGCCCATGAATAGCAGTCATAGCTGGTACAAATGTTCGGTACAAAGAGTGGTTAAATACAGGTGATCTAATATTTGCCAGAACTGCATCCAGCAATGGTTGACACAGATATTGTTGCTTTGTGGAAGGAACAGTTGGAGGAGGAGGAGTTGTCTGGAAAGAGACAAAAAGAGGCTAAATTTCTTCATAAGATCATCACCTAGCATAACCACAAATCAGCAAGGCCCATGTCTCGTAATATTCTGTTTGCCAAATTGAATCATTTATTAAATGGGAATCTGTCACCAGTTTTATGCGGCTCCAGCACCAGCCAAGTCCTGATATTCATGAGCTTCTGGCTTTCTCTGCCCCCTGCTGCTGATTGACAGTTTGTTCCAACTGAATTAGCAGCAAGGGGACGGAAAAAGGCAGGAGCTGATGAATATTCAGTTATTATGCACTGGATCTGTTCAATGCAAAATTTTAGCACAATGACAATTAAAGACAATTACAAGGAACCTACACACTGAACATGGGGGAAAAAAAAAAAAAGCGCCTCCAGCTCACCCTTAGCAAAGCACTACCATGCACGGACAGGTTCAGACCAAAAACCAGCTCAACTGTGCTGGATCCTCTGCAATTACACTGAACATGGAGTCTGAGCTGAAGGCAGCATATTTTAGAGCAGGAGGAGATGAGCAGATTACTCTATAGTTCTGTGGGAAAAGATTCAGTATAACTTGTATTTAAATCATTTATATTCCTGCTCATTCTGGGCTTTGGAGTCAAGGAGGCGGTCCTAGCAGTGATTGACAGCTGTCTGTGTATACACAGTCATAGAGGGAAGGCTATCAGTCACTGAGAGGAACGCCTCCCTGACTTCAAAGCCCAGAATGAGCAGGAATATAAATATATAAATTACAAGCTTTACTGACTTTTCCCAGAGAACTATATATTAATCTTCCCAGCTCCTGGTGGTGGATCTGCTGGAGGTATGAAGGGGCGCAGGCTTCTACGCAACTTCAGCGGATCCACCAGCGCTTCTAAATGTAAGACAGCTTCCTTGTTTTGTTTGGTTGCACCTCTGCATTTTAAAAAAAACTATCTAACAACCTGCAGCAGGTCAATGAAAACACTGATCGGAGACATTTCTTACCACGATCATGTCATTCTTCAGCTTCTCCAGTGCAATTTCACATTTCTGCAAGGTTTGTAAGGGGCATCTTGACCAGGGACAAAAAATAACAATGTAAAATACCGAAATAGAGGGGCTGGAAAAGAGAATTTCTTGGAGGACAGCATGCTCATACCTCTTAGATGGATCAGTCAGAATATCCAAGAGACTCTTCATTTTACTTAAATCTTTTTTGCGATCTGAAAGAGGGTATGGTTAGACAGTGAATTATTCCGTGGGATAGTTGAAATGCAAGTATCGTGATTTGCACACATGCGATTAAATAGTAAAATAACAGGAGTGTGGTTGTGCTCACCTTCATTCTTATCAATCTTGTTAATCATGCGTCGTAAGGGCTCTATATACTTGGAGAGTTGTTTCAGCTTCTCTAAGTACTGCTGCTCATCTGACTGGCTGGTGCTTGCAGGGCTCATCACAGAGTTTGGATTGCCTGAAGTATCAAAAAAATAAAACTGGAGTATATATATATATATATATATATATATATATATATATATATATATATATATATATAGATCTAGATCTTCAAAGGAGAAAACTAGTCCAGGTCAAATGCAAATGTGTTCTGCACACACGGCAGAAAGTGACATCATTGTGGATCCGTTCATTTGGATTGAAACCTGTTCTGTAGATAAGAAGGACTGAGACAGAGCCCCCTTTGTTACAAATCTGTGATATCCTCCACATGATCTTTCCTACTCAAAATTTAGAGCCAAGACAGGGCAAATGATGGTCATTTAGGTACAAATATATGGGCCTGATAGATCTTAGTCTTAGAACAGATCTATGCTTACCTGGAGTATTCAGTGGTCCTGGAGAGGGCACACTGAAATTCTGAGGGGTCCTGGCAGAGGCTGGGCTTTGAGAGGGCTGTGGGGATGGACTGGGCATGAAGCTTGGTGAGGGCGCTGTACCTGAGCTGGAAAAACAGAGCAACAAATGTGTGAGCATCTCATGAAGTAAAATAACCTCTATGAAATTCTAATCCAAAAAGTCTTGTGGTAAAGTAATTGACAGTTTCCATAACAAGGTGCTGCACGTGATGTGTATTAATCTGGATGCAAATAGTCCTGTGGTGTCAAGACATTCTTTACTTTTTATTTGAGAATTCATCTGAAATTGCCAATTCTGTGAAGACGACAGACAAAGCACTGCCATCAACATGAAGCTGGGGAAAATGTGCAGATATTTAGTCACTGAACGCTATGCACAGCATCGATCAGGCACGAACAACAGATATATTTAGACTGGATTTTCACATTCAGGTTTTTTGATGCAGTTTTTAAAGCAAAAGCCAGTTTGGATGATAAATGGAGGACGTGCACAAAGAAAACACAGTTGTCTTCTCATAATGAATTTCGCTTCAAAAACCGCAAACGTATGTGGAAACTCAGCCTTAGAACTCACGCACACGAATGTGTGCCGGCCGTGCCTGTATTGCATCCCACAAACAGCAATCTGAAAGATACAGAGCAGAGGCACAGAGTGGAATGCCACAGAAGCACTATGGATCGCTTCCGTGGCATTTCAGTTGGCACCGCCACACTGCAAAAAAAGTAGAGTGTGTATATATATATATATATATATATATATATATATTTTTTTTTTTTTTTTTTTTTTTTGCAGTGTGGATAATGGACCCATTCGAGTTGAATGGGTCTGCATCTGCCAGCGCAGGTCACATGAACAGTGCCTGTGCATTGGGGAACTGTAATTTGCAGTCCCCAATGTATGGCACATGTTTATGTGCATGAGCCCTTACTATTCATGAAGTGTGAGGCAAGCTATAAATCCCTGAAAAGTTCTCAATAATACATCTGGTGCCATGTCATCTAAATCCTGAATTCGCAACCCATGGTATGTGTGTGCTTTTTAAAAGAACATGATCATCGCTTTCAGATTACTTTAATGTATTCTCTCTGAGTAAAGGGTGCTTTGCTTAGGAACGCTGGGTGTTCAAAATCTAGTTTGTACATGTGAATGACATGACAGCCAACAGTGTAGCCCTTTGCCCCTTGACCATCAACACAAGAGGCTATGGCTGTGAATGATAAAGGGGGCAAAGTAAAGGCGTTACGCACAGACTCACGTGTGTGCAACATATAACAAGCAATAAAAACAAACACTCTCAGAATCGAGGAGCTGCACACCTGACATTGGAGTTGGGTTGAGACATTGGCTGTGAGGGCTGTGGCGATGGCTGCGGAGGTGGCGGCATGGATTGTGGAGTCTGTACCTGCTGTACCGGCGATGGTGACGACATCAAAGAGATACTGCTTTGATTCACCTGAAATGAAATATACAATTGGGAAAAAAAAAAAAACTTCAGAAAAGAGCTCAAGCAATGCAATTCTTTTAGACAATGCGTGTACTGGTTAGTGAAAATTCCTTGCTGAAGAGGTAGTGTTGAAAATCATGGCATACAGCCACCTGTATAAAAGAAAGCTGCATAATGACAAGGGATGGATTTAGCGAAATTCCTGGAGTCCTCTTGATGCCAAACATCAAAAATGCATTATATGTAAAGAAAACTATAGACACAGAGCAGCCTGTAAATCAAGCCCGACACTTCCTGGGAAGCTAAATTCCGGATGCAACACCACAACCACAATAAACCTAGAATAAAGAAAGTAGTGCAAGCAGTAGAAAGCGAAAATAAAATAAGGGGATGGAGATGTTGATCTGCTAAAATAAAAGGGACTCTATTGGCATGGTTTATTGGTTTACATTAGGATTAGCTATTCTACAGAGTAAGAAGAAAGCATGGTCGCAGGCACACTGTTACTCTAGTGCATACGCTAACAGACCAATATTAGGCACCACAGTCCAAAAGGCAAACATCAGAACACTACAGAGGAAACTACCGAACAGCCCACAGAAGAGAGGCAGATCATTGAACCGTCCTCCAGGATTAGATCAAGAGGGACTGAACGACGGTCACAGCTCTGGCACCCACAAGTCAGCCAATACCTGTGGGATCTGCGATCCTCCCAGTGGGGTGGAGCTTGGAGGCGTGTCAGATGAAGTGGAAGGCGGGAACCGCGACCTTATTGCCATCCCACCTCGAGTCATAGCTGCGGTGATCATCTTTGGGAGGACAGAGTGACAACAGACAAAAGTAAAACAAGAAATGCAGTGCACGTGGCGGGGGAGGGGTGCATGCAAAAGCCACAGGAAAGGGAGCCCAAAAGCGCCCTAAAAACTACAGTTGAGTTCTATCAGCGCCCCAAGCATGGAGAACCTGCACTAAAAGCTTGCAGACCACAGCTGCGTCAGAGATCAGCCCCAGAATTCTTTATTTAGCACTTTTTTCTTTTTTTTTTTTTTTTTTTAAACTAGACTTCAGAAACTTTATAAAACTTATTACTGCTCCGTAAACGTACAATGTAGTACAACCACACATCATGTAAGGACAAGAGCCGGGAAAACATTTCCTGCTCTTACTATAACTTTACAGAGACTTGCATTAAAGCGGCACTAAACCTAGAAATAGTAACCTAATTTATAAGACCAAAAAAAAAAACATCTGTCCATCCAGTTCGACCTGTTTTCCTACAAGTTGATCCAGAGGAAGGCAAAAAAAACCCCTGTGAGGTAGAAGCCAATTTTCCCCTCTTTCCTTTCCGAAATGAGTAATTAAACCGCAACACTGGTGGTTTCCAATCACTGTTCCTTAGTCTATATCCTCAACTTTCTGAAACAAACAGACAATACAGGGGTTAATTTCCGGCCGATCATTCGTTTTCGGCTGGTTAATGGCTGAAGGTGGGGCCTAACATTATTTGAGTCCTACTGCAGACAGGGCAGAGAAGGGAGGCTTCTGCTGCGGCTAGTTATCTTGCTGCCAGACACAGGATAGTGCGGAGGAGGAGGATATGGCTAATCGCCTACCATACAAAGATTTCATATATTTTTCGGTTTTAAAGGGGTTTTCCCTAGATGTTACTACTGATGATCTATCCTCAGGATGGGTCATCAGTATCTGATTGGTGAGGGTCCAACTCCTTTTGAGAAGGCAGCGGCACTCACAGTAGCATCACTGCCTTCCTGCCGCTTTCTCTGGACTGAGGGACAACGCGTTTATCACGTGGCCTAGGCACAAAGTCCCAACAAAACCGCTATACAATGTACAGCTCTGTGCTTGGTAAGCTGCAAGAAGGCCCGGGGCTCACAGGAGTGCTGGTGCCTTCTTATACAGTTGATCGGCGGGGGTCCCCACTAGAGATGAGCAAACGTGCTCGTTACGAGCACTGTAGCGCTCGGCTCCCCTGCGAACGAATGCCCGCAGGCATTGCGGATCCGTCCTCAGCTGCATGCAAGTCAATGAGGACGGATCCATTTGGTATGACACTCATACCAAACGGATCCGTCCTCCTGACCCGACTGAAAGTCAGTGGGGACGGATCCGTTTGGTATAAGTGTCATACCAAATGGATCCGTCCCCATTGACTTACATGCAGCTGAGGATGGATCCGCAATGCCTGCGGGCATTCGTTCGGAGGGGAGCCGAGCGATACAGTGCTCGTAACGAGCACGTTCGCTCATCTCTAGTCCCCACAGATCAGATACTGATGTCCATTTTTGTGAATGTTTTATTTAAAATGATGTTAACTTCTACCTGTGAGAATTGAAAATTTGGATTCAATTATGAAGCTAAAGAAGTATAAAAATCAAGAACAACGAGTAATTCACAGAAATGCTAAATTCCTGTATTTAAGGGTACGTTTACATATGTGGCAGTAGATCCGGCTGTTCTAGCAAACCGCAGCCTGCCATATTTCACTGGATCTGACACTGCCAGATTTTAATTGGGTCCGCCAGAGATCCGGCTGCTTTCCAGCATAAATGCTGGGTTTCAACCTGACAAATAACACATTTTTTATTCATGCCGGAGCAGGCTACTGGAAGAACGTGCACGGTCTGAACCGCAACTGTGGACGTGCCCTAAGGTGCAAGTGCACAAAGTCATAACATGCTGTGTGATTTCACCATTAGTTGCTGCAGTTTTGTGATGCAATTTGTAACTGTGCAGCTCATACCCTGCTGCTACTGGAAAGAAGATGTACACATAGATTAATGAAGGAGCCAAATAGTATTTTTTTTCCGTTACCAAAAAATCAAATCGAAAAAAGTTAAAAATACATGGTTGCCAGAAATTCATTTTTAAGCACTCTGGCTCCTGAGAATTTTTCTAGATCAGAGATGAATGGTCACAATGTAAAAGGAAAGTGGCTGGTGAATGGGCAGTATCACAATCCAAATGTAACAGTCCCCAAATGTCTGCCTCCAGTAAAGTGAAATATTTCAGACTGGGAGAATGAAAGCTTCTGTAGAGTAGTTGGAAAGGGGAAGTGTTATACAAAGATGCACTTTTCTTAGGCTGGACATCACAATGTGTCCTTGAAAAGAGCATCTTGTACGTCTTATACTGTTTTTAAAGTGCCCAGCCATGATGTACATGGCACAAGTAACACTTACTGTACCCAAACATTGCAAACCACCTATAAAACACTGAAATAGCACAAAAGTGTTCCTTATCAATCCACACTCCATCTACTCATCTAATTGCTTGCAGAAATGTTGCTGCTACCTAGTTTTTCTTTTTATGAAAGGAAAAAAAACGAAAGTTTATAGGGATCTCTACCCATGTACACGCGCACAAAACAGGAGCTCAAAGATTCACCCCCCCCAAAACAACATAAAAACCCCAAAAACATAAAAAGGGACCCCATGCCACTAAATGCCTTAAAGGCTATGTACACCTTTGGGGACATTTATTATTATTATTGCATTGTACTCATTTTGAGCTAAAAATAATTTTTTTAATTGGTCTTTATTAAAAATATGGCAGCCTTTGGATTTTCTCTCTTTTCCGTCCGACCAGGGAGGAGGATCCTTATCTCTGCTCTCCGACATTATAAACACTCATTACAGCTCAGTTCTTATCTTACTGATAAGAATGTGGCTTAAATAAGTGTTTATGACCTTTAAGTAATTTAGAGATGAGGGTTATTAGATGACCGGTACACAGTGAAAGTACCAGTCACACAGCTAGAAAAACATTTAACCCTTTGTGACAGAATGGCTCAATATTTTTTAATAAAGGCCAATTGAAAAAAAACAGATCTTTGCAGTAAACGGCAAATTAGGTGGCAGTGAGACCCCCAGGTCTAGCTTTTCACATGGATGCAGGCATATTTGTTTAATGAAGCAATTTAGAAATTTGATAGTTACATCATTCTCTATTAAAAGAAATGAAACGGTGTGAAAGTACAGTGACTCTTTAAAATAAAGAAATAGAGTGCAGGATGGTGGGTGACAAAGATTGTTTTTTCATTTTAAAATTTTTACTGGCATGGGACTTTTTTTTAGGCAATTTAGATGACCCGTTTAAGGTGTCTATTTAAAGGGGTAATCTCATCTTTGGCATATCCACAGGCTAATTGCTGCCCACCCAAATGTATCGAGAGGTGGTATGAGTTACAGAAACAGCCAAGCTCTCAGTGCCATTTTGTTTCCGTAACTCCTATGGTCTGTTCTAGAGAAAGGTGTGGGTCTAGGACCTACCTCTAGGACCTGCACCTATCAGACATGTATTGCCTATCCTATGAATACCCCTGTAAAGAAACATTTTTATACCGCTATGCATGTGACATCAAGTGTGAAACACCCTCAATACAGGAGAACTGCCACAACAAAGGACAACATAAAGCAAGATACAAAACTGGAAGGACCAGTCAATGGAAAACGCCAACTCTTTAACCCCTAGATACACCTTGGCTGCAGTACACACGCTTGTCCAATAAGCAAGTCATGCTTCCCAAGTACAAGCAGTCTCCTATGACCGATGCAGGAGCCCGTTACATTAGCTATTACATACATCTTGCAGTACATGTACTACACAGTAGAATTTATTAGAGCAGCGCTGATTTTATTCACAGATATCTGGGTTTTTGCAGCAATAACCACAATGGAGCCACTAAAACCAGCAGGCAATATTTTTTGCACCCACCTCAGAAAAACCCAGAAAACCAGAATTAAAGGAGCAGTGCAAGTTCAAAGTAACAAGATAACACTGAATACCAAGAACCCTCTAAGCAAGGCACACATATCTGGGGGGTTTGGAGGCAGATCTGATAAATCGGTAAAATAATTTTGAATGGTTTTGATATAAACCTGCAATGCTGCTTTAAAAGGCTTTGGCTGCAGTTAGGAATATATATATAAAAAAAAAAAAAAGAAAAAAAAAAAAAAAGAATAAAACCCATGCAGAGACAGCATTGTACAGCTGCTCCAGAACCTTACCTGGGGTCCTGCAGCTGCCATGTGGGCCTGAGCCGCCTGCTGCTGAGCCGCCTGCTGCTGAGCTGCCTGCTGCTGAGCCGCCTGCTGCTGAGCCGCCTGCTGTGCCTGTTGAGCCTGCTGCTGAGCCTGCTGCTGTGCCTGAACTTGCTGTTGAGCTTGCTGCTGTGCCTGAACTTGCGCTTGAATCTGCTAAAAGACAGAAAACAAATTTGTTGCCTATGACTTAAAAAAAAAAAAAACAATAGGTGCAGTACAGCTCTATGTGCAGATAAATACCTGGATTATCTTGAGCTGCTGTTGTTGCTGCTGCTGCTGCGGTGTGAGCGTTACAGACATAACCTGTGAAGGAATCTGTCCTGGCAGAGTCTGACCTTGTTGTATCAGGGGCTGAGCCTGGGGCTGTGTGGAAAGCAACTGCTGCTGACTCTGTGCCACCTGCTGCTGCTGTAACCGAAGCGGCATAACCTGTTGTGGCTGTTGTTGCATTTGCTGTTGCTGCAAAGGCTGTTGCATGGCTTGTTGCTGCTGCTGCTGTTGTTGTTGCTGCTGATGTATTCGTTGGATATGCGCTGCCATTTGTTGAGTCATTTGCTGTTGCTGTAATTGCTAATGGAAATAAAAAAAAAAAAATATATATATATATATATATATATATATATATATATATATATATATATATATATATATATATATATGTCACGGATGAAGAGCAAACTGAATACATTTTTTTTTTATATCCAGATATACCTGTCTGCAAATTAAAGTGGTTCTCTGGGCTTTAATTACATTCTGTGCATTAGCTAAGGGGTTGTTCACATATCAGTTATTTGATCAGTTATTTCCATCAGTTATTGTGAGCCAAAACCAGGAGTGGACACTAAACAGAGATCAGGTATAATGAAAAGATCTGTACCTGTTCTGTGTTTTTGAACCGCACCTGGTTTTGGCTCACAATAACTGATGGAAATAACTGATCAAATAACTGATATGTGAACAACCCCTAACTCGTGGTAGAGAGAAAGTTGCAGCAATACTTACCCTTCCATTGTGCTGCCGATTCCGCAATCTTGACTTTGATCACAAGACCCCTTGACTGGCTGCAGGTTCCAACTGGATGTGCTCTGTCTTCCTGTTCAGCTGCAAAATGTACATGCTGCTGAACAGGAAGAAACAGGAGCACATCTGGTGGGGACAAGCAGCTTGCAAGCGTCCAGTCATATGATCACAGCAGAGATGATGGGATCGGCAGCGTGACGAAGGGCAAGTACTACTGAAACTTTCACTCTTCCACAGGTTAACTGATACACAGGATTTAGGCAAAGCCTAGAGAATCCCTTTAATGAAGATACCTTTAAAAAGGTTATCACTAGGCTATGCAATCACTTTATAATTGATGACGGGTGCATCCCTTGGGAAACCCACCAATTGTGAAAAGGTTTTTTCTACACGAGGGACTTTACGTGAATGCAGTTTCCTGCATATCTCTCCTGAACTGTTTTACTTGGGGTACCTGCACATGGGTGCAAGACAACATGCAGAAGATCCGCACCAATTTCCCTGTGGATTTCCGCACCTAAACCGTAATATCTGCTTTTAGTGATGACATTTTGTTGCAGGAAAAATGATCTGTTTGTTTGATGTAATCTACTGATGATATACCCAAATCGGGTTTATGTATGATTATTTACATGAATGTTTTATCTGCGTTTCTGTATAAAAGAAAAAATAAAAAAAAAAAAAAAAAAAAAAAGGTGAAATCCATAGCTAAAACCACAAACCTAATTGACATGCTGCAGATTTTAAAATCCACATGGCAGGTCAATTTCTGTGCAAAAAAAAAAAATGGTGTCTTTAATCTCATACACTTTGTGTGTAGTGTACTAAACTGCGTTTTTTCCACACAGGAATCCAAGTGGAAAAAACACATTCCGCAATGTGTGCAGGTGACCTAACAATATTATCCTCCACGGAATTGATGTGACGCATCTTTTCATAAATCTCTATGCTGCGTTATTCCTCTATTATTCCTGCTGGAAATTTATGAATGAATTGCCAGCAGTCGGCAATAAAGAACTAATTAGGTGTTACCGTTGGGGTTGTGTCTTTATCCAATCAGTGCTGTCAACTGCAGACTGTGTAGTGTCAAAATGTGCAGGGACACACCCCAACTGGTAACACCTAGTTTGACCTTTACTGCAGACTGCTGGCAAAGAATTCATAACTTTCACTAGGAATAACAGAGAAATGGCACAACATAGGGTTATATGAAAAAACATCTCCAAATTGTTATTACATGGGGGACGCAAGTAGTTACGAGAACAAACAAGGCAGGAGAGGTTTACAGGTCCGTTTAATGGTATATAATGGAGTAGAAATTTCTAGCCATACACTGCAAAATGATGGTTCAAATACACAGACTGACCAGAAAACGGACTTGATATCCCATACAGCACGTCACATCATAAAACCATAGGGAGTGTGAATGAAGTAGAGAAATTGAATGTACATAGGAAATTAGATTATTGTATTTTTTTGTCTGCATACAGAATTTCCCATTTATTTATTTTTTTTTAAATACCTGCTGCTGGTTCTGCTGTTGCTGAATCTGTAGTTTCAACATATGCTGCTGCTGCTGAGCTGCCACTTGAAGCTGCTGCTGCTGCGCTTGTTGCTGCTGCTGTGCTGCGGCCACGGCCATCTGAAACTGTTGCTGCTGTTGTGGTTGCATCACATTCTGCGGAGCGACTTGAAATTGCTGCTGCTGTTGTTGCTGCTGCTGCTGGTGTTGTTGCTGCTGAAACTGTTGTTGCTGCTGCGCCATTTGCTGGAGCTGGAGTTGAGCTAAAACAGCAAGACAGAGCTGCTCAGATCCTTCCCCAACAATCAATGTCATTCACTTCACCGGTCAGTGGTTTAATGTCATTGCTAACTGGGGTATACACAGTAGACTTAGGACTAATGCACATGACCGTATGTATTTTGCAGTCCGCAAAATATGGATACCATCCACATTGCATCCACTTCAATGGCCCCGTGGTCCGAATTTTGTGGCCAAGTATAGAATATATTATATCTTTTTGTGGAATGGACATATGGACAAACCCTTTAAGAAAATATCTACTGACAGTTTTTATATCTGTTTTTGCAGCGTGAAAGCAATAAGGCTTTAGGCAGCAACACTTTTTTTTTTTTTTTTTTGCTTGACTACCAAAATAATTTTTGCAATTTTTTTTTTAACTTGACATTTAGGACTTATTTAATTTTTTTTTTTTTTTTAAGGTTTAATTTGTAAGAAAACCACGAATTCTTATTAAAAAAAAATTCTTTAATATTATTGAATAAAAAAATTAATTATTGGCATGGGCTATTTTGTGATGATCGTTTAGATATATAACATGTATAGGTTTGATTGAACGGGGCGACTATGGTGACCATTTATGTTGGCGACTGCATTTTTTAACTTATATTTTAATTTACTTTTGGCAAATAATATGCCCCCCAGGAGATTATTGAAAGACCTCTAGAGGACACTGTGGAGCCATTACACAGGTCTCCTTAGACCCTGCAGCTCTGCTCCTGCCCAGAGACACCCAGTGGTCATGTGACCGCCGGGACTAACAGAGGAAGCGGCTCAGCCACTTCCTGGTCTCCCCCATTCGTTCCTGCATTGATCTTCTGCCGGCACAGGCCAGTACTAAACTGCTCCTGAGGTTCCTCGCTGTGTCTGTCAGCCGGGAACAGACCTGCTCTTGCTAAATTGCAGGAGCTTTAAAGGGGTTGTCTGAGTTATTTTTTTGTTCTTTGTATGTTTCTAACTTGTCAGGTATAACAACTTTCCCATATACTTTGTGTTTCTAAAGCTGCTGGTTTCTCAGAGTTGACTGAGGGTCACATGACCTGTGATGTCAGCTTATCTCCCTGGTCTGTGATGTTTCGTGTACAAGCCTCAGAGTTCAGATAACAGTCTGTACACAAGACGTCACTGGCCACGCCCCCTTTCTTTGCCGGGCTCCTGCTATCTGCTCTCTCCCTGGATTCCTTCAGATAAAACATTAACCCCTTCAGCCAGAACACACTGAGGGCTCAAGGCTTTACAACAAATAGTAGCTGCAGCAGTGAGAGGAGACAAATGCTGGGCAAGGAGCTATAGAGGAATTGTACAAGAACAGGTAGGGAGAATTTCCTGTGTGTATCAGCAGTGTCATTGTACAGCTGGGACTTGTAGTCCTACACAAACAACATGCTGCTGAGTATCCCAGCAGGCAGACATGTCACTCAGCACTTATATTCACTGCCTTTGCAGAGAAGGGGGAGGGGCAGAGATTGTTATTACTGCATGTAAACAAAGGCCAGAAGAGAACCAGGGAAATGAGGAAATAGAGATTTTTTTTGCCTAAAACTTGCTGAACTTAGTTATATATTGCTGCCCATCAGATTTACAGTGCTATATTTTTTTTTCCATAACTTGGACAACCCCTTTAATCTCAGCGCTGGGATTAAAGCAATGCCTACACGTGTATATACGGGGCATGTACAGATAGGACGTATATACCCAGTGGGCAGTCGGGAAGGGGTTAAACTCTCATTATGATAGCTGCCCCAACGTCCGCTCTGGTCCTAATGCACTTTTGGGTTTGTTCCGACACAGAAAGTGAGCGCCTCTCCTGCAGATGACTAGTGACATGTTAGCTATTGCGCCTAAGCCAGACCTCTTCTGTCTCCACATGAAGTAGTGTGGCTTATCTATGGCCCAACTGCCAGCCCCCATTATACACGTCAATAGTCACATGCCAGCACAGAGGGGCTCCCTTTCTGTGTCAGAACGAACCTGAAAGTGCAGCAGGACCAGAGGGGTGATACTGAAACGTTGGGGAAGCCATGACAGTATATGAGTATGTGCAATCCGTCTTTGTTTTCCGACTGGAAAGACCCCTTTATGTAAGCAGCTTCCTAGAGAGCAAAGTAACAAATACTTTCCAGGAAATATTAGATTGGAATACATTTTATCTGCTACTGCACGTATAGTGAGTAGAGATGAGCGAACGTGCTCGTAACGAGCACTGTACCGCTCGGCTCCCCTGCGCTCGCATGGGCGCAGGCATCCGCTTGGGTCCTCCTCACCCGACGGAAGCGGCTGCCTGCGCCCATGTGAGCCGAGCGGTACAGTGCTCGTTACGAGCACGTTCGCTCATCTCTAAAAGGGATCACAAAAAAAAAAAAAAAAAAACAGATGTCATCTGTATTTTTTGCGATCTGTGTTTTGCGGCCTGCCATCGTGTGAATGCACCCTTAATGAAATAAAGTCTGAATTGTTTCACATAAAAAGGAACTAAGAAAAACAGATTTAATGCAATTTCCTCTTTCTTTCTTAGAAAACACAGAAGCCAGAAATGGAGAACCAGCCGGTGTCTCTAAATCTCCCATCAGTTGCATCATGTAGTGCACTGCATTGTTATAGGCCTACTCTGTATGGACCTTAGGTTAAAACTACTCCAGCACTTATGGAGTGATGGAAAACTGCTTAAAGGAACCGGTCACCATGAAATTCAATGCAAGCTGCACACGGCATGTTATGGAGCAGGAGAACCTGAGCAACTGATGGAAAAGATTTAGCAACAATTATAATTTTGAAACCCTAATGTAAATCTAAAAGTAGTATTCACCTCTAGTGCTGAAGAACAATCAAAGATGGCAGCACCCTGTGTGGATTGAAAGGAGCCTTGCACCTCTAGCACTGGCGCGGGAATTTAAAACAGCAGAAAGTACATGGACAAGTATCCCAATTATTTCTCCAAACCGCGTCGGACAGACTGTAGATGTAGCGTGGTGCCACCTAGCTCAACTTGAACTGCCCGTGTTTCCGTTCCTGAGATCTTCAGTTATGTGTGTTGCGTCACTAGATGGGACGCAGTCAAAGACTGACTACAGAGGAGCGGTGGACTATTGGGATTCGAATCTCACGCACAACCTCATACTATCCAGCATGGACGTCCAAACATCTGTAGGGTGAAATCAACATTTCTGCTGCGTCAGTGACTCCAGGTCAGTAGCCGATTCAGATTCTCCTAGCTTTTAGACAGTTGGTTGTTAGAGTACGCCCAGGAGCGGGCTACAAGTTGTAGCATGTTCAAGAGGTTAGAGCAGCCCATGGTGAAGTTTGGTTTACTGGCAGTGTATAGCCGCGCGATAGTCCTCTAAAGTATGAATATTTACTGGGAGATCTTCATGCGACTACTGACAGCACCTGTCCAGAGGCTGGAATGTAACTGCTCAGAAATATCATACCGTTCCAAACTCCAAAGGAAATAAAGACTTACTTGGCTGGTTTCCAGCTGACACTCCCGATATGCCATGTGGTGCCATTCCAGATGCTCCAGGCTGTGGCTGACCAGAAAGACTCATCTGTTGAGCCATTTGTGGCATTCCACTGATACCTCCCAACTGGGCACCAGGGGGACGGACCCCCATGGGCATCCCCTGTACGCCTACAGGAGCTGTGCCTGTCAACGTCTGGAGGGCATTCATTGGATCTATTGGGAGACAGAAAAATAATTGAAAAACGGGGCAATTTTATTAAACTGACTGCTATTTTTTTTTTTCTTTTACTGTTCTGCGCCCACCTTGCCAATTTTCCCAAGAAGTGGGCAGGTCTTGGCAGACTTTACTATAATTTTTAACAACAGTAATTCAGGCTACTTTCACATCTGCGCTTTCCCTTTCCATCATAGGATCTCAATAGCGGGAGAAAAGGCTTCCATTTTGTCCCCATTCATTGTCAATGGGGACAAACAGAGTGCACCAGAATGCATTCTGTTTGGTTGCGTCCCCATAGTGGATAGAATAACGCTACAAGCAGCGTTTTTCTGCGGAGCAAGACGTATCCGTCCTGACACACAATGTAAGTCAATGGGGATGGATTTTTTCGGACACAATAGAAAACGGATCCGTTCTCCCATTGACTTTCAATGGAGTTCATGACAGATCCGTCCCAGCTATGTTAAAGATAATACAACCGGATCTATTCATAACGGATGGGGACGGTTGTATTATCGTGACGGAAGCGTTTTTGCTGAACCTTGCCGGATCCAACAAAAACGCTGGTGTGAAAGTAGCTTTATACTTCAAATCTACGCCAACTCCTAGCTGGAATGCATCTGTCACATGGAGGGCCAAAGACGTGCTTCTCTTTATTAAGAGTCATGTTTCTTAAATTAGTTATCTAATAGCCTCTACTATAGACTATACTTACCTGTTGTATTGTGGGATTGGGAGGGATGTGCGTGTAAGGACGGAGAGGAGGTTTTATTGGATAACCCTTTTAATAAAGTAGCCATATTTCTCTTGAGCGCACAAAGGATCAAGACTGACATATGACCCGCCAGTCTTGATAAATTATCAAATAAAATATTTATAAAATCTACCTAAAAGTAATCTTTACTATTAAACTGTATCTGTAAAACTTTCAAAAAGAAAAAAAATAATATCTTACCAGTGACTGATGCTTGAGATTTCTTGTTATCTGTAAGGAAAGTACATGAGATGGATCATCTAGTGTACGGTATTACATCTGCTGGAATGTAGCAGAGTGCACAGACTTCTACTAATGACTGACTGCCACCAATCTCAGGCTAATAGCCACGTTCCTCAGTACGACTACAGGACAGGGTATTTTATATGGCATTTCCACATTTCGAGCTACTTCGCAGTTACACTGGGTCACTGAACCTAAATATTTAGCGAACCCGACAGGAAAGGGTGATGGGCGGTTGGAAGTTTCGGAATTTAGTTTTCGCGCAGTTGAAGACAAAACCAGGAGTAGATTCCAAGGAATGAGGAACATAACTGAAGGACTTAGGCCTTGTTCACACATCAGTTATTTCTATCAGTTATTGTGAGCCAAAACCAGGAGTGGAAGCTACACAGTGATAAGGTATATTGAAAAGATCTGCATCTGTTCTGTGTTTTTGACCCGCACCCTCACAACTGATGGAAATAACTGATGTGTGAACAAGGCCTTATACGTCCCACTTCCTGTTATATCCAGGTCTCAAAAAAAAAAAAAAAAGCACTAAAAACTGAATGTATGTTTCCGGCTTCATACTTTTAAAATAAACGCCTTACAATCTGAACTGTGACTTACGGATATCTCGAAAGTGAATAATGAGCCTGGCCACCAAAGACAGATATTCCTCCTGTAATTCAGAAGAAAGCAAAATTAGTCGCCAGTATTCAATCATCTTCAATTTGGAGAAATAACCCCGAACAGTATAAAAAAAAAAACAAAGAAATGTATTTATTTTTACTGTAAAACATTTTACTCTCCTTCTTGATAGACTTTCTTATTGTGTAACAATAAGGAATTCTTTGACCCTGACCAACAGAACCAAGTCAATGTCAAAGTGATCTACGTTAAAATCAAACACAAACTCAAGGAGTGTTCGAGATGAAAACTGGGGCAGCAGGTTCACGCCCTGACCTTCCCAAATAGTGTTTCCCTGCCTGCAGCAGTGATGTCCCAAATACACCAGGTCTCTGTGCAGTCAAACACTGTCCTCTGTTGTGACGTTGATGCCACATCCGAAGTCGCTTTGTTAATAAATTAGTTGTAATACTGAGATTTGTCTCTGTACAGTATTAGAATGTATGGGCTCCAATGAGCCGAAGCAAGTTATTCAGAAAGTCGCGCACGACTTTGTTGAATAACTTCAGTAATTGATTATTACAGTGAAAAACCTTGGAACTGAAGCTAAGTTCGGTTCCAAGTTTTGAAGTGGTTTTTCACTGTAATAATCAATTACCGAAGTTATTCAACGAAGCAGTTACATTACTTCGGCTGATTGGAGCCCATCCATTCTAATACTGTACGGAGACAGATCTCTGTGCAGTATTATAACTAATTTTTTAGCGACGCGGCTTCAGGTATAACATCCGAAGCTCGCTTTGCTCATCTCTAGTGATGTCCCATGTCCTCAGCAGTGACGTCCCATATACTGCCGATACCAGTGATTGGCTACATGGTGAACTGGTGTGCATATTTAACACAGGGGAGTAAGTCATTGCTGAGGGCAGCGACTGGCTGCAGCAATCACATGTTCCCCACCGTCAACAGGGGGCCATGAAGTGATGCCAGAGGCAGGGACCAGGTAAGTATCATCACCACTGCGGTCTGCCTCTCTGGAAGGTGAGTTATATCTTGGATAGCCCCTTTAAGGCGTAGTGAAAGCACCCTGAGCCAAAATAGAAGAATGGCTTTTTCTGTAGAATATTTCTACAGGCAGTGCATGAAAGTAAGGTAAAAGACACTTACCCGGGTTTTGGCTTTCAGAAAGACATGACTCTCCATCTCCTTGCTAGACTTGTTGTGAGCAACCCCAGCTTTGCGCATAGCTTCTTCTCTGGAAGGCAAGAAGACGCCATTTAGACAGAAATCACATCTCCATCTCCCCCAGAGAAGAGCGACCAGTCGGCATTTCTGGTGCTGCTCTGCATTCTGGGCGGTCAGATCTTAGAAGAATGTAGAAGGAACCATCAAGAACAAATGTGAAGACACTGCCTTTTCCGGAGCTTCGGAGGCTCCACAGGATGCAGCTTGTATTCAGAACAAGTAATAAGTGAAAGCAGAATAATGTAAGGGGAAATCCTGTCATATTCAGAGATCTGTCGACAATCTAATGTGTGTGCCAGGCCTGCCATGCTTGTGTATGATGGGTAGCGTGGAAATATAGGGCTGAGCTTAAAGGGGTCATCCCATGACAGATTGTGGCCCTAAAAGCTCCTGAAGAGGTAGAAATGTTCACAGGATCTGCTTACAGTCTACCAAGGGCATACAATGGTGTATGATGGTTTCTGGTTACTTTCCACGATGAATAGGAGAGACTGTGGGAGGGATTTACAGGAGGCACATGTGAGGTAAACCAGGCAGTCTACTACAAGCCCCATAATGCCTTGCTGGTTCCTCTCATTCCATGGTTCTCCTCCAGCTGGCAAATCGCTGCCTTCTCTAAGGCCTTCCAGTCCTTCCCCCCCTGCTGTGTTCATATTCACTGGCAATATGCACATCCCAAGTAAGTTATTAAATGGAGACAGTGCAGGCAGGTCCGTCTCCAGCTCTCCTGACAACCAGTAAGAAAGCAAAATACCACCGAGAGGCCTAAAACAATAGAGCAACGCGCCACTGACAAAAGAGACAGCACGGGGACCCAGTTCAAGGTAAGAATCTCCATATGGCAGGATCTGTACAATTCCTTTAAGAAATACCCGAATGATTCAGCTGGTATGTGGGACAAATCCTAGCGCACATTAACCGCCTAACTGTTTTGCCCGAGTCCAGCTCGGGCAGCGTGAAAAGTAACTAACTGGAAGGGGGGAGGGCGGCTTTAGATGGTGATATCTCCTCAATGGTAGCAGCTAGAAACATGCAACTGGTCTTGTCTGAAAGCTGACAGTCCAGCTTTCATACAAGACCAAAATGAAAGCAACAGAGGAGAAATCAAGTTTTTACTTTCATTTTCAGCTGCATTCACAGCATCCCGATTTCTATCAGTGATATCTTTCCCTGTCCTAAACATATTGCTGTCATTTTGGTATTGTCTAAAAGCTTGGAATGTCTGCTTTCAAACAAGATTGGTTATATGTTTCTAGCTGCTATCATTCAGAAGGTAGCAGCATCTAAAGCAGCCCTCTGCCCTCCAGTTAGCTACTTTTCCCACTGCTGGAGCTGGACTCTGGCAAAACAGTTAGGGGTTAAAGAGAACCTTTCACCGCTCCTGACATGCCTGTTTTAATAGCTTCATGCATTCCCCATGTAATAACAAGTCTGGAACATATATTCTTATATCTCTATGTTCGGCTATTCCTTTATTATTTCTACTAGACGTTATGGGGGGGGGGACGACAATAAAGCAAAAAAAAAAAAAATTGTTTACACCTCTTTACGGCTGATTGCTCTGAATAACTCCAATACGTTTGGTGTGCCATCATAAGTAATCAGTAAAAAGCAGACAACCCCTTTAAATACCACTGAGACTAAACTAAATTTATTTGCAATTACAATTTTTATTCTGCTCTGCTCGTAAAAAAAAACAAAAACATTGAATGCAGGGTCATCGGCCTGAATATATCATAAACTAAGTGCACCCTCCAGTGGTGCAGGCAACATCAAGCCCGGCGCACAGCATGTCTTTGCCTTATACAATGTGCATTTGATATTCCACTACAGATTTTAATGTAACATTTGACCACAGAATTTTTGGCAAAAAAGAAAAAACAAGCCACAGAATAAACCACCTTACAGAGGTCTTCTGCTGGCGCTATACAGCGCTGTACAGGCTGGAAGTATGCAGCCCAGGCCTTTTATAAGCTAGACGACCTCTTCAGAAGGTTGGATACCGCCCCCTGCTTATAGGGCACACAAGCTCTCCAAGAGCTGTCGAGGGGTTAGCACGGATGCAGCTGCTGGGCACAGTCATTTCTCCTTCACCAGCCTCTAATAAAAAAGACTGGCACAGAAAAGATGTATACGCAAGCAGCCATTCA
Organism: Rhinella marina; assembly: GCA_900303285.1. Lineage (NCBI taxonomy): Eukaryota > Metazoa > Chordata > Amphibia > Anura > Bufonidae > Rhinella > Rhinella marina. Next base: position 377,240 of record ONZH01030531.1, read on the forward strand.
TAAACTCCTTGGACCGCATTGATCATCAGCCAATCACAGCACAGCTTTCAGTTCACGCTCTGACTGGTTGCTATGGGCTACATAGCAAGTTTTTCTTTACGAGTGCTTTGATCAATGAGGCCCCTGCCAAGTAATTAGGTTACATATGGGGACAGTGTGCCAGGGCCAAAGTGGGCCAAAAAGTCAGCCAAGTATTTGCTGGGCACTACTGCAGTGTGACTGATAATTCAATGCCATTCATGGACACATCTCCCAGCGCCACACGGAAACATCTCCAAGTACTTGGATGGCACGGCCCGCACCCCATGGAGGCATCCTAGCGCTCAGGGGGCATCGCCCGCACCCCATGGAGGCATCCTAGCGCTCAGGGGGCATCGCCCGCACCCCTTTGGAGGCATCCTAGCGCTCAGGGGGCATCGCCCGCACCCCATGGAGGCATCCTAGCGCTCAGGGGGCATCGCCCGCACCCCTTTGGAGGCATCCTAAGCGCTCAGGGGGCATCGCCCGCACCCCTTTGGAGGCATCCTAGCGCTCAGGGGGCATCGCCCGCACCCCTTTGGAGGCATCCTAGCGCTCAGGGGGCATCGCCCGCACCCCTTTGGAGGCATCCTAGCGCTCAGGGGGCATCTCCCGCACCCCTTTGGAGGCATCCTAGCGCTCAGGGGGCATCTCCCGCACCCCTTTGGAGGCATCCTATGCGCTCAGGGGGCATCTCCCGCACCCCTTTGGAGGCATCCTAGCGCTCAGGGGGCATCTCCCGCACCCCTTTGGAGGCATCCTAGCGCTCAGGGGGCATCTCCCGCACCCCTTTGGAGGCATCCTAGCGCTCAGGGGGCATCTCCCGCACCCCTTTGGAGGCATCCTACGCGCTCAGGGGGCATCTCCCGCACCCCTTTGGAGGCATCCTAGCGCTCAGGGGGCATCTCCCGCACCCCTTTGGAGGCATCCTAGCGCTCAGGGGGCATCTCCCGCACCCCTTTGGAGGCATCCTAGCGCTCAGGGGGCATCTCCCGCACCCCTTTGGAGGCATCCTAGCGCTCAGGGGCATCTCCCGCACCCCTTTGGAGGCATCCTAGCGCTCAGGGGGCATCTCCCGCACCCCTTTTGGAGGCATCCTAGCGCTCAGGGGGCATCTCCCGCACCCCTTTGGAGGCATCCTAGCGCTCAGGGGGCATCTCCCGCACCCCTTTGAGGCATCCTAGCGCTCAGGGGGCATCTCCGCACCCCTTTGGAGGCACCTAGCCTCAGGGGGCATCTCCCGCACCCCTTTGGAGGCATCCTAGCGCTCAGGGGCATCTCCCGCACCCCTTTGGAGGCATCCTAGCGCTCAGGGGGCATCTCCCGCACCCCATGGAGGCATCCTAGCGCTCAGGGGGCATCTCCCGCACCCCATGGAGGCATCCTAGCGCTCAGGGGGCACCCTACAGAAATCTCACACTGATGGGGGGGGGGTTTACCACCCAGTGTTCAGGTGTTACTGCCCGCACCCCAGGGATCAGTCAGCCTGTACATCACTTGTCACTTCTCTCCAGGTACACACAGCATGCTGCTGTTCCCACTATGCAGCACATCTACCGCACTGATTTTCATTCGGCAATACCCCAATGACTGGCAGACTGCCCCCACCACCAGGAAATCTAACCCTGAAGACCGGACTTCCATACAGTCCTCCAGCACCATGTTACCAGCTAGGAGACTGAGAGAGGTCCAGGCTGAGGCCTAGCCCCAGACAGCAGCCCCCAGCTCTGCACTTACATCTGGCTGACCAGCTTCTGCCTGAAGCCCGCGCTCCGCCAGTCACTGTCAGGAGCAGACACGTCCATCCTCGGTTCTGGCGCTCTCTTTCCAAGTAGAAATCTCTGTTCCACAAGCCGACCGGAAGTGTCGCAAGGCAGCGTGGGACTTTGTTCAGTCAGAAGCGACGAGCGGACCTTCAAGGGGGTGGTACAAACAGACGCCACGCCCCCTGCAGGCGATTGGCTAATAATCCTGTGCGCAGCTCGTGAGTGACAGCGCCTGTGCCGAGGATGGCAGTAGTCACTTATCGTCATGTCTGATATGTGAGTCGTGGTAACTTCTCCGTCTCTTTAGCAGACTACGTTCCGGGTGACGCCATGTTTGCGGAAGTGACGCTACTGCTGAGCTATTGGCACTAGGGGGACAGGTGAGAGGAGCTGTGCTGGGCACGGGTAACAGCGTCACCTGGGGAAGGGCCTGAGCCCTGGTCATGTGACGAGCCCAGGTAGTTTACAGGCAGAGTGGGCGGGGCTGTGTGGAGAGCTCAGGCAGCCTCCCATGGCAGTGACACTTGATTAGTGCCCTAGCCTGGCTGTGAGCAGGAAGTGGCAGTGCCAGCCTTCACCACCCAGGGCCACCGGTATATTTAGTAAGGAAATCACTTGTTGCCTAGAAATGCTCCCCCTATCAAGCTGTGATGGACTTGGCACCAGGTGGGTACATTGTAGTGACTCTTCCGTCTCTGTGGTGATAGTACCATTGTGTTGGCAGCGCCAGGTGTGGACTCCCCCAGTGATGTGCAAGCTGTGGAGTTAGATGAATTTGCTGATGAGCTATAGAAAACATTTCTTTTAGTTTACTTTTTCTTTTTAACAAAACGTTCAACTTCCATTCACTTTCATAAATCATTTGCCTCCTCCGGGTAAGGTCTCCTTTCTCTTTTACTATTGCTGTGATCACGTCTTATAGAGATGAACATGAGATGTCCAAGAGGCTAAAACGGAAAATACTGCAGATGTTTGCTATATATATATATATATATATATATATATATACACATACTAGCAGAAAGACCCGGCTTCACCTGGATATATTTTATCTATTTTATTTAATGTTTCTGTGTGTTGTTGCAGAGAGAAAGTCAATGCAGCTGACAGAAGTTGATTTTTACCTTCATTTTTTCAATCCCCATTGGCTGCGGAGTGGGAGGGGGCATGACCTGACCGAGTCGTGGGGGTGGTTTACCGGGACCTTGGTGGGGGTTCTTTTAGGTCTTTCTTTTCAGGGTGGCCTGAATTATAGGTCAATGCCATGGTAATTTGAGGAAACACAGTGGGTAGCAGTGGAAGAAAACATTGCTTCGCACGGGTATATTTAACCCCTTCCCGACCGGCGCCGTACATGTATGGCGCTCGGGCGGTACGGGGACATGACGCCCACTCGCGGGTGCGGCGGGCGTCATGGCCGGCAAGTCTCTGCTGTTTCTAACCTCCGTCTTACCTTCTTACCTCCGTCTGCGGCGACTTCCTGGGCCTTCTGATGCCGTGATCACACGTGATCATGGCATCAGGATGCGTCTGAACCCGGAAGCCTACGCTTCCGGGTGGTGTACAGACGCCCCGATTGGCCAATCGGGGTGTCTGTACACCATATGAAAACTGTAATCCTCGCTGGTGAGGATTACAGTTTTCAAACTGCAATTCTTATTCTGGCCACTAGATGGCAGGCCAGGACAAGAAATGAGCAATTCATGGATTTAACCCCTTCCCGACCGCCGCCGTACATGTACGGCGCGCGGGCGGTGCGGGGACATGACGCCCGCTCGCAGGTGCGGCGGGCGTCATGGCCGGCAAGTCTCTGCTGTTTCTAACAGCAGAGACTTGCCGCATCTTACCTCCGTCTTCGGAGACTTCCAGGGCCTTCTGATGCCGTGATCACACGTGATCACGGCATCAGGATGCGTCTGAACCCGGAAGCCCACGCTTCCGGGTGGTGTACAGACGCCCCGATTGGCCAATCGGGGTGTCTGTACACCATATGAAAACTGTAATCCTCGCTGGTGAGGATTACAGTTTTCAAACTGCAATTCTTATTCTGGCCACTAGATGGCAGGCCAGGATAAGAAATGAGCAATTCATGGTTTTAACTGCATCTAGTAAATCCATGATTGCTCATAAAGAAAAAAAAACAAAACACAATAGATCAGATGATATTTGAGCTTTAAAATAATCACAGAAAAATTTAAAAAAAATGTTAAAAAATATATAAAAAATAAAAAAGATATAAAAGTTCAAATCACCCCCCTTTCCGTATAAGTAAAAAATAAATACCTAAATAACAATAAATATAGACATCATGGGTATCACCGTGACCGAAAACGCCCGTACTTTTAAAATATAAAAAAAAAATTTCAATACGGCGAATTGTGTGGCGGAAAAAAGCGTCCAAATGGCGATTCGCAGTTTTTTGTCCCTTTTTTTTTCTAAAAAAAATTAAATAAAAAGTGATCAAAAAGTCATACACACCCCAGAATGGTATCAATAAAAACTTCAGACCGCCCCCGCAAAAAATGAGCCCCCATACAGCTCTGTACACATAAATACCAAAAAGTTATAGGGGTCAATATATGACAAGGAAAAAAAAAAAAAAAAAAGGGCAACTTTCTAATTATTTTATCACCATCTAAACGCAGGAAAAACTATACATATTAGGTATTGCCGGATTCGTACTGACCAGTAGAATGAAAGTAACGGATCAGTTTTAATGCACATCGAATGCTGTAAATAAGAAACCCGTAGAACTGTAGCGGAATAGCGTTTTCTTTGCAATTTCACCCCGTTTGGAATTTTTTTCCCGCTTCCCACTACACCGTATGCAATATTAAATGGTGGCGTTGGAAAGTACAACTTGTCCCGCAAACAACGAGCCCTCATACAGCTATGTGAACAGAAAAATAAAAGAGTTATGGCTGTTTGAAGGCAGGGAGCACAAAACGAAAATGCAGAACCGAAAAAAGCTCCGGTCGTGAAAGGGTTAAAGAGGACCTTTCATGACTTTTAAAAAATGAATCTGCACTATCTACCTGATAGTGCGTCCCCCACTGATGCCAGCAGCGTTGTTTTCTTTGCAAATTGTCCCCCGGTGGCTTCACACGGGCCCCCCGTTCTTCGGTCCGGCTTTATGCTAATTAGAAAGCATCGGAACAGGGAGGAGGAGACTCCCTGTTCCTCAATGGGCGTTGCTTCTGCCCTGCTGTGAGCGCTGTCCAATCAGAGCGGACCGCTCACAGCAGGGCCGAAGGAGTTCAACCCTGCTGTGAGCAGTCCGCTCTGATTGGACAGCGCTCACAGCAGGGCAGAAGCAACGCCCATTGAGGAACAAGGAGTCTCCTCCTCCCTGTTCCGATGCTTTCTAATTAGCATAAAGCCGGACCGAAGAACGGGGGGCCCGTGTGAAGCCACCGGGGGACAATTTGCAAAGAAAACTACGCTGCTGGCATCAGTGGGGGACGCACTATCAGGTAGATAGTGCAGATTCATTTTTTAAAAGTCGTGAAAGGTCCTCTTTAACTGCATCTAGTAAATCCATGATTGCTCATAAAGAAAAAAAACAAAACACAATAGATCAGCTCATATTTGAGCTTTAAAATAATCACTAAAAAAATGTTAAAAAAATGTTAAAAAAATATATAAAAAATAAAAAAGATATAAAAGTTCAAATCACCTCCCCCTTTCCGTATAAGTAAAAAATAAATACCTAAATAACAATAAATATAGACATCATGGGTATCACTGTGACCGAAAACGCCCGTACTTTTAAAATATAAAAAAAAAATTTCAATACGGCGAATTTTGTGGCGGAAAAAAGCGTCCAAATGGCGATTCGCCGTTTTTTGTCGCTTTTTTTTTCTAAAAAAAAATTAAATAAAAAGTGATCAAAAAGTCATACACACCCCAGAATGGTATCAATAAAAACTTCAGACCGCCCCGCAAAAAATGAGCCCCCATACAGCTCTGTACACATAAATACCAAAAAGTTCTAGGGGTCAAGATATGACAAGGAAAAAAAAAAAAAAAAGGGCAACTTTCTAATTATTTTATCACCATCTAAACGCAGGAAAAACTATACATATTAGGTATCGCCGGATTCGTACTGACCAGTAGAATGAAAGTAACCGGTCAGTTTTAATGCACATCGAACGCTGTAAATAAGAAACCCGTAGAACTGTAGCGGAATAGCGGTTTTCTTGCAATTTCACCCCATTTGGAATTTTTTCCCGCTTCCCACTACACTATATGCAATATTAAATGGTGGCGTTGGAAAGTACAACTTGTCCCGCAAAAAACAAGCCCTCATACAGCTATGTGAACAGAAAAATAAAACAGTTACGGCTGTTTGAAGGCAGGGAGCGCAAAACGAAAATGCAGAACCGAAAAAACCTCCGGGGGTGAAAGGGTTAAGATATATATATATATATATATATATATATATATATATATATATATATATACACATACTAGCAGAAAGACCCGGCTTCGCCTGGGTATATTTCATCTATTTCATTTAATGTTTCTGTGTCGTTGCAGAGAGAAAGTCAATGCAGCTGACAGAAATTGATTTTTACCTTCATTTTTTCAATCCCCATTGGCTGCGGAGTGGGAGGGGGCATGGTTTAATGGGACACGGGGGCCTTCTTTTCAGGGTGGCCTGAATTATAGGTCAATGCCATGGTAATTTGAGGAAACACAATGGGTAGCAGTGGAAGAAAACATTGCTTTGCTCGGGTATATTTAATCTATTTCATGTTTCTGTATGTTGTTGCAGAAAGAAATCCAACCTCCCTCCCACCCCTGCAGCTGACAGAAGTTGATTTTTACCTTCATTTTTTCAATCACCGTTGGCAGCGGAGTGGGAGGGGGCGTGGCCTGACAGAGTCGGGGCGTGGTTTCGCGAGATCTGGGGCGGGGGTTTTAAGTCCTTCTTTTGAGGATGGCATGAATTATAGGTCGATGACATGGTAATTTATGAGGACCCGCAATGGGTAGCAGTGGAAAAAACATCTTTAATTAGTACTGAACGGTCGTAGTCTAAAATTAGTCTATTTCATCTACAATTTTTGTGTGTCGTTGCAGAGAGAAATTCACCCTCCCACCCCCGCAGCAAACAGAAGTTTATTTTTCCCTTCATTTTTTCAATCCCCGTTGGCTGCGGAGTGGGACGCGGCATGACCTGACAGAGTTGGGGGCGTGGTTTAGCAAAGCGCTTCGCATAGGTGATTTAATCTATTTAATTTAAAGAGGACCTTTCATGCTTTTATTCTACAGTAGCTAAATACCTTTACTGGCAGGGCACCCCCCGCTGATCCTCCCACCCGTGACCGTTCTTCAAAATAGCGCTCCTGCGCCCCGCTGTGCCCCCCTGTATTTTTCCCGCTCAGTATGCTAATACTGAGCATCAGAACAGGGAGGAGACGCCAGGGTTTCTCAATGGGCGTCTCCTTCTCCGCGGCTGTGCCGCGATCCAATCACATCGGAGAGCGTCACAGCCAGGGAGAAAAAAACTCCTTGGCTGTGACGCTCTCCGATGTGATTGGATCGCGGCACAGCCAGGGAGAAGGAGACGCCCTTTGAGAAACCCGGGCGTCTCCTCCTCCCTGTACCGATGCTCAGTATTAGCATACTGAGCGGGAAAAATACAGGGGGGCACAGCGGGGCGCAGGAGCGCTATTTTGAAGAACTGTCACGGGTGGCAGCATCAGTGGGGGGTGCCCTGCCAGTAAAGGTATTTAGCTACTGTAAAATAAAAGCATGAAAGGTCCTCTTTAATGTTTCTGTGTGTCGCTGCAGAATGGCTGCGGAGTGAGAGGGGGCGTGGCCTGACAGAGTTGGGGACGTGGCTTAGCAAGACGCTTCGAACAGTTGTAGTCTATAATTAGTCTATTTTATCTAAAATTTTTGTGTGTCGTTGCAGAGAGAAATTCACCCTCCCACCACTGCAGCAAACAGAAGTTTATTTTTACCTTTATTTTTTCAATCCCCGTTGGCTGTGGAGTGGGAGGGGGCATGACCTGACAGAGTCGGGGGCGTGGATTAGCAAGACGCTTCACATGGGTGTATTTAATCTATTTCATTTAATGTTTCTGTGTGTCGTTGCAGAATGGCTGTGGAGTGAGAGGGGGCGCGACCTGACAGAGTCGGGGGCGTGGATTAGCAAGACGCTTCGCATGGGTGGATTTAATCTATTTTATTTAATGTTTGTGTGTGTTGTTGCAGAAAGAAAGTCAACCTCCCACCCATCCCTGCAGCTGACAGAAGTTGATTTTTACCTTTATTTTTTTCAATCTCTGTTGGCTGCGGAGTGAAAGGGGGTGTGGCCTGACTGAGTCAGGGGTGTGGCTTAGTGAGACCTGGGTCGGGGGTTTTAAGTACTTCTTTTAGGGTGGCCTGAATTAAAGGTCGATACCATGCTTATCTATGAGGCCGCAGGAATACCTTTAACAGTGTCAGTAAATAGAAATGGATGAGCTCCTCAGCTGCTGATAATTACCTGGTTGTTATGGAAACCTGCCCTCCCTGTGTGTGCCTTTGCAGAGAATGGCAGTTGGAGTTTAAAACCAAAGTTCCCAGTTGTAATGTTGGCTAATGGAGATCATATTTTGGGAATATCTCAGGAACGGTATGTCCTAGAGAGATGAGACCTGGTCTAAAACCTTCCCGGACACCTGATGTACCTGTGTGTCGAATTTGGTGAAAATTAGTCCAGTAATTTGGTCGCGCATAGAGAACAGACGGACGGACAGACAGAAACTCATTTTTATAATATTAAGAGATATATATATACTGGTGTATGTTTTATTACTAATAATATTTATTTACATAGCACCAACATATTTCCCAGGACTGTACAATCAGGGGCTACATGTACAGACAAAATCAGACATTACTAATCAACAACCTAAACTACAGGAGTGAGGGGGCCTACTCACAAGAGCTTACAATCTACAGGGAAATGGGGGGATATGAGGTAAAAAGTGCTGGTTATGTACAATGGTTCTTTATACTGAATAGGGGAGCAGGCGTGAAGCTTCATGAGCCGGTCACAGGCCAGTCTCTGTGTGTGCACTGGTATCATGTACGTTTCAGTGTATGGGGTGTGGGGGTGACTGATGGGAGAAGGGATCAGGTTCTGAGGAATAATGAAGACGAGGTAGATCAAAGAATGTGATAAAAAAGATGGGTTTATAGGGCAGGCTTAGGCTAGTTTCACAATAGCGCTTGAGATCTTCGTCTCGCCCCATTAATAATAATGGGGACCAGCAGAGATCCGGCCGCATTCAGGCAAATATGCAGAGAATCGCCAACTTCCTCAATGCCGGAACAGCTGGCCTGATCTCAAGCACTAGTGTGAAAGTAGCCAAAAAACTGGACGTGGGGCTTTAACCTGATCATCTGGGGTTGCCCAAAAAAATTCTTGGAGATGGGAGTGTAATGCTCAAAATAAGGAGGTTGCTTGTCTTAGATCGTCAGCAGTACGGAGAGCATGGGTAGTAGACAGAGGTCAGGGAGGTGCAGCACTGTGTATAGACTGATAAGTCCACTATAGTGGATAGGTAACCAGTGCAGTGACCGGCACAAGGAGGAGGCATTACTCCATAAGAAACATTGATGGTCAGCTCACCTCAGTTTGTTAGTCCTCGAATTGGAAACCTGAGTGCAAGGAGACAATCCTGGACCAGAAATAGGTTTCTAGAGAACTTGCTGAAAAAATACATCCAGTTCTCCAGCACTTCCATAAAACGTATCTTCTTTATCAGTTACAATTAAAAATATCTTGCACAATAGCAAACAGTAGCCAACACGTTTCAGACTCAGAAGGTCTAGTCCTTAGTCATGGCACACGGTGTAGAGCTTGGCCTGGTAGATGAGGCTGGTGAGTTAAAGAGTAACTAAACCTTTATATGAACTTTTAATATGATGTCCCTAATGTCCTAATAAAAATTATTTCTAATATATTTTATTAATCAATTTAGTATTTTTCTTATACTTTTACTTCCCTATAGCGCACTATTTCCTGCTGCGCTTAAAACTCAGTCCTCTGTACACCGCTGACAGCTCAGCCGTGTACGGAGTACAGAGTACACGTTTTCTCAATGGGCTGCAGCAGCGTTGTGAGTACGGGCAGGAGCTCATATTGCTGCTCCTGCCTGTGCTCCCCGGAGGATTACTAACTCCTGGATAGCACATGGGTTACCCTGTACCCAAGTACTATGCCAAGATTAGCTGAGTGGAGCGGGCTCCTGCTTCTACCTGCTCCGCTAAGCTAAGAGAACTTCATGTCAGCTCTTAGCTTAGTGAAGCAGGACCACGCTCCGCTCATCTAATCTTGGCATAGTACTTGGGTACAGGGTAACCCATGTGCTATCCAGGAGTTAGTAATCCTCCGGGGAGCACAGGCAGGAGCAGCAATATGAGCTCCTGCCCGTACTGACAGCGCTTCTGCGGCCCATTGAGAAAATGTGGCTCTCAGAAAATGGCAACACAAAAACATAATTTGTTTTCAAAAATGTTTTTATTAAAACTGAACAAAAACAAAAAAAATTACATATTTGGTGTTGCCTCGTCCATAACCACTGGCTCTATAAAAATATCACATAATCTATCCCATCAGTTGATCGCCATAAAAAATAAATAAAAGCCATTTTTTGGTCACCCTGTCTCTGAAATCATAATATCAAGTGATCAAACATTCCCCACATGAACCCCAAAATTGTACCAGTGAAAACATCACCTCATTTCTCAAAAAACAAGCCCTCAGACAAGTACATTGCATGAACACTGAAAATAAGGTGTTCAGAAATTGGCGAAGCAAAAACTGCAAAAAATAAAAGTGGTAAAACATAAAAAACGATATAAAATTGGCAACGTACTGACCAGCAGAATAAAGATAACGTAATTATTCCCGCATGGTATATGCCGCAATAACAAAACCCAAAAAGTAGTGGCAGAATTGCTTCCTTTTCTTTGGCAACTAGGGCTGCAGTAAACGATTATTTTAGTAATCAAGTAATCTATCGATTATTCCAACAATTAATCGAGTACTCTAATAAGAAAAAACATCTTAAAATAACGTATTGCTTTATAAAAACAATATTTATTATTTCTTACAGTGGTACACAGTGTTTTGAATGCACATAAGGCTTCTTTCACAGATGCAATATACATTCTGTCAGCCTGAATGTACCGTATCAGGTATAACTGGATACTGCCGGCTGCTGCAGTGATTGACTGTAATGGGGTCCGGCCTTGTTACAGCGTTCAAGCTGGGTTTTGGCTGGATACTACTAAAAATATGCTTAAAGTAGCGTTTTTTGTTTTGACCATACTCATCGTGTAAGCTAGAACATGGACAGATGGCCTGCCCTGGACCACATTATAGTCAATGAGAGCATATAGCAGCTGGAGTATGCGGCTATACCCAATATGGTATATACAGCAGGCTGCTCTTTTGCCGGTCTGTGTATCTATTATCTAAGGCTATGTTGTGAACTCTGTTGTCAGTCTGTTCTGTCATAGCTGGATCATGGATGCCCATTGACTGTAATGGGGAAACAGATGCTTTACCCCAGACAAAAAATGCTGCACAGTGATAGCATTTTTTGTCTGGACTCCAGCCAGTTGCCAAATGATCCGAGTGCCATTGTTCACACTGCAATGTGAACCTGGCCCAAGCTGTTGCGGAACACACAGCTGGGTGCCCTGTTTAAAATGCTTATTCTTGTCCACTATTGCTATGATTTCTTGCAGAGCCGCAGCAAGTTTGCACACCGAGTCACCGACCAGAATGCAACCGCATCTATTCCAAAAAATTGTGGAATAGATGCGGATGCATTCACATGGTCATGTGAATGGGCCCTTAAAATTAATATATTGGTGCTTTTTTGTTTTGTTTTTTCTTTTTGTACTTTTTATTTACTATTAGCCCCCCTAGGGACTAGAACTAAATGTCAGATCGCTGGATGTCTGACTGTTGGGTGCAGCCAGTTTCCTCTATGAACTCCTGGAGAGCTGTCTACACCAGCCCCATAGAAGTCAATGGAGAGGTGGTGGACTGACATGAGCTCTATGGTCTCGTGGACCTCTGTTCTCGGCTAGGATCACAGGGGGACCCATAGGTCAGACCTGCAACCATGATCTGACATTAATCACCAATCCTGTGAATAGGCAAGAAATATGTTTCTGGGATGTACACATCATGACATCTGCCACAAGTCTCAGGAAGCCTGCTTCAGGCCTCCTCCTACTGTCTGGGTATGCTGGACTTGGCCACTGGCACACAGGGTCACAGTGATGGCAGCGCACAGGTAATCCAGTGTTACCCTCCAGCAGGGTTCTGGGCACCAAGGACGGGCACAGGGAGCTCCTTATTCTCTACAGCTATTAGGTGACCGGGTAAGCTGCTCTGGGCATTGGTACATGCCTTGTCCTGGGACGGGGCCCATCCTCACGGTCGGGACTCGCATTCTATGGCCCACAGTTGCCCAAGCAGGCCTGGATCCGCCTGGATTCACTGATTACGCAAACCAGCATGCTCCTCATTGGTGGCGCAGTGGCCACAGCCCCTCCGCTACTCCGCTCATTGGTGGCAGCAGCAGCACAGGGGGAGGAAGATCTTGCTTCTGCCCTATGCTGCTCAGGAAACATGGAGCGCGCTGACAGCAGCGCGCTTCATGTTCTCTGATACTAGGCTGTCTGCAGCGGGGTCGCCATCTGGAGCGCAGACTTACCTTACCAGGCAGGGTCCGCTCACCATGCTGCTGTCCGCTTATTCTTCCCAGCATTCGGTGGGAGGGGCCGGCTGACGTCACACACAGCGTCAGGCAGCGCGCGCTGACACTGTGTGTGAAGCCAGTGCAGCGCGGTGCCGACAGGAGGCCACGGAGCGGTGAGTGAAAGCCTTTTTTCACTCACCCTCTGTTGTCACGTGATTTAAACGAATCCTCGATGCAGGAAAACTGCATCGAGGATTTTTTTGTGTCGAATTCATCGAGAAGATCGATGAATCGTTTCAGCCCTATTGGCAACTCATCTTGCAAAAAAAAAGAACCTTCAACCTATCAATTAAAGTAGTGTGGTGTGGGTCTCAGTTGGCACCAGCTGGGCACAGCATATTGGACACTGAAATGCTGCATCTGTACAAAACCTGCACCTTCTGCTGTGCATTCATTTCTGCATAACACCTGTGGGGTCAAAATGCCCACGACACTCCTTGGTAAATTCTACGAGTAAATGCTAGTATAAAATGAATAAGGAAAGATGGATCACTATTTAATATGTGGATAAAGAATAATAGTAATAATTATGTATTACAACCAGTCCAGAATGAATCTGGTTAACAAAAATCAGCTGAGGGCCCTGCGGCAACACACTGATTAATAGTATAGGACAGATCTGTCTGTCAGAATAGTGTCCCGACTACCACTGCTGGATTACAGGGTGGTCGTAACCATGGAAACAAGAAGTATAATGTGATGGAAAAATCCAGCCAAGCAATGGAGACAATATGGATAATAACAATATAGTAGTAAGTGCCTTGTATTAACTTTCTCTACATCAGTGGTTCTCAACTCCAGTCCTCGGGACCCACCTGCCAGTCAGGATTTAGGAATATCCCACAGAATGAATACCTGTGGTAAGTCCTGATGGATGGACGCTAATTATACCAGCTGGTCTAAACTAAGGAAATCCTGAAAACCTGACTGGCAGGTGGGTCCCGAGGACTGGAGTTGAGAACCACTGCTCTACATGATAAATGTCACTTGCTGAAGTGACAAAACCCCTTTGCAGTTTGCAGCCATCCAATATGGACAAGGAGGCAATATAGACAATTGTATGCCTACGTGATAAATACCACTTACTGAAGTGAGACAACCCACAAACCTTCCAAAAATGTCACTTTTTAGTTGTAGATTTTTAATATGTGTGTGTGCAGTAAATCTTGTTGGCACCCAACTCAGGAGACACAATTGTGTTTTCTACCCCTTAGTAACATAACTAATTATAGCCCTTAGGACAAGTAACATTTTCCCAACAATCATAACTTTTTGGGGGTCATTTACTCTCAGAAATACGCCTATATTGGGCGTATTTATGCCACTGATTACGGCACAAAGGTCGTTTGCGCCACAATCTGCGACTTTTCCCTGCTCGCGCCAGGTCTAAAAAAGTGGATGGGGAATGCCGGCCTGTCTTATTCATTATTTTCTATGCCTGTTTTAGTCGTAGAAAATGGTCTAATTTTTTTTTACAGTGTTCATTGTGTGGTATAAGTAACATAAGTTTATTATGTTGGTCAGTACAATGATGATAATGCCAAATTTATATATTTTTATATTTTTTTCTTTCCTCCTACAGGCTGTCAGCTCCCCAACTGCCCCTTCCCTCCTCCAGACTGAAGGTAGCAGCTACAGATAGGAACCTAGTCTTGTTTGAAATCTGGTATTCCAAGTTTTCAAACAATACCAGAATCATAATTTCTGATACATTTGAAGATATTGCTGTTAGAAATCGGGATGCAGTGAATGCAGCTGAAAGTGAAAGTTAAAGGGGTTTTGCAGTTGTTTAAAACTGATGATCTATCCTCTGGATAGATCATCAGCATCTGATCGGTGTGGGTCCGACACCCAGGAAAACGCAGAGAAGGCTGTGGCGCTCCTGGAGTGCCTCTGCCTTCTCAAACAGCTGATCGGCAGGGGTCCCAGGTGTCGGACCCCCGCCGATCAGATGCTGATGATCTATCCAGAGGATAGATCATCAGTTTTAAACAACTGCAAAACCCCTTTAAAGCATAAATACATCGCTTTTACTCCCAACTCGATTTCTAACACCTATATCTCCTGATGGGGTTGGTTGACATAATGCCGTGAATCTGCTTGGAATGCCAGCTTTCAAACAAGACCAGGCGCATGTTTCCAGCTGCTACCAATCCCGAGATATGAGCAGCTAAAACAGCCTCCCAACATCCTGTTTCCCAAGCTGTGCTCGGGTTGAACTGTTAGGTGGTTACAATGCACTGACAAGGAATGTTTATCATAACCAATACTGATATTGTACATGTGTTTGGAAATCCGCTTTCTCAAGGATCTTGAAGTCCTACAAATATACTGCTTCTTGCAGCTACATTTGATGACCTATATTAGCCCTGCACTACCACAAGAGAGAATTTCCCTAATATGATGCGTATACTCAGTTACAGTGGAATTCACAACAGAGGTCCTCCTAGTGAAATTAGTGGTTGTGCAGCCATTACATGACCCACATCTGTAGAATTCTTCTAATCCCAGCCATAATGTTTACTTTAATGGTGCCAGGGCTGGTCTTACAGTTGGTGCTATTTTGATTGACAAGTTGGCTTCTTTTGTGTACACAATAGGTGATTACATTGGCAAATGTATTCTCAACATCCTAGATAGGGTGTGTACTCTATCAAGAGATTTCTGTAGAATATTTCTTCTCTATATATTGCTGTGTAAGAACTGTTCCTTCCTCTTCAAAGGTGGCTCCTCTAGTGCAGTTGTGTTTAAAGTAGAACTCCCGCAAAAAAATTTTATTCTCTGACCTGTTAGAAAGGTGCATGATATAATCTGTAGTGATTGTCATTTTCTTTTCAGTGACTGTTTCTGTGAGTAAAAACCTCTCTTCTTATTGTAGCTGGGTCATGTGACCAACTCCCTGACCTCCAACTGACCCAAGACAGAAAGCCAGTAACTGCTCTATTCATTCCTATGGGAGCCTCACTTTCAGTCTCATAGGAATACATAGAGAATTAGACTTCCTGTCCACACATAAGTCTGTGTGTGAGTTGGTGGGTCTAATTCCTAGTCACATGACACAGATAAGAAACTTCAGGATGATAGAAGTCAAAATTTCAGACACTGGTAAGAAAATGACATTCACTACAGATTACATCATGTACATTTCTAGCAGGACATGGAATAAAATTTTTGTCGGGAGTTCTTCTTTAAGTCTTCTATACTGGCTAAAAGGCACAATGAGATGTCAACTTGGTAAATGACAGCTAGAGGGTAAAATAAAACAGTTCCTTGCTTTATGTTTCCTATATGTGGAGAATTCTAATGTTTAGCCTACAACTGAAATACACAAATCCAAAAATTCCATTGAATCTTGGCTGATTTGTAGTGTGAACTGTAAATTATATTCGTTTATATTGAGGTTATTGTTAAGTGTCAAGAAGTCGTCTGTTGTCATTCCAAACAAACAGAATACCATCTATGTAATGCCGCTAGAGTACCAGACTCGTACCCAGAAAAGGTGTTCCCAATAGCCCATAAAAAGATTAGCATAACTGGGCACGAATCTGGTACCCATGGTGGTCCCAGTAGTTTGGAGATAATACTTTGATTCAAACATAAAATAATTGTGCGTAAGGATGTAGTCACTTGAACAGAAAACAAAATCTATTGTTGTGTTCCATATAAAATCGACGCCCTTCTAACCCAATTGGTGCACTGTGCTGGTGTATAGTGAGTGAACATCAAAGGTCTCTAAATGCCAACCTTCCTGCACTCTAAATGTTCAACTATTTGAATAATCCTTGATATAATTGGGTAATTGTGTAACATATGGCTGGAGGAAACGGTCTATATTTTGTGATAATTTGGATGAAACAGACCCTATACCTGATACGATGGGCAAGCCGGGAGGGTTGGTGCTATCTTTGTGTATCTTGGGGATACAATAAAACAGGGATCCTTTTTGGTGTATTCAAAATAAAAGCCAGTTCTCGTTGGCTAAGTATACCTGTCTTTTGGTCTTCTACACATATAGTGAATAGTATAGTGAATATATTTTCTCATCTGTGAGTTGGCTGAGGCACTCAAGATTGTAGTTATCAGTGTCTAAAATGACTCCTCCCCCCCCCCCCCCTTATCTGCTGGTCTAATAGTTATTATTACTATTTTTTTAATCCTTTAAAGAGGCTCTGTCACTAGGTTGTAACCTATGTATTTAAATACATAGGTTACAAGGCCTAGTGACAACTTTTAAAATCATACCTTTCATGCAGAGTTCTGCGCAGCGGTCGCGTAGAAATTTAAACTTTAAAAAGTATGCAAATGAGCCATCGGAGCACCGGGGGGCGGCCTCTTCCCTCTGCAGCACCGCTCCTTCACCGCCCCCTGGGCCCGAGGCACGTCCTCTGTCTCTAATCACGCCCCTTTCTGTATATGATAGACAGCGCTAGACTGGTAAGTCTAGTGCTGAACTCTTGCGCATGCGCCCTAAAAATTTTCCCGGCGCATGCGCAGTAGCGCTTGCAGTGTCTACACTGCAAGCGCTGTCTTCTCTTCTGCGCACGGGCCGTCACTTCGTTAGTCTCGGGAGTGACGGCGCGTGCGCAGAAGAGAAGACAGCGCTTGCAGTGTAGACACTGCAAGCGCTACTGCGCATGCGCCGGGAAAATTTTAGGGCGCATGCGCGAGAGTTCAGCGCTAGACTTACCAGTCTAGCGCTGTCTATCAAATACAGAAAGGGGCGTGATTAGAGACAGGGGACGTGCCTCGGGCCCGGGGGGGCGGTGAAGGAGCGGTGCTGCAGAGGGAAGAGGCCGCCCCCCGGTGCTCTGATGGCTCATTTGCATACTTTTTAAAGTTTAAATTACTACGCGACCGCTGTGCAGAACTCTGCATGAAAGGTATGATTTTAAAAGTTGTCACTAGGCCTTGTAACCTATGTATTTAAATACATAGGTTACAACCTAGTGACAGAGCCTCTTTAAGGCCTGATTCTCTTGTGAGGTAAGATTATTATTATTACAAGATTTGTTCTTGATATTTCTAATACCTGTCTCTGCTGCATTTTGTAAAGGTGACCTCTCTTTACTGATCTCTTGTCTGGGGAGCTTTATTGAAGTAGGTTTTAAGCTAGTGTGATGTAATTAGTTGAGACTTGTGATTGAGATACTATGGGATTTTTTATGTAATGTTTCTTGATATATTTTTCCACCCCAATGTAAATGTCAAACTAATTTGAAAGTTTGCTTCGGGCAAATTTGAAGCCTCTTTAAATATTGTTTTATTAAAAGCCAGTGAAGAGAAATTACAGCATGTCATGATAAACATTATCATTCATGGCCTGTGTCATTTGATTTTTTCAATCACTAGATCAGATTTTTTTACTTTTTCCCCAAAACATCCCCCTCCCAACTCCTACAACAAAACATAACAGAATAGCTCCATGTTGATTGCCACACTATGCATAAAGATAGTCAACATGATTTTGATTAACCTATCTGTCTATGCATCTAGTTTACCCAGTTTTCCTCCTATTTGGGCCTCCAAAAACCATTTTGTGTGTTTAAAAGGGAACATAAGCTCCTTTATTTCTACAATAAACTTTTTCCATTTTTTAATATATCTGTCTATGGCTGTTTCATAGTCCCTATTACTTCTTCCCATAAAGGGATCTCTGGTTGTAACCAGTGCCTTAAAGGGTTTCTACAGTTTTTAAAAACTGATGATCTATCCTCTGGATAGATCATCAGCATCTGATTGGCCGGGGTCCGACACCCGGGGCCCCCGACAATCAACTGTTTGAGAAGGCAGCGGCGCTGCAGGAGCGCCGCAGCCTTCTCTGTGTTTACCGCAGGCCCAGTGATGTCACAACTAGTATCACTGGCCTGGGAGCGGCTAAGCTCCATTCATGTGAACAGAGCTTAGCCCCGCCCAGGCCAGTGATACTAGTCGTGGCGTCACTGGGCCTGCGGTAAACACAGAGAAGGCCGCGGCGCTCCTGCAGCGCCGCTGCCTTCTCAAACAGCTGATTGTCGGGGGCCCCGGGTGTCGGACCCCGGCCAATCAGATGCTGATGATCTATCCAGAGGATAGATCATCAGTTTTTAAAAACTGCAGAACCCCTTTAATAGGCCTTTTATTTAATAAATTGGTTTGTTGCTGTGTCAATTGAATACTTTTCAAGTTGTAAATAGAGGACTCCTCGCCTACTCTTTTTTTACCCTCTTGGGTTTGGGTGACACTTGGATGGACTCTTCTGCCTCTCTTTTGTATTCTTTTTTTTGGGGGGTTTGTGTTCTGGTGTACACAGGGCTCCAGATGGCGACCAGAATGGTCGCCAATGTGACTTAGATTTTACAAATGGCGACAAGACTGTTTAGCTACTGCACAGCCTAGTATCAGAGAACATGGTGCTCGCTGCTCTCAGCACACTCCATGTTCCCTCAGCAGCACAGGGGAGAAGGAAGCAGTCTCTCCCTCTCCCCTGTGCTGCTGCCACTGCCACCTATGAGTGGAGAGAGTGGAGGGGGAGGGCGCACTGCACCACCAATGAGAGGAGGGGAGGGGGAGGGCATGCCACGTCACCATACGCCGCAGTTAACTACCGCTGAATTCAGCTCCCCATCATACAGGTCTATAGCCGGAACCCGCCTCCTGTACTTTTATTAAACATAGTTATCATTGGTGGCGCAGTGCGCCCTCCCCCTCCCCCAAAAAGAACAGGGCAGCAGGGAGAGTGTAAGATCCTATTCGCCCTAATAGATCTCTATTAGGGTGAATAGGACGAGACTTCTAGCCCCTAAGGGGGTAATAGTAAATAAAAAGTAAAAAAAAAACAAAAACGACCGCGTGAATGCGCCCGCATCTATTCCGCAATTTTGGCAAAAATGCGGATCAGCAATATTACGGCCGTCTGTACGGCCCCTTTATCACCCCCTTTCCAAATTATACATATGAAAGATATTCACAATAAATAAACATTTTACATATCGCCACGTCCAAAAAGTCCAAACTATTAAAATATAAAAATATATCTCCTATGCGGTGAACACGTAACAGAAAAAAAAATTAAAAACCACACAATTCGACATTTTTTTTTTGTCCCCCCCCCAAAAAATAGGATAGGACTGTTCTATTATGGGCCATACTTTCCATCTTCTCCTCCGAGTCTTTTTTTAATTATAATTATATGTATTTAAATTTGGCAACTAAAAATTTAATTTGGCTCCTAAATTTTTCAGTTCAGGAGCCAATGGCTTTTTTAGTCTGGAGCACTGGTACACTGATCTGATGATTGTGTATTGTGATTGTTACTCTATAGCATTCTTGTGCAGCACAGTTTTAGATTGCACTGTTGGGTGTTTGGTTTGTTATTGAACGGTGTCGGGTTCGTTGGATTGGTGACACTGCTCTTGGTATATATATTGTTTTGATGGTGATAACGACCGGAGATTTTCTTGGGGAAATTGACAAGATTCCCTAAAAGTGATTTGGGAATGACAGTTGATTTTTATTGAAAACTGTCAGGGGCTGAATTGTAAGTTGTTATTGGCTGTTCGTCCTTATTTGGATTTTTTTTTAATTCCAAGTTTTTTACATATACTTTCCTGATAGTTGTTAAGTTCCTCATTTTTTTTAGAAAGGTATCTAATTCTAAACATTTCCTATCTATATCTTTTTTCAGTTCCCTCAGTATTTCCGTTCTAGGATCATATTCATAGTCCCTATTGACTGTTTCTTGAAAAACACCACCCATTTTATATCAAAACCTGGATTTCTCAGATCCTTTGCAACTAATACAAAGCATCTGAAACCTTATAGAATAAAGCCAATGTCAATATAATGGCCAAGAAATTTGATTTCCAATAGTTGCTTCATTTTCCTATGGTCTAGTTCACGAAACACTGCGGATACATTTTTTCGACTTCTTGGATAGAACCTCTTCTGTTGGTTATCCGAAAATGCCCATAGGTCCGTATTATTGGGAAGGAGCTCTGTCTTGTAGCACCAAATGAAAGAATAAAGTAAAACCAATAAGGAAAGACTGCTCACTATCCAATATATGGATAAAGGATGATAGTAATAATAACGTATATACGTATTTGGAACCCAATATAGAGACTGATATACAAATGGGTATATGAGTGTACTTACAGAGTCTGGTGCTAAAAGATGTGATAGTGAGAAATATTTTACGTATTTAAAGGGAAGCAAGTGACATTTATCATGTAGAGAAAGTTAATACAAGGCACTTACTAATGTATTGTGATTTTCCATATTGCCTCCTTTGTTGTCTGGATTCATTTTTCCATCACATTGTACACTGTTCGTTTCCATGGTTACAACCACCCTGCAATCCAGCAGTGGTGGTCGTGCTTGCACAATATAGGAAAAAGTGCCAGCCTCCCTGGTAGCCATGTGCGCATCTTGTATCTGAAGACTTGAAGCCACTGCAGTTGAGTGAGTTATGACAGACGTCTGCATTTCTTCTAGAGTGTCAGCTCTGTGACCCATATGTTGGAGGTCTTGTTTAATATCAGAAATGTCCTTTGCAATAGAAGCTACTGATAATGTAATAGGGATCCACCAGTTACCCTATCTGTAAGATTTTGAAGTTTGGAAGGAACCTGGAAAATATGGAGAAAACTCATAAAACACAGAATTGACCTTTAAAGCATGAAATGGCTTTACTTATTTTTACAATAAGACTTCTCTTTCAGATACATCTAAGGTCAGAGAACTGGTTTCATCTTTTTTCATATGGATGAGATACTGACAGAAGTTCCAGATCTGGGTTTGGAATATTTCTGCAAAAATGGCAGAGGACCATGAAGATGTGAAACCTAACCATGTGCCCAAAAAGCAGCAAATTCCACAAAGCACTATATATAGGAGTACACAGCACTCAGAAACTCTTCTGAATGGTCTTGTTGGGCTCCGTGACTGTGGTATATTATTTGACGTGGTCCTCAAGCTTGAAGGAAAATGTGTGGAAGCTCATCGAATCCTCTTGGCAGCATCTTGTGATTATTTCAGGTATAAGGAACTAGTTTATGTTTTTCTACGATGCCTCATTTTTCTTGCTTGTTTTGTATTATTACTTTTGTTATTTTCTTTGGAGAGTACGGTCGATTATTAATCATACTAGCATCTCACCATACATTAGTTTTAGCAAAAAGACCTCTAATAATCCAAAAACTAAAGTAGTTTAGATAGCAGATGGGGTGGTTTCAATGTCAAATACTCATTTGTACAATTTTTGTGTTTTATTAGGGGAATGTTTGCAGGAGGCTTAAGAGAAATGGATCAGCATGAAGTGCAGATCCATGGCATCACTTATAACGCCATGTGCAAGATTCTGGATTTTATCTACACCTCTGAACTCGAACTTGGCATTACCAATGTGCAGGAGATACTTGCAGCAGCTTGCCAGCTTCAGGTGGGAACAAATTGAAGTTTAAGAATGAATGATACCAATGATGACATTGTCTGCTGTGAGTTAGTAAGAAGAAATTGACTTTTTTTACATGTTGCTTATGTTTGTTGTCTATATCTTTATACCTTGTAAGTATGTAAAATGATCTGGCAAAAAATGCAGTTGAGCAGCAGAATTTCTGCTGCTAAAATCACCTTGCTGCTGTTTCAAGAAAACTATAATTACACTCTACAAGTTGCAGGATGCTGCAGCTCTTTTACAGGTAGATGACGGACAATACGGTACCGATGAGCAGCTTCAGCTTTAATGTCAGATGAGCAGGGGCGGACTGGGAACTTAAAGGGGTTATCCCATGAATAATATAA
Source organism: Rhinella marina (assembly GCA_900303285.1). NCBI lineage: Eukaryota > Metazoa > Chordata > Amphibia > Anura > Bufonidae > Rhinella > Rhinella marina. The sequence goes on from ONZH01030531.1 coordinate 399,585, forward strand.
AAAGTGAAAACCATACAGTACATGACAGTCTCTTTCTAACAAAGCTAGAACCAGCCCTGTACCTCACATAGATCCAGAGATCCCCCTATTCATTGCTCTGCTAGATTTATATCAAGCTGACAGCTCAGGAGGAGTGTCTTTTCTGCTGCAGCTAAGGGGGCGTGTCTCATTTCTCCCTATCACAGCTCAGGAGGAAATTAAAGGATGAAACTGAGCATGTGCGGACATCTTAATGAGCCAGTCAAAGATATAAGAAATTAAGTGGCATTATACAGATACATTTTATTGAATAACTCAGTAGCTATACAACATTTTTAATTACATGCAATTACAAAAGTATTCAGATCCAGGTGCTGGTTTGAAAACTGCAGAATATTTTTCGTGGGACACCTCTTTAAAGTGGCCATGGAAAAAAAGTGGACCCGCATATTATACTACCCCAGCAGAGCCAAATACTATAGTGCCAGACAAAATGCTGCTCCAGCAGCACAAAGTAGCTCCCCAGAAGTAGCCCTTCTGTGGTGACCAGCGCCAGCTGCTACGTTCTGTCCTTCTACTCTAGTTGCCTTATGATGGCAATACAGTTGAATTCATGAGTCAGGGAGGGAGTGTCAGAACATAACTTAGCATGGCTAGCACCTGTGAGGAGGGCTCAGGTAGCCCCCTGGGCATTGGCCCACTGGGAAATGTCCTTGTAGGGTCTATTGCCAGTCCGCCCTTGCAGATGACTGAAAAAAGATTATCAGAAATATGACTCGGCGATGTCTAAACCTTCACAGAGAAGGAGGAAGGACAAATAGATTTATCATCAAAGTTCATGTTTTTTTCAGTTTAAACCAAATGTGTGAAGAGATTAAAAAAAACCTTTATCTAATATATAAAGCTGAGTGTATGTATGTATGTGTGTATGTATGTCCGCTAAAGGAATCCACACCGTTGCAGCTACAATCACGAAATTTGGCACACAGGTACATCAGGTGCCCGGGAAGGTTTTAGAAAGGGTCTCAGCTCTGCAGGAAATACCGTTCCTGAGATATTCCCAAAAAATGCATTAGCCAATAGAAGCTTGGTCACGTGACCCTTATCAGCCAATAGAAGCTCACAGGCAGTTAGTCTCCACACACACCAGGTTTCCATAACAACCCAGCCAGTTCACTGCTGTAGGTCTGCTTCAAAGGGGCAGAGCGCTGTGGATGACACTGTTAAAGGGTTTCTGTCACCAGATCTGGGCATATTAAACAGGATGACATTTGCAATGTGCAAATGTCACCTGATGCCCAATCTGGTATTAATTTTTATATTGGTGCCCCCGTTTTTGATAAAAAAGCACTTTTATTTTATGCTAATTAGGCTTACTAGGTGCAAGGGGCGGTTACCCTGCACCTTGTAAGCTCCGTTTGCCCACCTGCTGTCACGCCTTCCTTGTCTTGATTGACAGGGCCAGGCAGCTTGTTCGATCTTCTGCCGGCCCTGTCCTCGCTTCAAATCTCGCGCCGTGCGGAATAAAATCGGCGCAGGCGCAGTGATGACGTCAGAGTACGCCCGGCTGATGCTGATGCCGGGTGTACTCTGACGTCATCGGCGCAGGCGCAGTGAGGTAGCCGGGAGCCCGGCGGCCAGCGCCACTCACTACGCCTGCGCCGATTTTATTCCGCACGGCGCAGGCGCGAGATTTGAAGCGAGGACAGGGCCGGCAGAAGATCGAACAAGCTGCCTGACCCTGTCAATCAAGACCAGGAAGGCGTGACAGCAGGTGGGCAAACGGAGCTTACTAGGTGCAGGGTAACCGCCCCTTGCACCTAGTAAGCCTAATTAGCATAAAATAAAAGTGCTTTTTTATCAAAAACGGGGGCACCAATATAAAAATTAATACCAGATTGGGCATCAGGTGACATTTGCACATTGCAAATGTCATCCTGTTTAATATGCCCAGATCTGGTGACAGAAACCCTTTAAAGGAGTATTCCGGTTACCGTAAATATAACATGTTTTAGACTAATTCATCATCAATCATTACCTCATATAATGTAAATTTCACTTATTTACCGTTCAGTAGTAATATGATTGATGTAAGATGTTTTCTTCCACTGCTACCCACTGTGTTTTCTCCTAAATTACTATGGCATCGACCTGTAATTCAGGCCACCCTCAAAAGAAGGACTTAAAAGCCCCACCCCCAGGTCCCACTAAGTCACGTCCCCGACTCAGTCAGGCCACGCCCCTTCCACTCCGCATCTGGCCGGGATTGAAAAAATGAAGGTAAAAATCAACTTCTGTCAGCTGCAGTGGAGGGAAGGAGGGTGACTTTCTCCCTGCAGCTCACGCTCAGACTGTACAGTGCCGCTGTCTGAGAGTGAGCTGTTCAAAAGGACATCCCTGTGTCCATCCAGGCCCTGCGCATGACAGAGGACAGGGAGTCTGAAAGACAGACTGTCCAGCCTCCCCCCAACGTGAAGCCGTGCCACCGGTCCCCATGAAGCCACACCCCTAAACACAAGGCCACGCCCCCTGGCTCCATGAAGACACAGAGGAGAAGCTGTCTGAGCGTGAACTACTGAAAGGGTGGACATCCCTGTGGCTGTCCAGGCCCTGCGCCGGACGGTGGACAGGGAGTTTGAAAGCCAGACTGTCCAGCCTAAAACCGGACCTCTGGCCACCCTAGGGGCAGGCTGATGTTAGGGTGGCCAGATGTCCGGCTTTAGGCTGGACAGTCCAGTTTTCTGGCTCCCTGTCCTCCGTCCGGCGCAGTGCCTGGACGGACGCAGGGATGTCCACCCTTTCAGTAGCTCACGCTCAGACAGCTTCTCCTCCATGTTTTCACGGAGCCAGGGGGCTCATGTTTAGTGGTGTGGCTTCATGGGGACCGGGGGCGCTGCTTCATGTTTGGGGGAATGGCCGGTGAGGTCCGGCTTTCTGAGGTGAAGACAGTGGCCACCCTAGCTGCTGTGGAGGTCAGAGTTAAAGGGGAGGGCGCTGTGGATGTTTCTGTTAAGGGGCGGGCACTGTAGAGGTCACTCTCGATATCTTTTAACGACACACACACAAACATTAAATGAAATAGATTAAATATACCCGGGTGAAGCCGGGTCCTTCAGCTAGTATTCATATAAAATTGGAATGGACACAAGATTGATGATGTCATCGTAGATGGCTAATAGGTAGGACTCCCATCTCTGGAATCCCGACCTACTGGGAGAACAGATCCATAGACTTAAAGGGGTTGTCCAAGTTATATTTATTGATGACCTATCCTCAGTATAGGTCATCAATATCAGATCTGCGGGGGTCCGACACCCGGCACCCCATCCTATCAGCTGTTTGAAGAGGATGCACGCGCCATGCCAGCGCTGCCTTCTCTTCATTGTTTACCCGCTCGCCATTACATCCGCAGCAGTGAGCAGGTGTAATTACACATAATTGCCCCATTCATTTCAATGGGACGGCTCGGCACGCTCCTCCTCTTCAAACACCCAGCACCCCTGCCGATCTGATGTTGATGACCTGAGGATAGCTCATCAATAAATATAACTTGGACAACCCCTTTAAATTCAGCAAGCTCATACAGCTACATATAGGGGATAAAATGGAGAGGTTGCATGGTCCTCTGTTATCTTCCAACCTTTGCTTGCCAAATTCTTCCAGTAGGTGGAGGCACCATAAATATCTCATGTGTGAATGCTTCTGTAGGCCCCTTAAATGGACTATCTAGCATTATACACCTGATGACCTGCCTTTAGAATAGCTCATCAGTATTAGATCATGGTGGTCCGACTGTGGCACCCCACAGTTCAGTATAAGAGATCCTCGATCAGCTATGAACTGACTGCATCATAAAACACTAAGATACATTTAGTTCAGTTCAAGGAAAGCCGTGGTTGGCCCGGGAGAATCAGCACACACATGCACCATGTTCCCTGGTCCGGTAACGTTCATGTGCATGAGCCCTAATACAGAGGTAACGCGAGATCAGTATTAGTAAGATACAAATCCGCCTTCAAGCACAGTTATGACAGCATTTTCAGATTCTCAGCTCTGGTTTAGCAGAGCTTTTCATGCACTTAAATTATTCTAGGCCTTTTTTGTTTTCTCAGATATCTGAAGTTATCAGCTTCTGCTGTGACTTTCTTATTTCCTGGGTGGATGAGGAAAATGTTGTGGAAATGTACAAGCTAGCTGAACTGTTCCACCTGCACCAACTTAGTGAAGAGTTGGATACCTTTGTGCTTAAAAATTTTATTACATTTTCACGCACTGCAATATACAGACAGCTCCCACTGGAGAAAGTGTACTCTCTGCTAAGCAGTAACCGGCTAGAGGTAAGCTTGCAAACATGGCTTTTGCTACAAGTGATGAAAGATGCTTCTATAGGCAATAGCTTCTTACCTTCTACTTATAAATTGCAGGCGGAACATAGAATAGCAGAATTAGAGCTGAACCCAGACATACCCAGAATTTCACCCAGGCAGCCTGCCTGACAAGAGCTCCGATGCTCTCCTTTGCCCTGCGCTGGGCAAAGGCATTTTGTGAAGCTCAGGTGACTAACCGGGTTCTGCCAGGCGGAGGCTTCCACCCAGCAGTGAGCTCTGTGACGTCACCGGCACTGATGGGCGGGCTTTAGCGCTGCCCTAGCCTGTAAAATGGCTAGGGCAGCACTAAAGCCGGCCCATCATAGCCGGTGACGTCACCGAACACACTGCCGGGCGGAAGCGTTTTATTGTAAATAAAAGAGCCCTGCCCTGCTCCGATGCTGTTGTCAGGCAGGCTGCCTAGGTGAAATTATGGGTATGCCCAGGTTTATCTCTGAACCCGGACAACCCCTTTAAAGGGTTGGTCTCACAGTAAGTGCTAGCCCAGGGTGGCCAGAATTACTGAGCGTCTGGTACTTGCTGATTCCATAACTCCCATAGCAGTGAATGGGAGCAATGCTAATAGTCTAGGACAGCAAGCTACTGTTTTGCGTAACTCCCTGGCTGCTCCGCATCCCTGGGACTTACTGTGAGTTATTCCATCTCAGACATTAAAGGCCGAGATGAGACAACCCCTTTCAAGGGAATGTGTCATCAGAAAATGACTTATTGTTTCAATCATGTTTTATGTTAAAGGGGTTATCCAACACTAACATATGCCGCCCCCCCATATGCCGGGCTCCTCACACTAATTCTACTTACCTGGCTCCCTGCTCCCTGCACCGCTTCTTGTCCCTGCACCGTCGCTGCTGCTTGCTTCTCCTTGTGCACGGATGAAAACATCCTGTTTTGGGGGGAGGTTGGTGGTTCATACGAGGACGAGCCTCCCTAGCATCGTGGGAGGTTCGTCCCCATGTGTCATTGGATACCCCCCCCCGACACCGGATGTTTTCATCTGCACAGGGGGAGAAGCGGTGGCAGGGACCAGGAGCGGAGCAGGGAGCCAAGTAAGTAGAATCAGTGTGAGGGGCCCAGTATATGGGGGAGCGTTTGTTAGAGTATATATATATATATTATATATTATTTTTGGTTATTTTTCTATGTCATTATCTATATTTAAAAAAATGTATATAAACCTGCGATTTTCACACTGACCACTGGACCTAAAATATGTTAAGATTTTGTGTCTTTTGAGAGGAGCTACATGGGGCATAGACACTTTGGACAGGAGGGGACCCCATTGACTGGGCAGAGGTCAGGATGGAGTAGATAAGCTGTGATATCACCTATTGTGAATGGTAGATCCAGTGTTAACTATATAGAGGTGTTACTTATTGTAATTCTGCCTGTGGTGATCATAATAGCTACTGAAAAGTTACCTGTACAGAACAGGCAATTATGACCAGTTATTAGACCTATTGGCCAGTGTAAAAATTACAGTATTATATACATTTTTTTTAATATAGTGACATCGAAAAATAAAATAAAATCACCATTAAAAAAAAAATCTGTTTAACGTAAAAATGTGATTTAAACAATAGGTAATGTTCTGATGACACATTCCCTTTAAGTTAGCAGAGTGGGAGAGTTGGAGAGCCATGGCACGAGGTTTGTCTGATGGTACTGAGCTCACCATGACAGTAGCTGAGAGAAGACGATATATAGAAGCAGAGAGTCAGGATATAAGAGCCGAGGAGGATTTTTTTACACAAAAATATTGTTCCTATGCAGAATATTACATTTGTTTTTCAGGTAGGTTCTGAAAATGAGGTTTATGAGGGGGCTTTGCTGTATCATTACACTGCAGAGCAAGTGGAAACGGACCAGGTGAGCCTCTCTGAGTCTCCAAAGTTATTAGAAACTGTTCGCTTTCCCTTGATGGAGTTCCCAGTGCTACAGAGGTTACACGACAAGTTGGGAGCATGTCCTCTGAAACAGACAGTATCCAGTGCTTTGGAATATCACAAGAATGAAATCATGCAGCCAGTTCTACAGGGGCCCCATACACAACTGCGTTCTGAGTTCAACTGTGTGGTGGGCTTCGGAGGCATGTATTCCACCCCTTTTACTGTGCTCAGCGATCAAGCCAAATATTTGAATTCTTTGATTGGGGATTGGAGACCACTGACTGCCCCTCAGGCACCGCGCATGTCTAACCAAGGCATTGCTGTATTCAATAACTTTGTCTACTTGGTTGGGGGAGACAACAACGTGAGAGGCTACCGTGCAGAAGTGCGATGCTGGAGGTGAGGGGATATTACATTGTTTTTAAGTTCTGCCTCTTATAATTAATTATAATTAATTGTAATTATATTCGGTGTCACAGTATGTGAGTGGAACAGAATCCTATTGGATTATTAGTGTCGGCACTGTTAGGCTTCATTCACACGACCGTATGTGTTTTGCGGTCCGCAAATTGCGGATCCGCAAAAAAAAAGGATGACGTTCCGTATGGCATCCGTGTCCGTTTTTTTTGCGGATCCATTGTAACAATGCCTATCCTTGTCAGCACAACGGACAAGAATAGGACATGTTCTATCTTTTTTGCGGAACGGAAATGCGGACATACGGAAACGGAATGCAAACGGAGTACCTTCCGTTTTTTTTGCGGACCCATTGAAATGAATGGTTCCACATACGGTCCGCAAAAAAAACGGAACGGACACGGAAACAAAATACGGTCGTGTGAATGAAGCCTTAACAGGACCAGGCTATTATATTACATATACGGTATATATTATAATATATGTGTGTGTGTATATATATATATATATATATATATATATATATATATATATATATATATACAGTACAGACCAAAAGTTTGGACACACCTTCTCATTCAAAGGGTTTTCTGTATTTTCATCACATTGAAAATTGTAGATTCACACTGAAGGCATCAAAACTATGAATTAACACATGTGGAATTATATACTTAACAAAAAAGTGTGAAACAACTGAAAATATGTCTTATATTCTAGGATCTTCAAAGTAGCCACCTTTTGCTTTGATTACTGCTTTGCACACTCTTGGCATTCTCTTGATGAGCTTCAAGAGGTAGTCACCTGAAATGGTTTTCACTTCACAGGTGTGCCCTGTCAGGTTTAATAAGTGGGATTTTTTGCCTTATAAATGGGGTTGGAACCATGAGTTGTGTTGGACAGAAGTCAGGTGGATACACAGCTGATAGTCCTACTGAATAGACTGTTAGAATTTGTATTATGGCAAGAAAAAAGCAGCTAAGTAAAGAAAAACGAGTGGCCATCATTACTTTAAGAAATGAAGGTCAGTCAGTCCGAAAAATTGGGAAAACTTTGAAAGTGTCCCCAAGTGCAGTCGCAAAAACCATCAAGCGCTACAAAGAAACTGGCTGACATGAGGACCACCCCAGGAAAGGAAGACCAAGAGTCACCTCTGCTGCGGAGGATAAGTTCATCCGAGTCACCAGCCTCAGAAATCGCAGGTTAACAGCAGCTCAGATTAGAGACCAGGTGTCACGCTCTGGTGTGGGGGGAAAGGCCACACCGAGCGTAAGAAGGATGGGAACAGACAAAACCAGGGAACTGGTCACCTCCTGCAGGGGACCCTGAGACTAGGCCCTAGCTGGCTACCAGTATGAGCTAACCCGGGTGGTAGGAAAGCCCATACGCAGGAACCTAATCTTGATATACCCTAGATCACCCTGCAGTCTAGTGACTCAAGAGAGTAACCCGTTCCTCCAAGCATAAGGAGGAACAAGAGACTCAAAACGGGAATAACCAAAGGAAGGGAAAACACTTAACTTTAAGTAGAACTCAGCAACTGGATCTCAGCCGAGATCCACACCACTCTCAATCAGGGATGTAGAAGATATAACCCGCAAGGGATACTGGGAGAGGAAGAGGTAAATAGCAGAAAGCTAATTGCCAAGCGGCAACAGCTGAGGGGAAGGGGTGTGGAGAACAGCACCCAAACCACAGGGAAGCCTGTCAAACATGTCACTTAGAAAGCCGCGCAGAGCGTCTGATTCCAGGCGCAAGCCCACTCGTGACATTACCCCCCCTTTTACGGGTGACCACCGGGCACCCAGGACCAACTTTATCAGGGTGACACCTGTGAAAGGCTTTTATCAAACGACCGGCATTCACGTCAGATGCCGGTACCCATGACCTCTCCTCAGGACCATAACCCTTCCAATGAACCAGATATTGAAGGGTACCACGAAGAACTCGAGAATCAATGATCTTGACAATCTGAAATTCCAAATTACCATCCACCAAGACAGGCACGGGTGGCAAGGGAGATGGCTCCAGAGGTTCAACATACCTCTTCAACAAAGATCTGTGAAACACATTATGTATTTTCAGGGCCTGAGGAAGTTCAAGACGAAATGCTACAGGATTAATAATGGCCGTGATTTTATATGGGCCAATAAATCTTGGACCCAACTTCCAAGAAGGAACTTTCAACTTAATGTTCCTAGTAGACAGCCACACAGAATCACCCACATTTAGGTCCGGACCATTCATGCGTCTCCTGTCAGCCACACGTTTGTACTTGTTACCCATATTTATCAAGTTATTTTGAATTTTTCGCCATATGGAAGACAATGATGACGAAAAACGTTCTTCCTCAGGAATACCAGAAGTATCAGAACCAGAAAATGTGCCAAACTGCGGGTGAAAGCCATATGCACCAAAAAATGGTGACTTACCAGTGGAGTCCTGTCTGCGATTATTTATGGCAAACTCAGCCAGAGACAAAAACGAGGACCACTCTTCCTGGTTCTCAGAGACAAAGCATCTCAAATAAGTCTCCAGATTCTGATTGGTACGCTCAGTCTGTCCATTCGTCTGGGGATGAAAGGCAGAGGAGAAAGACAGTTGTACCCCGAGCCGAGTACAGAACGCCCTCCAGAATCTGGACACAAACTGAGTCCATGGTCTGGACGGGATGGGTAATGGAAGTAGGGGTCCAGAGGGACGAGTATGTGTCACCTTAGAGCGTGCGCAGACACTACAGGCTGACACATATTCCTCAACACACTTACGCAGACCTGGCCACCAGAATCTACGAGAGATGAGGTCGACAGTGGATTTACTCCCAGGGTGTCCCGCAAGCACCGAAGAATGATGCTCCTCAAACACCTTATAACGCAAATCAGAAGGAACAAACAACTTCCCGGAAGGGCAAGACTCCGGCGCATCTCCCTGGGCCTCAAGCACTTTAGCCTCAAGATCAGGGTAAAGAGCGGATATCACCACTCCTTCAGACAGTATAGGGCTAGGATCTTCAAAATCACCACCTCCGGGAAAACTACGTGACAAGGCATCCGCCTTCACATTCTTAACCCCAGGACGGTATGTGACAATGAAATTGAATCTGGTGAAGAACAAAGACCATCTGGCCTGCCTCGGATTAAGTCGTCTAGCCGACTCCAGGTAAGCCAGATTTTTGTGATCAGTGAATACCGTGATTGGATGAATCGCCCCTTCCAACCAATGACGCCATTCCTCAAAAGCCAACTTAATGGCCAGTAACTCTCTGTTACCCACATCATAATTTCTCTCCGCCGCAGAGAGTTTTTTCGAAAAAAAGCACATGGGCGCCATTTACCAGGTGACGGGCCCTGTGATAACACAGCTCCTACCCCCACATCGGATGCGTCAACCTCCACAATGAAAGGTTGTGACACATCTGGCTGCACCAATATAGGGGCAGAAGAAAAGCACTCCTTCACAGTAGAGAAGGCTTGCAATGCTGCCTCAGACCACACTGAGACATCCGTCCCCTTCTTAGTCATGTCAGTTAAGGGTTTAACTATAGTCGAATAGTTCTTAATAAATTTTCGGGTAATAGTTGGTGAACCCCAAAAATCGCATAAGAGCCTTCAGATTTTCAGGTCGGTCCCAGTTCAGAACAGCACAGACTTTCTCTGGATCCATACGAAAACCTGAAGATGAAAGCAGGTATCCTAAGAATTGCACCTCATGTACCGCAAAAGCACATTTCTCAAATTTTGCATACAACTTATTATCTCTTAAGATCTGTAACACCTGCCTCACGTGATCCTGATGTGTCACAATATCTGGAGAATAGATTAGAATGTCATCCAAATACACGACTACAAACCTCCCCACAAGATGATGAAAAATGTCATTAACAAAATGCTGGAAGACAGCAGGAGCATTGGTCAACCCAAAAGGCATGACCAGGTTCTCAAAGTGGCCCTCAGGAGTGTTAAAGGCCGTCTTCCATTCATCCCCTTCCTTGATCCTGACCAGATTATATGCCCCCCTTAAGTCCAACTTGGAGAACACCTTGGCATCCACAATCTGGTTAAACAAGTCAGGAATCAAAGGAAGGGGGTACGGATCACGGACAGTAATCCTATTGAGTTCACGGAAATCCAGACATGGCCTAAGGGATCCGTCCTTTTTTTTAACAAAAAGAACCCTGCTGCCACAGGAGATTTGGAAGGCCTAATATGTCCTTTGGCCAAACTCTCAGCAATATATTCCTTCATGGCCGTTCTCTCAGGTCCAGAAAGGTTATACAGCCGAGATTTAGGCAATTTTGTTCCAGGGATAAGATTGATAGGACAATCATATTCCCGGTGAGGGGGTAAATCCTGACATCCACCTTCAGAAAATACATCAGAGAAATCCGATATAAAAGAAGGAAGAGTCTTAGTGGTTAAAGCAGAAAAAGATGTATTAAGGCAATTGTCAACACAATAATCGCCCCAATCCACAATTTGTCTAGTATGCCAGTCAATGGACGGATTATGTTTGCTTAACCACGGTAAACCTAGAACCACAGGAGCAGGGAAGACCTTCCAACACAAAACATGAAATAAGCTCCTGATGAAGTTCACCCACTCTTAATTTGATATCATGCACCATCTGAGACAAACACTTCTGAGAGAGAGGTGCAGAATCAATGGCAAACACAGAAATCCTCTTATCCAAAGAACTTGGTGACAATCCATGCATACGGACAAACTGAGCATCAATCAAGTTCACCCCTGCCCCGCTGTCAATAAACACCTCAATTTTCACAACCTTTGACTCTAGCGCCACCTCGGCAGTCAGGAGAAAACGGGTACTGCAGGATGAAGACAAATGCACATTTTCAGTCTCCCTACCCACTCCACCAAGAGTGAGATGAGAATTCAACGCCCCCTTTTCTTTTCTCTCTTTTAGAGATAGAAAGCATGGACATACATTGATAAAGTGTCCTTTCTGACCACAGAAAAAACACACACCCTTTTTATTACCAAGATGATTGCGGGTGGCTACAGGAGTGGCTCCCCCTAATTGCATAGGTTCATCCCCAGACATCAACCTAGGGGAATATTCACCCAAAGTGTCATAAGAAGCCGGTACACTATGTGATAGTATGTCCTGAGAGCGGGGGCCCCTAGATCGCTCTCTCAGGCGCCTATCCATGCGTACAGCCAGAGACATAGCGGCCTCCAAAGACACAGGAGTTTCCTGAAAGGCCAAAGCGTCCTTCAGCCTTTCAGACAAACCTTGACAGAATTGGCTACGTAAAGCCGGATCGTTCCATTCAGTATTGGTCGCCCACCTCCGAAACTCAGAGCAATAAGTCTCAACCGGCCGCTTACCCTGACAAAGGTCACGTATCTGGGTCTCAGCCAGGGAGATACGATCCGGGTCATCATAGATAATCCCTAAAGCCTTGAAAAATTCATCTACTGACCGGAGAGACTGCGATCCGGTCGGCAGAGAAAAGGCCCATGACTGCGCATCCCCTTTAAGCAGCGAGATGACCACACCAACCTTCTGTTCCTCATTACCAGAAGAATGTGGCCGCAGTCTGAAATACAATTTGCACGCCTCCCTAAATAGAACAAAATTATCACATTCCCCAGAAAATCTATCCGGGAGGGGGACCTTAGGCTCCAAACAGGCCTGACACTCAGCACCCCCAGAACCACCAGCCGGTGGTCTCTGAATCTGGTTGCGGATGTCAGCCACCTCCAAGCAGAGTCCCTGCAGCCGTTCAGCCAGTGCAGCAATAGCATCCATGTCAGCACAAAAATGACATAAATTTTTGTTTGTTGGCGGGTTATAATGTCACGCTCTGGTGTGGGGGGAAAGGCCACACCGACCGTATGATGGATGGGAACAGACAAAACCAGGGAACTGGTCACCTCCTGCAGGGGACCCTGAGACTAGGCCCTAGCTGGCTACCAGTATGAGCGAACCCGGGTGGTAGGAAAGCCCATACACAGGAACCTAATCTTGATATACCCTAGATCACCCTGCAGTCTAGTGACTCAAGAGAGTAACCCGTTCCTCCAAGCATAAGGAGGAACAAGAGACTCAAAACGGGAATAACCAAAGGAAGGGAAAACACTTAAAGGGGTTGTCTCATCTTGCCTAATGGGGGCATATCGCTAGGATATGCCCCCATTGTCTTATAGGTGCGGGTCCCACCGCTGGGACCCGCACCTATATCGAGAACGGGGCCCCGAAAGCAAACGGGGGCGCACTGCGCATGCGCAGCCGCCTCCATTCATTTTCAATGTGGCCGGCGAAGATAGCCGAGCGCTGGCTCGGCTATTTCCGTCGGCTCCATAGAAATGAATAGGAGCGGTGGCCGCGCAAGCGCGGTGCGCTCCCATTCATTTCTATGGGGAGCCGGCTTGGTGGTGGCCGGACCGGAGTCCTCCAGCCACCACCTTGCGGGGCCCCGTTCTCGATATAGGTGCGGGTCCCAACGGTGGGACCCGCACCTATAAGACAATGGGGGCATATCCTAGCGATATGCCCCCATTAGGCAAGATGAGACAACCCCTTTAACTTTAAGTAGAACTCAGCAACTGGATCTCAGCCGAGATCCACACCACTCTCAATCAGGGATGTAGAAGATATAACCCGCAAGGGATACTGGGAGAGGAAGAGGTAAATAGCAGAAAGCTAATTGCCAAGCGGCAACAGCTGAGGGGAAGGGGTGTGGAGAACAGCACCCAAACCACAGGGAAGCCTGTCAAACATGTCACTTAGAAAGCCGCGCAGAGCGTCTGATTCCAGGCGCAAGCCCACTCGTGACACCAGGTCAATGCCACACAGAGTTCTAGCAGCAGACGCATCTCTACAACAACTGTTAAGAGGAGACTGTGTGCAGCAGGCCTTCATGGTGGAAACCACTAAGGACAGGCAACAAGCAGAAGAGACTTGTTTGGGCTAAAGAACACAAGGAATGGGCATTAGACCAGTGGAAATCTGTGCTTTGGTCTGATGAGTCCAAATTTGAGATCTTTGGTTCCAATCACCGTGTCTTTGTGCGACGCAGAAAAGGTGAACGGATGCCTGGTACATGCCTGGTTCCCACCGTGAAGCATGGAGGAGGAGGTGTGATGGTGTGGGGGTTCTTTGCTGGTGACACTGTTGGGGATTTATTCAAAATTGAAGGCATACTGAACCAGCATGGCTACCACAGCATCTTGCAGCGGCATGCTATTCCATCCGGTTTGCGTTTAGTTGGACCATCATTTATTTATCAACAGGACAATGACCCCAAACACACCTCCAGGCTGTGTAAGGGCTATTTGACCAAGAAGGAGAGTGATGGGTTGCTATGCCAGATGACCTGGCCTCCATAGTCACCAGACCTGAACCCAATCGAGATGGTTTGGGGTGAGCTGGACTGCAGAGTGAAGGCAAAAGGGCCAACAAGTGCTAAGCATCTCTGGGAACTCCTTCAAGACTGTTGGAATACCATTTCAGGTGACTACCTCTTGAAGCTCATCAAGACAATTTAGTGGGCCAGTGCACCGCTGTTTCAGTAGCTTCCATTGCAGTTCATGGGAGCTACAGAAACAGAGCAACACAGCAAACTATGTTTTCTCTTTAAAGGGGTTATCCAACTCCTATAATGCCCCCCCAAAATGCTCGAGCCCCTCATACAGGTTGTAATTACCCCACTCTTCGGCACATGCGTCGCTCCTAAAGCCCGCACGGCCGCCACTCCATGTCCCCGTTGCGCGGATCAAAACATCCAGCGACAGTGGGGTGCAGCCAATAGCAGGCTGCGACAGGAACTAGCCTCCCTAGTGTCACCCACTATGCTAGTAAGGCTCGTCCCTATCGCGGCCTGCTATGTTTTGATCTGCGCGATGGGAAGATGCAGTGGCAGCTATGCGGGCATCAGGAGCAATGCAGGTGCTGGGGAGTGGGGTAAGTACAACCTTTATGAGGGGCCAGGGCATTATAGGGGTTGGATAACCCCTTTAACTTGGAAGCAGCATAGTTGCTGTGACTGCATTGTCTTTTTTTCTTTTTTTTTTTTTCTTTTTTACATTTTTTATAGATAAAAAAATATATGTGTGCATTTGTATATTTTATGCAAAAAAAAAAAAACTGGCTATACTAAATATAGCTAAAATGAATACCTGTATTTTAAAAAAAAATTTATGAAAGCAAAAATGAAAAAAACGTGTGTATGTTTATATATTTAACACACACAAAGTCTGCTATAATGTTGCTAAAACTAATAAATAGATTTAAAAAAAATTTTATGAATGAAAAAGGGGGGGGAATGTGTATTGTATGTACGTAGTCTTCTATACTATTGCCAAAACTAGTAACTATAGCAATCATTTTATAATTTTTAATTTTCTTGATTACACTTTTTAACTTTTTTATTTATTTATTTTTTAAAATTTTTTATTTATTTTGTTTTATGAAAAAAGTGAATTAACCCCTTTCTGCTACAATCAGGTGAAGAGTGCACCCCTGCTGGCCTTTTGACTTTACAATGAGATGAATTGCTGTACACAGCGATGCCACGCAGGTAGACCCCTTTGGCAGGTCTCCAGGATACTTACTGTGACTGCAGCTGTCTAATGAGATCTGCAGTTCCATGGGGCGCCAGCAGATCACAATGTAACAGACACTTTTATACATCAAGTTACAGATAAGAGCTCAACACCATGACGTATATAGTTGTCCGGCAGTAAGCAAAAGGTTAACACAGCCACTTATGGTCCATACTAAACTATTTTTTAAAGAGGAGCTGTCACCTCTCCCGATGTCCGTTTTAGTAACTACTTGCATTTCTCATGTTATAAAAATTCTGGAGAATCTTTTCTTATGACTCTGTATTGTGCAGTCTGCAATAAAGGTCCAGATGGGTGTTACCAGTTTGGAGTATGTCCCTGCATAGTCTTCCACTGGCACGACTGATTAAAGAAAATCAAGACTTTGCGGGAATACCTCTCCATCTGGTAATTTTTTGTACTTGATATTGTGTTCTTTACTTATAGACAAAATATTTCTCTTCTCTTTTCCACCACCCCAAAGATACGACCCCCGGCATAACCGCTGGTTCCAGATCCGGTCTATGCAGCAGCCTCGGGCTGACCTGTCTGTCTGTGTTTTGGGGAAATATATATATGCAGTTGCAGGGAGAGATTACCACGATGAGCTTAAGGAGGTGGAAAGGTATGATCCATACACCAACACATGGGAATACGTGACATCACTTCAGAAACAGGCAAGAAAATAGTTTTTCATATTTCAGCTTATCTGTTGGAAATATCACTAGCTGCATATAGATACAGATGTACATTACTTTTCTGTGGGAGTGGGCAACAGTCTAATGTGTATGGGGACCGCTCCATTGTCCAGTAACATTTGCCATAGAAGAATTGGGCATGTTAGGTTTCAACATATTCAATCTTTTGAATCTGTCAGCAGCCTGTCCTAGATCAGTCCCACAGCTCCCACCGAGCCCCATGTGAACAGCGTCGGAGCTCAGTTTTTGGCCAGCTGCGTGTAGCAAGGTCCTAGCGCTTTGGAGATCATGGCTCAATGTGACCTGGGGCTGTGGAGGTAGCTACCTCCACAGCCTTACCTCCAAAGCCCTAGGTCACATTGAGCCATGATTCCCAAAGCGCTAGGACCTCGCTACACGCAGCTGGCCAAAATCTGGGCTCCAGCAGCCTGTCCCACTCCCTAAAGCAGTCATCTGAGGGGGCATGTTTAGGCAATTTGAAGGCCTAGGTCAGGAAATGTGATTCTATGATAGATCTGCAACTTTTTAGTAACAACAGTCCACTTAGACTCAATCAGCTTTTCTCTTTTCTGACATTCCATTATTTTAATGTCAAATGATAAAGCAAGTGTGGTTATTGAGCGATAATGGGGGGATATACTGGTGTTTCATATGTAGTCCAAAGTGCGCTGGAGTAAGGTTTGACAAACTTATTAAGTTAATTACCGTAAATTTGGTACTCCTTCTGGCAGTATGTGCAGCAGTAAATCAGATGTGCATCAGATAGAGCTTTGCACTATAATTTGCACCAGTTCCTGGAAGGAAACACCGTCTACTGAAAATCCCCGCCCACTTTTCTGTTTTAAAAATGAAATTTAAATTATGCTGGCTGAGGCTTACAAAAACAAAAAGTAGCAAACTTTTCTACAATAAAATTTGTTTCTAATTTTCTACAATAAAATTGCCTATTTTTTACACCTGTTTTCTGGTGTAAAGGCCATGATAAATCCCCCCCCCCCAATGGGTGGAGACTTACCCTGTAATTCAGAGAAAACCCTGAGCTGATAGTAGATACTTGACAATGATCACACTAAAATAATTTCATGTGTTTATTCTTTTTTTTTCTTTCTGCTGTACTAGTAGATGTAGTGCGTGCTGAGGAACATCAGTCTGATGCACTGGCTGATATTGAGAATAGCTGCTGCTTTTAAAACTTGTGCAACATTAAAGGGATTCTCTTTGATTTACCAATTGATGACCTGTCCCTAGGATAGACCTTCAGTATCAGAGTGGTGGGAATCCGACACCCTGCACCCCTGCCAATCATCTGTTCTTGAATAATGATATAACTAGTGGTTGGAGCTGGTTACTGCAGCTGTGCTCCCACGTGCCAGTTTTGTACGGTCAGATTTCTGTCCCTCAGTGTAAACATTTGCTGTGAGCTGACTTTAACATAAAGCCGGCATAAGACAGAAAACAAAGAAGATCTTCCGCTTGAATGCAAATAGAGTTTTACGTAAATGTACCCCTTTACACACAGTGATGTACATGAACAGTGCGTAAGGGATGTATGGAGCAGGCTCAGGGACTGACACTGCGCCATATCTTGACTCCATCTGTTACCCGTTTGCAAGTATTATGAAGTATTGCAGGGTATTATACAAGTGATCAAACAGTTGCAGGTAAAGAAAGAAATCATATATAACTACATATACAAATATAAAAAAAAAACAAATGGAAAAAACCTAAACAATTAAAAAATAAGTATAATTGGTATTGCCGCGTCCAAAATGTCTGAAGTATTACAAGATCGTGTTACTTATCCTGCATGGTGAATACCATAAAAAAAATTCACAATACCAAAATTGCTGTCTTTTGGTCACATCCGCCATATGTAACCAAAGATAGTACCAATAAAGCTACAGTTCCGTTGACCGATAAAAAGTTATTAGTGTCAAAATATGGCAGCAAAAAGCTCCTTTTTCAGGTTTCTAGTTTTGTAACAAAATAAAACTATATAATATTGATGTACTGACTCATGCACACGAACGTGTGCTGGCCGTGCCCGTGCTGCGGGCCGCATACGGCGGGTCCGCAATAAACGGGCACCGGCCGTGTGCAGCCCGCATCACGGACCCATTCACTTCAATGGGTCCGCGATCCGGGAGATGCGGAGCGGAGGCACGGATCGGAACACCACGGAAGCACTACGGTGTGCTTCCGTGGTGTTTCTGGCTATGCCTCCGCATCGCAAAAAAGTAGCGCAAGCACTACTTTTTTGCGGTGCGGACCCTCGGATGCGGATCGCGGACCCCATTCAAGTAAATGGGTCCGCGATCCGCATGCGGTGGCCTCACGATCAGTGCCCGTGCATTGAGGACCGCAGTATGCGGCCCGCAGCACGGGCACGGCCGGCACACGTTCGTGTGCATGAGGCCTTACTTGCGCGTGAATCTATCCTAGGTCATCAATATGATAGAACCAGACAACCCCTTTAAGGGGTAAATGTGTAAAAGGCTCTTTACGTGGGCCAAGAATCCGTCAAATAATCGGTAACGAATGCTCTTAGGAATGCTCATTAGCCATTGTCCGGTGTTTTAAAGGTGACGCCAATTACCCTATGAACAAGGGAAAGGCTTGTTTGTTGGGTTATTGAATCATTTGTGCAGACACCTAAGTCATCGTTTGCTGGCAGCAGATCATGCCATCTAAGCACATTCTGCTGCTTGCAAACAAAGAGTCTGTATGAGGATGAGTGATGGCATTTTCGATTGCTCCTTCCCATACTTTGGAGGAGATTTACATGTTCTCCTCCTTCCTGGCAATCGCCTGCTAAATTGTCCCATATAAAGGGACCTTAAGCATTGATGAATAATGAAGTGGTTGTCAGCTTGTATAGACAAAATAGTCTCAGAAATGGTCGGCCATAATGTACAATATCTGCTCTTTCTGACTACAGGTGCACGCTCATGCCAGCTCTGCTTTAGATGGTAAAATGTACATCGCTTGTGGCCGGAGGCAGAACACATATTTAAAAGAAACCTGCTGTTATGACCCAGAGAGGGATCAATGGACCCCTGTTGCTCAGGGGCCAGTAAGACGGGCTTGGCATGGTATGGTGGCACTTCTGGATAAACTTTATGTCATCGGAGGAAGTAATGATGATGAGGGCTTTCGGCAGGATATATTGGAGGTAAATTTAGGAGACCCCTATTCTTCTAACACTGCTGGTAAAATACTGTAAAGCCATATGTATATATTTTGTATCTCAGTACACAGAATGTATGCAGGTACATCTCTGTCCTTAGTGGGACTCACTATCTAATCTCATCATCTCCAACACGGGTCATGACTGGTCAATTAACCTAAGCATCTGTTAAAAGGGTTATGCAAAAATGTTGGTTTTTGTTTTTGTTTTGTTTTTGTCAAATCCCCCAAATTTACTTGACCTGTAACAGGAAGCTTACTTACTCACTTCCCAGTACTGGCTCCTGCTCCTTCTCCACAGCCAATCACTGGCCGCCATGTTGACCAGATCCACTTGCGTCATGTGACCATTTGTCATTACATAAAAGGAGCAGAGTGTTCTTCCATTTCCCAGTGTCATTGAGTATGTATGGCCTGTCTAACCACCTGTTTTGCCCAAGCTCTGCTCCGGCTGTGGGAAAAGTATTTAACTGTTCTGCCCGAGATGAGCTCGGTCAGAAAGTGGAGGGGGAGGGCTGCTTTAGATGTTGATATCTCCTCAATGGTAGCAGTTAGAAGCCTGCAACGGGTTTTGTTTAACAGCTAGCCTTCATACAAGACCAAAATGACAGCATAAGTTCAAGCAACAGAGGAGATGTCACTGTTAGAAGTCGAGTCGGGAATAATCGCTGGTAAAACCTGCTTTTACTTTCACTTTCGGCTGTATTCACTGCATCCCCATTTCTAACAGTGATACCTTCCCTTGTACTATCATGCTGGAATTGTCTGAAAGCTTGGAATGCCTTCAAACAATACAAAGCCCATATCTCTAGCTTGTACCAAACCAGAGATATGAGCAGCTAAAGCAGTAAACTCCCCCCCCCCCAACCCCATCAGTGTGGAGGAGAATGAGGGAGCAGTTGCAGAGCTGACAGCTGCAGGAGGAGAGAAAAATAGTAAAAGTATATAGAAATGTGACATTATCATCATTGTAGTGACCCAGATAATAAAATGATGTTATTTGTTTTCCACACAGTGAACGCCATTAAAAAAATCCACAAAATAATGTAAAAATTGCAGTTTTTTTTTCATCTTTCCCCCTAAAAATAAGATAATAAAAGTTATTTGATACACTATATATACCACAAAATGGTTCCTAAAAAAACCTACACCTAATCCCGCAAAATAAAAAAATATAGAAAAATAAATTTTAAAGTTATGACTGCTGGAACACAAAGGGGGGAAATATTAATGGTCCTTAACCCCTTTACCCATTTTCACGTGCATGTACGTGAGTGAATGCGGCTCCTTGCCGCATCCTCACGTGCATGTACGTGATGGGATCGGATGGGTGCAGGAGCTGCACCCGCCCGATCAGCAGCACGGGCCCGGCTGTTGCCGATAGCCAAGCCCGTGCTGCATCCCCCGGCATCGCTGTGTGCGGTGATGCCGGCGGATTAACCCCTCACACGCCGCGATCACCGCTGACCGCGGCGTGTGAGGGGTCTGAGAGAGGGAGGGGGCTCCCTCTGACCCCATCGGCCCCCCGAGCTCACATCGGAGGCATCGGAGCTGCCATGTACGGAAGCCTAGGGGATCCAGCCTGAGGGCTGGGTCTCCTAGGCAACCTGTCAGCGTCTCACACAGTGAGACGCTGACAGTTCAATTCAGTACAATACAAAATGTATTGTACTGAATTGAAACAGGGATCAAACCCTAAAAATGTGAAGTCCCATAGTGGGACATAAGTAAAAAGTAAATAAAAGTGAAAAAAGTGATTTTTTTAATAATAAAAAAACTAAAGTTTCAAGTAAAACAAAGAAAAAACGTCCCCCTCCCCATAAAATAATGTTTTTTTAAAAAAATAAAAAACACACATATTGGCTATCGCCGCGTCCGTCACAAAGTGCTCTATAAAAATATAACATGATCTACCACCTCAGGTGAATGCCTTATAAAAACTGAGCAAAAATACCATTTTTTGGTCACCTTACATCACAAAAAGTGTAATTACAAGCGATCAAAAAGACGTATGTACCCCAAAATAGTGCCAATCAAACCGTCATCTCTTCCCGCAAAAAATGACACCCTACCTAAGACAATCGCCAAAAGATTTAAAAAATATGGCTTTCAGAAAAAGGAGACACTAAAGCATGATTTTTTTGTTCTTCAAAAATGCTTTTATTGTGTAAAACTGAAATAAATATAAAAAAGTACACATGCTAGGTATCACCACGTCCGTAATAACCTGCTCTATAAAAATATCATATGATTTATGCCCTCAGGTGAACGCCATAAAAAATAAAAACTGTGCCAAAAATGCAATTTTATTTGTCACCTTCATCACAAAAAGTATAATTACAAGCGATCAAAAAGACGTATGTACCCCAAAATAGTGCCAATCAAACCGTCATCTCTTCCCGCAAAAAATGACACCCTACCTAAGACAATCGGCCAAAAGATAAAAAAAATATGGCTTTCAAAAAATGGAGACACTAAAACATGATTTCTTTTTCTTCAAAAAAGCTTTTATTCTGTAAAACTGAAATAAATGTAAAAAAGTAGACATATTAGGTATCTCCACTTCCGTAATGACTTCCTCTATAAAAATATTATATGACTTACCCCCTAAGGTAAACACCATAAAAAAATAAAAAATAAAAACTGTGCAAAAAATGCCATTTTTTTGTCACCTTTCATCACAAAAACTGTTATAACAAGCGATCAAAAAGTCATACATACCCCAAAATTGTACCAATCAAACCGTCATCTCTTCCCGCAAATAATGAGCCCCTACATAAGATCATCGCCCAAAAAATAAAAAAATATAACTTTAGGAATATAGAGATGCTAAAACATGATTTTTTTTTTTAAATGCTTTTATTGTGTAAAACTAAAATACATTTAAAAAAGTAGACATATTAGGTATCGCCACGTCCGTAAAAACCTGCTCTATAAAAATATCACATGATCTAAACCCCTAAGGCCCCATTCACACGACCGTATGAATGGGGCCGTATGTATTCCGCAAAATTGCGGAATACATGCGGCCCCATTCACCTCTATGGGAGCGCACAGCCGCGGCACGGAGACGGCTCTGTGCCGCGGCTCCGCATAAAAAGATAAAACATGTCCTATACTTGTCCGTACGCACGGACAAGTATAGGAATTTTCAATGGGGCCGCACGGCGTGTGTTCCGAGAGCTGCGGAACACACGCCGGGCGGTCCCCGTATATTTGCGGGTCCGCAATAATGCGGACCCGCAAATATACGGTCGTCTGAATGAGACCTAAGGTGAATTTCATAAAAAAAATAAAATAAAAACTCTGCCTAAATGACCATTTTTTTGGTCATTTTGCCACATAAAGTGTAATATTGAGTGATCAAAAAATCATATGTACCCAAAAATGCTACCTATAAAAACGTCAACTCATTCCGCCAAAAATGAGCCCCTACACAAGACGATCGGCAGAAAAATAAAAGAAATATAGCTTTTAGAAAATGGCACAAAAACATAATTTTTGTTTTGAAAAATGCTTTATTATGTAGAACTGAAACAACAACAAAAAAATACACATATTTGATATTGTTGCGTCTGTATCAACCAGCTCTTTATAAGCAACACATGATCTATCCTGTCAGGAGAACTCTGTAAAAAACAAAAAATAAAAACTGTGCCACAACAGCCATTTTTTTGTTACCTTGCCTCACAAAAAGCGTAATACTGAGTAGAGATGAGCGAGCAGTGCTCGTTACGAGCACTGTAACGCTCGGGTCCCGTGTGCAATGCCCGCAGGCATTGCGGATCCGTCCTCATCTGCATGTAAGTCAATGAGGACGGATCGTTTGGTATGACACTCCGTCCCCACTGACTTTAAGACGGGTGAGGACGGAACCGTTTGGTATGAGTGTCATACCAAACGATCAGTCCTCATTGACTTACATGCAGATGAGGACGGATCCGCAATGCCTGCGGGTATTGCACACGGGACCCGAGCGTTACAGTGCTCGTAACGAGCACTGCTCGCTCATCTCTAATACTGAGCAATCAAAAGTCATATGTACCCCAAAATAGTACCAATAAAATTGTCACCTCATCTTGTAGTTTCCAAAATAGGGTCACTTTTTGGGAGTTTCTACTCTAGGGGTGCATCAGGGGGTGTTCAATGCGACATGGAAACTTAAAATTATCCCAGCGACATCTGCCCTCTAAAATCCATATGGCATTCCTTTCCCTCTGCGCCCTGCCATGTTCCCCTACAGCAGTTTACCACCACATGTGGGGTGTTTCTGTAAACTGCAGAATCAGGGTAATAAATATTGACTGTTCTTTGGCTGTTAACCCTTGCTGTGTTATAGGGACAATAAATTAAAATGGAAAATCTGCAAAAAAAAAGTGAATTTTTGAAATTTCACCTCCATTTTCCTTTCATTCTTGTGGAACACCTAAAGGGTTAACAAAGTTTGTAAAATCAGTTTTGATTAACTTGATGGGTGTAGTTTCTAAAATTGGGTCATTTATGGGTGGTTTCTATTATGTAAGCGCCACAAAGTGACTTGATAACTGAACCGGTCCCTGAAAAGTGGGTTTTGGAAATTTTCTTAAAAAATTTTAAGAATTGCTTCTAAAATTCTAAACCTTCTAACTTCCTGAAAAATAAAATGATGTTTACAAAATGATGCCAACATGAAGTAGACATCAGGGAAATGTACAGTAATAACTATTTTATGAGGTATCACAATCTGCTTTAAAAGCAGAGACATTCAAATTTCAAAAATTATGAATTTTTCCAAATTTTCTGTAAATTTTGGAATTTTTTATAAAGAAAGGTGAAACATATTGACTCAAATTTACCACTAACATGAAGTATAATATGTCACGAGAAAACAATCTCAGAATCGCTTAGATAAGTAAAAGCGTTCCAGAGTTATTACCACATAAAGTGAAAAATGTCAGATTTGAAAAATGTAGCTTGGTCCTTAAGGTGAAAACTGGCTTTGTCTTGAAGGGGTTAAGGCTAAAATGAATTATGTCACTAAGGGGTTAAAATGCAATTGTGTCCACTGAGTTGTGTGCCAAAAAGATTTACTGCAGACACATTAAAAATGTACAATAAAAAAAGTGACATTTTTGGGAGGGTTTTTCCAATTTTAACAGGACTGTTAGGAGGTTAAACAACTGCCAACATAGACTAAAATGTGTATGGTCTTATGTGCCAATGGTTCACAGGATGACTGTTCCACTGATGTTCAGCCATCATCTAATGTGCATAGCCACCTTTAGATACAGCTGTAAGTATACATTGGTTT
Source organism: Rhinella marina (assembly GCA_900303285.1). NCBI lineage: Eukaryota > Metazoa > Chordata > Amphibia > Anura > Bufonidae > Rhinella > Rhinella marina. Next base: position 423,993 of record ONZH01030531.1, read on the forward strand.
ATCCCTTTGTCACTGACTGTGCCTTTTGTACTATTTTCAGGTGGCCTGTTATTGTCCAAAGACTGACCATTGGTCATTGGTGACCCCAGTTCCAGCAGGTCATGGAGAGCCTGGGATTGCTGTTCTTGAAAATAAAATCTATGTCTTAGGAGGAAGGTCACATAACCAAGGAGATCGTATGGATTACGTACACATTTATGATGTAGAAAAAGACTTATGGGAGGAAGGACCTCAACTAGAGGACGACGTTTCAGGCATGGCAGCCTGTGCTGTGACTCTTCCCAGATCTGTTCTGGTTGATGCAGATGTCTGGACACAGGAGGTGTACATGCATTGTATGGAGAGAGCACAGCACCCAGCTGACAATATATCTGAAGGGATCAGTGTTTCAGACTGGGAGGACTTGGATAATTCTGGAGAAGATTGACTTCTGTCTTGAGAGCATTTAAAAATGATTAAGAGTTTTTCTGACAATTTGTCACCTCCAACTGTACACTTATGTGATTTTTTTAAAAAGCTTTTGCTCAGCAGGTAATTTTTACTGCACAAAGAACTAAGCAAAGTGTCTCTTTTTCACGTAACACTTACAGTGCCATTTTTCCCCAGACAGGTCTTCTGATTGTCCTCTGCATGGAGTGGTGCTGTTCACATGTTCACCTTCCAAACTCCTTTGTGGTCTTGAGATTTGTCGCATTTTCTCACCTTCAGTTTTGAAAGCACTTAGTTTTGCACAATGTACAACATAATGCCAAATGTTAAAGACGTGCAGTCTTAAAGGGGTATTTTCATCTCAGGCGTTGATGGCATATTTCTAGGACCTGCTCCTACCTCCAGAATGCTCCACCCCCTCCCCCCCCGAAGCATTCACGGCATGTTCTCCATTCACTGCTAAGGGAGTTCCGAAAAGCGCGCTTGGCTATTTTCCCGGCGTTCCATAGCGGCGAATGGAGAGTGCACCACGCAGCCACCTCTCCACCTATCTGACATTGATGGCATATCCTAGCGATATGCCATCAATGTCTGAGATAGGAATACCCCTTTAAAGGGATTCTGTCAGCACGATTTTGCATATAAAGGTAATGCCACTACTGGATTCAGCTGAGCATGTTGAATTCAAAAATGTTATTATTACAGTTCCTAGTAATAGATATAATGCTGAAAAAATGTTTTTTAAAATGTGTCAATCACTCACATAAGGAGCCCAAGGGGATGTGCCCAGCCGCGTTCGAGCCCGGGCTCACCGAGACAGTTGGAGCCCAGGACCGCCCACCTCATTAATATTCACTTCACTGCTTCCACCAGTGAAGCTCCGTCATCGTTGTAATCCCGCACAGGTGCAGTACCTCAAGCGGTCTGCGCCCGTGTGGTCTGCGGGCATCGGCCTCAGAGAAGGTACTGTGCATGCGCGTGATTACAATGATGACGGAGCTTCACTGCTGGAAGCAGTGAAGTGAATATTAATGAGGTGGGCGGTCCTGTCTCGGCAAGCCCGGGCTCGAACGCGGCTGGGCACATCCCCTTGGGCTCCTTATGTGAGTGATTGACACATTATAAAAAACGTTTTTTCAGCATTAAATCTACTACTAGGAACTGTAATAATAACATTTTTGAATTCAACATGCTCAGCTGAATCCAATAGTGGCATTACCTTTATATGCAAAATCGTGCTGACAGACTCCCTTTAAGATGACATGTCAGCTCTCCTTATGTCTGTTTTAGTAAATTGTATTCTCATAAATTAATTCTGGATTGTGCCGTCCCTCTGATTTTCCTCCTAAAAATGTATGAATAAATTTACAACTGGGTTCTACCAGGTGGGGGTGTGTCCATACATACTCTAACACTGACCAATCAGAGCTGAGACTTTGTAGGGACACACCTCTTTAAGAAGGAGATTGGTAATGCCTAGTTGTTAAATGAGTAATACATTTCCAGGAGGAATAACAGAGGACCAGCACGACACAGTGTCCTCTAAGGTTGTTATTTCATGGGGGGAGGGGTTTACAAGTATTTACTGAAACAGACCTTTAGGGAAAAGTTTTATTACTTTAATATTTTTGAGTGCCTAAGATGGTAAAAAAAATATTGTATAATTGTTTTATGTTTTTTTTGTTTTGTGCCTTTGTAAATTTGTAAGCACATGAATGTTCCCTCCTATAACAAATTGCAGGTGCATATTAAATTGATTTGCTTTTTATGTTTAGCAAACCTATTGCCATCTTGGCATTATCCCTGTGGCAATTTTGACAAATATTGGTGCTTGAAGGCTTTATTAATAAATATTCTTTGTCTACTGGGCAGATTAAGACGTTTAAGGCGTTTTCCCTGAAATTGTATCCTATAAAAGCAGTAAAGCTGTAATTATGCATTTGATATGTTTTGTTTTAATGATTTTTGTTTTTCAGATATTTATCTGTATCATAGGGGCAAAGTGCAAATTAGGAGTCATATATTCTGTTAAAGGGGTTGTCCGGCAGGTGATCTAAAAAAAATTGCTTAAAAGAAGACCTGTAACCTTTCCTGACTTTTCTGAAGCATCTATTAATATAACTCTATGTGGCGCCGTTCTTCTGTTATTTCTTCTAGAAGTTTTTAAATGAATTACTAGCAGTTTACAATCAAGGTCCTGCTGGGTGTTACCACTTGAGGGTGTGTCCCTGTACAGTCTGACACTATCCAATTAGTGCTGCTAGTGACAGACTGTGCAGGGACACACCCCTTACTGGTAACACCCACTTTAAATGTTACAGAATGATTGCAAGGGGGGTGCAAGTGGTCCCTAAAACATATCAGGAACGGTGACAGGTCCTCTTTAACCCATTCTGACCCTTTGTTGTTGGCCACCTCCTTTAATTATTCAGATTCAGTAAATTCTATACAAGGTTTTTTTTTAAGACAATTTTTTTTATCAGATTACTGGACACAACTGTTCTAGATACTGTGTGCCGATATAATGCTTATCTTCACTTCCAGGCAGCTTGTCAGCTTGTGCTGATGAAATGTAACCTGGTGGCAATCATGGCCTGGGATAGTGAGTGACGTCACCACTGTGAGCCATGAATGTCCACCAGAACGGATGGAACATTATTGCAAACAGCCAGAGAAGGGATCGGCTGGAACAGAGTAGATAACAAGACAGAAAAGTGTTTTCCGTTCTTTTACTTTCTCAGTAACAGGATAAAGGCAATGTTTATTCGAATCAAGAAAAGCCCTTGAAATGGCATCCATGGGGGATGGAGGCAGGAACGGACACACCACTGCCAGGTTTCAAGCAGCAAACAAGGCTTACTCGACGTTACATTTGTACAATAGCTGGCTGTAACCTCTCAATGACAATGTCAGGAGGATGCAGTGAAGTTCAAGGTTATATATAATGAGTACAGAGATAAATGATGAGCTTACAAGTGCATTTAGATGGGCAGAGGAGCAGCAGATTGTTGGGAAGGAAGCAATGCTTCCCGACAGTCGGCTGCTCATTAAAGGGGTTATCCAAGACCTATAATGCCACTCCATATGCCCGGGCCCCACACACAGATTGCACTTACCTCGCTCCGGGGGACCCATGCTGTTTTTGATACCAACATGGCCACTGCTGCATCTTTTCCTTGTTACGTGGATCAAACATACGGGGGGTGGGGGTTTGGTCAACCAATAGCCCTCGCGGCCTGCTATTGGCAACCGACCCCATATCCCAACCACCCCCCCCCATGCCGGATGTTTTCATCTGTGCGACAGGGAGTTGCAGCAGCGGCCATGCCGGAATCGGAGGGGGAGCAGGGTAAGTACTATCTGTGTTAGGGGCCCGGGCATATGGGGGGAGGGGCATTATAGATCTTAGATAACCCCTTTATGAGGAGGTGAGGCACTATATTCACATGCAGCGATCTCCTCCACAGTATGAGAATGAGTGGTGGCTATTGTGATCAGATCACTGTTTAGACAGCACAATCTGCTGCCCAGAAACTATAATTCAGATGCCTGCAGTAGCAATAGTTTCATCCGATGAATTAGTGTTTTGCTCATTCATTGGGTGATCAGCTGCACCTTTACATGGGCGGATTGTTGGGAACAAGCGTTTGCAAGACCGTTCGTTCCCGATAATAGACAGCTTTTTCTTAGCTTAGCTTGTATAGTGGCTGTGCTTGGTATCTCAGCTTCACTTGAATGGGACTGAGCTGCGCCTAGGCCCCATGACAGATGAATGTGACATCACTGGCCTAGGCTAAGCTGCAAGAAGACCATGGTGCTACTCCGTGCCTGTGCCTTCTCAAACAGCTGATTGGCAGGGGTCTCGGGTGTCGGACGCCCTCCGATCAGATACTAATAACCTACCCTGAGGATAGGTCATCAGTATAAATTTTTGGAAAATCCCTAAAGGCTATGTACACCTTCGAAGGCAATTTTTGTTTATGATTGCATTTTACTAATTTTTGGCTAAAAATCATATTTTTAATTTGCCTTTATTAAAAATATTGAGCTGTTCTGTCACAAAGGGTTAACTGTGACTGGTACCTCCACTTTCACTTTGTGCTGTAAACTAAGAGGTCATAAACATTTCTTTAAGCCACACTATTATCAGTAAGATAAAAACTGAGCTATAATGAGTGTTTATAATGTCAGAGAGCAGAGATAAGGAGTCCATCAGCACCCCAAATGACGGAAAAGAGAGTAAATCCAGAGGCTGCTACTAGATCATGTCAGCTATGTACAGGAAAAAAGGGTCCCATATTTTTAATAAAGAAAAAATAATAATTTTTAGCTCCAAATGAGTACAATGCAATAAAAAAAAATTGCCCCCAAAGGTGTACATAGCCTTTAAGCCAGGATTGGAAAGAAAAGTATCAGCGTTTCCTTTATAGTATTTTTCCTTTCTTGGCTATCTACTCCTGGCTTTTGTTAAAAAAAAAAAAAAAACCTGCATGTTTGAATACAGAGTTAGAACAGTTTTAGTTAGTGGCTAGATAGAGGATACAACTTATATATAGAATATTATCCCCTATTTACTTTTTATAATTATGGTTAAAAAATATTCAGGGAAGGGATTTTTACTACACTAAGGTCAGACACACATGTGACTTCAGAAGACATGTGAAACTCGCTGCGTGTAGCAGTGTGAGTTCCCGTTCTGACCTCCACTCCTCTGACAGGATCACACAGCATTATACTGATTTATAATGCTGTGTAACCCTTAGGCCCCATTCACACGACTATATGAATAGGGCCCCATCTATTCCATAATATTGCAGAATAGATGCAGCCCCATTCACTTCTATGAGTCAGCTCCGTGCCACGGCTCAGCATAAAAAAATAAAGCATGTCCTATACTTGTCCGAATAGCGGACAAGTATAGGCATTTTGAATGGGGCGCCCGGGCGTGTGTTCCGCAGCGGAACACATGCCGGGAGGCAGCCGTAGTGTTGCGGGTTTGCATTAGCCTCCATTCAAATGTCCTGTTTTTCTTTCCTGATTCGATCCTGATCCTGATCTGGATCCATTCATGTCAATGGGTCCTGAAAAAATCAGGATCAAATCAGGAAAGAAAAACAGGACGTGTGAATGGAGCCTTATGGTGGACCCGCAATAATACGGCCGTCTGAATGGGCCCTTAGAGTCCTGAAGTCTACTGAATTACACTGACATAATGCTGCCTATGTAATACAATAGATTTTTAGAACTCTCAGGGACAAACAGCAATATAAATCATCATAACACTGTGTGATCCTGTCAGAGGAGCGCAGTTCAGAACAGGGTTTCACAAGGCCACGCCCAGTGAGCTTCTCTGCTAGTGCAGTCTTAATTAGTTACAACGTGTTCCAGATTATTATTCAAATGTTATTTTTCTCTGATTTTCCTAAATGGTCGATGCAAATGAAAGTCAGTATAATTTTCAAGTCATCAACCATTAGATTAAAAATCAAATTTTATTGAACAAACCTCCCAATAATAACAGTATTTTTTAACAGTATTCTCAAATAGAAAAACAGAAAATGAAATGTTCCAAATTATTATGTACAACAGAGTTTCAAAACATTTTATAGGTAAAGAACTGAAAATGGTAATTTGTTGAATTTACAGCATTAAGAGGTCACATTAACAAAATAAAAAGCTATTTCAATCAAAGACATCTTAATAGGCCGAGTTACATGTTAACATAGGACCCCTTGATATCACCTTCACAATTCTTACATCCATTGAACTTTTTGGAGAGTTTCTGCTTGAATTTCTTTGCATGATGTCAGAATAGCCTCCCAGAGCTGCAGTTTTGATGTGAACTGCCTCCCACCAGTGTAGATATTTTGCTTGAGGATTAGAGATGAGCGAACGTGCTCGTTACGAGCACTGTAGCGCTCGGCTCCCCTGCGAACGAATGCCCGCAGGCATTGCGGATCCGTCCTCAGCTGCATGTAAGTCAATGGGGACGGATCCGTTTGGTATGACACGCATACCAAACGGATCCGTCCCCACTGACTTTCAGTCGAGTAAGGAGGACGGATTTGTTTGGTATGAGTGTCATACCAAACGGATCCGTCCCCACTGACTTACACGCACGTTCGCTCATCTCTATTGAGGATACTCCAAAGGTTCTCAATAGAGTTGAGGTCAGGGGAGGATGGTGGGCACACCATGAGTTTCTCTCCTTTTATGCTCTCAACAACCTATGACTCAGAGGTATTCTTTGGAGCATGAGTTGGTGCATTGTCATGCATGAAGGTTCTTCTTTTTGTACCATGGAAGAAAGTGGTCAGTCAGAAACTCCATATACTTTGCCAAGGTCATTTTCACACCTCAGGGACCCATGATTCTAACCCAAAACATGACTCCGCAACCTCCTTGCTGACATTGCAGCCTTGTTGGGACATGGTGGCCATCCACCAACCATCCACTACTTCATCCATCTGGACCATCCAGGGTTGCACGGCACTCATCAGTAAACAAGACTGTTTGAAAATCAGTCTTCATGTATGTCTGGGCCCACTGCAACCATTTCTATTTGTGAGCACTGGTTAGGGGTGGCCAAATAGTGGGTTTATGCACAACTGCAAGCCTCTGGAGAATCCTACACCTTGAGGTTTGCGGGACTCCCGAGGCACCAGCAGCTTCAAATACCTGTTTGCTGCTTTGTAAAAGCATTTTAGCAGCTGCTCACTTAAAGGGGTTGTCTGAGTTATTTTTTTGTTCTTTGTATGTTTCTAACTTGTCAAACACAACAACTTTCCCATACACGTTGTGCTTCTAAAGCTGCTGGTTTCTCAGATTTCACTGAGGGTCACATGATCTGTGATGTCAGCTTATCTCCCTGCTCTGTGATGTTTCCTACACAAGCCTCAGAGATCAGATAACAGTCTGTACACCAGACGTGACTGTGCTGGCCACGCCCCCCTGCACTGCCTATCTGCTCTCTCCCTGGATTCCTTCAGATAAAACATTAACCCCTTCAGCAAAAACACACTGAAAGCTCAAGGCTTTACACCAGTAGCTGCAGGCAGTGAGGAGACAAATGCTGGGCACAGAGGAATTCTGCAAAGTATTGCACAAGAAAAGTAGGGGGAAGTTCCTGTGTGTATCAGCAGTGTCACTGTACAGCTGGTACTTGTAGTCCTACACATACAACATGCTGCTGAGTATCCTAGCAGTCAGACATGTCACTCAGGGCAGCTCTTGTATTCACTCCCTTTGCAGGGGGGAGGGGCAGAGGTTGTTATTACTGCAGGTAAACAAAGGCCAGAAGAGAACCAGGGAAATGAGGAAATAGATTTTTTGCATAAAACTTGCTTAACTGAGTTATATATTGCTGCCCATCAGATTTACAGTGCTATATTTTTTTTTCATAACTCAGACAACCCTTTAATCTAATGCATTTGTCTGGCAGAAACCTTCCTCATTATGCTTCTACCTGCACAAACCCATCTGTGCTCTGAATCGGCCACAAATCTCTTCATGCTTATGTTTTCGTGAAATATCTAATGTCCAAGGCATTGCACTATTTGATGCTTTTTGACAGCAGAGAGATCTTTTTTTTTCCCCATGTTGCTTGAAACTTGTGGCCTGCTTAATAATGTGGATTGTCCTTCTTTAGTGGTTTTCCTTTAATTGTGCTCATCTGGCAAAAATTCACAGAAAATGGTGCACTACAACAGTGAATGCAATTGACAATATATGGCTAACCCTCACACTGATGTTAAAATGAGACTTTCGCCAATACATTCTTATATCAAGAACATACAGCTAATTGCTGATAGGGGCATGAAGTCCGACACACAGCAACCAGCTCCCAGTTACCTCCAGCTTGAAATCACACATACGATGGGAGGGGGGTGGAGGCTGTGAGTCCCTCTTAACCCTGACGTCATGTGACCCAGGCTGCAAAGGTGCACCTGAATGTTGCCCATTAGTCAAATCAAGACACATTCAACCTGGAGTTGCCACCCCTCCAGGTATAAATGTCCAAACACAGTAAAAAAAAAGTGGTCTAAAATGGCAGAAAATGCTCAAAAACCGCAAATGCTGTTGCGCATTTATGACCGGGGGAGCAAATTCTGCACATGTGGTCTGCTGCTGAATGTAAAATGCATACAATGGAGGATGCCTGCAGACTTCATGCCCCCTATCTGCAATTAACTATACCATAGTAGGGATAGCGTTAGGTCCCGTACCACTTGAGATGCCTTGACGGGATGCTCGGGCTCTGGTACGTTCTTGATATAAGAATATATTGGCGAAAGTCTCATTTTAATATCAGTGTGAGGGTTTAGCCATATATTGTCAACTGCATTCACCGTTGTAGTGCACCATTTTCTGTGAATTTTTGTTATATAGTTTGTCACATTCGCACACTTGGTTATCCTGTGTAGGATGTTGTTGTGGTACATGAGGTCTGCTGCAGGCATCCTCAATTGTATGCATTTTTGCTTGGGATTACGTTCAGCAGCGGACCACATGTGCAGGATTTGCTCCCCCGGTCATAAATGCGCAACAGCATTTGGGGTTTTTGAGCATTTTCTGCCATTTTAGACCGCTTTTTTTCTGTGACTGTGCTCATCTGGCAAACTAATAATCACTGGTGTTTGAGATTGATGTCATTGATCCAAAGAGCCCCAAGACACCACACCATCCATGAGTTTAATAGAAAAACAAAAATTGCATCTTTATGACACTTAAATCCAATTTGCATAATAATTTGGAACGCAGTGTAATTGGAGCACGTACTGCTTAGGACTCTTCAGTTTTCAGGTGTTCATGCACTTCTAACAGCGCGCTATGCAAATTCATAGCATCGGAACAGGGAGGAGGAGACGCCAGGGATTCTCAATGGGCGTCTCCTACTTCCTGGCTGTAGCGCTGTCCAATCGCAATGGAGAGTGTCACAGCCAGGGAGAAGGTTTCCTCCCTGGCTGTGACGCTCTCCGCTGTGATTGTTGAGTTAATGCAGCAAGTCAATATTTGCAGTGTTGACCCTTCTTCTTCAGGACCTCTGCAATTCTCCCTGGCATGCTCTCAATCAACTTCTGGACCAAATCCTGACTGATAGCAGTCCATTCTTGCACAATCAATGCTTGCATTTTGTCAGAATTTGTAGGTTTTTGTTTGTCCACCCATCTCTTGATGATTGACCACAAGTTCTCAATGGGATTAAGATCTGGGGAGTTTCCAGGCCATGGACCCCAAATCTCTTTTGTTCCCTGAGCCATTTAGTTATCACCTTTGCTTTATGGCAAGGTGCTCCATCATGCTGGAAAAGGCATTGTTGATCGCCAAACTGCTCTTGGACGGTTGGGAGAAGTTGCTCTCGGAGGACATTCTGGTACCATTCTTTATTCATGGCTGTGTTTTTAGGCAAGACTGTGAGAGAGCCGATTCCCTTGGCTGAGAAGCAACCCCACACATGAATGGTTTCAGGATGCTTTACAGTTGGCATGAGACAAGACTGGTGGTAGCGCTCACCTCGTCTTCTCCGAATAAGCTGTTTTCCAGATGTCCCAAACAATCGAAAAGGGGATTCATCAGAGAAAATGACTTTACCCCAGTCCTCAGCAGTCCACTCCCTGTACCTTTTGCAGAATATCAGTCTGTCCCTGATGTTTTTTCTGGAGAGAAGTGGCTTCTTTGCTGCCCTCCTTGAGACCAGGCCTTGCTCCAAGAGTCTCCGCCTCACAGTGCGTGCAGATGCACTCACACATGCCTGCTGCCATTCCTGAGCAAGCTCTGCACTGCTGGTAGCCCGATCCCGCAGCTGAAACACTTTTAAGAGACGGTCCTGGCGCTTGCTGGTCTTTCTTGGGCGCCGTGGAGCCTTTTTGGCAACAATGGAACCTCTCTCCTTGAAGTTCTTGATGATGCGATAGATTGTTGACTGAGGTGCAATCTTTCTAGCTGCGATACTCTTCCCTGTTAGGCCATTTTTGTGGAGTGCAATGATGAATGCACGTGTTTCTTTAGAGATAACCATGGTTAACAGAAGAGAAACAATGATGCCAAGCACCAGCCTCCTTTTAAAGTGTCCAGTGGTGTCATTCTTACTTAATCATGACAGAATGATCTCCAGCCCTGTCCTCATCAACACCCACACCTGTGTTAATGGAGCAATCACTGAAACGATGTTAGCTGGTCCTTTTAAAGCAGGGCTACAATGATGTTGAAATGTGTTTTGGGGGATAAAGTTCATTTTCTAGGCAAATATTGACTTTGCAAGTAATTGCTGTTAAGCTGATCACTCTTTATAACATTCTGGAGTATATGCAAATTGCCATTATAAAAACCGAAGCAGTAGACTTTGTAAAAATTAATATTTGTATCATTCTCAAAACTTTTGGCCATGACTGTATGTAGCCGGATCCGGAATGACCCCCCATTGCAAATCAATGGAGGACAGATCCAGATTACTGGTGTGTCCACACCAAACGGATCCGTCCCCATTGACTTGCATTGGGGGTCATTCCGGATCCGTCTTGGTGCGGATGCCTGGACCGGAGAGCAAACCGCAGCATGCTGCGGTTTGTTCTCCGGTCTGAAGACGGATCGGAATGCTTTCAGGAGTATTCCGTTGTCTTCAGTTCAGTTTTCTCCCCATTGACAATGAATGGGGACAAAACGGAAGCGTTTTTTTCCGGTATTGAGCCCCTATAACAGAACTCAATACCGGAATTTAAAAACGCTAGTGTGAAAGTAGCCTAATATACAGAGCAGGGGGCTTAGGACGTGAGGTGAGGTGAGATATGGGCACAGCAGCTGAATTCAGAAGAGGCGTGTTCAGTTGCTGGCTGGGTACATGAGTACCTGATTCTCACAGCAATAATTACCCGAGAGCTCATTATGTGCCCAGCCAGCAGCAGAGAGGAGGGCTTGGACAGCCCCCCTGGGTATTGGTACACCCTATGGCCAGTCTGCTCTTGGATCTGCGACACCTTTAGGCAGATTATTGGGAACTAAGTGGCTAATGCTGGATGATAAATCTGCCTGACCAGTCTAGTTTGAGTTTATATTATTACCGTATTTTTCGCTTTATAAGACGCATTTTCCTTCTCCCAAAAGTACGGGGAAAATGGCCGTGCGTCTTATAAAGTGAATACTAGTGAACGCTTTCATTATGGAAGCGCTCACTAGTATGCATTAGCTGCAGGGAGCGGGGAAACATAGCTCCGCCCATCAGACCCCATATCAGCCCACTGTGCCCCCATATCAGCCCATTGTGCCCCCATCAGACCTCAGACCAGCCCATAAATAAGCCCACTGTGCCCCCATATGAGCCCACTCTGCCCCCATCAGACCTCAGAATAAAATAAAGAACTCTCTCACCTCTGCGCCGCGGCTCTGCTCTGGCGCTCCTCTGTCTTCTCCTGGGGGTCTGAGTGGGCTGGTCTGAGGTATGATGGGGGCACAGTGGGCTGATATGGGGCACAGTGGGCTGATCTGAGGTCTGATGGGGGCACAATGGGCTGACATGGAGGCTGAGTGGGCTGATTGGCAGATTTGAGGTCTGATGGGGGCTGAGTGGCCTGATCTGAGGTCTGATGGAGGCTGAGTGGGCTGATATGGGGGCTGATTTGAGGTCTGATGGGGGCTGATATGGGGGCTGATTGGCAGATTTGAGGTCTGATGGGGGCACACTGGGCTGATCTGATGTGATGTCCTGAAATTTCTGGGGGTCTGATATGAGGTCTGATGAAAAATATTTTTTTCTTATTTTCCTACTCTAAAATCTGGGGTGCGTCTTATCATCGGGCGCATCTTATAAGACAAAAAATATGGTAGTTGAAATGTAATTCCTCAAAATTAGAAGGAGAGTGTAAATTCAAATATAAATTATAGCTTTTATTAAATATGCATTAAAATAGTTGAAAAAACCCCACTAGTGTAGTAGATCAAAACATAAAATGCAAGGGATCCACAGATGGTGGATATCCCGGTACTGGTAGTAACAGAAAAAATTGTGTCCAAACCAAATGAGAGATTTGAACAGATCCAGATCCAGCATGGGTCTATTGACTGAATTCCGGTTTTGGCTCAGGGGACCTGGTCAAATAGCGATGAATCAGCGGTGATCCGGAGGAAGATACTCTGGAGGCCTAGGAGTCTGTGCAGCATACTATTAATCGTAGGAATAAGGACCCTAACAAGGAGGGAGGGAACTGATATGGCCCTATCTATCTACACAGAGCACTCGCCCCAAAAGGGGCGACCCCGCCTAGTGCCCACACCCGGCGTAGCACGTTTCAATAATAACTCATCAGGGGAAAAGAAAGGGGATATCAGAGACTAAATAGCTAATAAATAGGCTATAGCGATAGTTTACAACGCTGCCTAAGCCCAAACTATTAGTTTAAAAAAGTAAACATAATTAGATATAAATGTGGCATCCTGCATAATGCCCTCCATTAGAGAACGATGGAGGGATGACTCGCCACCGGGAATTGATATACCCCTATGGTTGGGGGGGTGCGCCTACCAGAAGCCTCGTACTGTCACTAATGGCATTTCTACAGAGGCCGCGTCATGCACACTGGGAGGCTCATAAGGCAGTGTTTTGAGGGGTTTGCATTTCCCTCTCATCTCGCCTGAAAAAAGATAGAGAGGGACAATACCTGAATTGTCTACATTCTCTCCGAACAGTGGAACTATCATTAACTTCCAAGCCTTCTAAACGAATGTTGAGACAAATAGTTGAGCTGAGAGCCCGTCTTAAGTCCCTAACTTCTTCCTCCACTGAACAGCTGATCCGTTACACGCGCCAACAATACTTCGCCTATAGCAATAAACCGCACACCTTACTTGCCTGACAGCTTAGGAACCAGGCAGCCACTTCTACACGTCATGCTATTAGAGACCATCAGGGGGTGCTCCAATACCATCCTTCGTCGGTTGCTGGATTGTTCCATAAATATTACTCTGCTTTATATTCCCTCCCATCTACATTGCCCAGAGATGAGATTGCACGAAATACACTATTAGACGAGTTTCTCACGAAATGCCACCTACCCTTCCTTACTCCAGAAGCACTGGCCCACTTGAATCAGCAGGGGAGGAAATCAAAGAAATTATATCTGAATTGCCAAAGGGAAAGTCCCCTGGCCCAGATGGGCTTTCTTATAACTATTTTAAAATATTTGGAGAGATTTTTATTCCCCATATGGTGTCGTTATTCAGTGGATTTTTGCACGGTGATAAAATCCCTGACACAATGCTAAATTCCTATGTGACGGTTATCCCTAAGATCCTGCTGAATGCGCAAAGCTACAGACCTATTAGCCTCTTCAACTCCGACCTAAAAATATTTACCAAACTATTAGCGAATCGCTTGAACCTATGGCTTCATCACTTGATTCATAAAGATCAAGTCGGTTTCGTTACGAGCTGGAGACAATACCAGGAGAGCTATAGATCTGATTGATGTGGCCTGTAGGGGAGGAGTGGAGTCCTTAATCCTTAGTTTAGATGCCGAAAAGGCATTTGATTGCCTGAACTGGGATTTAATGTTCAGAACGTTACACCACTTTGGCTTCAAGGGTCCTTTCCTGAGCGCCTTAAGAGGCCTCTAGTCCTCACCCTCAACAATAGATTACCCCATGCCCACTCTGCCCCCCTTCCGATCCACAACGGAACGAGGCAAGGTTGCCCTCTATCCCCTCTCCTTTACGTCCTTAGTATAGAACCTTTAGCGGCGCTCATTCGCAATACTTCGGATATCCAGGGCATCCCGGTTAGAGATAAAACGTTCTCAGTCTCCTTATTCGCAGACGATTTATTGCTTACGCTAACGAAGCCCTTTATCTCCCTGCCTAACCTTCATGCGGTACTGGACAGATATAGCCGCCTCTAAATCAGAAGTGTTACTCATCAACATTGACCCCACCAGACTCCTTCACCTCCAGAGACAGTTCCACTATACCTGGCGTACCCACTCCATAAAATATTTGGGTATTCATCTTACCCCACATTACTCCACTCTATATAAGGCTAATTTTCCACCAACGAATTTTCTCTTCATTTTCACACCCCATATACCTGGCAGTTTCGGGGCGGACATGGTGAGACCATGGTCAGCAGTTGGTCTGTATCGCCTCGTCGATCTGAAGGACCCACTCTCAAGGAAGATTTATTCTTTTATAGACCTTCAGGCTAAATTTTCTCTACCCCTATGTAACGCCATCCGGGGGTCCGGGGCGGCACACGCGTACTTACCGTTGTGGCCAGCGTCCTCGCTCTTTGCTGCCATGAGGTTTGGTCGCTTGGTGTGGCATGGAGTCCTGTCCTCTTTGTCTGCTTCTGTTGCACTGGTCTCCAGGTGCTGCATTTTATTAGGCTAGCTCCTTAATTGGTTCCTCCTCCTTCCTCCTGTCTAAAACTATATAAGCCTTCTTGGACATTCACTCCTTGCCTGAGCGTCTATAAGTCATCCCTGACTTGCAAAGGTTCCTGTATAGCTTCCTGCAGTTTCCTGTCCGTGTTTCCAGTTCCTGCGGTTTCCCAGATCCGCACAAGTGTGAACTCTGCCTTAGCCCTGCTGTAGTGTGCATACTACTTATCCAGCACCTGTCTCCTGTTCCTGGTACCTGGCTGACCTGCCCCTGTGTGCTCACAGTGTGTTCCCGCCTGCAGTCTTCTTCTCAGCGTCTCTATCTCTGGTGTGTGTTGGTCCTGCGTATCAGTCTCTCTGGTGTCTTGCACCTTAGTACCTGGTCCGTCTGGGCCGGCTGTCACGAGTACTGTCTCACCTCGAGAGGTAGCGACCTGGTGTACCTCCCCGGGAAAGTCTATCCCCACCATCAGGGGTACTGTGAAGAACGGGAGGTACACTTAGACAACGCCCTCCGAGGAAGACATTCTCGTGACACAGTGGATCCACATCCGCTGAACTTGACAGTACGCTCAGGCCATGGATCCCGCTGGTCACTCCAAGTCTGCTGTATTGGATCTAATAAGTGAGATGAGATGTCAAAGCGAGCGCCAGGACGTCTTAATGCAGTTCATGCAAAACATTTCTGCCCGCCTAGACTCCATTTCTCCTCCAGTTACAACAGCACCACAAGTCACAGCAACTCCTCCAGCTTTCGTGCCTGCGATCCCAGTGCAGAGTGCTTCCGGAATTCATCTGCCGCTGCCGCCTCGTTATGACGGGGATTCCAAGTCCTGTAGAGGCTTCCTTAACCAGTGCCTCATACACTTTGAGCTGCATGGACACATGTTTTCATCTGAACGGGCAAAGATTGCTTTCATTGTGTCCCTGCTAAGCGGTGAGGCCCTGGCATGGGCAAATCCTATCTGGAAACGTGGCGGTCCAGAGACTACAAGTCTGCAGGCGTTCCTGGCTACCTTCCGGATGGTTTTTGAGGAGCCAGGTCGCACTTCATCTGCTGCCTCTGCTTTGCTGCGTCTATGCCAGGGTTCCATGACCATGGGGCAGTATGCAATACAGTTCCGGACACTGGCTACAGAACTAGCATGGAACGATGAGGCCCAGCTGGCGGTCTTCTGGGAAGGCCTTTCAGTACGGATTAAAGATGAGTTGGCTGATCGTGACCGTTCATCCACCCTGAATGATCTGGTTACCCTAGCTACCAGGATAGATTTGCGTTTCAGGGAGCATACTAAGGAGGACTCGCGTATCAAAAGAGCACCTCGTCTTGCGCCATCCTTCCAGAGGCCGATCCAGTCACCAGCCCCCACAACATCGAAGGAGCCTATGCTAGTGGAACGTCTCCGGTTGTTGGATCAGGACCGTCAACGCCGCAGAACTGAGAACTTGTGCCTCTATTGTGCTGGCAAGGCTCATTTTGCCCGGAATTGTCCGCTGAAAGCGGGAAACTCCAAAGTCTAGGACATGTTGGAGAGGTGGTTCTAGACGAGGAGAGATCCTCTCCCAATCTATCAATCCCTGTGATCCTCTCTCACGAGAGAACCAGCGTCACCGTGTCAGCTTTCCTGGATTCAGGTTCCGTGGGTAACTTTATCCAGCAAGACCTTGTCTGTCAGTACCGGCTTCCAATCTCCCGGTTGTCAAGACCCCTGTTTGTTGCATCAGTAAACGGAGTGCCACTTCCTGAGCCAGTGCAGTTTATCACCCTGCCCCTTAGACTGCAAGTTGGGGCTCTGCACTCAGAAAAAATCGTCTTCTACGTCCTGCCGGCCTCCGTGAATCCAGTCATCCTTGGTCTTCCCTGGCTTTGCCAGCATTCTCCAGCCCTGGACTGGCACTCTGGTGAAATTCTTCGATGGGGACCCTCTTGCCTCACTACCTGCTTGTCTGAAGTCCGGCCTACACCTCCACCCCCAGTGACGGGGGATCTATCTGGACTACCTCCCCAGTATGCCGGTTTTGCTGACGTGTTTAGCAAGAAGGAGGCTGAGACTCTGCCTCCCCACCGACTCTATGACTGTCCAATTGATCTTCTACCTGGAACTAATCCCCCTCGAGGTCGAGTTTATCCACTCTCGCTTCCTGAGACCCAGACGATGTCTGACTACATTAAGGAGAATCTTGAGAGGCGATTTATCTGCAAGTCTACATCGCCAGCCAGTGCAGGATTCTTCTTTGTCCAGAAGAAGGATGGATCTTTAAGACCCTGCATAGACTATCGGGGCCTTAATCAGATCACTGTCAAGAATAAGTATCCGTTGCCATTGATCCCGGAACTATTTGACAGAATTCATGGAGCGAAGATCTTCTCCAAACTAGACCTCCGAGGGGCATATAATCTTATCCGCATTTGAAAGGGGAACGAATGGAAGACCGCTTTTAACACATGGGACGGCCATTACGAATATCTCGTCATGCCCTTTGGTCTTTGCAATGCCCCAGCGGTCTTTCAGGAATTTGTCAATGACGTTTTCCGGCGACCTGCTTAACGTCTGTGTTGTGGTCTATTTGGACGATATTCTCATCTTTTCTCCTGATCTGGCCTCACATCGGAAACATGTCCGACTTGTCCTGCGACGGCTCAGAGAAAACAGGCTGTATGCTAAACTGGAAAAGTGTATCTTTGAGAAAATCTCTCTGCCGTTCCTAGGATTTATTGTCTCTGATACCGGCCTGAAGATGGATCCAGACAAACATAAAGCGGTGTTGAACTGGCCACGCCCCCAGGGTCTCCGAGCAATACAAAGATTCTTGGGATTTGCCAACTTCTACCTCCAGTTCATTCACAATTTCTCTTCTATTGCTGCCCCAATCTCTGCCCTGACCAAGAAGGGGGTGAATGCAAAAGTCTGGACCCCGGAGGCAGAGGCTGCCTTCTTTAAGTTAAAACTGGCTTTCTCCTCTGCTCCTGTTCTCCATCATCTGGATGTTGCCAAGCAATTTTTCCTGGAGGTGGATGCCTCTTCCATTGGAGCTGGAGCAGTCCTTTTGCAGAAAAACTCCAGAGGCAAGATGATTACCTGTGGTTTCTTCTCTAAACTCTTTTCCTCTGCTGAGAGGAACTACTCTATCGGGGACAGAGAACTCTTGGCCATTAAGATGGCCTTGGAAGAATGGCATCATTTGCTGGAAGGAACACAGCATCCTGTGGTGATTTACACAGACCACAAGAACCTGGTCTACCTCCAAACAGCACAACGTTTAAATCCACGTCAAGCTAGATGGGCACTGTTCTTTTCTCGTTTCAACTTTGAGTTACGCTTTCGCCCTGCTGAAAAGAACACCAAGGCTGATGCTCTATCCCGGTCGTTTGATTCTTCGGATCAGCAAGAGGAACCCCAGTATATTATTGATCCTGCTCATCTGATTTCCATGGCTCCCGTCCTGATTAAAGACATTCCTCCTGGAAAGATATTTATACCATCCACCAGAAGGAGGTGTATATTAGCTTGGGGTCATGACTCCAAACTTGCTGGTCACCCTGGGGTTCGCATAACTATCCAGCTTCTCTCACGGCATTACTGGTGGCCTACCCTCTCTCAAGACGTGGAGGAATATGTCTCCACCTGTACCACCTGTGCTCTAAACAAATCCCCCAGGTCCAAACCATCTGGCCTGCTGTTACCTCTTCCCATTCCAGATGTCCCTTGGCAACACAGTGGTATGGACTTTGTTACTGACTTACCACCTTCTGCTGGTTGCACCGTCTTTTGGGTAGTTGTGGATCACTTTTCCAAGATGGCCCATTTCTTTCCTCTGCCTTCTGCCGCCAAGCTTGCCAGTCTCTTTATGGAGCATATCTTCCGACTACATGTCCTGCCTTTACACATTGTCTCCGATCGTGGAGTACAGTTCACTTCCAGGTTCTGGAGAGCCCTCTGCCGTCTACTTGAAGTGGAGTTGGATTTCTCCTCCGGCTACCACCCCCAGACTAATGGACAAGTGGAACGGGTTAACCAGATACTGGAGAACTACCTCCGTCATTTTGTCTCTGCCCGACAAGACAATTGGGCCCAGCTGCTACCTTGGGCAGAGTTTTCTTACAATAATCACACCAGTGAATCCATGGGCTCTTCACCATTCTTCATTGTCTATGGGTGCCATCCACGAATTCCTCTGCCTGTTACTGCTTCTTCCGGGGTACCAGCTGCGGATTCCTCTTTCAGGGACTTTTAAAAAATATGGCGCCAAGCCAAGGACTGCATCTCCAAGGCAGTGACTCGTATGAAGAATTATGCGGATCGGAGGCGCAAGAAGCCTCCACAGTTTTCTATAGGTGATAAAGTCTGGCTGTCTTCAAAAAATATTCGGCTAAGGGTTCCAAGTTACAAGTTGGCACCTCGATTCCTGGGACCATTCGAGGTGCTGAAGAAGATCAATGACGTCACCTATAAACTCCGCCTGCCTCCTAGTCTGCGTGTACCCAATTCTTTCCATGTGTCCCTGCTCAAGCCCTTGGTTCTGAACTGCTATTCCCGTAAGGCTTCTACCCCAGATCCTGTCACAGTAAATCCTGAGCAGGAATACGAGGTGAAGGACATTTTGGACATCAAGAAGCGTGGGAGGAAAACATACTATCTTGTGGGATGGAAGGGCTTTGGTCCTGAAGAGAGATCCTGGGAACCTGAGAACAATATCAATGCCCCTACTCTACTCAAGAAGTTTCTTGCTGGCCTCAAGGGGAGGGGGGGGTACTGTAACGCCATCCGGGGGTCCCAGGCGGCGCACACGTACTTACCATTGTGGCCAGCGTCCTCGCTCTTTGCTGCCATGAGGTTTGGTCGCTTGGTGTGGCATGGAGTCCTGTCCTCTTTGTCTGCTTCTGTTGCACTGGTCTCCAGGTGCTGCATTTTATTAGGCTAGCTCCTTAATTGGTTCCTCCTCCTTCCTCCTGTCTAAAACTATATAAGCCTTCTTGGACATTCACTCCTTGCCTGAGCGTCTATAAGTCATCCCTGACTTGCAAAGGTTCCTGTATAGCTTCCTGCAGTTTCCTGTCCGTGTTTCCAGTTCCTGCGGTTTCCCAGATCCGCACAAGTGTGAACTCTGCCTTAGCCCTGCTGTAGTGTGCATACTACTTATCCAGCACCTGTCTCCTGTTCCTGGTACCTGGCTGACCTGCCCCTGTGTGCTCACAGTGTGTTCCCGCCTACAGTCTTCTTCTCAGCATCTCTATCTCTGGTGTGTGTTGGTCCTGCGTATCAGTCTCTCTGGTGTCTTGCACCTTAGTACCTGGTCCGTCTGGGCCGGCTGTCACGAGTACTGTCTCACCTCGAGAGGTAGCGACCTGGTGTACCTCCCCGGGAAAGTCTATCCCCACCACCAGGGGTACTGTGAAGAACGGGAGGTACACTTAGACAACGCCCTCCGAGGAAGACATTCTCGTGACACAGTGGATCCACATCCGCTGAACTTGACACCCTAACCTTACAATTCCAATTCCAAAAAATATGTCATTATTGTAAAAAGGTCTTGGAGTCATTGAGTATCCCATCTCTCACCCCATTTGAACGTCTCTGTATGAATAGCCCTTCTTCAAAGGGCCTCATTTTGGACATTTACCAGATTCTAATAACTTTTGATTACCCCACAGGATTTAAGCAACCCTACATGTTGAAATGGGAAGACTGGCTGCAGAGGGAGCTCTCCCCAGAGACCTGGCAGATCATCTGGAGACGGGCGCATATTAGCTCCTCATCCATAACGTTTAAAGAAAACCAAATCAAAATCTTACTGTTTTGGTATCATACACCTGCTTTATTGCAAACTATTAACCCTGCAATACCAGATATCTGCTGGAGATGCTCCCTTCCTTGTGCCAACTTATTCCATATTTTCTTGTCATGTCCGGCTCTGATACCATTTTGGGGTCAGGTGAGAGATGTGGTACAGGTCATTTTGGATACCTCACTTCCCAAGGACCAGTCTATTTTTCTACTGAATTTGTTCCCGCTCTCGATTAGGGGACGGAGTGCCAGGCTGCTCCTTCACATACTGACTGCTGCAAAATGTTTAATTGCACTATTCTGGAAGTGACTTTCCCCACCTACAACCTCGGATCTTGTGACTAGGATTCAAGAGATTAGGATTTTGGAATATCCAGTTGCTCTTCAGCACAATACAGTACCCAGATTCCTGGAATGCTGGAAACTTCGAGAACATCTGTTAACTTAAAGGACTTGGAGAGACACTAATTTTTATGTTGAATACCTTTATTGTTTTATATGTTATTTGTCATATAATTGTGAATTGCACTTTAAAATACAAAATTTAAAGAAGAACTCCCGCAAAAATTTTATTCTCTGACCTGTTCGAAAGGTGCATGATATAATCTGTAGTGATTGTCATATTCTTATCAGTGACTGTTTCTGTGAGTAAAAGCCTCTCTTCTTATTGTAGCTGGGTCATGTGACCAACTCCCTGACCTCCAACTGACCCAGGACAGAAAGCCAGTAACTGCTCTATTCATTCCTATGGGAGCCTCACTTTCAGTCTCATAGGAATACATAGAGAATTAGACTTCCTGTCCACACATAAGTCTATGTGTGAGTTGGTGGGTCTAATTGCTGGTCACATGACACAGATAAGAAAGTTCAGGATGATATAAGTCAAAAATTCAAACACTGGTAAGAAAATGACATTCACTACAGATTATATCATGTACATTTCTAGTAGGACATGGAATAAAATTTTTGTCGGGAGTTCTTCTTTAATAAAATATAAATGGAAAAAAAAGAACAAACGGTCCCACTTGCATGTCATCAATTATGACAGGCCTATAGCGGGACCGGTGGTGCAGATTAAACAACAAAAAGGGGACCCAAAAGAGGGGGGTCAGCTTCTACAGACCCCAGGCAGATGAGGTTGGTGGACCAATGGGGATAAACCAGAGGTCCACAACATCATATCCACCAGTAACGACAAAGGAGGGGAACACTGAGGTGAGGGGCTATTCAAGTGCCTATGATAAGAATGCTGTTATATTGCTGCACCTATACATAGTCCCAAAGCCATCCACTTACTTATGTCAGTTTTTCATTTTACATATAATTATATTTTTGGGGAGGATTAACCAGGGGGTCTGAGAAGTAGTGTCCAGTAAATGAATATAGAACAACAAAAAGTAACACCATGAATCCACAGACCACCATCTCCCGATCAATCAACAGTAAATAAGAGAGACCCATTAGATAAAGTGCTAGGGAATAGTGGTTATTTAAACAAAGCAGCTGAAATTCAGACGCTCATTCAAGCCAAGGGGGGCTGAGGTCCTGAGGTATAAAAATCCAGCGAGCTTCACGCTGGAGAAGTGCCCTATCCCAGTCACCCCTTGTCGGTGGTTTACAGAGCTTGGAGAATTATATAAAAAACAACATTGTCCCAAAGGGTCTTCATATCTCCATCCTACCAGCAGCTGGATCTAGAAACCCAGGCCACCAATAGCTCCCTGAGGTTGTTGCGGCTGCTACCTGAGGAAGAGAAGTGCACTTTAGAAAATCTTAATCATAAATTGACAGAGAGTATAGAAGTGGTACAGTCTTTTTCACAGAAAGCTGATTTTCCCAATAAAGAAAAACAATTACAGAACACATTACAAAAATTTCAGTACTACTTAAAAGAGAGGAAACATTGTCAATTTATCAGAGATTTATCATATTTTAAAGAGAATCGGATATATACCTCTTTGCCGACTAAGAGAGATAATAAACATAGTAATACTGCCCAGTCTTCAACCGAGACTGATCGGTTGGACTCTGAAAGGGATTCTGGCCCTGAACAGAATAGAAACCCTAATCGCGGTACTACTAGACGGGGCCGTCAAAGAGGTAATTTCCGTGGACGAGACTCATGTTTTTTAGGTCAGACCAATCAAGAGCTAGACTACCCATTGCGCAGCTGCACACAACTGCCTCCAACCTAGTCTCTGGCCCACAGGTCGTGAATTTGTCTTTGCGTCCTTTTAGCCCTGAGGAGACTAGAATTCTCGAGTTGGGCCTATCCTTTGTGCCAATTATATTTACAGTTAGGCATCTGACTATTAGTTGCCTTTGTTTTACAGATGTCTCCTAATCAATTCTCTTAAGACATAACTTTTAATGTACCGTTAAAATGTGTCTTGCTGACCATACAATAAACTTAAATTAAAAGTATCAGTGGTATTGCTTCCTTTGTTTGTATAAAGGTATCTTGCTCTATTTTTTCTGCAAGCTGAATTGGTGGCCATAAAAGACTGACTCCAGACTCTTCTCATGGATCTGTATCCCTACCTACCACTCTATTTTTCTATTGTAGTAACTCTAGGAAGCGTCACTACTGAATTTAAAATCCGTCAAACACTGCCCCCGACATGTTTCACCAGATCCCTGGTGTCTTCCCTGATTTGTTTGTTTCCTGTCTTAATGACAAACAGATTGGAATGAGATTCACCTGTGAATATGACAGTCAGTCCCTACCCTTGGATATTTTGATCACTAAAAACAAAAGGGGAGAATTGGATACTTCAATTTACAGAAAACCCAACTCCACTAAGTCCCTCCTTAGGTGGGAAAGTAGTCACCCACTCCGCCTCAGGAGGGGTATTCCAAGGGGACAGTACCTCCTCTTGAGGAGGAACTGTTCAGCGAAACAGGAGTTCATTACACAAGCAGCCAAGTTGAGGAGGCGTTTCCAGCAGAGAGGATACCCTGATGAGGTCCTCAGACCAGCTTATAAGGGCAGCATTAACAAAGGACAGATCTACTCTACTTACCCCGAAAAATACAAACAGGGCTCCAAAGTAGTACGAATTATTACCACTTATGACAGGGAGTCAAGACTGATACAGTGGGGAAAAAAGTATTTAGTCAGCCACCAATTGTGCAAGTTCTCCCACTTAAAAAGATGAGAGAGGCCTGTAATTGACATCATAGGTAGACCTCAACAATGAGAAAACAAATCCAGAAAATCACATTGTCTGATTTTTAAAGAATTTATTTGCAAATTATGGTGGAAAATATGTATTTGGTCACCTACAAACAAGCAAGATTTCTGGCTCTCACAGACCTGTAACTTCTTCTTTAAGAGGCTCCTCTGTCCTCCACTCATTACATGTAGTAATGGCACCTGTTTATACTTGTTATCAGTATAAAAGACACCTGTCCACAACCTCTAACAGTCACACTCCAAACTCCACTATGGTGAAAACCAAAGAGCTGTCGAATGACACCAGAAACAAAATTGTAGACCTGCACCAGGCTGGGAAGACTGAATCTGCAATAGGCAAGCAGCTTGGTGTGAAGAAATCAACGGTGGGAGCAATAATTAGAAAATGTAAGACATACAAGACCACTGATAATCTCCCTCGATCAGGGGCTCCACGCAAGATCTCAGCCCGTGGTGACAAAATGATCACAAGAACTGTTAGCAAAAATCCCAGAACCACACGGGGGGACCTAGTGAATGACCTGCAGAAAGCTGGGACAAACATAACAAAGGCTACCGTCAGTAATACACTACGCCGCCGGGGACTCAGATCCTGCAGTGCCAGACGTGTCCCCCTGCTTAAGCCAGTACATATCCAGGCCCGTCTGAAGTTTGCTAGAGAGCATTTGGAAGTTCCAGAAGAATATTGGGAGAATGTCATATGGTCAGATGAAACCAAAGTAGAACTGTTTGGTAGAAACACAACTAGTCGTGTTTGGAGGAGAGTGAATGCTGAGTTGCATCCAAAGAACACCATACCTACTGTGAAGCATGGGGGTGGCAGCATCATGCTTTGGAGCCGTTTTGTCACGAGGAAGACAAGGGAATGTGCGCCCTGTACTGAATACCCCCCGTTCTCTCCCTGCCTGCTTGCCTCAGTCGGCCCTAGGCGGCCGCGGACAACCACGGTGACGGTCCCTGCTCTGTATAAGTGCGCAGGGAGGGACAGGGAACAATTGGAGAGACAAACACAGACGAAACAAACACAATATAAGAATAGTCAGCAAGCCGGGTCATACACTGGAGATAACGTCAATACCGGGGGTGAAGCAAAGAGAGGTCGAAGTCCAAGGGTCAGGGTCAAACAGCAAATCAAACACAAAGTCGCTCAAGCTCTGATCAAAGTTGTAACGCTAATCACAGGCGATTAGGGAGGACAACTAGTGGCTTTAAATAGCCCTCCACTGGGTCATGTGACGGGGCCAGCGTCACATGACCTCATTTGCATACTGAGCGCTGGCCAAACGTGACCAGCGCTCAAATATGTACCAAATTTGGTCATGCGGCGTGGCCAGCGCCACATGACCCAAAACCAGTTATAAAAGTATATAATAAATGTTCTGAGCGCTGGTTGTCCAGACCAGCGCTCAGATGCCCCCACCTGCTCATTTACTAGGGGGGCGGGGAGGACGCCGGACACGCTGTATCAGTGCGCGCGCCGGGCCCTCTCCTGTGAGTGTCGTCATGGAGACGAGGACGCTTCCTGCGTCCTCGCTCCAGCGCACTCCTGGGAGACCGGCAGAGGGGAAGCGCGCCGCCGGCTCCCCGTTACAGTACCCCCCCCCTTCACGAGGGGCCACCGGACCCTTAGCTGGAGGAACCGGCTTTTCAGGATGCTGTCGATGGAAACTCCTAACAAGTGCTTCTGCATGCATCCTGCTCAGCGGTACCCAAGATCTGTCCTCAGGCCCGAATCCCCTCCAGTGTACAAGGTACTGGAAGGAATTCCGGACTTTTCTAACGTCAATGATTCTATGAATCTCGTGCTTCACTTGTCCCTCCACCTCGACCGGAGGCGGGGGCAGTTCCTCTGGACCAGTGGGAGCAACATAACGCTTAAGCAAAGACATATGAAAAACATTGTGAACACGAAGGGAGTCAGGTAAACACAATTCAAACGACACCGGATTGATCACCTTGGTGATCCTGTATGGACCAATGAAGCGAGGCGCAAACTTATAGGATGGTACTTTCATACGAAGATTTTTAGTTGACAACCATACCATGTCCCCCACCTTGAAATTCACACCCTTAGAACATTTCTTATCGGCCTTAGTTTTTTGAATCCTTTGGGCTCTTTCCAGGTTCGACTGAACCTGTGCCCAAACTGTGCACAGTTCCTGAGAGAGAACATTGGCCTCTGGGACCGCCGAAGCAGCTGGAGAAAAGGAGCCAAAGCGCGGATGAAACCCCATGTTGCAGAAAAACGGCGATACCCCAGAAGACGAATTCACGCGGTTATTAATCGCGAACTCGGCCAGAGACAGGAATCTGGCCCACACATGCTGGTTATCTGCCACATAACATCTGAGATACTGCTCAACGGACTGATTAAGACGTTCAGTCTGACCATTGGTCTCCGGATGAAAGGCTGACGAAAAGGATAAGGAAATATCAATCTTCTTACAGAAGGCCCTCCAGAACTTAGACACAAACTGCACCCCCCGTCAGAAACAATATTCTGAGGAATATCGTGTAGTTTAACTATGTGGTCCATAAATACGGAAGCCAAAACCTTTGCAGAGGGTAATTTACACAAAGGAATAAAGTGACACATCTTGCTGAATCTGTCCACCACTACAAGAATCACGGTTTTACCCTCAGAGCATGGCAAATCCGTGATGAAGTCCATGGACAGATGTGACCAAGGACTACCAGGTATGGGTAATGGACGCAACTCACCCATAGGCCGAGTCTTGGGATTCTTGGACCTGGCACAAGTATTGCACGCAGTTACAAAAGCCTGGACATCTCTGGAGATTGACGGCCACCAATACTGCCTAGAGACCAACTCCTTGGTGGCATTAATACCAGGATGTCCACATAAAACAGAGCTATGGTACTCACCCAGCAGTCGCAACCGCAAATGAGCTGGCACAAATAACTTGTCATTGGGAGTACCAGTGGGAGCAAGATGTTGTCCTGCCATGATTTCAGAAGCGAGATCAGATGAGGTAGCGGCTACGATGATGTCAGTTGGCAGGGTGGGCTCAGGAGGGACGTCAGGAGGCTGATACGCCTGGAAACTTCGGGATAAGGCATCGGCCTTAATGTTCTTGCTCCCGGGTCTGAAGGTAACACAAAAGTCAAAACGAGTAAAGAACAAAGCCCACCTCGCCTGTCTGGGATTCAATCGCTTAGCAGATTCCAGAAACATCAAATTCTTATGATCCGTGAGGACCGTAATGCGGTGTAATGCCCCTTCTAAAAAATGACGCCATTCCTCAAATGCCCACTTGATTGCTAGTAACTCCCTATTACCAATGTCATAGTTTCTCTCGGCAGGAGAGAACTTGCGGGAGAAGAAGGCGCACGGCTTGAGATTAGTTAAGGTGGAAGACCCCTGGGACAGTACTGCCCCCACACCATCTTCAGATGCATCCACCTCAACTACAAACGGCTTATTTTGATCAGGCTGGATCAGCACAGGAGCATCAACAAAAAACCGCTTTAGCTTTTCAAAAGCTTCAATAGCTGCAGGGGACCAGTTGACTAAATCGGCTCCCTTGCGGGTCAAATCCGTAATGGGTTTGGCTACAACAGAAAAATTTTTGATAAATTTCCGATAGAAATTAGTAAAACCCAGAAATCGCTGGAGCGCCTTCAGAGAGGAAGGTCGCACCCAATCCACAATGGCCTGTACCTTACCCGGGTCCATTTTGAAGGAAAAAGGGGTGAGAATGTATCCCAAAAAGGTCACTTCCTGAACACCAAAGATACACTTCTCCCCTTTGACAAATAACTTGTTCTCACGCAACACCTCCAGCACTTGCCTGGTGTGGGATACGTGACTCTCCCAGTCTGCAGAAAAAATCAAGATGTCATCAATATAGACAATTACAAATTTTCCAATAAATGGTCTAAAAATGTCATTGACAAAATTTTGGAACACCGCAGGAGCATTACTTAACCCGAAGGGCATTACTAGGTACTCATAATGACCCTCCGGGGTATTAAAGGCAGTTTTCCATTCATCACCCTCACGGATTCTGATCAGGTTGTACGCCCCCTTCAGATCTAGCTTAGTAAACCAACAAGCACCCTGAACCTGATTCAACAAATCAGGAATAAGGGGCAGCGGGTACCTGTTTTTAACAGTAATTTTATTGAGTTCCCTGTAATCAATACAGGGCCTCAACCCTCCATCCTTTTTTCCGACAAAGAAAAAACCTGCCCCCATGGGAGAAACAGAAGGCCGGATGTGACCCTTGGCCAGACTCTCCTTGAGATAATCCCTCATGGACTGACGCTCTGGAGTAGAGAGATTATAGATACGGCCCTTGGGATATTTGGACCCCTCAATAATATCGATGGCACAATCATATTGCCGGTGAGGAGGGAGGAACTCAGTCTCGGACATGGAGAAAACGTCCGAAAAATCGTTGATGTACTCAGGTAAGAAAAGAGACCCAGTAGTACCTCCCAACTGCAATACAGATTTGCAACACTTGTCACAATTCAGCCCCCATTTTTCTAATTCACCTGTTGACCAATTGATTACAGGATTGTGGTCCTGCAACCAAGGTAAACCAAGAACTAGGTCAGCAGGTAAATTCTTTAAGACCCAAAAAACACATTTTTCGGAATGCGAAATCCCAACCGTCAGGGTCACACTAGGAGTACAGAACTCGATCCTCCCATTATTTAGGGGGGTGGAGTCGAGGGCGATAATTTGAATTACCTCCCTTAAAGGGACCATCGGTAAACCCACAGACTGTACAAAATCAAAATCAATAAAATTAGTAGCAGAACCGGAGTCAACAAAAGCCTTTCCAGAACCCCTGAATTGATCATACGCAATGGAGATAGGTACTAAAATCTTTCTCCTTACCACTGCTGGGGTTACCTTACTTCCTGCCGGAGATCTCCTAGAGGGCGGAAGTTTTGGACACTGCTGGAGCCAGTGGTTCACCTCACCGCAGTAGAAGCAGGCTCCCTTTAAACGTCTTTGGTTTTTCAAGGTTCCTCCTAACTGCATGGACTCCTCCGGGACCTTGGCAGGAGGTGGACTCAGAGGAGGAAACTCAGGCAGGACGACAACTTGAGGAGTACTTGATCGTTCTCTCTGTCTCTCTCTCAACCGTCGATCCAGCTTAATGGCTAAAGTCATGGTCGTCTCTAGGGAGTCAGGAGTAGGATAACTAACCAGAAGATCCTTGAGTTGGTCTGACAGCCCCACCCTAAACTGGCTTCTCAAAGCTGGGTCATTCCACCCAGAGGAGACACACCACTTCCTGAACTCTGCACAGTAATCCTCTACTGGGCGGTTTCCCTGCTGAATGTTCCTGAGCTGAGTTTCTGCTACAGTGGCCCAGTCTGGTTCTTCATACAAAAGACCTAAGGCCTGGAAAAAGGCCTCCACAGACAACAGACATGGGGAGTCAGATGGCAATGAGAAAGCCCACTCCTGCGGATCCCCTTGCAGCAAGGAAATAATTATTCCTACCCGCTGCTGCTCAGAACCCGAGGAGTGTGGGCGTAAACGAAAATATAATTTACAACTTTCCTGGAAAGAACGGAAAGTTTTTCGGTTACCCACAAACCGATCGGGCAACCTTATATGGGGTTCAATATTGGAGGGAGCGGCTGCAGGTGCAGTTTGCAGCTGCTCCTGGTGTTGGATTCTCTCGGCCAGATCCTGGATCATCTGAGCCATGTTACTCATATGATCCATGAGAACTCGCAACGGCTCCATTTAGTATGGCCTATGATTCTGTCACGAGGAAGACAAGGGAATGTGCGCCCTGTACTGAATACCCCCCGTTCTCTCCCTGCCTGCTTGCCTCAGTCGGCCCTAGGCGGCCGCGGACAACCACGGTGACGGCCCCTGCTCTGTATAAGTGCGCAGGGAGGGACAGGGAACAATTGGAGAGACAAACACAGACGAAACAAACACAATATAAGAATAGTCAGCAAGCCGGGTCATACACTGGAGGTAACGTCAATACCGGGGGTGAAGCAAAGAGAGGTCGAAGTCCAAGTCCAAGGGTCAGGGTCAGGGTCAAACAGCAAATCAAACACAAGGTCGCTCAAGCTCTGATCAAAGTTGTAACGCTAATCACAGGCGATTAGGGAGGACAACTAGTGGCTTTAAATAGCCCTCCACTGGGTCATGTGACGGGGCCAGCGTCACATGACCTCATTTGCATACTGAGCGCTGGCCAAACGTGACCAGCGCTCAAATATGCACCAAATTTGGTCATGCGGCGTGGCCAGCGCCACATGACCCAAAACCAGTTATAAAAGTATATAATAAATGTTCTGAGCGCTGGTTGTCCAGACCAGTGCTCAGATGTCCCCGCCTGCTCGTTTACTAGGGGGGCGGGGAGGACGCCGGACGCGCTGTATCAGTGCGCGCGCCGGGCCCTCTCCTGTGAGTGTCGTCATGGAGACGAGGACGCTTCCTGCGTCCTCGCTCCAGCGCACTCCTGGGAGACCGGCGGAGCGGCAGAGGGGAAGCGCACCGCCGGCTCCCCGTTACACGTTTCTCTGCAAAGGGACCAGGATGACTGATCCGTGTACATGAAAGAATGAATGGGGCCATGTATCGTGAGATTTTAAGTGCAAACCTCCTTCCATCAGCAAGGGCATTGAAGATGAAACGTGGCTGGGTCTTTCAGCATGACAATGATCCCAAGCACACTGCCAGAGCAACGAAGGAGTGGCTTCGTAAGAAGCATTTCAAGGTCCTGGAGTGGCCTAGCCAGTCTCCAGATCTCAACCCCATAGAAAACCTTTGGAGGGAGTTGAAAGTCCGTGTTGCCCAGCGACAGCTCCAAAACATCACTGCTCTAGAGGAGATCTGCATGGAGGAATGGGCCAACATACCAGCAACAGTGTGTGCCAACCTTGTGAAGACTTACAGAAAACGTTTGCGGGCGGTATCCTGGTTACGCTCAGTGTGTGTCCTCCCCTTTCTCTTTCATTGGTAGTTCCGCCCCATGTGACCGCGATGCGTGCGCATGACATCATGTGCTCGGGACGCGGCTGGAGGAGGCGGACCGACTGCGGAGGTGCGCACCTTACCGCCTCTTTAAAAACGCCATTAGTGCCAGTACGAGGCTTCTGGTAGGCGCACCCCCCAACCATAGGGGTATATATTTCATCCCCATTGATGGGTTTATCAATTCCCGGTGGCAAGTCATCTCTCCATCGTTCTCTAATGGAGGGCATTATGCAGGACGCCACATTGATATCTATCTAATTATGTAGATCCACCTGAGCTGTGGATCTCTGCAGCATCTCCAGAAGGACCATGGGCCTCTTGGCTGCTTCTGCAATTAGTGCTCTCCTTGCTTGGACTGTCAGTTTAGGTGGACGGCCATGTCTTGGTAGGTTTGTAGTTGTACCATACTCCTTCTGTTCAGAGCTTGGGATATTTATTTTTTTATCACCTGATCCTGCTTTGCACTGCTCCAAACCTTTATGCCTGACCTGTCTGGTGTGTTCCCTGGTTTTCATGATGCAGTTTGATCACTAATGTTCTATAACAAACCTCTGAGGCCTTCACAGAACATCTGTAGTTATACTGAGAATAAATTACATACAGGTGGACTCTATTCACTAATTAGGTGATTTCAGAAGGCAATTGGCCACGCTGAATTTTATTTAGGGGTATCAGAGTATAGGGGGTTAAATACAAATGCACACCACACTTTTCAGATTTTTATTTATTAAAAATGTTCTAAACCATGTATCATTTTCTTATCACTTCACACCTACTTGCTGCTTTGTGTTGGTCTATCACATACAATTCCAATAAAACAAACTTAAAGTCTATGTACACCTTATGAGTTTTCTGATTGCATTTTAATCATTTTGGGCTATAAATCATTTTTTCAATTGGTCTTTATTAAAAATATTGAGCTGTTCTGTCACAAAGGGTTAACGGTTTGTCTAGCTGTGTGAATCATACTTTTTACTTTCACTATGTACTGGTCATCTAATAACCCTTATCTCTACTTTACCACAACGCGTTTTGGAAGTGGTCTGCTTCCTTCCTCAGGCTCATTACAAAAGCCGTCCAAGCTTGGACCCAAATGCTGGAAACACAACATGATGGTGAAAGAGATATTATGAAACAAATAAATGATGAAAACAATAAATTATACAATGAATAAATTAAAGATCATCTGAGATTTGTACCTATGAAACTGGCTGACCTGATGCATGTGCGCTTGGCAGCTGAAGGCATCTGTGTTGGTCCCATGGTCATATGTGCCTGCATTACTGGGAAAAATGATGTTTTAATATATGCAAATGAGCCTCTAGGAGTAATGGGGGTGTTGTCATTACACCTAGAAGCTCAGCTCTCTCTGCAACTGCTGTGCCCTCTACACTGTGATTGACAGGGCCAGACGGATGTGATGATGTTCTCACTGTCTGGTCCTGTCAATCAAAGTGCAGAGAGCGTGGCAGTTACAGGGAGAGCTGAGCATCTAGGTGTAATGGCAACGCCCCCGTTGCTCCTAGAGGAACATTTGCATATATTAAAACTTTTTTTTCCCAGTAATGCAGGCACATGACAGATGTACTTTAGGGCTCATGCACACGACCATAACCTGTTTTGCAGTCCTCAAATTGCGGATCCGCAAAACACGGATACCGGTCATGTGTGTTCTGTAATGCGGAC
Source organism: Rhinella marina (assembly GCA_900303285.1). Lineage (NCBI taxonomy): Eukaryota > Metazoa > Chordata > Amphibia > Anura > Bufonidae > Rhinella > Rhinella marina. The sequence continues at coordinate 456,437 of ONZH01030531.1, forward strand.
AAGAATAGGACATGTTCTATATTTTTGCGGATGCCATGGAACGGACATACGGATCTTTTGTGGTCCCTTTGTAGTGAATGGGTCCACATCTGACCCACAAAAAATGCAGATTGGATGCAGACAAAAAATACGTTTGTGTCCATGAGTCCTTAATTAGATATTATAATAAAGGTTACAGGGAAATCCCCAAAAGGGCGATTTTTTGAGCAAAAAAAAATAAAATCAGGAACTTTGCAGAGGCATCACTAAACATGCTAAATATAGTAAAATAAGAAGATATAGAAACACTAAAGAATATATATAAAATATCTAAAAACAGAGCAATAAAATCAGACTTCCAATGTGCATAAAATTATATTATTCTTTGGTTTGCTCGTCCATTTCTATTAGTCCTTCGGGCACGGGAGTCTGCAAGTTATTGGATGTTTAAGTAGTGAACTTTCGTGCCTGAAGGACTAAGGCTAGGGCTACATGGCGACAGTTGTGGCGCGACACCCGTCGCAGCCCGGATCACTGGGTAGCGGGGATCCAATGGAAATGAATGGGATGCCGCCTCAGTCGCAAGAAATCCAACACGGCAATCCAATTCATTTCTATGGGATCCCCACTACCTAGGGATCCGGGCTGCGACGGGTGTCGCGCCACAACTGTCGCCATGTAGCCCTAGCCTAAATGAGATGATGGCGCAAACCCAAAGAATTATATAATTATATGCTCATTAGAGTATACGCCTCTGTGTGGAGATGCCCCCTCCAGTAGCTGATCCCCATGACTGCTACGTCTGCTCCTCTAGTATGAGTAAAGGTCATAAAAGCCTAAAATATCAGCCATGACTCATCCTGGAAATAACCTTCACTGACTGCTCCTGTGGGGCAAGTGACTCTTCCCAGTGGAGAAGATTAAATTACATGGTGCAAATATAGGGGTAGTAAATGCTGACACTGTTTATGGGGAGACTCCACCTGCCTCTAGTTAGCAGGTAGCTTTGGTTGACTCTGTTATGCCCTTTTCACACGAGCGGGAGACTCGCATGTCTCCTGCAACGCATCTACAGCTCTGGACTCCGGCACTGGCTGGGATCGCATATAATGCTATGCGGTCCCTGTCTGTGCAGAGTCCAGCCCTGTAGATGCGTTACGGGAGACATGAGAGTCTCCCGCTCGTGTGAAAGGGGCATTAGGGGGACACTAGCCAGCTATTTGTGAGGGTGCTAGCCTCTAAGGCTAAATGCACACGATCAGGATTGTGTGAGGATTTTTCGCATGAATTTACATGCAGAAAATCCGCACCATAGGTCACGTAAATTGTATTCTACCAAAATTAGAAATTCTCTTGCACACGATGCAGATTTTTTCCATGTGGATTTTGACCTACGGTGCGGATTATAAAATCCACAGCATGTCCATTTATTTTATTTTTCCTGACTGGATTTTCTCCATTCAATTCAATGATGTTAGTAAAATCCATATGCACATCTGGACCAATAGATGTGATTTGACCGAACGGATTTCCCTGTGAACACCTGCAGATTTCAGTGCGGATTGTTCGCACATAAATCCTGAACCTGTGCATTTATCCCAAGTGTGTGATTTATCCATGAATCAGGATCTTAAAGGGATTTTCCACATCTTTAAAGGGTTATTCCCATCTTGGACAATGGGGGCATATCGCTAGGATATGCCCCCATTGTCCTATAGGTGCAGGTCCCAACGCTGGGACCCGCACCTATATCGAGAACGGGGCCCCGAAAGTGAAGGAGGGCGCACCGCGCTGGCTCGGCTATTTCCGTTGGCTCCATAGAAATGAATGGGAGCGCACCGCGCATGCGCGGCCCAGCTCCCATTCATTTATATAGAGCCGACGGAAATAGCAGAGCCGAGCGGTCCCAACGTTGGGACCCGCACCTGTATCGGCTCTATACAAATTAATGGGAGCTGGGCCGCGCATGCACGGTGCGCTCCCATTCATTTCTATGGAGCCAACGGAAATAGCCGAGCCAGCGCTCGGCTATTTTCGGCGGCCCCATACAAATGAATGGAGGGTGGCCGCGCATGTGCGGTGCGCCCTCCTTCACTTTCGGGGCCCCGTTCTCGATATAGGTGCGGGTCCCAGCGTTGGGACCCGCACCTATAGGACAATGGGGGCATATCATAGCGATATGCTCCCATTGTCCAAGATGGGAATAACCCTTTAAGGTTAAGTTCACCATTTTTTTTTTTTTTAGAGGGGATCTTGATGCAGATTTTCTTGCCGTTTTTTTCAGCCAGAGCCATAAGTGGATCCAGCAATGAGGAGAACTATAAATCCTTCCTTTCTATTTCTGATTCCTTTCGAATCCACTTTGGGCTTTGACTGAAAAACTTCCTGTGAACCTTATTATTGATGACTCATCTCCAGGATAGGTCACTGAATGTAGCCAAGTGTAGAACCTCTTTTGCCACAGAAGCAGCCGCCCCCCTTATAGTTTACATTGTGAGCGCTTCCTCGAATTGTCAGACACCCTAAATTTAAAGACTGATGTAATCTACTGATAACGCTGACGCCACAAGCTAAGAACACCCTGCAGGGGACAGCAACCAATACAAATGCTGAATATTTAACGTTAGCTGACGTCAAAGCCAAGTGGCTCCTGATTGGCTACTTGATCAGGTAGCGTTTTGTACGACCATATGAAAACGCGCGCTCACGTCTACCCACTATTAAGTGACAGCTGCGGTATCCAATGGCGTAAGAACAGCTGGATGCTGATTGGCTGCCGCTCGGCGATGACGCGTATCCGCTTGGCTGTATGTGAAAGCCTGCAGTCTCTCCGCCATCTTTACTGTCTCCTCAGTAGTCTCGCAGTTCAGAACAGGGAGGGGACCCGAGGTGGGTTACACACAGAGACCGCGCGGGCCTGACAGGACCTGCAGCTTCCGCTGTGACCATGAAACCCAGAGCAGCTGAGGGAGCCGCCTGTCAGTAGCCGGTTGCAGCAGAGCCTCACCCCCCCTCCGCTCACGATCGTTATCTCCGATTGTCCCAGGCGATTGAGTCCATCATGTCGTCCGCTCGCTTTGACTCGTCGGATCGTTCGAGCTGGTACTTTGGGCCGGTGTCGCGGCAGGAGGCACAGACGCGACTGCAGGGCCAGCGGCACGGCGTCTTCCTTGTCCGGGACTCGTCCACCTGCCCCGGAGATCACGTGCTGTCCGTCTCGGAGAACTCGCGGGTCTCCCACTACATCATCAATTCTCTGCCCGGACGTCGCTACAAGATCGGGGACCAGGAGTTCGACAACCTACCGGCTCTGCTAGACTTCTACAAGATCCATTACCTGGACACCACCACCCTCATCGAGCCGGCACCCAGGTGAGCCCTGCCTGCATGCTGACTGTCTCCAGTCACTGGAGTTTCCTCTGACTGGAAGTTTTCAGGAAGCTCAGTGTGATCTGACAAGGCTCATCTAATGGAATAGTTTCCCCTGGCATTTCTAATGTCTTGTGCCCCTCCATCAGACTCATGTGGTGACCTCTGATCATAAGATGTCAGATTTGGCATTGATGGGTGATACCAGTAGACTTCATAATTTCTCTGGGAGCCTGTCAAAGGTTTTGCTTTTTTATGCCAGGGCACCAGGAGACTATAGGCAAGTGCGTTCTGGGGCGTGAGAGCCATATGCTCAGTTCCGTGCCTTTATATATACTGCAAATAATTTAATGGAGATTGTCATTTTTAGTAAAACATGGCCGCCTTCTACTAAATATGTGCCACACATGGCACTGCAGCTCTGTCCCAGTCACTTACGTAAAGCTGAGCTGCAGTACCAGATGCGACCCTGGGACAAGTGTGGTGCTGTTTTTTTGGCAATTAAAACTGGACCACACAGACTAAACCCCTGTTCCCCTATGTGATTAGCAGAGCACGTTGGGAGTTGTAGTTCCACACCTGCCCCCCCCCCCCCCTCCCTATCTGGTTTCATTGTATAAGTTAAGGTCAGGCGCTTGCTTTGCCTCCAGAGTTCCCTTTAAGTAAACAGTTGGCTGTGCTTGTGTGTGGATGTAAATTCCTGGCCTCCATTGTGTACACAGGCAGCGGCAGGTTTACAGCTGGCACAGCTCTTTGCCATTCTTGGGCATTCCCAGTTTACCTCTGAGGTAAATAGTAAATGGCCTGTTTTCCGCTGGCGTCGTAACTCATGTTGGCGTCGGTGACTCATGTGGCGGGGTCTTGTGACCACTCATTTAAAGTCAACGCCACAGAATGAAGATGATTGGGGTCGTGCCGCAGGTTTGTATCTCCTGTGACCTACATGAGCCTGTTCACACAGTGCGTTTTGACGCTGTCAAAATCTGCCGCTTATACCGTGGCAGAAACCTCTGCGGTTGTGCGCTTCAGCTGCCGCAGCTTCAAGCGACTGCTGTCTGCTCCAAGAACGGTTGTGTCCTCCAGCCCGTGAACTTCAGCCCTGCCTCCCATTGAATACGTGCTGTGTGAACAGGCCCTTATGGTAACTTGTCATTAGCAGCGCGCCCCCCCTTCACTTTCATTGTGATGTACACTACTACAGCCTTACTGCAGTCTTTGTCGCTGTGTAGCACCCGGCTTAGGCCTCTTTCACACTAGCGGCAGCACGGATCCGGCAGGTGAAGGGTGCCGCCGGATCCGTGCTGCCGCAGGTACATGTGTGGGGCCGGAACCACGCTCCGGCCCCACACATGTCACAAAGTACATACACACACAGACATATACACATACATACTTACATGCTCCCGGCAGCTCCGCGCAGTACAGGAGGAGGACGGCGCGCACATAGGACAATTCCCCACTGTGCCCTCTGCTGGGCGCCGGGTGGAATCGTCCTATGTGTGCGCTGTCCTCCTGTGCTGTGGAGACCTGCCGGGAGCATGTAAGTATGTGTGTGTATGTGACGGATTCGTCATAAACTCCATTGAAAGTCAATGGAGGGCGGATCCGTTCACCATTGTGTCACACCAAACGGATCCGTCCCCATTGACTTTCATTGGGGGTCATTCCGGATGCGTCTTGGTGCGGATGCCTGGACCGGAGAGCAAAGAGCAGCATGCTGCGGTTTGTTCTCCGGTCTGAAGACGGAACGGAATGCTTTCAGGAGCCTCTGTTGTCTTCAGTTCAGTTTTGTCCCCATTGACAATGAATGGGGACAAAACTGAAGCGTTTTATTCCGGTATTGAGCCCCTATGACGGAACTCAATACCGGAATTATAAAACGCTAGTGTGAAAGTAGCCTTACTGTCTAAACGTAAAGCCTAGCAGCCAGTCAGGGCTCAGCTTTCATCGCTCCTTGCAGCTCTGGTGAAATGAAAGCTGCACTGTGATTGGTGGCCGGGGGAAGCGGAGCCCATTCTCATAAAGCTGCCTCTAAGGCCCTACTTTGTTCGGTGACACAAAACAAGTTGCTGATGCGGAGTCTGTCGGCACGTCCCTGCCCAGGGCTGACAGTCACACAAATCAATAGCTTCTGGAATATTGGATGTGTTAGGTCAACGGCTTTTGTTAAGGGGACGAGTTCTGCTCTCTGTCTGGTGTGGGCAGACAGGCCTCGGGATCAGGTCGTGGAGAGGTAAATGTATTGGTGTTAGTGCTTCCTATAGACCTGCAGTGGACTCTGCTCTCTCTGACCACTGCATTGCATCACTCTTGGCAGCCGGGCAAGTTGTCAAGGTTTTGGGAGTTTGTAGCCGCACATGGAGCCTGGCGAGCAGCTGGCATGATCCGAGGCTGATGCCTTTAGCTTTTCCTAATCTGATAATCTAATTAGTCGGGTCTTAGAACCATTGTATTTATTTGTTAAACTCATTTGTGGAATGCGATTACTTGGGTTTTGGATCCTTATTATGGGAGCTTTAAGTCTGTCTTGACACGCAAGTCATTGAACCGTTCTTCCGCGTTAGTTTTCTGTAGCGCAGCGGCCGTAGAACGGTCCACACAATGTAGACATGGCTGCCGTGGTAAATTAACGTTTTGTTTTTCTGACGACAGATATCCCAGCCCGCCTGTGGGGACAGGTTCTGCCTCTACTGTCCATGCGTCGGAGGAAAACTTGGAGTGTGTACGGACTCTTTATGACTTCCCTGGCAATGACGCCGAGGACCTTCCTTTTAAAAAAGGTGAAATCTTGATCATTGTAGAAAAGCCTGAGGAACAATGGTGGAGTGCCCGGAACAAGGACGGTCGCGTTGGTATGATCCCTGTGCCCTATGTGGAGAAGCTACCCCGTGTGTTTCTTCAAGGAGTGATGGGGAACAGGAATTCCAATAGCTATGGCATCCCCGAGCCTGCACATGCCTATGCTCAGCCTCAGACTCCCAGCCCTCTGCCCGCCTCCTCTACCCCTCCTGGCGCAGTCATCACCCCATTACCATCCACACAGAATGGACCTGTCTATGCTAAAGCCATTCAGAAACGAGTGCCCTGCGCTTACGACAAGACGGCCCTTGCCCTGGAGGTAAGAGTCCTGTGCGTTGCGTGAGTGATGGGGATTTGGATGGAGGAGCTGTCGCTTCAGTACAGATTTACTTTAGTTTCATTGCAAAAAGTTAATGACTTATTGATTCCCAGGTCATTGTCTCTTCTCTAAAAAGTAAAGTGTCAGCGGAAGAACATTCCACGGCAGCCACGCTCGTACGGCACTTGGGTTACATAAGAATAAATGTGGTGTCCTGGCACCCCTTCCACCTGTTCAGATACCTCTTACAATGAGATGCTGCTGTATGCCAGGAAGGACAGTACAAGTACTGGGCATGGGTCCCATTCATTAGAATAGGACCGGTGCCTGATACTTGCTGGTTGCCTCAGTATCTTCCCGTGCTAGATGTGAGAGACGGGTTGGGCATCTCCTTAAAGAAGAACTCCCGACAAAAATTTTATTCCATGTCCTGCTAGAAATGTACATGATATAATCTGTAGTGAATGTCATTTTCTTACCAGTGTCTGAATTTTTGACTTCTATCATCCTGAAGTTTCTTATCTGTGTCATGTGACCAGCAATTAGACCCACCAACTCACACATAGACTTATGTGTGGACAGGAAGTCTAATTCTCTATGTATCCCTATGAGACTGAAAGTGAGGCTCCCATAGGAATGAATAGAGCAGTTACTGGCTTTCTGTCCTGGGTCAGTTGGAGGTCAGGGAGTTGGTCACATGACCCAGCTACAATAAGAAGAGAGGTTTTTACTCACAGAAACAGTCACTGATAAGAAAATGACAATCACTACAGATTATATCATGCGCCTTTCTAACAGGTCAGAGAATAAAAAATTTTGCGGGAGTTCTTCTTTAAAAAGGGTTGTTTCACTTCAGTAAGTGGCATTTATCCTGTAGAGAAAGTTTAAACAAACAACTTACTAATATATTGTTATTCTCCATATTGCCTCCTTTACTGGCTGGATTCATTCTTCCATTACATTATACACTTCTCGTTTCCATGGTTACGACCACCCTGCAATCAATCAGTAGTGGTCGTGTTTGCACACTATAGGAAAAAGTGTCGGCCTATCCGGGACCATTGGCGTGTGTGTAGGCTAATGCTTTTTCTTATAGTGTGTAAGCACGACCACTGCTGTTGGATTGCAGGGTGGTCGTGACCATGGAAACGAGCAGTGTATAATGTGATGGAAAAATGAATCCAGCCAGCAAAGGAAGCAATATGGATAATAACAATATATTAGTAAGTGGCTTGTATTAACTTTCTATACATGATAAATGCCACTTGCTGAAGTGAGAGAACCTCTTTAAGTAGAATGTGACATACACTCCAGGCACTGTCTGACCGGTACATGGCAGAAGTGTCATTACTGTGAAGGTGTTATATCGGTGAGTATTTTATAATTGTCGGACCTGTAAAGTATTTCCTGCTTAATACTGGTTAAGAGGTAGCGAACAATGAGAGCTAGCCTTTATCTAAGGGGGTCCTCCAGCCATAGGTATTTAGTCTCACCACTGGCAGCCGCCGATAGGAAGGCAGCACTTCTGGTTTCTCCTATTTGTGGCTGCTGCCCTCCTCCCTCTTGTTTTGTAGAAAGGACCGGTACCCATGGGTGAGCCTCTTTCTGCATGATCACCGCTATTAAGTCATTGAGCAGACTGTGAGAGCACAGGGGCATGGCGCATGTGGAGCTCAAAGCGCTACAGCCATTCCTCAGCAATTCCTAACCCCAGAGACAAGAGAAATACATCACGTGATCAAACCTGGCAGGCAATGAATAGGGTTGATCATGCTGACTGAGGCTCTTTAGGGGTCTTCCTACCATGTTAATTGATGCTGGTGTGTCTCCATTTACAGTTATATTAGCACATCTGTCTACATGAGGCGACATGCTACTGACAGCCGATGATATTACGGCCGGACAGTGACTGTCTCTGCCAGTGATCCCATAGAAATGAATGGGGTTGCGGTGAGAGTCACACGTGTACCACAACTGTGACCCTTAAATCTAAGAAAAAATTGAACAGAGTTAGATTTTTTGAGATTCAGGGGTTGTAGCGGTGCACGTGTGACACTCGCGGAGGCCCCCTTCATTTCTGTGGGATCACTGCAATCCTGGCTGCGACCTGTGTAGCCCTCAAAGATGAGATCAGTTTGCTGATCCGCACACGTCACGCGGCAGTAGTCTGGAACGAGTTATCACTCCGTGTAAAAGGAAGGGTGTGGGTGTGTAAAAGGAAGGCTAGGAAGCGGTGTACTCTCTCTGGCACCCCTGTAGAGAATGGAGTGCCAGGGCACATGCCCATCCAGCCACTCCATTCAGAATGGGTTGGATGCCCAGCGATCAGATAGTTATCCCATCATGCGGATAGCAGAGAACTTTTCTAGTTTGCACAGCTTTGAGTATCACAAGTACTTTCAGTCCCTCTGGTTCTGTGATGGCTAACCTAATGCACTCCAACTACAACTCCCAAGATGCACACTTGCTTGGCTGCTCAGAACTCCATGGAAATGAATGAAGCATGCTGGGAGTTGTAGTTTCGGAGTGCCGGAGGTTAGCCATCAGTGATCTAGTTGCATAAAGATTTGATACACCTCCTTGTAAGTAGGTCTGTGCCATCTTATTATATCAAGTGTGTCAAGTAGTAATATAATCGCGCGAGTCTCTGCGGTCCCATTCTAATTAGGCTGCTAACTGGGAGAAACAAGGCACTTTGGAAGGTTAACAAGTAGGTCGGTGAGCTCCCAAGAGCCTCCTGACAGTGTGCGCTATATATATAAACTCTATTGGCGGGTTCTGTACATGTGAGTTACATTTTATGCTGTTTTGGGGGAAGAGCCCTATGATATTGATGATATATTTACCATAAAGCAGCACGGGATCTGTCGCCTCTTGTATTTCCTGAATCTCAGTAAGACTTTGCACATTTTGGGGCTGCATTTTTCCGAGTATGAGCGGTCTGTTGAAGTAAAGTGATCACAGCCGTATCTGAAGTCCTGACTCATAACTTGAGTGGACACCTTGTGTTAGTGGATGGGTATATTGGGGTTTGCTGATGGGTGAATGTTAGGGTCCTGTAACGTCAGTTTAAATGGGTTATCCTGGTTATTTATATTGATGACCTATCCACAGATTGATGGGGTCCCACCAGTGCCGGTGCCACCTTCTCTTCATTGTTTATCTGCTCGCCATGGCAACAGCAGCGGTGAGCAGTGTAATTGCACTTCTTTGGGATGGCTCATTCCTATTCTAGTGAGGGATGGCTTAGGTGTAACTACACTGCTGAACGCTGCAGTTGTGGGGGCAAGCAGGTAGACAATGGAGAAGGCTGCGCTGGCACGGCACACAACTTCTTGATAAACAGCTGATTGGCAGGGGTGATGACTGCTGGACCCTCGCCTATCCTGAGAATAGGTCATCAATAAAAATAACTTGGAGAACTCCTTTAAGAGCTCGTGCACATGACTGTGCTTGGCCAGAGAAACGCGGTCCAGTGATGTATGTGGTCTTTCAGGAGGTAGGAGTCCGGGGTTATCAGGCGGAGCAGTTTGTCGGTGAGTCAGTGGGCAGATCGCTGGATTTATCAGTGAGTATTGGAGGAAGTGACACATGGCAGCGCAGTGCCGGGTTGACTCACACGAGTAGTATGTGCGCGCGCTCAGGTGGGACACGGAGGCTTGTGTGGAATTTTCTGAGTCACTTTTCCCTCCCTCAGGGCAGGGGTTCCTGTAATAACCAATGGGCAGCAGATCACAGCACAGCTACCTGCAGGCGTCTGAGGGCGTGCCTCCAGACAGGTCTCCTGGGTTTCTAGTAAAGGGGAGCGAGTCAGGACTTGTAGGGACGCCTTCATAATCCAGATTATATCATTTGTTCCAGCTGGCAAAAGAAATCCTAACTAGAAAGCGTCCTGTCCTTCAAGTATTGTAGGAAAGGCTTCTGGGTGACAGTGGGGGTCTCCCATTACTTGGTGGGCAGTGTTTGGGATTCTCCTTTATTTTATTTTAAGACAGGATAGGTTATCAGTAGGAGGGGGTCTGACACTTCTTAGGCCATGTAGTGTCCCGTGGGCTAGGCTTAGCTCAGACCCATTGATGTCTGCAATACCAAGCACAGCCACTATACAATGGGTGGCACTGTGCTTGTGAGCGGAGAGCAGACCAGGACACTGTTGCGAGTGTTGGAAATCCATCTTGATCACAGTGTATGATGTGTAGGATTTCTGTCTATAGAGGCTTAGTTTTTCATGCCTTTCCAGTTAGCCACAGTTCATGTATGCTGTGATCATTTACTGTACTGATTTTCTGTGGCTTTTTAGGGTTTTGTACGACCACATATATCGGAAACGCGTCATGTTCCATGTGGGTTTGTGCATTTAAAATACATAGAGGATTGAAGAACCAGTCATTTGCACACTGTTCCATCTGATACATTTGGTGCAGAAATTGAAGAGTGGTGCCTGGTTTCAGTTTTTTTTTTCCCATTGAGTTCAGTGAGGAAATCAAAATCTGTAATCGAACCAAATTTTTGGAGATTATACTCGGGATAGGTCATCAATATCAGATCGGCAGGGGTCCAGCACACCTGCCCAATCAGCTGTTTGACGAGAAGGCCGCGATTCATATCTTGAATAGTTTACCGGCTCGCCAATGCACCCACAGCAGTCAGAGGTGTAATTACACCTAAGCCGTCTCTCACTTCTATGGGACAGCTCTGTAGTGTTCACTTCAATAGGAAGGTGCCGTCCCCTTGAAGTATAATTACACTGCTCACAACTGTGGTTGCGATGGCGAGCAGGTAAACGGTGAAGAGAAGCCAGCACTTGTACGGAGCGCCGCCTTCTCGTCAAACAGCTGAACCAAGTTATGGGGTTCTGGCTAGGGTTGTCGTGGGTATCGATATTTCGATACTTTGGCAGATAAAATAAAAAAGTCTCCGAGTCCGGCGCTCCTCTGTGCCCGCGCTGCACTGTCCTGACCGCGTACAGTGTCAGGACGTAGTGCGCGCACTCTGACCTGACGCTGCACGCAGTCAGGTGACAGTGCAGCGCCGGGAGGAGAAGACACAGGAGCGCCAGGTCTGATGGGGGCACAGGGGGCTGATCTGAGGTCTGATGGGGGCACAGGGGGCTGATCTGAGGTCTGATGGGGGCACAGGGGGCTGATCTGAGGTCTGATGGGGGCACAGGGGGCTGATCTGAGGTCTGATGGGGGCACAGGGGGCTGATCTGAGGTCTGATGGGGGCACAGGGGGCTGATCTGAGGTCTGATGGGGGCACAGGGGGCTGATCTGAGGTCTGATGGGGGCACAGGGGGCTGATCTGTGGTCTGATGGGGGCACAGGGGGCTGATCTGAGGTCTGATGGGGGATGATGTGAGGTCTGATGGGGGCACACAGATTTTTTTGGTGTTTAATATTTTTATGCGTGGTATCGAATGGTATCAAGTATCGCAATACTTTTTCTTGGTATTGAAATCGAATCAAGATTTTGGTATCGTGACAACCCTAGTTCTGGCTCTGTGACCAGAGGTCATTGTACAAGGAAAGAATAGAGAAGCTGTGGTATCATCTATTGTGAATGGTGGATCCTGTTTTTTTTCTATGTAGGTAATATTATTCATAGTAATCCTGCCTTTAATAATAATGAGATGACTGCTGAAAAGTGAGCTCTGTTCCGAACAGGAAGTCCTCACATATTTTTAGGGCTTATTCAAAAGGTAGAATTTTGGTGCAGGTACGGTGTTAAAATTCTGGTGGTGGCCGCATGTCCGCCTCCTATTGTTTTCAGTCGGAGACAGTGCTGCAGTGTGCAGGCTGGTGGTTTAACGCTGTGAACTAATAAGTGTCCCTTCTTGGCACAGTGTGGGGACAGTGGCGCTTGAAGACGCGGCATGTTCATTCAGTGGAACTCAGCCTTAAGCCGGTGAACAATATCTGCGGGTTCTGCTGTGGTATAAATCCACTGTGTGAATGGGTGCTTATACTTAGTGCCCAGTGTGAAATCTGCAGCCGAATATTGGAATGTTAGGTATATCATGGGCAAATTCCTGTGTATGGTAGAGCTTAAAACAAACCTGTCCTGTCTGCCGCCATAATATCGAGCAGGGAGAACTATGCTGAATAACAAATGTGTAATATATTAAAAAAAAAAAATCAAGCGGTAACCAATGGGGCTCACAATCTAAAGTCCCTATCGGTATGGCTTTGGCGTGTGGGAGGAAATCCAAGCAAACACGTGTGGTTTTTATTTCAGTCTTTATATCTTTGCCCAGGTAAATGACATATCCTCTGCTATCACAATAATTCTATTTTTTTCTTTCTTCTTTTTTTAGGTGGGTGACCTTGTGAAAGTGACGCGCATGAATATTAACGGCCAATGGGAAGGGGAGGTGAATGGCCGAAAAGGGCTTTTTCCCTTCACACATGTGAAAATCATTGACCCTCAGAATCCGGATGACAATGAGTGACTGGTGTGACCTCCTCGTAGCCCGTTTGATTCATTTCTCCTCCTCCAGGTCCTCTGAAGCTCCCTGGCCTCCTCTTCCTTCAGCTGCCTGGTTATTTGATACACGCTGCAGAGTTCACCTACTGACGCATGTAACATAGCTGTGTTTGTCCATGATGCCAAGCTGCTGCTTCCCACGTTTTCAAGGGTCTGAACAAGCTTACTTAGACGTGCCGTGCTGCCAGCCGCTAATCCTGTTGCTGTGGAGAAACCATACCTGGTGGCTTTCTGAAGCTTTGAGTTTTTTTTTTTTTTTTCCTCTTGAACAATTTTTTTTGAAATCACGCCTAAAGAATTCATGTTTTACGGACTCACACAGTGCTACAAAATAGTGATTTCTAGAAATGAACGAAGAGATTCTGTGCCCCATCTGTTGGGATCCCTACAATCCCTCTCGCTGGTGGGGAGATCCAAGTGTATGATGGTTAAACTGAGGCCTTTATTTATACCGCGAACCGTGGCAATTGTTCTGCGCAGGAATTTCCGATGACTACTTCCCCTTTCAAATGCAGAGTTCTGTCGCTGCAGCAGAGGATGGCGCCTGCCAGCCCTTCCAGCGGGAATACCAGTTTTCTCTTGCGCTCTGTTGCAGTGTGGTTCTTCTCGGTGCCATTATCCGTTTGTACTGTGAGGTGTCTAGCGGGTAGATCTTAGGAATGTGTTTTTTTTTTTTTGTTTTTGTTTTTTTTTTCCTGAACTTTTTTGGTTTCCGTCATCAGAATGATAATGAACCCCCTTTCCCTTCCTCCATTGCAGAATGTTCCGTATTGCCTAAGAATCCACGTATTGAGTTTCCGCATGTATTCCGATTGTTGGATTTTTTTTTTTTTCCTTCTGCGGTGGGCGCTGGTGTTCTGCTGCCACGTAATAGCACAAAAGGAGGAAACACACAATGAGCCAGCTCCTTAAGTCTTGTCTGAATCTTGTTTTGCCCACTTTTCCTGGAACGCTGCAAAAAAAAAGACTATGCAAGGGAAAATTTGCCTTGACTCCAGAGTTAGGTGTCTTAAATCTACTTTCCAGGCCTCTCGGGCAGCAAGAGTTGGTTTCCTGTACACTTCCATTTGGAGGAGTAAGAAGCTGAGAGCCTCGTCTGTTCAGCGTCACAGCTGTAATATCCTGCCACCCAGATCAGGTTGTGACGGGAGCGTTCCCTCTTTGCTGCCTGATGATGCTTTGTGTTGGATCTGGGACACTTCCAGCGAGGCGCTGCTTTGGCCACGCTCTGCATTTTGAGTTTCATTAATCTTCTGCCTGTTTACGAATCCAACAAATGTCGAAAGGGAATCTGTCACTTGGGACAGTTTGCTAATGGAGGGCAACGTCTCATTTTATTTTTGTAAAGGGAGGTTAAACTATGTCTGTGCCATTTGTTTTGCTTGTAAATTGTAATTTTATATTGTATTGACCTTTTACAGGAGGGATTTCAGTTTCAGTGTAATTAACATTTTTAACTGTTTTCAAGCCATTGGCGTCAAGTTTGTGAGCAGCAGGTTTTCTTCCTGCGTCGATGTTTTCTCTGTAACTGTTCCGAGGGGCGACCTGCGAGGGTCTAGTGTCTCAGTAGGTTACATAGAACGCACATTATTGTAGATGTACGCTTTTTAACTTGATTATTTTTTTTTTTTGTTTTTGAAGGGGGAAGAAATCATAGCTTTTGAGTTTTATTTTTTTGTGCTGTAAAATTAACAGTATTAAATGACTTATATTCTTAGAATACGCAGTGTCTTCATTCCGTGTGTGTTCATCCAAAAGTCGTTCCGAATGAATGGGTGTATCCGTTAAGTAGGTGGTTTCCCGGTCTGGTAGTTAAAGGGGTTGTCTCACTTCAGCAAATGGCATTTATCATGTAGAGAAAGTTAATAAAAGGCACTTACTAATGTACTGTGATTGTCCATATTGCTTCCTTTGCTGGCATGATTAATTTTTCCGTTACATTATACACTGCTCGTTTCCATGGTAATGACCACCTTTGAATCCAGCAGTGTGAGCTTCAACGGTCCCGGCCACCAGAGAGGTCAGTGTCTCTTTCTACAGTATGCAAGCACAGCCACCACTGATGGATTGCAGGGTGGTCTGTAACCATGGAAACAAGCAGTGTATAATGTGATGGAAAAATGAGTGTAGCCAGCAAACAAAACAATATGGATAGTAACGTTACATTAGTAAGTGCCTTTTATTAACTTTCTCTACAAAGTAAATTCCACTTGCTGAAGTGAGAACCCCTTTAAGTGGGGCTTTGAGTGGAAATCAGCACAGTATTTTTGAGAGGGTTGTTTTTTTTAAATGTTTTTAAAGGGAATTCTTCAGGCTTAAAGGGGTTCTCAGAGTTATATATATTGATGACCTATCCTCAGGATAGGTCATCAATATTAGATCGGCGGGGGTCCGACAGCCGGCACCCCCGCCGATCAGCTGTTTGAAGAGGAGGCGCGCTCCGTATCTGTGCTGCCTCCTCTTCACTGTTTACATGCTGGCCATAATGGGGGCCCCATTCATTTCTTTGGGAAGAATCGCTTCCATTCAAGTCTATAGAAGCGATTCTTCCCATAGAAATGATTGGGGCGGTGAGGTGTAATTACACCTACTCACCACTACCCCCGTTACGGCCAGCATGTAAACAGTGAAGCGGAGGCAGCGCTGATACGGCACGCGCCTCCTCTTCAAACAGCTGATTGGCGGGGGTGCCAGGTGTTGGACCCCCGCAGATCTGATATTGATGTCCTATCCTGAGGATAGGTCATCAATATTTATAACTCGGAGAACCCCTTTAAGCTGCACAATCTAAAGGCTGGCCATACACCTGTAATAGCTGCCGGCTGAACAGTGCTCTCCTGACTGCCCCATACACCTGTTTGGTTCGACTGAACGTGTATGTGTATTCAATGGGGGGTAGAGGAGAAAGCTGCTGACAGACACTTCTGGTGACGACTTATCTCCCTGGAGAACAAAAGGATCAGGTGAAAATATTCACTTCGCCCGCAGGAGACTCAGGAGCTCCCATACCAATCAGAGGTGGAGATGAACGACTTAATTCATCTCATCTACAAGGGTTCTTCACCTTCGAGGAGCTGTCCTCACTTGAATGACAGAGCTGGACTCAAACGTACACTCACCGGCCACTTTATTAGGTACACCATGCTAGTAACGGGTTGGACCCCCTTTTGCCTTCAGAACTGCCTCAATTCTTCGTGGCATAGATTCAACAAGGTGCTGGAAGCATTCCTCAGAGATTTTGGTCCATATTGACATGATGGCATCACACAGTTGCCGCAGATTTGTCGGCTGCACATCCATGATGCGAATCTCCCGTTCCACCACATCCCAAAGATGCTCTATTGGATTGAGATCTGGTGACTGTGGAGGCCATTTGAGTACAGTGAACTCATTGTCATGTTCAAGAAACCAGTCTGAGATGATTCCAGCTTTATGACATGGCGCATTATCCTGCTGAAAGTAGCCATCAGATGTTGGGTACATTGTGGTCATAAAGGGATGGACATGGTCAGCAACAATACTCAGGTAGGCTGTGGCGTTGCAACGATGCTCAATTGGTACCAAGGGGCCCAAAGAGTGCCAAGAAAATATTCCCCACACCATGACACCACCACCACCTTGAACCGTTGATACAAGGCAGGATGGATCCATGCTTTCATGTTGTTGACGCCAAATTCTGACCCTACCATCCGAATGTCGCAGCAGAAATCGAGACTCATCAGACCAGGCAACGTTTTTCCAATCTTCTACTGTCCAATTTCGATGAGCTTGTGCAAATTGTAGCCTCAGTTTCCTGTTCTTAGCTGAAAGGAGTGGCACCCGGTGTGGTCTTCTGCTGCTGTAGCCCATCTGCCTCAAAGTTCGACGTACTGTGCGTTCAGAGATGCTCTTCTGCCTACCTTGGTTGTAACGGGTGGCAATTTGAGTCACTGTTGCCTTTCTATCAGCTCGAACCAGTCTGCCCATTCTCCTCTGACCTCTGGCATCAACAAGGCATTTCCGCCCACAGAACTGCCGCTCACTGGATGTTTTTTCTTTTTCGGACCATTCTCTGTAAACCCTAGAGATGGTTGTGCGTGAAAATCCCAGTAGATCAGCAGTTTCTGAAATACTCAGACCAGCCCTTCTGGCACCAACAACCATGCCACGTTCAAAGGCACTCAAATCACCTTTCTTCCCCATACTGATGCTCGGTTTGAACTGCAGGAGATTGTCTTGACCATGTCTACATGCCTAAATGCACTGAGTTGCCGCCATGTGATTGGCTGATTAGAAATTAAGTGTTAACGAGCAGTTGGACAGGTGTACCTAATAAAGTGGCCGGTGAGTGTATATGTTAATGTTATGTAAAAACGCCTGAAAAGTTATCCCCATAGCACCCTAAAAAAACACATGCCAAGAAACAGAAAACTGCATAGAAAATATGCAGGTCATCAGTATCTGATGGGTGGGGGTCCGACACCAGGGAACCCCGACGATCGGCAGTTTGAGAAGGCAGCTGCGCTCCTGTGAGAGCTGGTGCCTTCTGCACAGTACATAGTATAGTGGCTGTGCTTGGCATCATAGCTGAGCTCCATACCAAGCACAGCCGCTATACAACACATGACCCTGTGCTGGTGCCTTCTCACTCAGCTGATCAGTGGGGGTCCCTGGTGTCAAACCCCCACCGATCAGATATCGATGACAGATCATCAGTATCAAAAACTGGGAAAACCTCTTTAAACTATTGGCCAAGATATGACATTTGGTCACGAAGTTTTTTTTTTTTTTTTTTTCTGCTAAAAGAAATTTGAAGTGCTGCGTAAACAGCCTTAGGGGCTGTTCACATGTCATTTTTGCTGTACATCAGGTGGATACGTTTAGTTATATAATCATGTGGTTATATATCTTTTTTTTATACTAATATATTTGACAGATGTGCATACATTTCAACATTTGTCTATTTTAACAAAAAAAACATTGTAGCATGGTATGCTACATTACAAAAAAAACGAAACATACATATATACAAAAACGCAAAAGGGGTCACAAATAGAGATGAGCGAACGTGCTCGTAATGAGCACTGTACCGCTCGGCTCCCCTCCGCTCGCATGGGCGCAGGCAGCCGCTTCCGTCGGGTGAAGTGGACGGAAGCGGCTGCCTGCGCCCATGCGAGCACAGGGGAGCCGAGCGGTACAGTGCTTGTTGCGAGCACGTTCGCTCATCTCTAGTCACAAACTGAGTCAGTAGTATGCACTTTTGAACTATGTTTGCCCAATTATAGGCATTGGCTACGTCAAGCTATACGTTTCTGTTACAAACGTCTCTGCTTGACGTACAGCAAAAACGAGATGTGAGCAGCCTCTTACTCTGTTCTTGCTCTAGAAAATTTTATTTTTATATTTTTCTGCTGCAGCGCTACTGTGCAGTACTCGGTATTCATATGAGCACCAGGTCTCCCTGCTTCCTGCCCCTTCTGTACTAATGAGCGCTTCCATAATAGAAGCGCTTATTAGTATTCACCCCATAAGATGCACTTTAGGGGGGAGGTAGGGAGTGCCTCTTATAGGGTGAAAAGTATAGTATAAATAGAGAAGTTGTGAATGCTGGATTTTGTCTCATCTATATAGGGATGTTACACGTCATTGTAATTCTGTTAATAATGATCATGGTTGCTGAAAAGTTACCTGCACAGAACAGGAAATCCTGACCTAGTGGTCAGTGTGAGAAATGCAGGATTCTATATACATTTTTGTTTTTTAATAAAAAAGTGAAAAATAAAACTCGCCATAAAAATGCAATTTAAACTATAGATAATTTTCTGATGACACATTCCCTTTAATGTTTTATTTGCCTACACATTCATATTTCAGAAGATGTAACCGGCCGCCAGATATCACACGGGAACAGAGTCTGAAAAGACAAAATCGGACATGTCTGGTCCGTGCCTCCTCCCCCAACAGAAGACAGCTGTCCCCATAGCTATTAGATTGCTTGCAGACTTCACAGCTGGAGTGCATTGTCATGGTTCGGTGCAACAGGACGTTGTTAATGACCTTTTTAGCACAGACGGCTCAATTTAATTTACTTTTTTTTTTTTGCTCAGATCTGCTATGTGTTGTCAGAAATATCATTAGAACATCCTGGAGTCTCATTCCACTGTACATGGGAAGGTCAACATTGGAGGAAATGGTAGCTATGGAGAATCACTCCCTCTCCCCAAGTTCTTTGGCTATGCTTACTGTTTGACCTGAAGTGGGTAAAGTAACCTTGCTAATATGGTGGCATGACATGGTTAATAGTCTGCATAGTGCGCCTGTCTGCCAGAGTCCAATAGCAAGAGCTAAGGCCCCCATTCAGACGGCCGTGTTTCACAGCCGTATATGGGCCACGAAAGCCCGGCCTGTGCTGCCCCAGAGGACGGGAGCGCACGGCGTCATAGCAACCAGTGACACCGTGCGCCGCCGCCGTACAGTGTTTCACTGTCCTCCTCGGCAGCACAGCAACCATATGGATTTTGCAGCACAGATTTTGATGGATTGGTTTGCGGGAGCCATTGATTTTTATTTTTTTGAGTTATTGTCTTATGTGGGGGCTAATTTTTTGCGGGATGAGGTGACATTTTCATTGGTACCATTTTGGGGTACATAAGACTTTTTGATCGCTTGGTATTACACTTTTTGTGAGTCAAGGTGAAAAAAATAGCTGTTTTGACATAGGTTTTATTTAAAACTTTTTTACAGCATTCACCCAAAGGGGCAAATCATGTGATATTTTTATAGATCAGGGGGCTGGATCTCACAGGGTTCTGTAGAAGGCAGCCCGACGCCTAAGCAAGGCATATTATGAGAAAAAGCACCAGCCTATGCACACTCCCATGGTCCCGGCCACCAAAGAGGCCAATGCTTTTTCCTATAGTGTGCAAACACCACCACTACTGATGGATTGCAGGGTGGTGTGTAACCATGGAAACAAGCAGTTGGTAATGTGATGGAAAAATGAATCCAGCCAGCTAAGGAAGCAAAATGGAAAATAATATATTAGGGGCTAGAACTCTTGTCCTATTCACCCTAATAGAGATCTATTAGGGTGAATAGGATCTTACACTCTTCCTGCTGCCCTGTGCTTAGCAGGGAGCTTACCATGGCAGCCAGGACTTCAGTAGCGGGTAGTTATCATCATTGGTGGCGCAGCGGCCACAGCCCCTCCTCCCTCTCTCATCATTGGTGGTGCCGCAGCACAGGGGGGAGGGATAGACTGCTTCATTCATTGCACTGACAGCAGCGCACACCATGTTCTCTGATACTAGGCTGCACAGTCTAGTATCAAAACACTTCTCAGAGATAAATAATGCGGCACTCACTGGACTCCTTCTGCTTCTTTATTTCAGCAATTATATAAAACACTCACCGCTCTAGCGGGCACCATGCTCAGTGTAAACGCGACCAGACGAAGCGCAACCAGGCACGAAATGGCCATTGCCGCATTTACACTGAGCATGGTGCCCGCTAAAGCGGTGAGTGTTTTATATAATTGCTGAAATAAAGAAGAAGCAGAAGGAGTCCGGTGAGTGCCGCATTATTTATCTCTGAGAAGTGTTTGGAATTTTGGACTTGTGGAACATGCAGAGCACCAGGGGCTATCAGCACGTGTCCCTACTGTCCTAGATCTCCATTGATGTCAGCGTCACTTAGGTGTAGTGCCAACCTCGAACCTTTGGCTCCCCAACATATACAGTCTAGTATCGGTAAATGCCGGTACATACCCGATCTAGGCGCAAATGGTCACAAGACTAAAAAGTCTTGTCGCTATTTGTAAATTCTGGTTCCATTTTGGTCGCCATCTGGAGCACTGTAAATGCTATTTGCTGAAGTGAGACAACTCCTTTAAGAGAAACCATGGCACTCCGTGTAGACTTTCTAAGGCTACTTTTACATTATCAGGGTCCGGCAAGGGAACAGCCTGCCAGATCGGCACTAATTCTAGCCAATGAATTTGCTTTACCTTCTAGCCAGTTTTATAAATGCCTGCAATTAAGACATGCACTGAATGCCCAATCCCAAGTACTGGAATTAAGTGATGTATCACAGTGAATTCTGATATCTGGGAATTTGATAAGGTTTAGGGGTGTAAAAAGTTTACTAAACCATGAAGATATGTAAAATATATATCAGTGTTCCTCAACTCCAGTCGTCAGGGCCCACCTACCGGTCATCATTTGAGGATATCCCAATGAATACCTGAGGTAAGTCCTGATGCATTGACACTAATTATATAACCTGCTGATTACTAAAGAAATCCTGAAAACATGATTGTTAGGTGGGCCCTGAGGACTGGAGGTGAGGAACCCTGATATACACTCACCGGCCACTTTATTAGGTACACCTGTCCAACTGCTCGTTAACACTTAATTTCTAATCAGCCAATCACATGGCGGCAACTCAGTGCATTTAGGCATGTAGACATGGTCAAGACAATCTCCTGCAGTTCAAACCGAGCATCAGTATGGGGAAGAAAGGTGATTTGAGTGCCTTTGAAGGTGGCATGGTTGTTGGTGCCAGAAGGGCTGGTCTGAGTATTTCAGAAACTGCTGATCTACTGGGATTTTCACGCACAACCATCTCTAGGGTTTACAGAGAATGGTCCGAAAAAGAAAAAACATCCAGTGAGCGGCAGTTCTGTGGGCGGAAATGCCTTGTTGATGCCAGAGGTCAGAGGAGAATGGGCAGACTGGTTCGAGCTGATAGAAAGGCAACAGTGACTCAAATTGCCACCCGTTACAACCAAGGTAGGCAGAAGAGCATCTCTGAACGCACAGTACGTCGAACTTTGAGGCAGATGGGCTACAGCAGCAGAAGACCACACCGTGTGCCACTCCTTTCAGCTAAGAACAGGAAACTGAGGCTACAATTTGCACAAGCTCATCGAAATTGGACAGTAGAAGATTGGAAAAACGTTGCCTGGTCTGATGAGTCTCGATTTCTGCTGCGACATTCGGATGGTAGGGTCAGAATTTGGCGTCAACAACATGAAAGCATGGATCCATCCTGCCTTGTATCAACGGTTCAAGCTGGTGGTGGTGGTGTCATGGTGTGGGGAATATTTTCTTGGCACTCTTTGGGCCCCTTGGTACCAATTGAGCATCGTTGCAACGCCACAGCCTACCTGAGTATTGTTGCTGACCATGTCCATCCCTTTATGACCACAGTGTACCCAACATCTGATGGCTACTTTCAGCAGGATAATGCGCCATGTCATAAAGCTGGAATCATCTCAGACTGGTTTCTTGAACATGACAATGAGTTCACTGTACTCAAATGGCCTCCACAGTCACCAGATCTCAATCCAATAGAGCATCTTTGGGATGTGGTGGAACGGGAGATTCGCATCATGGATGTGCAGCCGACAAATCTGCGGCAACTGTGTGATGCCATCATGTCAATATGGACCAAAATCTCTGAGGAATGCTTCCAGCACCTTGTTGAATCTATGCCACGAAGAATTGAGGCAGTTCTGAAGGCAAAAGGGGGTCCAACCCGTTACTAGCATGGTGTACCTAATAAAGTGGCCGGTGAGTGTATATATAATCTCATGCAGAATAAAGTAAGTAACAGTCACCTAGGCTGGGAACAAATAATAATAAGCTTTATATAGCGCTAACATATTCTGCAGCGCTTTACAATTCAGGGGTTCATGTACAAACAGTGATAAATAACATAGCAACAGACAAGTCAATTATTACAACAAGAGGAATGAGGGCCCTGCTCGTAAGAGCTTACAATCAGTGAGGAGATGGGGGGGGGACACAAAAGGTAGAAGTGCTTGTTTTGTACAATGGTCCAGCCATCTTGGGAAAATAGGGGAGCAGATATAGAGCTGTATGAGCCGGTCACCAGCTAATATATAAAGTGCTTCTGGGTGAGATGGAGAGTTTGGTGGAGGATCAGGTTCAGGGAATGATAAATGGGCTATGGATGGAGAAGAGTTCGATCAGGGGAGGTGATAGGCCAACCTAAAAAGATGTGTTTTCAGGGAGCGCCGTAAGATGTGCATGTTGTGATTTAGTCTGATTTCTTGGGGTAGGGCATTCCAGAGAACCGGTTCAGCTTGGGAGAAATCCTGGAGCCGGGAGAGAGAGGGGTTCGGATTTTTGTGGAAGTCAGTCATAAGTCATTGGCTGAATGGAGAGCACGGGTGGGATGATAGACAGAGATAAGGGAGGAGATGCAGGGGGTCGAGCACTGTGGAGAGCTTTGTGGGTGAGGACGAGCAGTTTAAATTGGATTCTGTACTGAATGGGCAACCAGTGCAATGACTGGCACAGGGCGGAGGCATCAGAGTAGCGGTTAGACAGATAGGTGCTGCTGCATTGAGAATAGATTGGAGCGGGTAGAGTCTGGTGAGGGGGAGGCCAATTAAAAGTAAACAAATGAGCGAGCTCTCCATTGACCATTTCTCAACATGCTATCTGGCACAAGACACATCTTATCCGATGTGCTCATTGGCGCTGAGAGCTTTGTTACATGCATAAATGTCTTCTAGCCTCCTGGCTTCAGTGTGCAGCGTACATGTACAGTTACATCAACCATTAAGAATGCGGCCTGGTACCAGTCCTGATAATTGTAGAACAGGGGCCTGTATATGGTCAATACTAACTACATTACAAGGAAAATCACTACATTTAAAGGGAAAGAACCCCCAAAATAAACCTTACAACACAAGTGGCCCAAGGCAGTGCTCTCCAACATGTGGCTCTCCAGTTGTTTAAAATTGCAACTCTAACATGTCCTGATAGCTGAAGAGCCACATGTTGGAGACTACTGGCCTTATAAGGCATTATGCACATAGCCATTTTATAGTTTTTTTGGTTTTTTTGGCCATTTTCATGCCATGTAAATCTGAAAAAGAATAAAAAAAAATATATATATCATGTTCGATGAGGCTCTATATTCTCCCCAAAAATCACTGCATCTAAGGCCCCTTTCAGACGAGTGGGTGCGAGTCTGTAGCGCAGCACCCGTCCTGAACTCCCAGAACTGCCAGGGTCGCATAGCATTATATTGATTTATGATGCGAGGTAACCCTTACAGTTCTGGAATGTATTAGATGACACTGACATAAAGCTGTCACTGTTATCTAATACATTCCAGACCTCTAAAGGTTACCTAGCATCATAAATCAGTATAATGCTATGCGACCCCGGCAGTGCTGGAAGTTCAGGACGGGTGCTGCACCCGCTCGTCTGAAAGGGGCTAAGGGTCTTTTCAGGCCATGTTATTGGCTTCCCTTAAATGTATAAGTACTATGTACAGTATCTGATAAGCAGATGATGACGGTAGCTTCTTTTTCCTCCATAGAATAACATGAGAATTGCTTAACGTTTTGATTCTACACTTTTTTTTCCCGGTCTTGCATGTGGTTATTCTGGCATGTTTAAAAAAAAGGCACCAGTGAAAATTTGTGTGTAGAGGCACCCGAAGGGTCCTTTTACATGTATGGATGATGTGGCAGATTATTGTGAGTGATGCAGACACCCCCAATATCTATCAGATCATCAGAGGAGATGAGGGCTGCATTTACAGGCAGCAATCACCTCTGGTGTATGGGGATCAATTCAGCAGAACGATCTGCTGCACAGGAACAATGATTTTCAGTGCCGGTAGAATGACATGATCACTAGATCATTCCCACAGGGAACAAGCGTTTCATCCCCGAGGATTTGCCTGATAATCCGTCCATATTTCATCTGAAGGTGGTGAATGTGCTGTGCAGCAGATGTATGACAAGCGCATACAGGTAGAAGTGTGAGAGGCTGGTCCAGATTTCGTTTCCATGACAACTGCAGTATATTGTCGAAGGGGAAAACTGCTGCATGCATGACAGCGACATGAACTAATACTATAGAACAGTGATTTTCAACCAGTGTGCCTCCAGCTGTTGCAAAACTACAACTCCCATCATGCCCAGGCAGCCTACAGCTATCAGCCTACAGAAGGGCATGGTGGGAGTTGTAGTTTTGCAACAGCTGGAGGCACACTGGTTGAAAATCACTGCTATAGAATACACTTACAACCCATTCCATGTGACGTCCTTTCAATTATACTTCAGTATCAATGAGCTTTGAATTTTGACGTTAACTCTTTTGGGATTTAGGCATTTTTCCGTTCACCTAGCCATATGAGGACTTCTTTTTTGTAGGACAAATTTGCGGAATAGGGGCGGGCCCGTTCACCTCTATGGGCGGCGCGCTATCTTGCCGAGCCGCGGCTCATCAAGAAAAGATAGAACATGTCCTAAACTTGTCCGTGCGCACGGGGAGTGCAGTAAAACTGACCTGTTACTTTCATTCTCTAGGGCAGTATGAGTACAGTGATACCACAGTTATATAGTTTTTCTTGTAGTTTACTATAAAAATCTATGAAGCTGGGTGATCTGTAGTTTTTGATTCCATTTTGAGTGTGGACTTGCAAGCAACAAAAAAACCCTGCAGATTGGCCATTTAGATTTTTTTGTTTTTCGTTACGGCATTCATTGCATAGGATAAATATGTTTATATTTTAATAGTTTGGGTGTTTTGGAACGCAGCAGATCTTTTTTTTAATTATTATTATTTTTATTACGGGCAAAGGGGGCAATTAGAATTTTTGTATTATTTATAGTTTTAAAACTTTTATTTTTGTTTTTCTATCCCCCCTCCTCACCCCAGAGGACCTGAACATGCAATCATTAGATTATTTTTCACACACTAATGTGATTTAATACATTAGTGTATGAGAAATTCAGTTTATTTCAATGCCGTACTGCCACCTGAAGGCCAACATTGGAATATACCTTTGATATGCCTGGTAGGCCGAAGCCTGTACGAGGCTATCACCAGCAACAAACAGCCTTCCCCCACTGACCTCAGAAGTGGATCTCTCCCAGGGAAAGACACTTCAGATGGCGTAGTGACGTGTATGAAACAGCCGGCACTTGACGGCTATGCAAAAACCCGAAATCCTAAAAGGTCAATTTTCCGCACCAAGAAAAAAAGCAAAGTGTACATGAGATTTGTGTAATACACTTTGCTGGTGCTGTACTACGCTCTGGTTTTTCAGCACTGTGTGTAGGTATCCTTAAGATGCCACTACAAAAAATTATCAAGCACTTCATTTGCAGCATGCTTTGCGGGTTTTTTGTTTTTGCTTATGCCCTTTTTGTAAAGTGTTGAGAAAAGTGTCGGGGCTTAGGCCTCTTTCACATGAGCGAGTTTTCCATCCGGTGATGCATCCGCACTGAATCCTGACCCATTCATTTCTAAGGGTCTGTGTTTTTCACGCATCATCTCTGCATTCAGGACAAATCGCAGCATGTTATATATTGTACGTTTTTCACTCAGCTCTGGCTCCATAGAAGTGAATGGGGCTTGTGTGAAAAACCGAAGGCATCCGGATGCAGTGCGTTTCCACTGATGACTGCTAGTAGATATAGACTGTAAATCTTCAGTTTTTCTTCACATGCATGAAAAACGTACCAAAACTGATTGCACCCGTGTGGAAAAAACACAAACACTGAACGCAATCGCTGAACTGAACTTGCAAGCAAAACATCAGTTTTTTTTCCTGAACAGATCCTGACACAATGTGTGAAAGATCCCTTAGTGTGTGGGGCGCAGCCTTCATGGCTTGCCAGATTTCAGGCTCATGCGCACAATTGTTTTGTGGTCTGCAAATTTTGGATCTGCAAAACACGGATACCGGGTGTGTGCATTTTGTGGAACTGAATGTCCGGCCCATAATAGAACAGTCCTATCCTTGTCCGTAATGTAGACAAGAATAGGATTCCG
Source organism: Rhinella marina (assembly GCA_900303285.1). Taxonomy (NCBI): domain Eukaryota; kingdom Metazoa; phylum Chordata; class Amphibia; order Anura; family Bufonidae; genus Rhinella; species Rhinella marina. The sequence continues at coordinate 483,192 of ONZH01030531.1, forward strand.
CGGAACGGACATCCGGATGTAGACAGCACACAGCTGTCCGCATCTTTTGTGGCCCTGTTGAATTGAAACAATGTGGATCAGATGCGCACAAAAAATTGTTCGTGTGCAAGAGCCCTGACTATAATAAAGTCAGAAACTGACTGAATAAAGCCTCATTCACACGTCCGTGTCCGTGCTCAAATCCGGGAGCAGGTGGTCAGTGAGGCATCCGTAAAGCTGTCTGTGTGTCTAGTTTTTGCTGTCCGTGTTGCATTCGTGTTTCACTGACACTAAACAGCTGAAAAAGAATGTTCAAAGCATCTCTTCTTAATGATCCGTGAAACACGGATGCAACACGGAAGGCATCCATGTTTCATCCGTGGTTTTCACTGACCCGTAGACTATAATGACGTGATGGATCCATGAACACGGACAAAACAGAGCATGCATCCGTGCTAAAACCACTGACCACGGACCGTGATGAAACACTGATGTCTGAATATACACATTAAGGGCTCGTTCACACGGCTGTTGTGTGGCCGTGCCCGTGCTGCAGACCGCAAATTGCGGTCCACAGTGCACGGGCACCTACTGTGGTGCTTCCGCATACAGATCACAGACCCATTCACTTCAACGGAATCCGCGATCCGCATCCGACTGTTCGCACCGCAAAAACACAGGCCAAGTTCTATGTTTTTGCGGTGCGGAGGCACGGACAGAAATACCATGGAAGCACTCCGTAGTGCTTCCATGGGGTTCCGATCCGTGCCTCCGTTCGGCACCGCACCGCATGTCCATGATTGCGGACCCATTGAAGTGAATGGATCCACGATCCGTGATGCGGGGTTCACACGGCCGGTGCCCGTGTATTGCGGACCCGCCGTATGAGGGCCAAAATACGGCCACGGCCACACAATGGCCGCGTGGACAAGTCCTAAAATGAATGGGGATGTGTGCTGTCCGTGAGGAACACGTACAGCACACGTCCGTGAAACACTGACGTGTGAATGAGGCTTTATAGCTCAAGTCTAGGCCGGCTCCTAGCTGGCATAGATTTCAGTGTCTGGCACACAGAGTGGTATCTGCCTCTTTATAAATTAGGCAAATCTCACTCCAACACACTAAATCTCCACCAGTGTTTGTAGCTTTTTGCTCCCCCCAAAAAATAGGGGGAGATTTATGAAAACTGGTGTAAAGTAGAACTGGCTTAGTTGCCCATAGCAACCAATCAGATTCCACTTTTCATTTTCCAGAGAGTTCTGAGAAGTGGAATCTGATTGGTTGCCATGGGCAACTAAGCCAGTTTTCCTTTACACCAGTTTTGATAAATCTCCTCCATAGTGTCAAACCACCCTGTGCGTTCACATCAGGTATTTTTCTCGCAGGTAAATCCACACCAAATTTTGCATTGAATTCCACCTGTGTCACATGTGAATTAGGCCGTGGATTCCACTCACTGCAGTGAATGAACATATCCATTGTGGAACTTTACAGCTTCCTGTAAGAGGATGTGCTCTAGAATTGAATATCCACAGCATGCCATGAATCAGCAGTGAAGGTTTTCCACACTGGCATATCAGTATTATGCCTCATTCACACGTCAGTGTTTTGGTCAGTGATTTCCATCAGTGATTGTGAGCCAAAAACAGGACTGGAGCCTCCATGGACATAAGGTATAAGGGAAAGATCTGCACCTGTTCTGTGTTTAGAGTCACTCCTGGTTTTGGCTCAAAATTACTGATGGAAATCAATGACCGAACACTGACGTGTGAATGAGGCATTACAATGTATGAATCCATACACATGGGAGGTGTCTGCTAAGCCATGTTCCCTGTGTCCGCCGTTAACGGACATGTTCAGCTTGGTTTCTTCTGACCCAAAGTCTGAACACACCACATTGACATATTCTATCTTTAGCAGAATAGACAAACAAATGCAGACAAGGGTGGATTGGCCATAGACCTTACAGGGAAATTTCCCGGTGGGCCGATGCCCGGGGGCCACATTGGCCCTCCTCACAGCCTCCCAGTGGAAGTTTTTTGGGATATATTTTGTGCTGCTGACAGTATATTGTGGTAGACTGTGGTATTTGGCTCTGCTGGGGCAGTATAATGTGCCACAATATGGTATTACTGGCCCTACCTTCCATCAATTTGGACCCAACTACAAAATGGGGCCACTTTTAGTATTTTTTCCAGGGCCACTTTAAGTTCCCAGTCCGCTCCTGGATGCAGATGTCTTCTGGAGCCTATAATGAGGTACGATTGGTTTCTGTTCGGGACGCCACTCTTTTCAACCTGCAAGAAAGTCCCAAATGGAGCCTCTGTCACAGATGTGAACAAACACTTAATATCGCTTAGAAAAATGACCACATTATATTTGAGAGCAGATTCACAAGAGATGGCACCTTCACTGCCTCATTTATATAGCCCCTGGCCGATGTTCGTGGCTTTTCTAATATGGAGGTATCTTTTAAAGGGGTTGTCCCATCTAGGACTTTAATAAGATAGGATACACTAATTAATGTCCGATAGGTGTGGGTCCCACCTCAAGAACAGAGTCCTGCCATGAACGGAGATCGCACTGTGCATGCGTGTAATGCTCCCCATTCACTGCTATGGGACTTCTGAAAACCGTGTAAACATACTCTCTATTTTTAGAAGTCCCATAGCAGTGAATGGAGAGCAAGCCGCACACGTAGGGCTGCCCCTCCATTCATTACTATAGGACTTCCAATAATAATCGAGCCAGCTCTAAGGCATTTTTGGAAGACCTACAGTGGTGAATGCAGGGTGGCAGCCCATATGTGGCTTGTTCTCCATTCACTTTGGGGCCCCATTCCTAGGGCTCTTTCTGACGGCCGTATAAATGAGTCCGCACCCATTCCGCAATTTTGCGGAACGGGTGCGGACTCATTCATTTCAAAGGGGCTGCAAAAGATGCAGACAGCACACAGTGTACTGTCTGCATCCGTGGTTCCATTCCGCAGCTCTGTGGAAAAGATAGGGATTGCCCTGTTGTTGTACGGTCCACAAATTGCAGAATGCACACGGTGGTATCTGTGTTTTGCAGATCCGTAATTTGTAGATCCGCAAAGCACTATGGCCGTCTGAATGGGCCCTTACCTACATATTTTAGACACTTCCTGTCAATATCCCATAAATGTCCCAGATGAAATACCCCTTTAATCTGTCACAGAGTTAGGGCTCATGCACATGACTGCATCCATTTTGCACTCTGCAAAACACGGATCCCATCTGTGTGTATGTAGCCATTTTCTATTTCACTTCAATAGAAATGTCCTATTCTTGACAAAGATGGGACACGTTCTATCTTTTTGGTGGGACCGCGGAAAGGAAGTGCGCATCCAATGCGGAACAACCATAAAGTCATGTGCATGAGTCCTAATTTACTAATTTATTGTAATTCCAAATATTGTGGAAGCAATTTTTTTTTCCATAGGGTGATATGATACTCCTGTGACAATTAATTTGTGTTTCTCTGGTCCATGCACCTTTTGGTGCCATTTTTGCTGACAGAATTACATTGAATGACCCCCATTATCTTTTTCTACAATAGTTGTCTATATAAACGCCAAAACTGAAAAAATAAAATAATAAAAGTGAAGAAATGAGTTTTTCTGGCAATGACTGGCGTCCCATACAATGAATACTAGAGGAGTCCTCAGCGCTGTCCGGCCTCACAGATTTGTGTATCACACCGTCATGTCGTCTGAGAAAGAGCCGAGAGGAAGAATAGAGAATATGGAGGGGGAAACGGAATGAAAAGCAGTGGGGAAGAGAGGCCAGACATAGAGGAAAGACAGGAGACACGGCGACAAAAGGACGTTTACACATCAAAGTGAAAGTGGCCGCGAATTCACATCCAGCCACAGCGGCGGGCGGGCGGGGGGAGGCAGCGGTTGTCAGATCACCTCACAGCCGGCACACGGCCATTATTACTTTATGGACGTCATGTGCCTGTTTCCCGTCTCACATTATATCGGCTGCTCACCTGCGATAAAGCCTTTCACTGCCCGTATTAAGAGCAATTACCTTTTAATAAACTTGCAACTTATTGTTCTGAAATACCTATTCTCACATAAAATAGCTGGAGGAAAACTTATGGTCTCCACTGTGGTGCCATGTAGGCTTGTGGGAAGAAATGTAACCACAATATGTTAACATGGTGGATTTTTCCAGCGTCAGAATTTTCCATGTATTACACCGCAAAATCCATCTGATTTCCACCACATTTTTAAAAATTAAATGCTGCAAATTAGTCCCATTCAACAAGACTAATCTAGGGGCAGACTGTTTTACAGTCTGCATGGAAACCGCACCAGGAATGGACAGGTCCTCTGCGGTTTCTGTCGTGGGTTTTCTCTTTGAATGTTGTTGACCTGCTTGCGGTTTAGCTCCATTCAATGTACAGCAACCGTGGCTTCCAGCAGCGTCTATCCGCACACCATGCTGAGAAGGGACAGGTAGCTTTAACCCACCAGTGGCATGAACAGCAGTGCAGCTTCCCTTTGAAAACAATGATTTTACAGCAAAATCTTGCACCATGTATTCATACCCTTAAGTATAAATTAAAAAAAAAAATCACACCTCTTAAAGGGGTTTTCCAAGAATGCGATACTGATGACCTATCCTCAGATCAGCAGCGTCTGACACCCAGGACCCCCCTATCAGCTGTTTGAGGAGGCCATGGCACCCCATTGAGCACTAGGTCTCCTCTCCAAGCACAGCCCTGTCCTTTGGATAGTGGCTGTGCTTGGTACTGCAGCTCAGTGCCATCCACTTGAATGGGACTGAGCCTCACCTAGGCCAAGTGACAGATGAACGTTATGTCACTAGCCTAGAAAGAGGTTGCAGCGCTCACCAGAAGGTCACAGCCTCTTCAAACAGCTGATCAGCGGGGATCCCGATTTGATATTGATGATCTATCCTGAGGATAGGTCATCAATATCAGAATCTCTGAAAACCCATTAAACAGCTGTAAGGAAACATAGTACTGATCTCCAGGATTCTCAGGCTTACAAAATCTAGGGAAGAAGATTGTGCCGCTGTTCAGTAGACTGGTCCACCACTTGTCAGATGCCATTGTCCTGCAGCAAACACTGGAAGGAGAAACAGGCCAGCTTGAAGAGGCTGCCAAGTTTTTAAGTTATCCCCTAGCTACAGGATACTTTATTATCTTTCCTAATTTGAAAGCAATCTCTATTCAATAAGAATAGCTGTCTGCCAGTTCTTGGCAGTAACATTTCCCTTCTGTAGAACACACTCCCAAGTATGGCCTCTTTCACTTGGTCAGTATTTGTAAGCCAAAGCCAGGAGTGGGTCCAAAACATAGAAGAGGCACAGATATTTCTATTATACCTTTTCTCTGTATGTTCCACTTCTGGTTTTGGCTTACTAATACTGACTGGGGGAGAACAGGTCTATATCATATTTTTTATCAGACTACACATGGACATTACACAGTTATCTTCTGTACAGGCCTCAGCATGGGTCAAGAAGAAGATTGCACAGGACATGGTTCTGCAAACGGCCTTTAGAAATGGAAAGTGCAATGGCGTTCTGCCTATGTAAGGGTACCAGTGAAACTTTGGGGTAGACATCTCTACTCCAAGCAAACACATTGGGGGGAATTTATCCTAAGGAGAATATTTGAAGTCAGTTTTGCTTCAGTCTGTGTTGCTTATCCTATATTTATCAAATGTCTAATGTTACTTGATAAATTTGTCTTATCCTTAGGGCTCATGCACACAAACATATTTGTGTGGCCTGTATGTGGAACCATTTACTTCAATGGGTCCACAAAAAAAACAGAAATGACTGTGCATCCCGTTTCTGTCTGCATGACCATTCCGCAAAAAAATAAAATAAAAATTAACAGGTCTTTTTTTTGTCCGTTTTGCAGACAAGGATAGGCATTGTTACAATTGATCTGTTAAAAAAAAAAAAAACCAGATGCAATACGGATGTCATCCACATTTTTTGCTTTATACATAGTCATGTGCAGGAGCCCTTAGACTTAACACTTTTGTCTAGAGAAGCTACTCCAGTTTTCCTACTCCACCCTCCTCCTGCAGCAAGATTGCGACTCAATGATAAATTTAAAGTTAGCGTGGTTAAAACAACAAAAAACAACAAAAAACAACACACATTTCTCCCTTAAGAGGACAGCAGAAACTCCCTGCTTAACTTTTTTACCCATTTTCTAAACTACAAACGGTCATTTAGAAAAAGTAACAGTTATCATATTTCCACATTTGCTGTATAAAATGAAATGTTGCAAAACGCTTTGCTCCATATTCCAGATTAACCAGTATCTGAGAATTGAAACCATCACTAAATACAGATATTTAGAAGTGAAGGCATGCAAGGTTAGTTCCTGCTTACAGGGACAGGTTTACAGAAGATATATGATCGATAGCATCTCTACAACTGAAGTATATTTAAAGGGGTTGTCTGAAAATCTCCCCAGTGCTCCTAAATGTGATAAAACAAAATAGGCTCACCATTAAGCCATCACCTTTGTATTGCATCTCTGGGCTGTTCACAGTCTGCAGTGGTGACATCTCGGTATACAACACATGACCACGGCAGCCAATCACAGGCCTGAACGTTATACAGCATGACAACGGAGGTCAGTATTTGGCTGTAGTGATCTAGTGCCGTATACAGCCATGTAAGCAGAAACCAGAGGGGAAGGACTAAGGCTACTTTCACACTAGCGTTTTTAAATTCCGGTATTGAGTTCCGTCATAGGGGCTCAATACCGGAAAAAAACGCTTCAGTTTTGTCCCCATTCATTGTCAATGGGGACAAAACTGACCTGAAGACAATGGAATGCTCCTGAAAGCATTCCGTTCCGTCTTCAGTCCGGAGAACAAACCGCAGCATGCTGTGGTTTTCTCTCCGGTCCAGGCATCCACACCAAGCCGGATCCGGAATGACCCCCAATGCAAGTCAATGGGGACGGATCCGTTTGGTGTGACACACCAGTAATCCGGATCTGTCCTCCATTGACTTGCAATGGGGGGGTCATTCCAGATCCGGCTACACAGAAATACATACAGACATACATACATACATACTCACATACTCCAGCCCGGGACGCAGGCAGCATGTCTTCACGCGCCTCCTGCGCGCAGCTATGACGTTTCCCCACTGCGCCCAGCAGAGGGCGCTGTGGGGAATAGTCATCACTGCGCGCAGGAGGCGTGTGAAGACGTGCTGCCGGCGTCCCGGGCTGGAGTATGTAAGTATGTATTTGTGTGTGTATGTCTGTATTTCTGTCCCACTGTCTGTCAACATGTGTGGGGCCGGAGTGCTGCTCCGGCTCCACACATGTATCAGCGTTAGCATGGATCCGTTGGCACCCTTTAGGTGCCGGATCCATGCTAACGCTAGTGTGAAAGAGGCCTAAGTGGTGAGTGTATGTTCCGTTAGGGTACGGCCAAACAGTCAGGTTTCCTGATGCAGTTTTGGAAGCTAAAACCAGGAGTGAATTCAAAAAAGAAAAGTTGTATCTGTACTCTCTCCCCTTTTATGATCCACTCCTGATTTTAGCTTCAAAGACTACTTCAGGAAACCTGACTGTGTGGCCAGACCCTTACAGTACAATTGAATATACACATATGGCCACGCTCAAGAATTTAGCAGGAATGAAATGTATAAAGATAAGCCTAACCGCGGGATGCTAATCCATTTTACTGTGTTAACCAGACTTCCTGACTGTGACCAACTTGACAGTCGTGACTCTTCAAACATTACGTAAAAGAGTGGAGTTTTTCAACCTTACAAGAAGATGGTCATCAGCTTCTCAATATAGTCATGAATTATATCAGAGCCGGGCAGCAGCACATCTTCAGCTGCCACGGTTTTATTCTGCCCTTGCCCAATTGGTACAATTCAGGCCAGCAGTGATCTGTGCAGTGCTAGAAACTAGAACCACTGATGACGCACCCAGGAACGTAGCTAAAGACTCACGGGCCCAGATTCAAGAGTTCAGCTTGGGCCCCCTTCCCTTAGTGTTTTGTGGCCAGTGGTCAAAAAATTGAAACAGCACCCCCCACCCATACCAAATTCTTGACCTAACCCCTTCCCCTCCAGCCAGAGGTGTAACTTGACCTGCCTGCACTTTCTATAATACCAGTGTTTTCTTATGCAGCATCTTAGGGCTACCGGGCCCAGGAGCCTGAGGGGGCCCAAAGACCCTTTTGGGCCCCCTCAGGCTCCAGGGCCCGGTAGCGACTGCTACCTCTGCACCCCCTATAGCTACGCCCCTGGACGCACCTTTAAAAAAGTCCCGACATCTGAGTGCCATTTGCTTTCCACATGTAATAACCATTCTGGAACTTTTCTTATCTTGTGTCCTTCCTTTATTATTCCTGCTAGAACTTATTTATCACTTATTAGTGATTTACTAGAGGTTTGCAATTAAAGGGGTTGTGCAGTGCAAAGTTATCGATGACCTCTCTGCCTTCCAATGAAAATGAGAGGCAGAAAATGTGGCCAACAGGTCCTTTGTAAGTAGTTTACACCAGATTTTGGCATTATCACTTGCAACATTTTAGCAGGAAAGACATGTGAGCACATTGTTCAAAGTTGTGATTTAGGCCATATTGTTAATGGAAACTAGTAGGAAATGCTGCTAATTTTGGTACAAATGATGTCCACTCATAGCTAGCTGACATCTAAATATCCTTCTGCTACTTTCACGTATGCGTTTTGGCATTCTGGTTTTGAGATTCGGAAGAGGATCTCAAAACCGGGCCAAAACGGTTCCCTTTTGTCCCTATGCATTGTGAATGGAAAGAGATCCGTTCAGGATGCCTTTCGTTCTGTCAGCATTCAGTTTTGTGAATGGACACAAAACTGCTGCAAAGTGCGATTTTGTGTCTGGTCATCGAAAAAGAACAAACCAGATCCGTCAGTAAAAACAATGTAAGTCAATGGTGATGGATCCTAAAAAAACGGATCTGTTTTGTTCCATTTCGATTTCACACACCCGCATCCTAACGGAACAAACGCATACTGATGTGTAATAAAAACAGAACCGTTTTTGTCACATTTTCAGATCCTCTGCCAGATCTCAAAACTTGAAACCCAAACGCATGTGAAGGTAGGCTTAGTGTAAGACAAATTTATTAAGAGGCTTGCACCTTTTATTTGGCTGACATCTCCCCAATTGGCCCCTGGCTCCCCAAAGGGGTTGTCCCAAAATTTAAACTTCTCTCCGGATCGGTGGGGGTGCAACCGCGAGAATGGGGGTCCTGTCTCTTCCTATATGAATAGTAAGGCAGTCGCATATTACAGACAAAACTCATTGAAAAATGGTACACCTCTGTGGGAACACAGGCAATAGCTCGTTACCAGTCTCGAGGGGCCATAACCGCATCATAACTGATGCCTCTGGACACAAGACTCTGTGCTATCCAAACTTTCAGATTTATCCTACTGCAAAGTAGATTACTGTAAAGTACTGTGGTACATAAAACACGATCACTACCTTACCTTTACAACAGGGATTATATTTTTTTAGATCAACTGTATCCAGTATGTCATAAGTTTTAGTGCTATGCAGTGTCATGTAAAAACACTAGGAGATTTCTCAAAACTGGTGCAAAGGAAAACTGGCTTAGTTGCCCATAGCAACTAATCAGCTTCCACCTTTCATTCTCCAAAGGAGCCTTTAAAAATGAAAGGTGGAATCCGATTGGTTGCTATGGGCAACTAAGCCTGGTTTGATAAATCTCTCCCATTATGTATTATATCCAACCATAACAAACAAATGGACCCACAGAAGCTTCTTCATTACCGACATTTATTGAAGGTGCAATATGACATTCACCCACAAATGTACTTCAACATTTTCACTTTCCAGTTAAATTCATTAAAGGGGTTGTCCGGGTTCAGAGAAGAACCCGGACATACCTGCAATTTCACCCAGGCAGCCTGCCTGAAGAGGACATCGGAGCATCTCATGCTCCGATGCCCCCCCCTTGCCCTGCGCTAGATCGCGCAGGGCAAGGTCTCTTGTTTTGAAAATACTCGCTGCCGGGCGGGTACTTCCGCCCGGCAGTGAGTTCGGTGACGTCACCGGCCTTAATGGGCCGGCTTTAGCGCTGCCCTAGCCGTTTTACTGGCTAGGGCAGCGCTGAAGCCTGTCCATCAGCGCCGATGACGTCACCGACTCACTGCCGGGCGGAAGCCTCTGCCCGGCAGGGACCGGTACGTCACCGGAACCCGGCGAAATTCCTTTGCCCTGCGCTAATTAGCGCAGGGCAAAGGAGGGCATCGGAGCATAGGATGCTCCGATGCCCTCTTCAGGCGGGCTGCCTGGGTGAAATTGCAGGTATGTCCGGGTTCTTCTCTGAACCCGGACAACCCCTTTAAATTAAAATTACATAAATCAGCCTTCACTAGAAGGCCATGCTCCCATGAGATAAAATTCACAGTTTCTTTAAATAAAATCTATTTACAGATATTTAGGTTTATACATAGGACACACTATTCTATATCTGACAACCAAGATATGGGCGGCTCAAATATGACGAATCAGGCTGCATTCACACAGTCACTGTTTGATCAGCGACTGTGAGCCAAAACCAGGTGCAGGTCAAACACACAAAGGTGCAAATCTTTCCATTATACTTTATCTGTGTAGGCTCCGCTTCTGGTTTTGGCTCACAATCACTGATGTGTGAAAGCGGCCTTAGGCTACATATAGCACTGGATAGTCAAGACAAAACCACACTGCAGCCTTTAAGACAATATACCAATCTTCCAAAGTGTACATTTCCTTTAATCCACACATTAGTTAAAGCCCACCAAATTTTAAAGAAACCCCCCAGTTTAAAAAAAAAAAAAAAAAACACATGCTTTGTAAACGCAAACCTGAGTGACACATGCAGCAAATTTAAAATCCATGTGCGTTACTTGTATAAATCATATCCCCCATAATGTGCTCATCACATCCAAGTAGGAAAGTGTGCAAACAGCAAAAAGCAAATGTTACAGCTTAAACATAATATTCATACCACAGAAAAACAGACACCACCACGGTGCAAAGCAATGCTGAACAAAGGAGAGCTTTCTTCGAGCAGGCCGAGAACTAGAGAAGGTAGAGGGGTAAATGTCTTCAGGCTATTGTACAGCAGAAGGTGATCTGACTCCATATAGTCCATGCTTTGTGCCATCTAGTCGCCGTCTAAGAGCATCTTACATTTGTATTCAGTCCAATAACTGGAAAGTAAAACGTCACCACCATTAGCAGTGGCGGCTTTGTGGATTTAATCCCAATAACAGTCCTTTATACTCAAATCATTTTACAGAAATTCTATTAGCAAAGAATAGAATACATACAATGGGGAAAAAAAAGATCTTTTAGTTTCGTAACGAAAGGGAACTGGAAACAGTACCTCTCTTTTTTAAGCCAGACTTAATTTTTAAGTCTGATGTTTTCCCAATATGTACTGAATTTTAAAAAATAAAAATTGATAAGCTGTGTCATGGAATACTTTTGTGCAGTCCATAGTCCATATTTCTTCCAATTCACCAGCAAGTATATGGGAACAGAGAATACTGGCTCCAGTCTGACATGCTATTGTGAGGGTGGCCAACTGCCCCCTGTGTGCCAAAATCTGTTGGATAGGAGTAGCTCATGGGGCGATATTGTCCTTGTGTGGGAACCATCCACTGTTCTGCTCCATATGGGCTATACATAGGTCCTCGCAGACTCTGTCTTGTTGGTGTCTCAATGGGGATATTCATGATACTTGAACGATCCTGTGCAGGGCGCAGTGAAGACAATGAGGGCACCTGGAAAGCATCGGAATCCGGCACTGTTGCTACATCTGGTGTAAGACGTCTCCCTTGCGCTTCACACAAATCCAAAGAGCCTGAAAGTGGCTGAAGGTATCTTCTGCTTGGACTTCTGTGAAACAAAATGAATAACAGTTTTTATGTGAGCTAATAACTTTCAACAGCTTGAATTTAGTACAACATTGGATACAACTGTATAAGATGGACAGCTTGACAAGAGTACCGACCTGTATAAAAAGCTGGAGGAGGATGAAGGAACCTGCTGTTCTTGGCTTGGAGATCCTGTCAAATCTGGGGAGTTGGGGGCCAGGTTCTGGCTTCCTTCATGATCTGGAACCCATTGTGAGTATACTCCTGGAGGAACATCACCAGGCTCTTCCTTCACACATGCAACTTTACAGCGATCTGAGAAATGGCACAAGAAATAAAATGAGTGGAGATTTTTCAAAGTGCCACCAAGAGAGGACCTTTTATTCTCTCAGATGACCCATACAGTAAGGAGTAAACAATACCTTCATCTTCTGCTTCAGGACTGTTCTCCCACTTCTTTCTTTTCTGACGTTTGCTTGGACTCTGTGGCACATTTTTCAAAAGGTCATCCCTGAAGAAAGAGAGACAAGAAGTATTACATAAAACTGCATCTCCATACATAAAAGACCTACAACTATGTAGGCATGAAGACACCAGCCAAGGTCTCACTCAATTACAGCAGCCACTGTGCCACGATTCCCACTCTTTACAAAGCAGTAGTAAGTAGTGGGCAGTTTTACTCGCCCCGTTTCAAGGAGGTAATTATTGTTAAGTAGAAATCAAAGATTCAGTTTACGCTATGTAGAAGGATGCTCTTACCTTTTGTGGCTTCTCTCCTGTTCCCGGAATCCTTTGGCAAATGGGTTGTGGTCAATTTTTAATTTTGTGATCTGAGGAAGAAAAGAAATGATTAACCTCCAAAAATTCAGTGTCTTTTCTTGTTACCAGGTTTTATTTCAGCAAGTATATTCTCATCTTTACCTTCTCATTCTGGTAGGCTGTGACTGCAGTAAACTCTGTCTCTGGGAAGCTGAAAACCTGCAGTAACCCCCAGCGGCTGTTGTATACATCATCAGACTGGATGACATGGAACCTGGGCTTATATCTGTGCATTGAGTGCAAAATGATCTGAAAGAATAGAGAAAACAGCAGCTTGAGACAAAATATCCTTCAAATGATGCAAGAGACGCATGCCCAAGACTAAGACACATTTCATGGCACATCCTTCCTCTCACGTACATGTCCATGTTGGTCCAGTGTGTTATTGGTGAGCTTTAGTTTTTGAAAGCAGATGACGTCCTTCATCCAGTGGGCTCCAGGGGCTGGGGAGTCTGGGTGAATATAGGTCCTGCATGGTGGGTGTGGTTCTGCTTTTCCTGCAGACTCCCACTGATTCTTGTTCCACTATAGAGAAATAAATAAATTAAAACAAATCTAACTGAACATAAAGGTGCTCTAACCGCACCACGTAAAATGACAAGCCTCAGGCTACATATAGGCAGAGCCGGTGCTTATTTATGGCTAAAAAAAATTTACACTGTGAGCAAGCGCTGTCTACATAATAAAGTACCTACAATATTTCTACTGTCTATTCATCACCACCATTGAAGGCATTATCCAAGCACCAAGTACATGCCTGACTTTTCTATTTACCTTGTATCTGCAGTTGTCCAGTGGCACAAAGTCTACCAGCACCACATATTTAGTGTAAGGATGCAGCCCAAATAGCCTAATCTTGCACTGTGGGAACATCCGCCTGAGGAGAGCGAGAAGAAATGTCAGAATAAAGGCAAACAGATTATACGTACAGATTAGTATGTATACAGTTACATGTCATCTGTGATACAACCAGGGACCTTTTGCTACTAATAAGCATAATTCATGGTACTAATGTTGGGGGTGGGGGATTCTAATTATATTTTATCTGTAATTCACATATATTTTTACATTGCACGTTATTAAGTTTCCCATGTGTGTATATATCTCCTACCTACCCATCTCATATTTCTATCAATGTATTTATCTAATATCTACATATATATCTATCAATCTACATATGTATGTATATATGTATCTCATATCTATCCATCTTATAGCAATCTATCTAATCTATCTTCCTTCCTTCCATGTATCAAACTCTAGCATTGTATCCAGGGGTGGGATTCAAATTTTTAACAGGTTCCCTACTCAACAGCAGACATGCGGCATCACAACACGGGTTTACATATACATACACCATATATATGCAACACACATATACATAAATACACCACATATACACTACACACACAACCCCCAACTTAAAAGCCTAAGGAGCTAAACTATGGAATGGAAGCGCTCATCTACAGCTAGCGCTGTAATTTTAACAACCAGATCTGGAGAACCTGAGGGAACTGTATCCCATGCCTAAATGTATCTATCTAGCAATGTATCAAACTGTCAAACTATGTATCTAACCATATCTATGTATCAAACTGTCAAACTATGTATCTAACCATATCTATGTATCTAACCATATCTATGTATCTAACCATATCTATGTATCTAACCATATCTATGTATCTAACCATATCTATGTATCCATCCAGCTAATCAATTTATCTATGTAATTAATCTATCTGGTCGACTCTGCAGTTGCCCGATGATATAAAGCTCTATACAAGTCTAGAACAGTCAGCAGTCATAGTAAGAAAATCCACTCACCGTCCAGATTTGGTGATTATCATCTCAGTCCCTTCCTGGTGGAACTGGCTCCATAGGTCCACGTCCTCCAGCGAGGCACTGACAGAGCTGGGAAGGTACAGGGAGTCTTGATTGGTGACACAGTCCATGTCTGTCGCTGGTTTCACATCTAAGAAGAGAGACAAGACGTGACACCTTCTACCATGTACCCAAATCCTGCAAGGTCTCTCTTGCCCCGAAGTTCCACCGCTGCCCTATTATTCTGTACCAAGCCTAAAGGTAACTCCATCACTTACAATGATATTGTAAGTCATTACAAATGCCCAGATGATAGTAAACGGGCACATGACCCACACCAGATGGGTGCCACACAGCTTCCTAAAAAATGCCCGGATTGTAAACTGGTACATGACCCACCGCAGATGGGCACTTCCCAGAGATAGGCACGTGTGTGATCGCAGCCATGTCCCCTACTTACCAGGCACAGAGAGCATGATCCTTCGATAGCTCCACTCACACTTCAGTCTACACTGTGCCCCTGACCGGCCAACATTTAAAGGTAAGGGGAGGAGCCAAGACACTTTCCTCCTCCCCAACCTGATCTCTCATGCCAGGCCTTTGATGTCTGGGGACACAAAGAGAGGAAGCATCCTGTTTAATGACGGGCAAGAGCAGGCTGACCAGTGATTAGCATGAGCCCGATACACAGGAAACCCTGCAGGGGAAATGCCACTTCATTTGGTGCTAACTCACTGCAAAACAAACAGAAGATGGAGCTTCAGGTGCCTGGCACTGACAGTACCAGCTGGGGTGACCATGCTGGATATTTCCTAATATCTCATATTAAACTTACTGATAGACCATAAGTGGAAAGGGGTAAGGTTTCTGTACTTTACTTGATATGGTAATGAAATGAAAGCAGACTAATGTAAATTGGCACCCAGCTATGCATAGGACATAAGGCTGACCAGGACAGCATTAAAATGGCAAACTATACACCTGCATAGTTAATAGGGGACTACATAGTTCTACAGGTAATCTGATTTATAAAACCATGTTTTAGTGGTGGGTGGTTTTGTGCTCAGGACAGTATGCTGTCTAGAATAAGCTTTTAAAGGGGTTCTCTCCATCAATAAGGTCACATGTAGTAACTTAAATCCAGTCACCAGTAATAATCATACTATTTAGATTACATATATAGACTAAAATATATGTAGTCCAGGGTGTATATGTATAGTTTAAGTGCCCTTTACACAAGAAGATAATCAATTCGTTAACGTTGGACCAACAACCCTATAGATGCACAGAATATTGTGCGATCGAGCATTTGTGGGGCACACCCCCACAGTGGAATCGTCTGTGCTGTAAACCATACCAGTCCACACTTGTGGATGAATGATGATTTAGGCGTCTACATCAGCCATAGCAAGAACGACAAGTTAAACAGTTATTGCTTGTCGTCTGATGATTCAATGCTTTTACACTAAATAATTGTCCACTTTCGCTCGATTTCACGATTTTTCAAATAATTACCAGTACTTGTATAAAGGAGCTTTTAGGCAGGCTACTGTAACCTCACCCAATTGGCTGCATCATCATAAAAACAACCACAGATGCAGGTGACCATACACATAGATCGCCATCAGCTATTCAGACATGCCCATTCTGGACTGAGAGCAGGTTCTGTGGTGTCCTTTAACCAAACTGACACTTGCGCTGTCCATGAAGATAAATACCAGCCAAAATGGCCATTTTTTAACATTTTGGCCAATGATTGTTTAGAGATTAAGCACCAATGATTGTTCACAATGGCAGACTGCTCTGTATGAAGTACGTGATGTCAGGTTGGATTTTTTTCTGCCATTGTCAGCTGACAATGCAAGTCTATGGCACGATTTGCCAATTCGTGCACGCCCATTCCTTATCACTCCTAACTCCCTGCAAAATCTCTGAAATTTGATGCATCAGAACCTTTTCTCCCCAATATCATCTGTCGGGGAAAGCGGATTACATTAGATTGTTGCCAAAATTACTCTAATGTGAATGGAGACTTTTAGTAAAGTGTTCTAAGGTTTCTTTATGATCAAAAAGGCCTTATATGCACATATATTTCACGACTTACAAGTCCTTTGGTTGTGAAAGAATTGTAAGCATGTCACATTTTGGACCTCAAACATGCATCCTAGGAATCTGAGGTGGCAATAATATATATAATAACTATATATATCTATGGATGTGAACAATTACATTATTATATTGTAGCAAAATAAGGCCTTTAACCACCATGTGTCTTTAAATTGCCAGACTAATATCAGTAACTACTTTCACACTTGCGTTGTTAATCCCAGTATTGAAATCCAGCAGAGGATGCATCTGTTTCATTAGGATGTGGTTGTGTGAAATAAAAAACGGGAGGGGGGTTTTGGGGGTGGGGGGGTGGATCCGTCACTAAATATCCATTTTTTTCCCCCGTTTTTAGAACAGGACACAAAACCACAGTGATTGTGTCCGGTCACAAAACGGAATGCTGCTGGAACGGAAGACATCCTGAACTGATCTCTTTCCGTTCAGAATGCATGAGGACTAAAAAAAACTTTTTTTCCGGTATTGATATCCTCTGCCGGATCTCTATACTAGAGAATACCACAACCTAATAACCTGAGCTATATCTATAACTACATGCAAAATGTACAACTATATAAAAATATACATGTACAGAACTTGGAGTTTCATCCACATACTGTATCAAGGATGTGGTTTCCTTTCGTGGACATGTCGTTACAATTGCCTGTACTAGTCTGATTTTGTGTATTGTAGGGTCTAGACACACAAGAGAAGTTTTGTGAATTGGGAAAGCTACCCAAGTTCCCTGTCCCAAGAGCAGGAACTGGAGCATCCTTTAGCCTCATTACATACAAGCCCCCAGGCCATGGACACTGCTAGAGACAAACCTAGACTGACTCAGAAACTTCAACTCTCTTTGCCACTTTCAACTCCTAATGTTCCTAAATGAGGCAGGCAGCCTCCTATTGTCTGGAAACACAGGGCTGGACATATTGTGCTGAAATACACAAAAACATTACTGGATGGCAGCAAGCAGACTCAGAGTGACTTCTGCACCACTGAGTAGACATCCTGGCTTCTGGGGCAAATTTATGTGTTCTAGCAATAAAAATGGTGTAAGAGTCATGAAAACAAGTTATCAAATAGATAAATTTTGTTCACATCTTCATTGGAAGTATTTTGGGCGTTTATTTTGGTGCGGATTCTGTGCCAAAAACACACGCAGAACTTCTACATCAATTTCAGTGGAGAATCTTCATGTTAAGAGCTCATGCACACAGCCGTTGTGCGGCCGTTCTGTGCATTGGGGACTGCAATTCGCGGTCCCCAATGTACAGGCAACATCCGTGCGGTGGCCGGGACAGATCGAGACCCATTCAACTTGAACGGGCCCGTGATCTGTCTGCACCACTATAAAATAGAACACATTCTATTTTTCTGCGGTGCGGAGTCACGGACAGAACCACCACAGAAGCACTCTGTAGTGCTTCCGTGGCTCCGTTCCGCACCGCATCTCCTGGATTGCGGACCCATTCAAGTGAATGAGTCCGCATCTGTGATACTGGGTGCACATGGCGTATTCGGGCTGCAATACGGCCATGGCCGGGCGACGGCCATGTGCATGAGCCTTAAACCATACAGCACTTTTTTTAGCGCTTGCAGTTTTAAAATGTGTTCTGTAAATTCTTGATGCGGATTCTGCGTTCAGAATTTCTATTGATATTGACCTGGAATGAAAATAAAAGTGCTACAGAAAATAGTGCAGCATGCAAAGTGATAGACACTTTGACTGAAACCAAGGTGACCCAGATCAGTTGGGTCCCATTGGTGTCAATCATATGTTGGCATTGGCACCTCTTCTTGTTGTTCAGCACCTATAGCAGGTATGTAGGAACGTAAGAAATTTGTGATGTTACAGACAATACTGTATATCTGTCATATAGGGGGAGCGTGGGTCATATATTAGGCGTATTTCAGGCGCAGATGGTGGCGCAACAGTTAGTATTACCACTAACTGCGACTTCTCCCCGATCACACCAGGTCTAAAATAGTAGGCGCGGCATAGGCAGGGGACAGGCCCGTCTCATTCATCAGGCGTAGAAAATGGTCTAAATGTAAGACAGCAAGGGAGCTGGGGCTGGATGCGGCGAAGTTATGGAGAGGCCTATGCCTCTTCCTAACCTTGGTGGATCCTCTGCCAGATATGGGGCTTTATTAATCAATGTGCCCCATAGTGTGTGTATCCAGTTGCTTTCAAAATTGCCCAAAAGCTCAGATATAAACCCATGAATGTCTACACATTTTTCTAAAGTTATGTAGGTATACATGCGAGTTAAAAAAAAAAAAAAAAAAATTATATTAAAAAGTATGGATATGCGTAAGCCACCTTTTAGGGCTATTTTTATTCAGCGGTATGACCTTTCAATTGCATAATAAAATGATTTGATATAAAAAAGCATTAAGCTTTATTTAAATGGTCTATAGAACAGCTCTACATTTAATTCTTCACTACGAGTTCAGAAATGATGCAGTCTGGACAATGTAAAGGGCTTTTTATCATCATTAATGAACATTCGTATGAACGCTTGTTAGCAATAATCTGCCAGTGTAAAAGTGCCGCAGATTACCCGATAAACGAGCAAAATGCTATAGATTGTTTCTGCAGTCATTTAAATCATTTGCCGGCAGCAGATCATGGTGTCTACTGCCAGCAAACAATGATTCTGTATGGGGACGAGCGGTGGCATTTGTGATCACTACTAGAGATGAGCGAACGTGCTCGTAACGAGCACTGTAGCGCTCGGCTCCCCTGCGCTCGCATGGGCGCAGGCATCTGCTTCCGTCGGGTGAGGAGGACGGAAGCGGATGCCTGCGCCCATGCGAGCGCAGGGGAGCTGAGCGCTACAGTGCTCGTTACGAGCACGTTCGCTCATCTCTAATCACTACTCCCCATACTGTGATGTAATTGCAGCATTCTCCTCCAGTGATGAGCAAGTGATGGTCAGGAAGGAACTCTTCCTTCCTGACAATTGCTTTCTACATTGGGCCATGTAAGGGGACCTTAGCAATCCAGACACTTTATAATTAGATCCATAATCCTTTCCATTTCCACCATTGGTAATTTTTTCTTGTTTGTGAATTTAAAAGTATGTCTGTCTACACAGGACTGAAAGGCTGCAGATTTGCATGCAGCAAACCCAGTGTTTTATGGTACCAGAAAAGTGATAAAAACTTTTTTTTTTTAAAAAAGCAGCATATTTTTGCCTTGTGGTGTGGATTTTAAATTGGCAGCATGTCAGTTTAGGCTACTTTCACACTAGCGTTAGGTTTGTCTGGCAGGGGAACAGCCTGCCGGATCTATCATAACGCTTCCACACTTGTGCTGCCTTGTCACATTTCCTATAATGGGGATGGGCCGGAGGTCCAGATGCAGCATGGCAAACACTCTTGGATTTCTTGCGACTGCCGCGGCGATCCCATTCATTTTTATGGGATCACCGCTACTCAGGGATCCTGGCTGAGACAACTGTCGCCGTGTAGCCCGCCTTATTGTGGATTTCCACACAGATCCATGTCAAAATACATGCAGATTACGTTTCATGAGGATACATAAAAAAAATGTGAACAGGGATGACGGCAGCTGGTTTTTTTTTGTATATGACTAAATTAACCCAAAGCAGAGAAGAGTAGAGATCCAGTGGTTTATATCAACCAAAGACATTTGGCCAGTGACTTGGAGAGCATCAAAGATGACACCATTTGTGCATACCGTATGGAGATAAACGACGCTAATTAATTCTGACACTAGCAAACCATTTAGTAAGTTCTACTTTGATATTTGCCCACATGCAGTTCTGCACAAGTACACCCATCCAACCTTTTTTTATCCCCTTGCGTACGCATGTCTCACTCATGAAAGGTTGGTGCATTAGTCATCCTCCTGGGCCTCCTAAGAAAGCTGTTTGAATAATGCTGCTGCTCTTTGCTCTTCACACTTTAGAAATGGTAGGCACAGAATGACTCGTAGATCAGCAAATTGATGAGTGTTCTCAAATGCATCTTTATGACTGTGCACAAAGCACTGGGACATCGATACATGGACACAACGTAAATTTGTTAGGCTAGAAAAGTGATTTATTACACACAGTTTATACTTGGATTATAAATCTGGGTCTAAGTAGTTTTAGAAACATAGTTCTAAAAGATGTTTAACCAAATTCCCATAGGTCTCATGCACAGTGTTGTGTGGAGGTACATGGTGCTTAAAGGGAACCTGTCATCTCCGAAACACCCCCTGAACTAGAGTAAGCGGTGTATAGTGTAAGTGGTGCTGAATCCGATTATGTAATTTTTATCTTCATACTCACTTCCATTCTGACACTGTGCTCCCACAAACCTGCAGTAAAATGCACTCAGTGGACTCCTGTGCTCACTCACATAATGGAGAGGACTCAAAGAAGAGTCCACTCAATGCATTTTACTGCAGGTTTGTGGGAGCACAGCGTCAGAATGGAAGTGAGTATGAAGATAAAACTTACATATTCGGATTCAGCATCACTTACACTATACACCGCTTACTCTAGTTCAGGGGGTGTTTCGGAGATGACAGGTTCCCTTTAAGGTACAGAGCTATTCTCCACTAGAAGCAAGCAGTCCACCACAAAATATTTCTTACTGTAGTGCCTATAAAGTAGTGTAAGCCAAATAATAATGGCAGCTCAGCAATAGCATCCATAAGGGTTTACTACAATGTGCCGACTACATAGATCAACCAGTAAACTTGTGCCAGAAGCACAATACCAGTATCCGTAAAATAACATAGTAGTGCCCAGATCATGGTACTGCAGTGACCAATGCACAAGCCTCATAATACAACCATTTGTCTCCTCCACAGTCTATTCCACTAACAGTAACACATTTACAGAGCCATGCAAATGTCATATTAGCACTGATCTATCTGAATACAGATATATGACCATCCTTGGTTTAAGGTACTGAAAATTTAAACTGGCCAACGAGAGCCAATTTATACCACACAAAAATAAATGCACGTTTCCGTAATATAATTACGTTTAATACATCGCATGTCCATTTTGAGTGATCAAATACCATAAAAGATGAGTAAAAGTAGCCTGGACATTGATTCCCTGCTGTTGCTGTGCGTCTCAGTCAGTAGAAGGACATGCACCATTTACAGCAATCTGTATTCTGCCTATAACAAAGCACAGGATGTCCTTAAGATACCAATACACATTAGTCTAAACCTGATCAGAAAGGATGATTTTAATCAGAACAGACAACTAAAAACAACAAACGATAGTTTTAGCCGACCAATGACAAACCGTCACCTGGAAAGGGGTCTTGTGCGTCAAATTTTTTCTGAAGGTCCATAGCTCATGGATAATCTTTTTGTGAAAGAATATTTCTAGAATGATTATTCGTCTATCACCCAGTGTCATTGAACATGTATGGCCAGTCTGAATGACTGCAGTGGTCAATATGGACTAAAATGTGAATGGCTGCACCAGCGTAGTGATCATTCACCAGGCAATCATTCCTACTGTGGTTGTTCAAATAAAAAAATAGTTTATTCCGTACAGTATGGCTTAGGCTACTTTCACATCTGAGCTTTCCCTTTCCGCAATTGAGATCAGTCATAGGATCCCAATAGCGGGGGAAATGCTTCCGTTTTGTCCCCATTCATTGTCAATAGAGACAAAACTGAATGAAACAGAGTGCGCCAGAATGCATTCCGTTTGGTTGTGCTCCCATCGCGGACGGAATAACACTGCAAGCAGCGTTTTTCTGTCCGCGATGTGGGGCGGAGCACAACAGATGCGTCCTGATACACAATGTAAGTCAATGGGGACGGATCCATTTTCTCTGACAATAGAAAACGGATCCGTCCACCATTGACTTTCAATGGTGTTCATGACGGATCAGTCTTGGCTATTTTAAAGATACAACCGCATCTGTTCATAACGGATGCAGATGGTTCTATCAGTAACGGAAGAGTTTTTGCTCATCCATGACAGATCCAGCAAAAACGCTGGTGTAAAAGTAGCCTTAGGCTAGTTTCACACGAACGTTGTGTTTTGCAGTCCGCAAAAAAAAAAAAAAACGGCTGACGTCCGTATGGCACCCGTTTTTTTTGCGGATCCATGGTTACAATGCCTATCCTTGTCCGCAAAACGGACAAGAATAGGACATGTTCTATTTTTTTTTCCGGGCTACGGAACGGACATACGGATGCGGACAGCACACAGTGTGCTGTCAGTATTTTTTGCGGACCCATAGAAATGAACTGGTCCACATTTTATCAGCAAAAAATGCGGATCGGAGCCCGCAAAAAATACTGTCAGGTGAAAGAGGCCTTAATCTTCCTTTCACTTCAATGGAAGTTACATTACAGCTGGAGCGCCAGAGGTTGCTGATCCCTGCTGTAGATAGTGACTTGGAAAATTTAAAATAACCACCAAAAATTCTTTAAAAATATGTTTCACAAAGAACTTGGTATAATCCCTTTAAATATACAGATAGTGTAGTTAACAGGGTTATCTATGATTAATATAAAAAAAATAGAAGGAAGACATCATATAGTACATGATAATCTGTTTCTAACAAAGCTAGAACCTCCCCGTTCATTGATCAAGTTGTTTTGATCAATATATACCAAGCTGCCAGCTCAGGGGGTGTGTCCTTTCTGCTGCAGCTCTCTCCCTATCACAGCTGACGAGGTAGTTGAAGAATGGAACTGAGCATGTGCGTCCACCTCAGCGAGGGGGACAGAGAAAAAAGAAAAAGGAGGCAGCTGGCACTATAAAGAAAATTTTTATAGTGACTATACTATTTTTTTTATTACATGCAATTACAAAAGCATTTGGTGCTTTTTTTAAAACTGTAGAATATTTTTCTTTTTTGTACAATTGTCTTATGAATAAAGCATATTTAACAAGCATAATATAGAAGTACTGTCATTTTTTTGTTTTCCTTGTGAATTGTTTAAACAAAATCTAAAGTAGATCAATAAACAATGTGCAGATACTACAATCATCAAAGACACATATGTGACATAATAGTCATGGCATAGAAAAGAGGTTTTTGAAATGAGGCTAACTATCAGCCAACTAATAGAAAAAAAAAACTGTAGAATATTTTTCATGGGATAACTTCTGTAACACTGGAAGGCTGCAACTTTGCCACTGTAAACAATCATGGCATTGATGTCCATCAGTTATGCATAGCAGTTCCCCTGCTGCAAATGGCAGAAACATACTGCACAGTATGGTAATGCATGGCTACCGTGTGGCCAACGAAGCTCCTAGGGTCAAATGCAAACTGTAACGGGTCCCCCACTTACCATGCAGTTGATTTACAAAATAATGTAATACCTCTGCTATAAGTGCAAAACAGAGAAGCACAATCGTATTTGGCCAAGTTCACACTTCACTTATTTCAATCAGTTATTGTGAGCCAAAACCAGGAGTGGAGACTACGCAGATATCAGGTATAATGGAAAGATTTGGAAAACTATTCTGTGTTTTTGACCTGCACCTGGCTTTGGCTCACAATAACTGACCAAATAACTGAAGTGTGAATTCAACCTTACTTGGCTTTCCTAAAAAAAAGCAAGTCTTGTATAGAAGTACACAAAATAGAATAAGTGTAAATTAACTCAAGTTTTCTTCTAATTACCTATAACTGTATATTATAGTGTCTCAGATGGGCATTTAAGAAGGTCTTGTAATCTCTCCTAGCATATGCTTTAGTAAGTACTTGCATTTCCTATATAATAATCAACAATTCTGAAGCATCTGTTCTTATGATTATATTTTGTGTCATTCCTTTATTATTCCTGCTAGAAGTCACAAATGAATTGCCAACAAGTTTGCAATGAAGGTCCAACGGGGTGCTACCACTTGGGGGGGAGGGCTTCCCTGCTCAGACTGAGTAGTAGCAATTTTTGGATAGTGTCAGACTGGGGGGGACTGAGGGACACCCATCTGGACCTTCATTGTAAACTGCTAGTAATTCATTCATAACTTCTAGCAGGAATAATAAACAAATGCTACAACACAGTTAGGCTACATTCACACGACCGTATGAATGAGTCCGCATTCGTTCCGCAATTTTGCGGAACGGGTGCAGATCCATTCATTTCTATGGGGCAATAAAATAGAACATGTCTATTCTTGTCAGCAATTGCGGACAAGAATAGGCATTTTCTATGCGGTCCACAAATTTCATTATGCACATGGGCCGATATCCGTGTTTTGCGGTCCGCAAAACACCACGTTTGTGTGAATGTAGCCTTAGAAGAATAGATGTCCCAGAACTGTTGATAAACAGGGAATACAAGTAGTTACTAAAACTGACAGGTCAGGAGAGAAAGGTGACAGGTCCTATTTAAAGGTGAAGTTGCCTACGTTAACCAGTCAGTTTCCAGCTCTCATTTAGAAACCCTGAGCAATTCTCCTCCTCATCTATTGCACTAGTTTTGATAAATTGCACACAGAGCATCTAAATCACAGAAGCAAACCTAAGGCACGTGCAACCCTAGGCAGTACACGAGAGCTCTTTAATTTAGAGTAAACAGCAAAATGTTACTTCCCTTGGGGGGGGGGATCTGTATTCTAGGGCCATGTAAGTGCTATTTAGAAACACTTTACAATGTGTGAAATACATTCATTTGCATGCCAGGCCCCTCCAGAGCCCTCTTTAGCATCTTTGTGTTTGACTCAGGGGCATTACACTACAGGAATGGCAATTCCATGTACGAGAGCCATTTCTAGTAATGTATAGTAATAAGCCAATATTCAGCCAGCATCTTCTGTCCATTTCGCTCCATGCTAATTGTGGTCTCTTCATTTCATGGTTCATCTGTGGTTTCTTACAGAAGCTGTCCTTCCTCGAGCGGTGTGAATCATCTTTTAGAGATCACTGTACATTTGCCATTTCCTGGTTTTAAAAAAGTGATTTAAAACGCGCAGCCTCCATAAGATTCATGGCGACAAATACAACCAAAGGTTTTGGGCTATAATTCCGTTATGTGACAGTTGTGATCCAACAGTGTTCAGACTGCCTTCTACTGAGTGGTGACTTCCTATTGTAGGAAGGTCTTACATGTCACAAAATCTGATTTGAGAATTAGGGTGTATTTAAAGGGAACCTGTTACATTGAACATGGTGTCTGAGCTAAAGGCAGCATGTTATAGAGCAGGAGGAGCTGAGCAGATTTATATATCGTTTTGTGGGAAAAGATTCCATATAAATTATAATGATACAATTGAATTCCTTCTTAGGCCTAGTTCACACTTCAGTATTTGGTCAGTGATTTCCATCAGTGATTCTCAGCCAAAACCAGGTGCAGATCAAAAACACAGAACAAGTGTAGATCTTTCTATTCTACCTTATCTATAGAGGCTCCATTCCAGGTTTTGGTTTAAAAATCACTGATGGAAATCGCTGAAGTGTGAACTAGGCCTTACTCTGGGTTTTGAAGTCAAGGAGGCGGTCCTATCAGTGATTGACAGCTATCTCTATACACAGTCAGAGGGGAGGCTGTCAATCACTGATAAGACCAACTCCTTTAGGGGAATTTATCATTGGGTGAAGTTAGTTTTGTGGCGTGAAAAAGTCGCAAATTTTTGCGCAACCCCTTTTTTTGCGCAAAATTTTGCGACTTTTTTGTGTATACAGAAAACTATCCACTAGCGCTACCTTTAGAGACACTTTTTGTTGCTGCCGTTACCGCAGCAGTACTGCACACCTGCTGTTCTGGAAAACCAAATACGTATATATCTATATAATGGCACCGCGCAACTGGTATATTGATATCCCTTATTCACCTAGATGGTACTTTTAATTCAATAACTTTCCTCTGTAAGATTTAGTATACCACTCAGTTCACCTCTGGAGCGGAGTTAGCACATATGTCTCAATGTTCCGTACACTCAAACGCTGTATTCATAGCGTACTGGATTAGTTACACATGTGTTCCTACCTTTCTAGTGGCATGCACAAGGTCTTCAGGGTGTTCGGTGGTTCAGGATACGGTCCCGGTTCTTCCTAGGGACTTTCTCAATTTCTGGAGCGAGCCCCGGCCGGTGGCTCAGCTCCGCTTGCTTGTCTGTAGCTCACGCTCACTCAGAGCGTGCGGTGACGTCACCTGTGCTACGGATAGGTAATTGAGCCAAACTTACTAACCTACGCGTTTCAAACAACACGGTGTTCTTCCTCAGGGTATTTTTCCAGTTAGGCTCTGTATCCTCCTTTATATCTCCACCTCATTAGCCCCTCTTGCGCAAGAGGGGCTAATGAGGTGGAGATATAAAGGAGGATACAGAGCCTAACTGGAAAAATACCCTGAGGAAGAACACCGTGTTGTTTGAAACGCGTAGGTTAGTAAGTTTGGCTCAATTACCTATCCGTAGCACAGGTGACGTCACCGCACGCTCTGAGTGAGCGTGAGCTACAGACAAGCAAGCGGAGCTGAGCCACCGGCCGGGGCTCGCTCCAGAAATTGAGAAAGTCCCTAGGAAGAACCGGGACCGTATCCTGAACCACCGAACACCCTGAAGACCTTGTGCATGCCACTAGAAAGGTAGGAACACATGTGTAACTAATCCAGTACGCTATGAATACAGCGTTTGAGTGTACGGAACATTGAGACATATGTGCTAACTCCGCTCCAGAGGTGAACTGAGTGGTATACTAAATCTTACAGAGGAAAGTTATTGAATTAAAAGTACCATCTAGGTGAATAAGGGATATCAATATACCAGTTGCGCGGTGCCATTATATAGATATATACGTATTTGGTTTTTTGTGTATACGCCATGCACTCCACTTTGTTCAAAGTGGCGTGCGTATGGGCGTTTTGTCTTATGTAAATTAAGGCTAGGACAGATTTACCATTGTGACTTTCCATAAAAATTCGCAAAGTTTTGCGCAACTTTACTCCAGTTAGGAGTATGCTTAGGTTTAAGCAAAAGTGACCTTTAGAAACCTCATTTATCAAAGAAGCCATGGACCAATAATAAATCACATTTGGACCAAAATGACTTTGGCCAGATCCAGAAGTGGAGTAAGTAGAGAGGCCAATGATAAATTCCCCCCCTTGACTCTAAACCCACAATGAGGCTCCCCATACAACTTATTTTACTGCCAATTTTTGCTGTTAAAATGCAGATTTTCAGCAGATTTTGCCCTCTTGCATTGCAAAGAATGAAATCAGCAGAGTGTACACAGCAGATATCCACAATATAAATTGACATGCGGCAGATTTAAAATCCGCATCACGTGTCAAGTTATATGCAGATTCTGATGCGGACACTGTGCAGTGAGTGGATGAGATTTTTTTTTAATCAAATTCACTTCATTGCTACTATATAACACGGACTTGGAACATACCTTCAAAGTCAAACTGGAGGTCAGGTTCTCCTAATTGGTGCCACAAGGTGCACAGCTAGTAACAATGATGGGGGCATCTGTGGCTTTCGCTCATGCTTAAAATGGTACCTTTGGGACCACTCAAAATAGCACATCAAAAACTTGCTAGGCTGGTAGTGAATATTAATCTCCCAACATTAGGAGGTATGACTTGACAACAGGGGATGCCAAGGTTAAAGTGGCTCTGGAACCATATGCATAGGAGGTCCACAGGCTATGGGCAACATCAGAGAACAGCTTTACTAGAAGTTGCTAACTGTACTAGAAGGAACAATCTCTCACGTGTCAATAAGGTCTTCTGTATAGGGAAGCATATTATCTATCATTGGTGGTCATCTGTTGTAGTAGAGCTTTTACATTAGGACCCAGAAGTAGACTTCATATAGTAAAATATTGTATTAATATGTGATCATTGATAGAACCTGAACAGAAGTGACAGGGAGAGAATGAGCTAAAACCATTAACACCACATCTAACAGCTTAACGAACACAACAGTCTCTGAGAATTAGGTCTCACCGACTTGTCCTGTGTCACCAAAGCTTGGAAGATCCCTCTAATGCATAGGTAAAACTGTGATTATGACACTGATTAACTTCCATGTGGCAAATGCATCACATACATGGCACTTGTGCTGATTACAGCACTGGGAAAAACGCTAAAGCGTCCAGTCTGATGCACGTTTGTTTTTTGGGGCAAAATAAAATGAGCTGTTCAATGTTATATGTTGGCCGATAAGAAATTATAAAATGCCCCACAAGTACAGTGCTGTTTTTTCCTGGCATTTTTTTTGTCCCTTATGTTTTTTTTTTCAATTCACAGCTTGATGTGGGAATGGAGTTTTCTGGATTTTTCTTCAGGAATTTTCTCCATAGGAAAAAAATATTCCATGAAAACTAAAGCTAAATGTTGCAAGACTAAAATATGCCCCCCAAAAAAACTAAAAACAAAACAAAAATGTGGATGTGATATTTTGCGCATTTAAGAAACCAAGTGAATCCAAGGCTGCCTGCACGCTCTGCTTATTTGTAGAAACTCCACATGAAATATGCACCAAAATCACATTTAAAAAAAAAAGACACTTAAATTTTCACTATTTATTGCAGTTTTGGTTCTTTTTTTTGTTACAGTTTCTGTTACGAATTTTCTGTTTCTGTTAGCAACCCAATTGAAACCTATGGGGAAAACCTCTCTAGTAAGATGTGAAATTGCACAAACAATTGACATGCTGTGGATTTTAATCCCTTCCGGACATAGCGATTTTCTGTTTATACATTTTCAATTTTTTTACTCCATGCCTTCCCAGAGCAACAACTTTTTTATTTTCTATTCCCATAGCCCTATGAGGGCTTGCTTTTTGCAGAACAAGTTGTACTTTCTAATGGCAACATTTAATATTGGGTACCTTGCCCAGATACGAGAGCATAAATTAAAAACAAACATTTAATATTGCATACAATCAGATAGTGGGAAGCTGGAAAAACAAACTCCAAATGGGATGGAATTGGATAAAAAACACAATTTTGCCATAGTTTTATGGGTTGTATTTTTATGGCATTTCTTAGGCTGTAAAACTGACCTGTTACCTTCATTCTCCAGGTCAGTACGATTTTATTGTTACCAAATTTATATAGTGTTTCTTATGTTTGAATTACTGAAAAAAAATATGTTTGTGTGCATGAGCCCTTACACTGTGGTTTTTCTTCATGAAAATTTGCATTAAAAAAAGCACATAATACTTGAAGGACCTGTTTGCACTTAATTACAAACCTTTATTACAAGCTCTAATGACACAAATGGAGACTTTAGATTCTCCTACATTGTCTTGGTTTGGGAGGAAAAATCTGGTTATGGCACTCATTTTGCCTAAACTAACTTATCTGATGCAGGTCTTGCCTATTACGGTTCCAAAGTCATACTTCCTGTCTTTGAATAGAGCTATCCGGAAATTTATATGGCAGGGGAAGAGGGGTAGGATCTCCTTTCATACCTTATCTAAACCAAAGAGACATGGGGGTATTGGTCTCCCAGACCCTGAAACATACCAGAAGGCTATACATTTAAGCAGAATAGTAGATTGGTTGAGGGAGCCGTCTCACAAGCCATGGATACTCATTGAAAATGCTCTATCAGACACTGCTCTTAGAGCCTTGCTTTTATCGGGTGGAACACCCTTATCTATCCAAAACTTCAATCCAGTTATGAAACAAACATGGAAGGTGTGGGATTGGTTCACTCAATCTTTTAAAGGCACTATACTCCCATCCAGGCTCCTTCAAATACGTGATATAATAGCTTTGTCTCCGAAAGATCTGGGAGAGGGTCTCCTTCACTCCACTGTCTGTCTGAATGTGGAGGTTGGTAACTTGAGAGATACAGAAGGTAACTTGATATCTGATAATGAACTTTTAAAACACCTATCTCTCTCGCCCTCGGCTTCATCAGTAGCTGAAGGGCTGAAAAGAATACTAATACCTGTACTCTCAAAGCTATCAACACAGGGTACACCCTCGGCCCTTGAGAACTGGGTTTTATCATCTAGATACCCTAAGAAACTTATATCCCAATTCTATAAACTTCTGAAAACCCCTGCGCAGCATATTAAACCTGCAATAGTAGGAACTTGGGAGAAAGACTTAGGAAGGGAATTGTCAGCATTAGAGATATCCCAGATGCTTGAAGCCCCACACAAATTGTCAAGATGTATTCGTATACAAGAAAATGGATACAAGGTCATGGCAAGGTGGTATAGAACCCCAGATAAAATTGCTCAATGGTTCCCGGGAATGTCAGATGTATGCTGGAGATGTGGTGACCAATCCGGCTCTTATACACATATTTGGTGGTCCTGTAGCACGATTCAGGAGATGTGGAAACTCATATTCAAGAAAAGCAATGAGATTTGTAAAACTTCTCATACTTGCTCTATGGAGACAGCCCTACTCAGTTTGGGTATCTCTGGAGGTAGGGGACGCACCTCTGCCCTGTTCTCCATTTTGATTACTGCTTTTAGGCTTCTTATCCCACAATATTGGAGATCTTCAGATATCCCTACAATAGAGCAGTGGAAGAACAGGGTAGACCAAATCTACAGATTCGAAGAGCTTTCTTTCTGGGAACTGCGCAATAGAAAGGGTTTCCTCACTATTTGGGAACCTTGGATACAGTTTAGGGGATTTACGGTGAATAATTGAGTTATCTTTTAGGAAACACAATCTCGACATATGCCTTCTTTGCTGGGGAACTTAGCTTTTGATTTGTCTTAACACTCTTGCCCTCATGGGCTATAATTATTATTTATATGTGAAAGTATTATCATTCCACTGTTTTTGTTTGGTTCTATTATGTTTTATGTGAGATTTTAGTCTCACTTTGGGTTATATTCTACTATGCTACCCATTGTATATGACTTGCTTATTTCAGCCGGGCCTGCGTGCTAAGGCTTCTATTTGGACCAATAGTGTCCTTGTGCTTGTCTTGCCCTTTGTCTTGTTATAAAAACTGAAAAATAAAAATTTAAATTAAAAAAAAAAAAAGCACATAATTTGCATTGTGTACAGGTACCCAAACAGCTGAGGTGTATGTCAGAGCCCTGTGTTCAGAAACTGTATGGCAATACATAGGGGTTGTGCGGCACCAGACAACATATTCTGTACATTTCATATCCATTGGTGTGTGCCATATTTTTGGAGTTGGAAATATAAGAATCAAACAAGAAAAAAACCTCTGTATTTGGAGGTACACTGACATATAGTGGAGGAGCATAACATAGGCATGAGCCCTAAGGCTGCCTGCACACGAGTGTGGGTGAACGCACATAAGATCTGCAAGAATTAGCATATCTGCACCAAAATCTGCAATTTCTGACAGTGGTTTTTGATGTAGATTAGATGTGGTTTTTCCGTAGAGCTCACCCTTCATTGAAAGGGTAAAATCCACAGCTAAAATCGCAAACATAATTGACTTCCTATGGATTTGAAAATCTGCACAGCAGGTCATTTTCCACACAGAAAAAAAATCTGCAAGGTGTACATTTCATTTGTGTAATCTCATACACTTTGCTGGTACTGTACTAAACAGCGTCGTTTCCTCACGGGAGTCCGCATGAAAAAAACACGTATTCAGGTGGCCTAGAACTGGTCATACATAAGATCAAACTGACGGCTGTGGATCTGCTTGATTGGGGTTTAGTCACATCTAACAGTTGAGGTGCAGTTAAAGCATCATGAGAAAAAAACATTGCATGCATCTTTTGCTACAATTTTCAATGCAGTCATGAGTTTGATAGGTGAAACGTGTTTAATAATATTGCTTAATATCTCCTTGGAATAATAGGAATCAGATCACATTCCGTGGCGCTGTGTAAGGACTTCTCCACATCACTATATTCGATGAAGAGGTAGAAGTTTATTGTAGTAATGTCAACGCGTTTCGGGGATTCAGTCCCCCTTCGTCAGGACAATAATTGAATAGTTATTGTCCTGACGAAGGGGGACTGAATCCCCCGAAATGCATTGACATTACTACAATAAACTTCTACCTCTTCATTGAATATTGTGATGTGGAGAAGTCCTTACACAGCGCCACGGAATGTGATCTGATTCCTATTATTCCTTGTATTTGACTGACACCAGACGCCGAACTCCAGTGTGTATTTGTGGCTCACAGCTGCAGTGAAGGAACTACAATCCGTTCAGCTGGTCGGTTAACAATAACCAGCCGAGCCTTCAATAGTAGTTGTGACTGTTCACAACTACATTGGGTAAGCATATATTATTTTTTACCCTTTATTCTTCTAATTGAAACCGCACATGTGACGCGCACCTTCTCTTTTTGTTTTTACATGTTAATATCTCCTTGCCCACCCAGGAAGCTCATGTGTTAAAAGAATGGGTTTAGATGGCAAAAAGACAGTATGACATATCTAGGAGTTCAAATCCCTAACAAACGCCACCAACTCACGAAT
The DNA here is from genome assembly GCA_900303285.1 of Rhinella marina. Classification (NCBI taxonomy): domain Eukaryota; kingdom Metazoa; phylum Chordata; class Amphibia; order Anura; family Bufonidae; genus Rhinella; species Rhinella marina. Next base: position 516,199 of record ONZH01030531.1, read on the forward strand.
TTGAACTTTCTCCCTATACAACAGAGAACATTAGCTGACTTAAAATCATATGCATACAAACATCTCTCATGGTTTGGCAGAATGAACGTTATCAAAATGGACATTTTACCGCGATTCCTCTATTATTGCCAAGCTCTTTCCATTTGTCTCCCTACTAGCTACTTTAAGGTGCTTCAAAGGGCATTAACCGGCTTTGTTTGGGGCACCAGTAGGCCCTGTCTGAAAAGGGACACCTTTACAAAAGATAAATCAAAAGGAGGTGCAGGACTACCTGATATTAAGCTCTACCATGAAGCAGCATTGATAGCAAGAATACTAGATTGGTCCCATTCTACAACCACTAAGTTGTGGGTTACACTGGAATCACAAATAGCACCATGGAAACTATGTATAGCTCCCTGGCTCCTACCTGAGGATAGAGATAGGATGGGTAGATCACCATACTTAGCAGCCCACTCATTAGCCATATGGGACAGATGGCTAGCACAAGGGAAACTATCTAATAGGCCGGGCAAAGTGACACCAATTTTAGGTAACCCAAAATTCCAACCAGGTCTTCACGAACAAAGGTTTCTAATCTGGAACACAGATAAATTGTCGAGACTAAACGACGCTCTAGAAGGGGACACTATATGTAATAGCACCCTATTGCTATGTAAATATCCGACAACAAGGATTTCCTGGTTGGAATACCAACAACTGAACTCGTTTGTTAAAAATATGTTTCCCTCAGACAGAAAGGTGCCCTCTCTATCAGATTTTGATAAGTTACGTCTCCTTACGTCAGGAGTGCCGAGGAAATTATCCCAAATGTACCATCTGCTACTGGACATCTCTAATCCAAAAAGAGCATCCTTCTTTTCAAAATAGGAGGAGGATTTAGGGATCATTTTTTCCCCATCTGACATCATAAAAATTAGCACTTTAACACATAATATGTCTTTGGCATCCCAGGCTAAGGAGAAGAACTTTAAAATAATAACTACATGGTATTACTGCCCAGTTCAGGTCCATCATATGTACCCTACAGTTCCTGATGTTTGCTGGAGATGTGGAAGTACAAAAGGGACCATGCTTCACATTTGGTGGGAATGCCCTAGTATTAATAAACTCTGGGAGAATATCCTATATATATATATATATATCTGAAAGGTACTTAGGCAAAAAAAATACAGAACACTCCACAAAGCACCCTCCTGTCCCTTATACCAGGGACTCTGGCACAAAATAAGAAAAGTGTACTAAGGTATCTGTTGATTGCAGCTAGAATGGTCATTCCAAGACACTGGAGATCACCTGTCTCTCCCTCTCTCTATGAGTGGTATGAAGAAATCAAAACCATTATGAAAATGGAAGAATTGGTAGCGACTGCACATGAAGGTACTATCAAGTTTCTGAATATGTGGACTCCTTGGGTAATATTCACGGACTCTAATGAGTTCCAGTCATGGCTCCAGAACCTTAAGAAACTAATCCCCCCCCCCCCCCTTTTTTTTTTTCTTCTCTCTTTTCGGTTTCGCCTTTCCCCCCTCTCTTTTTCTTCCCTATTCAGCTTGCCTTCTCTCTTCATTTCTCTACCTACTCTTTCTCGTAAATTACTCCATCATTGCCGATAGGAGATTCATAACACGAGAAAGATCTTATATATATGAGTACTAAATCAGTTAGACTGTCGAGTTGGTCACCTCAAACAGTTATGTTATAGACGGTCGAGAAAAAAAGACCAATATTGGTTTGAAATGACAGTTTATTAGTACATTGTTTTGGCTAATTAGACAGAGCCTCATGTAATAACAAACCCTATTACAAATTTGATATTTGCAGATTTTATGTTTGTGATTGTCTCAATTATCAAAATGCCATTGTATCCTCATTTCTTTTATAACACGAAAAATCAACAAAAACTGATTATAAATAAATAATATTGCTTATCTTTATTGCTAAATTTTGTGTAAAGGAGGCAATAGACCTCATATTTATGTCTGCTTATTCTATGGCTTTTGGTATAGTCTAATAATCCTAAGGGCGCCGTTGCCCGACCGTGGCCATACTGCAGCCCGCAATCCCGGAGATGCGGAATGGAGGCACTGATCGAAACACCACGGAAGCACTGGTGAGTGCTTCCGTGGTGTTTCTGGCCCTGCCCCCACATCGCTAAAAAGTAGCGCACGCACAACTTTTGACGGACAATGGGATGCGGAACGCGGACCCCATCCGCGATCCGAATGCGGCGGCCCCACAATTAGTGCCCATGCATTGCAGACCGCAAATTGTGGTCTATAGCACTGGCATTGTGTGCATGAGCCCTAACTCTGCGGAGACCTCCAGGCTGCTAGCTATGGGATGATCAGAGATATCACACCAGAGATAGGCATGTCCTGTTTCTAAAGGTCCCTTTACACGGGATGGGAAAGCAGAAGATTGTCGGGAAGGAAGTGTTCTTTCACAACGTCACCTGCTCGTCAGTGGAGGAGAGCTCCTCCACAGTATGTGGAGGAGTGATCGCAAATGCAATCATTCGTTCTTTGGTGACAGCACAATCTGCTGCCAGTAAACAATTGAATTACCCGAGTTCGCTCATCGGCAGTACATTTACACTGCCAGATAATCGCCAACAATCATTCCTATGAACGCTCCATGTATAAGGGCCCTTAACATCTGCTTATCGCCACCATACTATTACAGAAACGGCATATTTGACCCTCTACTAGCAGCTTGAGAAGGAATTTGCAGTTGTGTTCATTGTTACCCTGTATCACATACATTTTTCCTTAGGGATGTAAATGAGAAAATAAAATTGTATATCAACGATATGGTGTAAATGGGGCTTTAACAATAAATGATTTTATAATCGACAGCCCTAAAAATGTCTTCCATTGCTTCCATTTCGATTGCCCTTTGCCAACAGGAAATATCAGGGTTAACACAGTCTTGGCAGTGCAGCATATAGTGTCATTACAATGAGTCTATGTTTGATGTGGGTTTATGTGTTAATGAAGTCGCTGTCTGATATCTAAGAGTGCTCAATCCACAAGCAGCTGATGGGAGCTAGGGGAGTCATCAGGAGCTGGGGAAAGATGCCAAACCCCATACACAACAACTTTAACACCTCTCTCAGTGCTCCCGCTGGGAAACAATGGCTATTGATTGGAATAGATTAAAGCTGCCAAGAAATGGGTTTCCTGAGGCTGGGAAGAAAAGTGAAAATGTGGAAGCTCTATTGTAATACGAGAAAGCATCAGACTGCATTGTGCTGGACACAGAGTACCTGTGTGATTTGGAGGGAGGACGTTTATTTATGTCTGTTACCTGCCTCTGTGACAGGTAGTCTTACAGGACTCCTTATGGATGGGAACGAAAGGGTTAATCCCCAGCAGCTTCATGCTATATGATCCGTCTGTTCACATGGAGTTCAGGACGCATTTATAGGGTGCAAGGGCATAGCTATAGGGGTTCAGAGATAGCAGTTGAACCCAAAGGCCTTCTGCCACATAAGATGCCAGTATTGTGAAACGCATATGGTAGCTAGGGACCCTGGAACAGACTTTGCACTGGGGCCGGTGAATTTCCAGATCTGGCTAGTGTATTAGTTTGCATCAGAGGCGTAGCTAAAGGCTCATGGGCCCCGGTGCAAGAGTTCAGTTTGGGCCCCCTAAGTGCTTTTTGGTGAGTGGCAGGGAAGCACATAGCCTTCCTGTTGCCTGAGGCAAAAATTGAAATGGCAGCCCCCATGCCAAATTCTTGACCACCCCTTCCCCTCCATCCAGAGATGTAACTTAACCAGCATGCACTTTCTATAATACTGATGTCTTCTTATGCACCACCACAAGGGTCTTTGTGCCCCCTCAGGCTCCTGGGCCCGGTAGCGACTGCTACCTCTGCACTCCCTATAGCTACGCCCCTGGTTTGCATATAAAATACAGCACCGGCCAAATGATAAAAGTCTATCTATATATATTTATTATGTGTAGCCAGCCCGGCACATTTATCATACATTGGGGGAGATTTATCAAACTTGTGTAAAGGAAAACTGGCATAGTTTCCCATAGCAACCAATCAGATTCCACCTTTCATTTTCCAAAGGAGTTCTAAAAGATGAAAACTATAATCTCATTGGTTGCTATGGGAAACTAAGCCAGGTTTCGGTTACACCAGTTTGATAAATCTCCCCTGTTATGCCAGAAAACTGGCGTATATTACGGTATACCTGAAATCCCCAAATACCATACATTTCAGTTCTCTGGACAGCTTGAGACACTCCACAATTATTAAAGGTGTTGTCCGAGTTATATTTATTGATGACCTATCCTCAGGATAGGTAATCAATATCAGATCGCCGGGGGTCTGACACCCAGCACCCCTGCTGATCAGCTGTTTGAAGCGGAGGCGCACACCTTACCAGAGCTGCCTCCTCTTCATTGTTTACATCCTAGCCGTAACATGGGTAGCGGTGAGCAGGACTTGTATAGGAACGAGCCGCCCCATTGAAATAAATGGGCCGGCTTAGGTGTAATTACACCTGCTCACTGCTACAGATGTTACGGCGAGCAGGTAAACAATAAAGAGGAGGCAGCGCTGGTATGGCGCGCGCCTCCTCTTCAAACAGTTGATCGGCAGGGGTGCCGGGTGTCGGACCCCCACCGATCTGATATTGATGACCTATCCTGAGGATAGGTCGTCAATAAATATAACTCAGACAACCCCTTTAACCCCTTCCCAACCTCTTCTTGAATGGCAGAAGTCAGGACTTTAAAGATAGTGCCCGCTCAGAAGCCATCAGGATAGGCAATTAAAATTAGATCAGTGGGGGGCCGACTCCTGCCGCCCCCTACCCCACCCCCGGCTAGCAGCCATCTGAAGAGACTGAAGTGCTCACTCATGAGTGCTACTTTCTCTTCACTTCTCCGCACAACTGCAGTTGCAACAGCAAGCAGGTAAACAATGTGGAGAAGGTAATGCTTATCTGAGCGATGCATCCATGTTAAGCGGCTGTCAGACCCCCACCCATCTGATATTGATTATCTATCCTGAGGATAGGTCATCAATGTAAAAAAGTGGAAATCCCCTTTAAATCAGTGGGGCTTAAAATATAGAAATACAAATCACCCCCTTTCCCCATATTAAAAAAAAATCATTACCATCTCAATTACCATCAAAAGGCTCATACTATTAAAATGTAAAAATATTTATCCTGTATAGTGAATATCACAGGGTAAAAAAAAAAAAATCAAAACAGCTGATTCGCAGTTTCAGTTGCTTCACCTCCCGCCCAAAAAAAATTTAATAAAAAGTGATCAAAAAGTCACACACACACCAAAATAGCATCAATAAAAACTACAAATCACCCCACAAAAGATTAGCACAGTGGCCATGTTTGCACACTGTAGAAAAAAATACTGAACTATGCACACTACCGGCCACTAGAGAGGCTGGCACTTTTTCCTATATTGTGCAAGCACGACCACCACTGCGGGTCAATTTACATGTATGTGGGTGTAAGGGTAAGGGTCCATATCCGTAGTTCCGTTCCGTGGCCCCCGCAAAAATATAGGGCACATCCTATTCTTGTCCGCAAATCTTGGACAAGAATAGGCATATTCTATATAGCGCCGGCCATGTGTGGTGCAGAATGCCCACGGCCAGTATCAGTGTTTTCTGGATCCGCAATTTGCTGACCGCAAAACACTTACGGTCATGTGAATGTAGCCTTACAGGGTGGTCGTGACAATGGAAACGAGCAGTATATAGTGCCATGGAAAAATGAATATAGCCAGCAAAGAAGGCAATATGGACAATCACAATACATTACTAAGGCCTCTTTCACACGAGCGTCGTGGATTTGTTCAGGATGCGTTGCGGATGCGTTGCGTTAAAAACGCGCGAATTGCATGCGGATGCAATGCGTTGCGTTTTTAACGCACCCCCATTCATTTCTATGGAGCCTGGGCTGCGTGAAAAACGCAGAATATAGAACATGCTGCGTTTTTCACGCAACGCAGAAGTGATGCGTGAAAAAAAACGCTCATGTGAAAAGCCCCATTAAAATGAATGGGTCAGGATTCAGTGTGGGTGCAATGCGTTCGCATCACGCATTGCACCCGCGCGGAAATCTCGCCCGTGTGAAAGGGGCCTAAGTGGCTCGTATTAGCTTTCTCCACATGAAAAATGCCATTTGCTGAAGTGAGAAAACCTCTTTAAATTAGGTTGACTTCACATGTGGCAGAATTGTGGATCCACAAAGACAGTGACCCATTGGGGAAGATTTATCAAACTGATGTAAAAGAAAACTGGCTTAGTCGCCCATAGCAACCAGATTCCACCTTTCATTTTCCCAACGAGCTCTGAAAAATGAAAGGTGGAATCTGATTGTTGCTATTGGCAACTAAGTCAGTTTTCCTTTACACTAGTTTTGATAAATCTCCCCCATTGACTTCAATGGGTCTGTGATCCGCATGTTGGTGTGTGAGTACAGGACATGTTCTACCTTTTGCAACACATGCACCATTTTCCTAAATTTGTAGCAATATGCATAATTTTTATAATAGTTTACACCCTTTGACGCTTCCGATAAATACCATTTGGAGCATTTTGCGGGAATCCATAACGGAATTCGTAGATAACCCGAACCTTGTACGCCGAGCTTGAAAACACAAGTTCACTCAACACTACTAAGGCCCCTTTCACACGAGCGAGTTTTCCGCGCGGGTGCAATGCGTGACGTGAACGCATAGCACCCGCAGTGAATCCTGACCCATTCATTTCAATGGCTCTGTGTACATGAGTGTTTTTTTTTCACGCATCAGTTCTGCGTTGTGTGAAAAACGCAGCATGTTCTATATTCTGCGTTTTTCACGCAGCCCTGGCTCCATAGAAGTGAATGGGGCTTCAGTGAAAAACGCATTGTATCCTGAAGCAAGTGCGGGTGCAATGCGTTTTTCAATGATGGTTGCTAAGAGATGTTGTTTGTAAACCTTCATTTTTTTATCACACGCATGAAAAACGCATCAAAACGCATCGCACCCGCGCGGAAAAAACTGAACGCAAACAAAACTGACTGAACTTACTTGCAAAATGGTGCAAGTTTTCCTGAACGCACCCGGACCTAATCCGTGACGCTCGTGTGAAAGAGGCCTAATAACCACTTTAAAGAAGTAACATGTCACTTCTGAAGTAGATTGAAAATCAGCAGCGGAAGAAACCGCCACCACGTTCACAAAGTGGCATTTTCCACTGTGTGGGCATTTTGTTTGCAGATTACAATGGATTTTAGCTATGCGAACATCCCTGAAATCCCAGTATTTAGCAACTGCACTTTGATTCATGCTTTTAGCCCCTTTAGTCACATACCATTAACAGTTCCAGACAATTGCAGTCCGCAGTTTAGTGGATTCCTCCAACTTAAAGCCTCATTGATGGAAATGTGTGGAGTCAACTGGTTAGTGCAGGGGCTTGGGTTTTGTAACGGATAAGGACAACATTCAGTCCCGTGTATTACAACTTGGCCTTTTCAGACATGTCTGCCCCCAAAGACTACATGACAGAATTAAAATAAGGAGCTCTGCCCTCATGTACCATGAAATCACAGCCAAAGGAACCTGACTGGACGGAGAAAGTTACCATCATGGCTTTTTATGCATTGTACTATGATTTATCTACTTATAAACGGCAATAAGCAAATCGTAGAAGACTTTGCACACTCAAATAAAACAAATGGACAATGAGCCATGACTAACCTGAAGAGCTTGCAGCTTAAACTTGAGTTTAACACGAGTCACTGAATATTAATGAGATCTGCTTCACAGCACCTGTGCAGACTCCCAACCTACCTCTGCCTCAAACTATTCCAGGGGGCCATGCTTGCAGACCTCATTATAAAAGCTCTGCTGCAGGTGTAGTAGGGCAGGCTGGAAAGATGAGGCCAAGTTACGTGGTGGTTCTGCAGTGGAAACTGTGAAAACATCCTAGGCCAAGTTCACACTTTAGTTATTTGGTCAGTTATTGCGAGCCACAACTAGGTTCTGGTCAAAAACACAGAACAGGGGGAAATCTTTCTACTATACCTGATTAGTGTTGAGCGAACTTGTGTTTCAAGTTCAGTGTACAAGGTTCGGGTTATCTAAGAATTCTGTTATGGATTCCACTAGCGGAATCCATGATGGAATTCTTAGATAACCCGAACCTTGTACACTGAACTTGAAAACACAAGTTCGCTCGACACTAATGACCTGTCCTTAGGATAGGCCATCAACAGGGATTAACAAAGCGAGCTTCGGATCCAAGATCCGAACTCGCTGCACTCCAAACTTTGTTTTAAGGGCTCATACTTAAGAAAAAAAAAATACGGATGACGTCTGTGTGCATTCCGTATTTTGCAGAACGGAACAGCGGGCCTCTAATAGAACAGTACTATCCTTGTCCGTATTGCGGACAATAATAGGACATGTTCTATTTTTTTGCGGAACGGAAATACGGACATACGGAAACGGAATGCACACGGAGTAAGTTCCGTTTTTTTTGCGGACCCATTGAAATGAATGGTTCCACATACGGTCCACAAAAAAGACGGAACGGACACGGAAAGAAAATACATTTGTGTGCATGAGCCCTAATGCTGTATGGAAATCCATCTCCATACGGCTTTAAAATGTATGCGCTCTGGCAAGACAAAGTCAGTTATCACCGCAAGCCTTTCAGAGACCGCAGCGGCCTCATCAAACAGCTGATTGGTGGGGGGCTTTGAAGTCGAACCTCCACTGATCTAATATAGATGACCTGTTCCCAGGATAGGCCATCAATAGCAAACTTATGGATAACCCCTTTGGGGGTAATTTACTATCTGTGTTACGTCAGATTTTGGCGTAAAAAAAAGTTGCAACTTTTTAAACACCTGTACAACAATATTTTGTTGCATGGCTGTTTTTGCGCTAATTTACTAACTTTTACAGGTGTAAATGTTGGCAAAAACTACTAAAGCCCCTGACTTTTACTCCTGGCACACAGACTGCCCGTACCTCTTTATAATATCTGTACTACCTCTGGCAGCGCAGGGGCTATCAAAGACCAGCATAAAAAGCATGTTCTGGGTTTGCAGTCACACACTAAAAATTTGGTGCCAAAGAGTGAATCAAAAAGAAAATGGGGGAGATTTATCAAACTGGCGTAAAGGAAAACTGGCAGTTGCCCATAGCAACCAATCAGATTCCACCTTTTATTTTCCAGTGGAGCTCTGAAAAATGAAAGGTGGAATCTAATTGGTTGCTACGGGCAACTAAGCCAGTTTTCCTTTACACCAGTTTGATAAGTTTACCCCAATGTTTCCTTAAATGAGTTGTCTGAGATTTTGATGGCTTTTCCTCAGGATAGGATAGATATCTGATCAGTGAGGGTCCGACTCCCAGCACCCCTGCCGATCATCTATTTGAAGAGGCTGTAGTGCTCTGGTGAGTGCTGTGGCCTCTTTCTAGGCCAGTGGAGTCACACTCATTGATCACATGGACCTGGGCTGCAATACCAAGCACAGCCACTATAAAGTGTATGGCACTGTGCTTGGTAAGCTCTGAGGAGGCTGCAACGCTCACTAGGGCACTGTGGCCTCTTCTAACAGCTGATTGGCGGGCGGGGAGTTAGACCCCCACTGGTCACATATTGATGACCTATCCCAAGGATAGCCCATTTTATATGCACATGGCTGTATTATGCTGCATAAACTTGGAGATGTAGAACACCCATGGAAATCTACGGAACCGGAATGTGCCTCCACATTTCATACAGTTTTTCTTTGTTGGACTCTGTTCCATTCCATGATGAATTATCAAGGTATTCACTCCTAGAAACACTGGGGGTCAGTTACTAAGACTTGCTTTTTACATCAGTCTTAGATACCACTCTACACTGCCTCATCATAGATTAGTCGCAACATTTACGCCTGTTTTCCGTATGGGATTAAATCTTTTTATATTTTAATAGTACAGGTTTTTTTGCACGCCGGATACCTATGATGTGTATTTTTTTTTTTTTTTTTTAGAAAATGGGGTGATTTGAATTTTTTTATATATATATTTTTTCATTTCTAAAAACATTTTTTATAGTTCCAATAGGGAAATATAACAAGCAATCATTGGATTGCTTTTCTCATAGACTCAAATGCTTTAGCAGCCGGAGTACACCTGGAAGCGTGTATGAAACAGCAGGCACCTGGTGGTTTTGGAGCCCGCACTGACAATAATAGGATGTGTTCTATTTCTTTGCGGAACGAACATACGAGTCATTTTCGTTTTTTTGCGGCCCCATTGAATTGAATGGTTCTGTATATGGACTGCAAAAAAAAAAAAAGGAAATGGACAAAAAATTCTATGATATAATAGTTTGTGTACATGGGCCCTAAGGCTAGGGCTACATGGCGACAGTTGTCGCAGCCTGGATCCCTGGGTAGCGGGGATCCCATAGAAATTAATTGGATCGCCGCGGCAGTCGCAAGAAATCGAACCGTGTTGGATTTCTTGTGACTGCGGCGGCATCCCATTCATGTTTTGTGGATGCAGGTTTCAACTCCGTTACCAGCTGCACCTCAACTGCAACGTCTGAATACACCCTTGGGGCTCATGCACACAACCATATGTATTTTGCGGTCCGCAAAAAATACAGATGACATTCGTGTGCATTCCGTATTTTGCGTAACGGAACAGCTTGCCCCTAATAGAACAGTCCTATCCTTATCCATAATGTGGACAATAATAGGACATGTTCTATCTTTTTGCGGAACGGAAATCCGGACATACGGAATGCACATGGAGTAACTTCTATTTTTTTCGGTTGAAATGAATGGTTCCGCATACGGTCCACAAAAAAACAGAACGGACATGGAAAGAAAATACGTTTTTGTGCATGAGCCCTTACATTTAGGCTATTTGCACACGTTGCGGATTACACAGGATTTCTCAATATGGATTCTGGTGCAGAAAAAACTGAGCCTAAGGGCTTATCCACACAAACTTATTTTTTGTCCGTGTCCGTTCTGTTTTTTTGCAGTCCGTATGCAAAAACATTCACTTCAATGGGGCTGCAAAACAAAGGAAATCACTGCACATTCCATGACTGCATGTCCGCATGGCCTTTCCACATAAAAATAGAACATGTCCTATTATTGTCTGTATTACGGACAAGGACAGGACTGTTCTATTATGGGCTGATGGGCTGCTCTGTTCCGAAAAATGCAGAGTGAACACGGCTGGTATTCGTGTTTGGCGGATCTGCAATTTGTGGACTGCAAAACAGCAACAGTAGTGTGCATGAGTCCTAATAAAGTACCAACAAAGTGTATGAGATTTCACAAATCTGTGCAGATTTTTAATTCTTCAGGATGAGGATTTCACCCTTTTTCAATGAACAGCAGCAAAACTGTATCCAATTTGCAAGTTACACATGTAGATTTTGCTGTGGACTTGGTATGGAAATACACTAAAATCACTAGAATTTCTGCAAGACAGCCTGCAACTGACTTACGCCACCTAGTGGTGAAAGTGCATTATAAATATATATAAATGTGAGGGATATAAGTAGCACAATATATTGATGCTATGTAGTATAGAGAAGTATAAAGAAAAACACCATACGTTCAACGTGCTGTATATAATGTAAAAAAAGGCCATTAATCCTAAATGTTAAACTGATGTGTACATAGAAGACCTTCCTATATGTCTTACATACTCCCAACAAAGATCTGGCTGCAGTGTTTTAGCTGCTAGATGCTGTGTGAAGGCTATTTTCATATCCCATCTTGCAAGGCATAATTCATTTTCTTTAAAAAATGCATGGGGGAGATTTATCAAACTGGTATAAAGTAGAACTGGCTTAGTTGCCCATAGCAACCAATCAGATTCCTCCTTTCATTTTTGACAGCTTCTTAAGAAAATGAAAGATGGAATCTAATTGGTTGCTATGGATAACTAAGCCAGTTCTACTTTACACCAGTTTGATAAATCTCCCCCTATGTCTGCATATACTTTACCACACAAGTCTGCATTTCTTTTTTTGTAGGAAATCATAACAGATGTGCCACAGAATTGCATGAGCCCTCTACTGTACCTCTGTATGCCTCTGACTTCCATCCATCAGATGCCATATGTATGGAAATATTGGAGGTCTTCGATTACCCCAATCGCCCGCCCCCCACACTGCCAGAGAATGGCACTAATTTATGACGAGACGCATGCTATAAATTATGCACATCTGTCGGCAGTCCAACCAGCTGAGTTGAGTAGTTTTTCACTAGCAGGGCAGAGTGGATTCTGTTCTTTGTGTAATGTTTTTCCACTTTCTCTGCCAAGATCCATTTACAAATAGAATGGATGACAAAACAGCCAGAAAAGAGAGTGTACCGACCATACAACCTCTTAAACCCCTCACTGCCCATATCCAAAGCCAAGTGCCCTGACCATACAGCCTATTAAACCCCTCACTGCCCGTATCCAAAGCCAAGTGCCCTGACCATACAACCTATCACACCATTCACTTCCCATATCAAGAGCATAAATGTCCCATACAAGCTATCGCCATCCTCACTGCCCATACCAATAGCACAATCGCCATACAAACTATTACATGTCCAAAGCCAAGTGCTCTGAGCATAACAGCTTACTACATCCCTCACTGCCAAAATCCAGAGCACAAATGCCCTGACCATACAAACTATAATGCCCTTCACTGTTCATATTCAGAGCACAAGTACCCTCACCATACAAATTATAATACTCTTCACTGTACAGCGCACAAGTACCATCACCAAACTATAATAGTCTTCACTGTCCATATCCAGAGCACAAGTGCCCTGACCTTACACATTATAATACCCTTCACTGCCCATATCCATGCCCTGACCATGGCAACTATCACACACGTTCATTGTCCACGTCCAGTGAAAAGCAACATGGAGCTAAGGAGCTACCAGTAACCTCTGCTGCCAACATTCAGCCAGCCAACACTGATTTATGTTCCTGGAGCCATAGTGGTGAGGCTATGCATCTGTCTGTTCAACACTTTTTGCTTTTGAGATGTATACCAGACATTTACACCTATAAAGGTTCCAAAGACTTCCGAAAACATCCCAATATTATGAGATGTCTGATGCTGCTGTTGTTCCTGCTGTAGTTTCTGGTTCCTGGTTGTTCATTGAGCAAAATGTACCAAGATGTGGTCTAAAAGGTCCTTCACACTTGTGTATGAAAATATGTATCAGATATGAATGTACAATCCAGTTTTATGCAGTCTATTCTATACTTTGCTTTACTCATCCATATTTGTTTCACTTTTAAAACTATTATAAGGGTGCTTTGACATGTAGGTTTTAGTGAACTTTTTTTGGTACTGCTCTTAGGTGGTGTCTTCTTTTTACAAATGCAGCATGCTGTAGTTATTGTTTTTTCAGACTTTGGGGTAAAAATGTCATGAAGAAAATTCTATTCTGCCTAGTCTGGTGGTTTTTTGTGTGCATGTCACCTAGGAGAGTATTCGAGGCCCCTTCTTTGCCCACAAATTGCCTTCTATATTAAAAATCTAGTAATATTAAAGGGGTTGTCCGGGTTCAGAGAAGAACCCGGACATACCTGCAATTTCACCCAGGCAGCCTGCCTGAAGAGGACATCGGAGCATCTCATGCTCCGATGCCCCCCCCTTGCCCTGCGCTAGATCGCGCAGGGCAAGGTCTCTTGTTTTGTAAATACTCGCTGCCGGGCGGGTACTTCCGCCCGGCAGTGAGTTCGGTGACGTCACCGGCCTTAATGGGCCGGCTTTAGCGCTGCCCTAGCCGTTTTACTGGCTAGGGCAGCGCTGAAGCCTGTCCATCAGCGCCGATGACGTCACCGACTCACTGCCGGGCGGAAGCCTCTGCCCGGCAGGGACCGGTACGTCACCGGAACCCGGCGAAATTCCTTTGCCCTGCGCTAATTAGCGCAGGGCAAAGGAGGGCATCGGAGCATAGGATGCTCCGATGCCCTCTTCAGGCGGGCTGCCTGGGTGAAATTGCAGGTATGTCCGGGTTCTTCTCTGAACCCGGACAACCCCTTTAAGTAATCTCAGGTCACCTAAGAACGGCAAGCTTTTTATTAGGTTTTAGTTTTCTTATCTCTCATTATCAAATATTGTGACAGCCTGAGGCAGGACAATGTTGCATGCACTGCTTGTATGGTACAAAATGCTGTCCCATCCCCTTTTTTTTTTTTTTTGCTATTACACGGATGTATGAACATGTAATGTAATGTGATGGATGACGGCATCAGTCACATAAGCGTTTTGCCACTTTACCCGCTTCCTACATGCTCCACTTAAATTAATGAGTTAATGGCAAAATCTCCATCTCACAAGTCTATTCATTAATGTGTTCTGTTTGATAGCAGCACACTGTGTGGTGCCAGATCTGTCCCCCAACCCTGTGGGTAGGTAGGTGACCAGCATGTGCCTGTATTTCGAAGCACTGAGGGCCTCTTTCACACGACAGTATATTTTGCGGGCTCCGATCCGCATTTTTTGCGGATAGGATGCGGACCTATTCATTTCTATTGGTCAGCAAAAAATACTGACAGCACACTGTGTGCTGTCCGCATCCGTATGTCTGTTCCGTAGCCCCGCAAAAAAAATAGAACATGTCCTATCCTTGTCCGTTTTGCGGACAAGGATAGGCATTGTTACAATGGATCCGCCAAAAAAAAACAGATGCCATACGGACATCATCCTTTTTTTTGCGGATCCGCAATTTGCGGACCACAAAACACAACGTTTGTGTGAAACTAGCCTAATCCTGACCAAATCCTCAACTCAGTTTGCTGAAATGCAGCCCCAAACTTGCAAATAAACTGCCTTCTGCTATAGCCTAATATTTTACATTTTGACTCATCTGTTCAGAGCACCTGCTGCCATTTTTCTGCACCCTAGGTCTTATGTTTTTGTGCATTGTTGAGTTGCTTTTTGGCCGCAGTTGTTCCATGAAGACCACTTCTTGCCAGACTTCTCCAAACAGTAGATGGATGTATCACTGGTTTCTGCCAGTTCTGAGAGAAGAGGGCTGCATTTCAGCAAATGGAGTTGGGAATTTGTTCAGGATTAATGGTATTCTCAATGCAGATAATTATCCATCATGCAATACCATCAGGGAGTTATCCGATTGGCTCCAGATTTACTCTGATGCAGGACAACGGCCCCAAACACACAGCTAATGTCATTAAGGCCCCGTTCAGACGGCCGTATTTTTGCGGGTCTGCATTATTGCGGACCCGCAAAAGTATGGGGGCCGCCCGGCGTGTGTTCCGCAGCGCTCGGAACACACACCGGTCGGCCCCATTGAAAATGCCTATACTTGTCCGTGCGTACGGACAAGTATAGGACATGTTCTATCTTTTCTTGCTTAGCCGCGGCTCAGCAAGATAGCATGCCGCCCGTAGAGGTGAGCGGGCCCGCCCCTATTCCGCAAATTTGCGGAATAGGTGCGGACCCGTTCACACAGTCATGTGAACGGGCCCTAAGAACTATCTTCAGCATATAGAAGAACAGAGAGTGCTGGAAGTGATGATATGATCCCCACAGAGATCATCAAGCCTATCTTGGATTACATGCAGAGACAGTCCCGGGTGTCGGACCCCCACTGATCAGATACTGATGACCTATCCTGAGGATAGGTCATCAGTAGTTAAATCCCGGAAAACCCCTTTAATAAAAAATAAACTATTAACACTTGTATTGTGGAAAGAATTCTTAGTTTGCAGCATTTTTCCAGACCTGCCTAAAACTTCTGCACAATACTATATACATAGTATATATACTCTGTCTATATGGATACACAGTGGGTCTCAAATATTTGGACAGGACAGAATTTTCATAATTTAGATTGTGTACACTACTACAATGGATTTCAAGTAAAGCCCTTGTCAATAAGTGACTGAAGTGTAGATTTTCAGCTTTCATTCAATATTGCATTAAAGGGGTTGTTGGAAATTTTGATTTTGATGACCTATCCACATCAATATCAGACCAACTCCTGGCACCCCTCCAATCAGCTGCCTGAAGAGTTATTGGCTGCAGCAGCGTAAAAATGAAATTTTACATGGAGGGACCTGAGACAAGCAGCAGGGAGTGGATGTGCCAGGACCCAATGCCAGGGATCAGGTGAGTATGATCACCAATGAGGGTCATGCCAGTCTGAGTGGTCTGAAAATAACTGCACAACCCCTTTAAAGTAGTCAAATTAACTGCAAAGGTTTTACATCCAGTTATTAAAAGGGTAAGTATTAATATATTTTTATTATGTTAGTCCAATGAGTTCTGAGGCAGTGAAAATGAAAGTAATGCCTAAACAGTTAAAGGGAATGTATGAGACTTTCTTAAAAATTGTGCAAGAGCAGGAACCTGTATAAAATAAAGAGAAAAAAAACATTACTCGCCCTTTAAATGTGCTGCTTAGTCAGGCCCTTCAGGTCTAGGTGTGATCACATGCCATACATCTTTCATGTGACTGCTGCAGCCAGTCACGTGCTGTTCAAGCACCCTTTCATGATGGAAGTGACGTCACTTTTGCAGGACCAGTGTGGACAACCCCTTTTAATGCAATATTTTTGCTAAACCCCTTGAAGTAAATCCTGAAGTCTACATGTCAATCGCATCTTACTTGCTTTGTTTCAAATCTATCCTGTTGGAAAAATTGACTCAAATATACAGTACAGACCAAAAGTTTGGACACACCTTCTCATTCAAAGAGTTTTCTGTATTTTCATGACTATGAAAATTGTAGATTCACACTGAAGGCATCAAAACTATGAATTAACACATGTGGAATTATATACTTAACAAAAAAGTGTGAAACAACTGAAAATATGTCTTATATTCTAGGTTCTTCAAAGTAGCCACCTTTTGCTTTGATTACTGCTTTGCACACTCTTGGCATTCTCTTGATGAGCTTTAAGAGGTAGTCACCTGAAATGGTATTCCAACAGTCTTGAAGGAGTTCCCAGAGATGCTTAGCACTTGTTGGCCCTTTTGCCTTCACTCTGCGGTCCAGCTCACCCCAATCCATCTCGATTGGGTTCAGGTCTGGTGACTGTGGAGGCCAGGTCATCTGGCGTAGCACCCCATCACTCTCCTTCTTGGTCAAATAGCCCTTACACAGCCTGGAGGTGTGTTTGGGGTCATTGTCCTGTTGATAAATAAATGATGGTCCAACTAAACGCAAACTGGATGGAATAGCATGCCACTGCAAGATGCTGTGGTAGCCATGCTGGTTCAGTATGCCTTCAATTTTGAATAAATCCCCAACAGTGTCACCAGCAAAGCACCCCCACACCATCACACCTCCTCCTCCATGCTTCACGGTGGGAACCAGGCATGTAGAGTCCATCTGTTCACCTTTTCTGCGTCGCACAAAGACACGGTGGTTGGAACCAAAGATCTCAAATTTGGACTCATCAGACCAAAGCACAGATTTCCACTGGTCTAATGTCCATTCCTTGTGTTCTTTAGCCCAAACAAGTCTCTTCTGCTTGTTGCCTGTACTTAGCAGTGGTTTCCTAACAGCTACATTACCATGAAGGCCTGCTGCACACAGTCTCCTCTTAACAGTTGTTGTAGAGATGTGTCTGCTGCTAGAACTCTGTGTGGCATTGACCTGGTCTCTAATCTGAGCTGCTGTTAACCTGCGATTTCTGAGGCTGGTGACTCGGATGAACTTATCCTCCACAGCAGAGGTGACTCTTGGTCTTCCTTTCCTGGGGCGGTCCTCATGTGAGCCAGTTTCTTTGTAGCACTTGATGGTTTTTGCGACTGCACTTGGGGACACTTTCAAAGTTTTCCCAATTTTTTGGACTGATTGACCTTCATTTCTTAAAGTAATGATAGCCACTCGTTTTTCTTTACTTAGCTTTTTTCTTGCCATAATACAAATTCTAACAGTCTATTCAGACTTCTGCCCAACCCCATTTATAAGGCAAGAAATCCCACTTATTAAACCTGACAGGGCACACCTGTGAATTGAAAACCATTTCAGGTGACTATCTCTTGAAGCTCATCAAGAGAATGCCAAGAGCGTGCAAGGCAGTAATCAAAGCCAAAGGTGGCTACTTTGAAGAACCTAGAATATAAGACATATTTTTAGTTGTTTCACACTTTTTTGTTAAGTATATAATTCCACATGTGTTAATTCATAGTTTTGATGCCTTCAGTGTGAATCTACAATTTTCATAGTCATGAAAATACAGAAAACTCTTTGAATGAGAAGGTGTGTCTAAACTTTTGGTCTGTACTGTACGTACGGTATATATGAAAGATTTGATACATTGGTAGAATACAGGCCCGTTTAGCCTGGGCAATAATCTTTATGATTTGCACGTTGCTGCACATAAACAAAATGTAATGTGCTGCATGGTCAAGGACCACTTCTGCTTAGCACTATGGCTACCCAACGATTATGCTCTTCATAAACAGAACCCTCAATAAAGCAATACTGTATGCAGAATTTGCATCCTCTGCAGTACACTCAGCCATAAAATACTCATGAAAATTATAATTGTTTTATTTTTTTCTTTCTTTTCTTTTTTTGCAAAAATGTGCAACGTTTATGTTCTTATTTGGAACCCCATTATTTATCTCAAATTTCTTTTCATATACACTTCTCTTTAATTTTACAAACATCACAATCTGTATTACAAAAAATATGGACCTTAAAAGAAGGCAAAGCCTGTGAGCTCTCGCAACCCCACCAATACAAAAGTTCCATTTTCAGCACCAAGGGTGGAGCTGCAGAACACTCAAATACAGTTTTTGTTTTCAAAATCAGCTGTAAACCGCAAACCTTAATTCGCTCTGTTGTATCCGCCACTTGAACTTTTGGGTCTAATGTAAAGTTTTCAGTGACCCCACCCTGCTGCCCAATCCACAATCACTTGGGTCAGTATATAGAACTGGCATACTGTAATACAATGGTTTGGCTACTGGCAGCAAAAGCAATCCGCATGCTGAGAGCTGTAGCATGCAAGCACAATCTGGTGGGCGTCAGATGCAGAATTTGCAGTTGGCAGATGGTGAGAAGCTACTGCTGTAGAATCTTCATATGTCCATGTAGTCATCATCCTCATCTGTGTCACTTTCAAGGGATGACTCTTGGCTTGAGGTGTCTAGGATCTCAAGAGCTGGCTGGCACAGAGTCTCCTTCTTGACATTGGCAGCAGACTGAGAGGATAGGATAACAGACTGTGGAAGAAAAGAGGAATGAGGTGAAGATACTGGCTAAATTGCTTCCTACCTTCACACTGACACCAAGTTCTTAAAACTGGATGCTAATAGACAACAGCTATCCATAGATCCATACATTCTTATTTGAATCCTCACCTTTAGTTTCTGTTTGGTTTCCTCAGAGATACTGCCTTTAGGGGAGAGGAGGGTTGGAGTTGGAGGTGTTACTGTGATCTCTGGAGGGAATTTGGTAACACTTGAGGAGGGAATGAAGAGCTTTGGCACATGTGGGTGGACCCTTGACTTGTTTCGTGCACCATCCGCTTTGCTGGGCTGGACACTTGGTTCTGGAGGTGGTGGAGGTCTGGAGCTGCAAGCTAAAATCAAGAAAAGGTAAATACTACTTAGAAAGAAAGAGCAGGAGAGGCACAGAATTACTCGTATAATAACAAACCAATAATATGTTCTGAACATCAATCGAAAATCCTCATAGTCAGTACATATTACCTGCTCATCAGACAGTACGTCTGGGTTTACACTCTACAATTTTCTATGTAATTTGACTCATTTTCATCACATGGACCACTGACCTAGTAGTAATGTGCTGTGTGACTAAATAACAGGCAGCTTTACCACAGATCTCCATGATTATTCCTTGTTCTTTTGGGCTTTGAGGCTTTACCACATGATATTTATGAAGACTGACATTTCATTTGCCAGTCTTGATCTACTTTGCTCCAGACTGAAATATGCCTATTTTATCTCTGGCCCTCTGAGTGCCAGAAAGTTGAATTATAGATATGAACTATAATTTGCACCAGTTCATGGCATCACTCCAACCTTGAAGTGAAATTGCACAAAAATGTAAAAAATAAGGTTTTAAAAAAAATTAATGATTCATAAACCTGCCAGATAGAGCACTCAAACCACACACACAAGAGCAGATTATGACGAGAGCAATGCGAAACACTAAATGCAGCAGACTCAATAACGTGATGTAAACCAGCTCAATTTACCTCGAGAATGGGGCTCAACTTAGTATATTGTTCATTACCGTTTAGGACAGGGGTCAACAACCACCAGCATTGTTGTGTAACTACAAATCCCAGCACGCTTGATCTCATGTAGTCGGAATTCCTATAAAAGTGAGTGAAAGCAGCATGCTGGGAGTTGTAGTTCCCCAAAAGCTGAAGTGCTGGTGGTTGCTGACCACTGATTTAGGATAACACCTGATGGTAACTGACTTTTTTTTAAAGGGATTTTTCATCTTCTGGGTGTTTTTTGGCAAACTTCCACCTCGTGGCTGGACCTATGGAGGGAAACATACTTACCTGCTCCCTGTCGCTGGGTCCTGGCTCCCAATGAAGCGCTCGTGTCCCCTACTGTCAACATCCAGTTTGACACAGCTGCAGCCCATTACTGGCTGCAGCGGTGACCTGCCCCCCTCCATGTGTCATGTGATGCATGAAGGGGAGGGCACCAGCATCAAATAAGATGTTGCCAGCGGGGATTTGGGTGCTGCAGCGGCGAAAGGAGAGCGAATGACACGGGTTTTGCCCATAAACAATTAATATAAACAGAAAAAACACATGAAAATACAAAAACCTCAGAAAAACACACCAAAATTGTAATAAATAGTGTGAATTTATGTGTGTTTTTTTGTGCGGTTTTGGTGCACATTTCATGCAGATTTCGTGAAAACAAATCTGTGCAGTCACCCTTTATCTCCATGATACTGCTGGACTATGGGACTGTGGATCAGGATCTTCTCAGGCGTGCACTTAATACATTTAGTTGTGCTCCAGCTACAATTTGGCAAGCTTGGATGCCATTTTGAGGTGGAACAGAAAAGTTCTAAGCATTCTCTAGAGGATTTTTACTGCCATTCATTGCAAAAAACGCACAATGTTTTCACTACAGGATTAGAAAAAAAACACATCTGCTTTCTTGCAAAAACAGCATTAAACCTGTCCATGGATTGTGTCTGGTATCACACCTCAGCACCTTTGAAGGAAACTGCACTGCAATGCCACAAATAACCTGGACAAGTGTGGATCTGTTTTCTAACCCTGAACAATGCCCTTAAAGGGGTTCTCCGAGTTATATATAGTGATGACCTATCCTCAGGATAGGTCATCAATATCAGATCGACGGGGGTCGGACACCTGGCACCCCCGTCGATCAGCTGTTTGAAGAGGAGGTGTGCGCCGTACCAGCGCTGCCTCCTCTTCACTGTTTACATGCTGGCCGACACGGGGTACTGGTGAGTAGATGTAATTACACCTCACCGCCCCATTCATTTCAATGGAAACAATCACTTCCATAGACTTGTATGGGAGCGATTCTTCCTATTGAAATGAATGGGGTGGTGAGGTGTAATTACACCTACTCACCACTACCCCCGTGTCGGCCAGCATGTAAACAGTGAAGAGGAGGCAGCGCTGATACGGTGCGCGCCTCCTCTTCAAACAGCTGATCGGCGGTGGTGCCAGGTGTCGGACCCCCGCCGATCTGAGGATAGGTCATCAATATATATAACTCGGAGAACCCCTTTAACTTCCCATTTAGGAGTGGCCATTAATTCCGGATTACCTGTTTCTGAGTGGATGGAACTGGCAAAACTCGGCACTGCATCTGGCTGCCAATGGGAAGAGTCTGAAGCGGTGGCAACTGTTGTGGGTTTAGCTGGTTGGCATAAACGTGGCTCCTGATGAGGAAATGATGCATCGCCAATGT
Organism: Rhinella marina; assembly: GCA_900303285.1. Classification (NCBI taxonomy): domain Eukaryota; kingdom Metazoa; phylum Chordata; class Amphibia; order Anura; family Bufonidae; genus Rhinella; species Rhinella marina. The sequence goes on from ONZH01030531.1 coordinate 538,141, forward strand.
GCTCTTCTTCTGCACAATAAGGGTATCAATAAGCAGAATTGCAAATTATGGGAATAGACAGGGAAAGGAAAGACGTAGAGACTGCAGATATTCTAGAGGCACAGTGTAACGGATACATAGATGGCATAACAAGGACAAATTAAATCCAATAGCTCCTGCTATATGCGTAACTCACCATGGTTAACTTGTGACGTGGTAGAGCACACCCTGGGCCCCCGACTAGTCTCTGGTGGGGAGGACGATGATGAAACAGGTGGCGTGGACCTAATTTTGAGTTGATGCTCAGATAACCGCAACACGTTCTCAGGGCTGAATGTGGCCAGATTGAGCGGGGTCAGCTGCACTGAGACAGCAGGCAAAGACAGCGCAATCTCACGGGGGTCCTTTGTGCTTTTTGGGGTGCTGGGTGTGTCTGAAGGTTGCTGTGGAGGAAAGAGTGCCAAATATTAGTGAATAATTACCAAAAAGAGATGAAAACCTTTTTTTTGTGGTCAGTTCCATCATTTTAATCACAAATCATTAATATACCAAACATTAAAGGGGCTGTCACAATCTGTATTGTCTGGGGTTGTCCCACAAAAAATACTCTACATTTTTAAACCAGCACCTGGATCTGAACACTTTTGTAATTGCCCGTAAATAAAAATTTAGTATAGCCACTGAGTTATTTAATAAATCGTATCTGTATTTCGCCACCTGCTGTTTGGGGTTGTTTCAGGGGTAACGACCACCCTGCAATCCAGCAACGGTGGCCGTACTTGCACACTACAGGAAACAGTGGCGGCCTTTCTGGTGGCAGGGCCCACAGGAGTGCGTATAGGCTGACGCTTTTTCCTACAGCGTGCAAACATGGCCACCACTGCTGGGTTGCGGGTGGTCATAAACACGGAAACAAGCAGTGTACAATGTGATGTAAAAATGAATGAAGCCAGCAAAGGAAGCAATATGGACAATCCCAAGACATTAGTAAGTGTCATATATTAACTTTCTCTGCATGACGAATGCTCCTTGCTGAAGTGAGACAACCCCTTTAATTCTCCGTCTAACTGAGGTGGTCGCACGCGCTCAGTTTATATCTTCAACTGTCACCAGCTGTATCTTCTGTTAGAAGGTGTAGCAGTTACAGGGAAACCGCTGCAGCAGAATGGACACGACCCTTGAGCTATGAAAGGAAAAGACTTGCAGCAGAAAGGACAAGCCCCCTGAGCTATCAGCCTCAAGTCTAGCAGAACTGGAGCAATGAATGGGGGAGATCTCTGGTTTCATGTAAGGTACAAAGCTGGTTCTAGCTTTATTAGAAGAAAGATGGTCATATACTATCTGAGGTCTGATTCTCACTTGTTACATTAATCATGACATAACCCCTTTAAATAAAGGCACAGATACAGTTATCTGTAGTATAATCTCCTCTATTTACAATATGACAATATAGATGTATCCTTATGGTGGCTCTGGTGAGTATGTTTAGCACAGATCCACATAGCACATTAAAGATGACCATACCAACATATAATTACATAAGCCTCTGGACACGAGAATATCATGGATACTAGAATATCATGGATATAACTGGTCTGTCATAGATCTGCGTCCGTACAACGTATGCATATATATAGCTATACACATGCACACTCATCTGTCCCATTTCTAAGCCTCTGCGCTCACTGCTGTGACTCACTCTCCCAGCTAGAACTGTCTCCACAGCAGTCGCTGTTCCCAGCTGGCAAAGTGCCAGCTGTCTGAGCATCACTGGGTAAATATAAAAAACAAGAAGAAAAAAAGGAGAAAAGCTTTCCCCCTTCATCATATCCCTCTGTGGTGTTGAGACAGGTTTCCAACACTAGGGTAAGAAGAAAGGGCTGCCACAGAGGACCATGAGCCCCCGTATAAGACAGAGGGCACCATGGCAACAGGGATATAGTAAAAATGGTAGTCACAGATCCCCTTGGCACATAGCATACGCTGTGCATGAGCAAGGAGGGGCAGATGATGAAGAGATAACACAGACCGCAGGTCCCCAGAGTCCACCACAGAGAGAGATGAACCTGTACCGTAATCTACCTGTATACTGGCGGGATGGAGAACACACAGCAGCCAATGTGTTATACCGCTGCTAGGCCACAATTAATGGGCACTCCTGTACTAAATCCAGTTCTTTTCTGCCAGGCGATTTTCTTCTTTACGTCTGTTTCTGGGCCACCGTTACAGCACCCACAGCAGTCGTCACCCAGCTTTCCTACATTCCTGAATGACAAACCTTCCCGATTATGTTATTATTCATCCTCTGGAACAAGACTATTCAATGAATCCAACCAACCTGTAAAATTGCCCCTACTGGTTGTCACCCAGCTTTCCTAGAAACGGATAATTCAGAAATGGGCGATCAATTTTTTTTTTTTTTTAATCACCACCTGAGAGTAGGGAACTACTTGAAGACCTATAATTCCTGGTGAGTTTTAGAGGGTGCGCTCTCTAACCCATTCATTTATTAAAGTAAACTTGGAGAAAGTGACTTTGGGAAGAATAGGGCACATTAATAAAGCACTAAACTGGCAGGCCTAGATGCGTTACACCGAAACCTTTTTCTACACCCATGGCACACTCTTTACTTTAGACCTGGCATTAGCGTGGAGAAGGCGCAGATTTAGGTGTATTTCAGATTAATAAATGACCTGAACAGCAGGAAAAAAACTACATTGGGTTTCCACCCTAGTAATGGTAAGTACAGGGTGGCCAATGAAAGAGTAGCCCGCCTCCAGCGATAGCATGACAAGATTAACGACCAAAGTCACAAAAGATGCTGAAAGTGGTCCCGTTCAGGTCTCTGCATCTTTGGGCATGTCGGATTATGTAGATACTGCTTGTGATGCTGCAGATAGTGTTGGTGCGTTTTTTCTTGAGTTCATCGAGGGGATGTGATTTGTTAGGGGACATTCGCATGGTGGCCATAACCTCTTGCTCACAGTTCGTGAACCTGTGCCAGTTCTCTGAGGTGCGGCATGGTGTCCCATCTTGCTGGAAAAAGCTGAACTTCTTTTCTTCTTCAGCATCACTGCTGAAGAGCTGCAAGCAGTATTAGCCAGCATAATCCGACCTGCCCAAAGATGCAGAGACCTGAACGGTGACCACTTTCAGCTTTTGTGACTTGTGGGTAATTAAAAAAAAAAAAACAATCCACTTGCTCGTTCATCTCGTCATGCTATCGCTGGGGAAGGGCTACTTTTTCGTGGGCCACCCTGTAGAATATCGCTGTGATCTGAAAGATACTACAGTGCCAATGTCTCCTGCCATGATACGCTGCCTTCTGTACAGAGCCATAACAGGGCTGCCACAGAGGATCATGAGCCCTCTACTGTACCTCCGTATGCTTCTAGTCTTATACATGGACGTACATTGTGGCCCGGTCCATCAGATTGTGCTTCTAGGGGAAATTATATCTAATCAGAGGGAGTCCCATGGAACCATACAGGGTTATTTTTTAAGTCACTGCACAATGTGGACATAAGTATGCCTATTTCACTACCTGACAAGCCATATTTTACAAAAATAATGCAAACGTAAATGTGGCATGATATTAGACAGCAGCTGTAAAACGGCAGACAGCATTTGCTTAGTTATCACAATTTGCGGGCTCATATTTCTGCAGCCATTTCAGACCCATATCATCAGTCAGGAAATGGTAAATCTATCAGTAGCTCTACAAATGGCGTTCTCCGAGCAGCCCACAAGCCACATAACGCTCACTGATGCAGAAGATTCAAGAGCATTTCCTGTTTGTAGAGAAGATTCCTCCTCAACAGTGAAATGAGTTGTTTATTCTCTCATCACTTCATTCTTGGAGGTAGAACCTGAACACAGGGCATCCCCTCCTCCGCCCCGTGACATGCCATTATGACACAGATCACCTTGACACTCTACGGCTTGGCTTATATTATAGGTTTATAACCTCTACTATCAGAACTGCACATGTAAAACCAGTAACTGGATGGTAACATTGAAACAATTTACGTATCCTACATTACAATGGACAGTAGGATCTGTCTCTAGATCTCAGCAGGGTTCACTGATATCTGAGCAGGATTATACAGAACTAGCAATAAAGCTTTTGTACGAAAAATACAACAGGATCTAGAAAACTCTGCCCCCTGGATGTCACCACTCTGTCCCCTGTATACCCATTGTGCAAAACTTCAATGAAAACTCTTGTTAGTCATTTCTTTCATTTTTTATTAAGAATTAATGTGGAAGCATTTGCAGGGTGATAAGACATGCCGTTATCCAGACCCTGGTAAATATTGGGGTCTTAGCGTCAATACATGGCCTAATTTGGAGCAAAGGGGTGAGTAGATGGGCAAGCGCTCATCTTCTCATCCCTTTCCGGATTCAAAAAGCTCCATATGTGACAATCAAAGAGCAAGCATGCTTTCTGATTCATGGAGGAGAGGGAGATGGGTAGCATGCACAGAAGTCCATGTTACCCCCCCCCCCACGGTGAGATCATGGGCAGCTGAAGTGAGAGGGCTGCTTTAACCCTTCATATCTGAGGCTCTGTAGCAGCTAGAGTTATGGGTCTTATTTGAAAGTTTCAAACCATTATTGGGAGACATAACCATTAGAAATCGGGTCGTAAGTGAAAGCAGCTGAAATCTACTTTACCTTTATAGCCTTTATAAATCTGGTTGGGAGTGATAGCAGCTGAAAGTGAGAGGAGATAATGCTACCTCTGGACTTGCTAGTCTTGTTTTAATGCTTAGACTGACAGATTTCAAACAAGACCAGTCCAATATCTCTAGCTGCTACACAGCCCGAGATATGAAGGGTTAGCGCAACCCTCCCTACTCACCCTGTTTGGGCTGAATTTTTAGGTCCTTTTTACCAAAGACCAAGCAGAGCTCAGGCAAAACTGTTAGGAGGTTAATGTGAGCTAAGCCCACTGATCTCAGCAGGGTGTATTGACCATCTATTATCTATGAGTGTGTCTTATCTTTCAGACACATAGACTGGGTTGCTGGATTTCAACAAGCCAGATCCTTTTATTGTCGGGGAGATATAATACTGGTCAGTCTAATGTATATGGCTAGATTTACACTTATATAAAAGCTGGACAAATCCTAGTTGCCACGTAGACAATGGGCTTAGAAGTTAGGTTGTGCCCTCAGCTTTTTTAGGGCTGATCCTTTTTCATTTCTACCAGGCCCCCAAAACAATCCAATGGTCTCTAGAATGACCTCCCAGGGGTTTACATGTCTACAGTAGTTTATTCATCTGTAAATATACATACTGTGACTTTAATTTCACACATAGTCACCAGGAGTGGAGAATGGTACAGGGAGAACTCTGGAATAATAAGTCATAATCTGCTTAAACTCTCATACAATATTCCTTCTAAATTCTTGTTTGGCTATTTTTCTGTGTGCTCTGTACTACAATACACTAATACATTCATCTTGGGTTTTCCGAGCTTTTCATAGTGAACTGTAAAATTACGACATGTTCTTTCCTGCGAGTAGCAGACAGCACGCTGCGCTGATGTATTCACTAGTTCTGGAACTTGTCAGCTATTTGTATAGTACAATATAGTGTTTCTGTGGTTAGACTACATGGATATGTTACCACAAGAAGATCCATTCAGTACCACAGAGGCTGTTATTCCTCCAAATTAAAGGATGTGAATAATTTAGGCTTTAAATCATTGGATTGCTTCACACGTAGATCCCATATGCCTCATCTCCCAGAACCACTACTGTAAGGGTATATGCACTCAGCCCTGCTCACAGTCCTAACCCATACACACAGTCCTTACTGCACCATACCCAGTTTCATGACACAGGTGATGTATTATTGGAATTTACATCTACCTACATTCTAGAATTGTATGCATGCATGTGCACGGATCACACACCTGTTTCTGGGCAGAAGCTCCCATCTGAAGTTGGCAGAATTTAATAGCTTGTTCCAACGCAGCACCTTCATCCACCTAAAGGAAAAACAATGAATCATTATAGAACATCAATTTACTTGAAGACGTTCTTTCAGTCAAGCATTACGAGCCAGTTAAATCCCCATTAACAGCAGATGATTTACTAAAGACACCAGCCCAAACCTGGAACTCCTTGCTTTTCTTAGTAGATCTATACAAAAGGGAAGAAAGTTACATTGCAGGAAAGTTTACATGTAGCCTGATGAGCACTTCTGAATGTCAGACATACCCACCACTGCCCACTTATTTGCACAGATTATTGACCCGAACGGTAGGCCATGTGTGGTCGTCTTAAAAAGGACCTGTAACCTGTCCTGACTGATGTCTGTTTTAGTAACTACTTGCATTCCCCATGTAATAACAATTCTGGAGCATCTATTATTATGTCTCTATGTTGTGTCATTCCTTTATTATTCCTGCTAGAAGTTATGAATGAATTACTAGCATTTTGCAATGAAGGTCCAGCTGGGTGCTACCAGCTGGATGTGTCTCCCTGTACAGTCTGCCACTGGCAGGATTGATTGGATAGTACAGGGACACACTCCCAGCTGGTAACACTTGGACCGGTTATCTGAAACTGCTCTTTTCCTGCCAAAATCAACCCTTGATGTCTATATAACATGTGAAGATGACCATAGGTGCCCATACACCTTCAATAGCTTTCTTTCCTCTTCTCATTCTGTTACAAATGACAGGTAGATGGCACATGTATACCAGGGGATGTACAAAGATCATTGTTAGGTCAGCATAAAAGATGCAGCAAGCAAATGGGGAATAAATCGCTAAATCGTTGATTGCATGTTCACCGTGGACAATGGTTGGGAATGACCAGTCCAGTGACTGTCAAACTGTGTAAATGTCCCTTAAAGTGTACCTAAACTTAGAAATTAACATTACAGAAACCTACTCTAAATGTAACTAAAAGAATTTATGTACTTTATTTTTATTTTTCACTTTTCTTAGCGTAATAGGCCTACTAAGTTCAGGCCTTTTACGCTTTAGAATCCATACTCCAGTACACTGCTGTGTATGAAGCCGCACTGAGTGTTGTACAGGCAGGAAATTGTGGATTGCTCTCCTGCTGTATCAGCACTGCTCTCCTAAAGCTGGCATAGATGGTCTATGTAAGGCTTTAGCAGAACAGGCACAGGCACGATGTGGTATGGAGCTTCTGCCCTGCGCTCCACTCCGCTAATAGCATGCGTACCACATCGGTACAGTGGAGCGCAGGGCAGAAGTGCAGGTGCAGGTTTCATTTTAGGATGATCATAAGGCTGGCCATACACATTACGAAAAAGCTGTCTCACCCAATCCCCCCATACACATGCTCAGTTTATCTGAAAGGGAACCAGGCAGTTGAAATCCTTATCTCCCCCAGCCTTCAGCAGGTCCTGCAGAAATGCATCTAATATATATATCGCCAGCTTAATGGCCTTTTACACAGGCTGATGATCACAGAAGACTAATGATTAAATGCTTGTCTGCCGGCTTATGGGATCTTTTATGTGGCGAAAATAATGTAAACAATCAGCCACAATTATAAGTAGGGATTGATTGTTTATGCGGCTGATCGTTTAGTCAATAATCTGCCTGTGTAAAAGGTCCTTAAAGTGGCTGTGTCACTTCAGCAAAAAACATTTATTATATAGAGAAAATTAATGCGAGCCTCTTACTAATGTATTGTGATTGTCCATATTGCCTTTGCTGGCTGGATTCATTTTTCCATCACATTATACACTGCTCGTTTCCATGGTTACAACCACCCTGCAATCCAGCAGGCCGTGCTTACACACCATAGGAAAAAAGCACTGGCCTATGTGCACTCCCATGGTCCCGGGCACCAGAGAGGCCGGCACTTTTTCCTATAGTGTGCAAGCATGGCCACCACTGATGGATTGCAGGGTGGTCGTAACCATGGAAACGAGCAGTGTATAAATGTGATGGAAAAATAAATCCACCCATCAAAGGAAGCAATATGGAGAATCACAATACATTAGTAAGTGGCTTGTATTAACTTTCTCTACATAATAAATGCCATTTGCTGATGATACAACCCCTTTAAATGAGCGCCCATCAACTTGATTTATTGTCAATCATCGCATGTTACTGGCAGATGAAATCTGGTGGTGTAAATGGCTACCTCAGACCAATATTTACTGCGAATTATGTCCGCACCACAATTCCCTGTTTATGTTTATCCCCGCATAAAAATTGTGACCAGCAAATAAACGAGCTTACTGTTCACCGCCAAGTCACAGGGCGACGATCGGCAACGGCAATGAGGTCTGATTGGTCTGAAATGGGTGTCAATCCAGCTAATCCTCTAGCATTTATGTACTAGCAGACATGAATTTACAGTAGAAGAGGCTATTTATGTGCTAAATCTGAAAACGCAGGCAACGTAAGAAAACAGGACTTCCTCCAATAATATAGACCCTTATTAATGACAATGTTATAAAACAGAAACACGAAAGACTATGACTACCTCCGACAGATGGTTCACACTCTCTTCATGATCACGTGCCAGTTTCAGATGGAAAGCGTAGTCACTTCTAACATATGGATCCCAAATATGTAAGCCTCAGAGATTGTGACTCCCTCACACATCACAGAATATGTATTTTCTGTTTAGTTATTTTTTCTACTTAAAGGGAATGTGTCATGAGAAAATGCCTATTGCTTAAATTAAGTTATGTTTTTTTTTTTTTGTTTTTTTTTAATTCTTGTTTAATCACACTGGGCACTAGGCCTAAAATATGTAAAGACTACCTGTTCTTTGAGAGCAGCCACCATGGGCCACAGATACAATGGTCAGGAGGGGACCTCATTGACTTCTATGGTAGGTTTTTGTAGACACGCACTGCAACCTGTGCAGAGGTCAGGAGGGAGAAGATAATCTGTAATATCACCTATTGTGAATGATGGATCCTGTCTAATTTATACAGAAGTGATATCCGATATTGTAATCCTGCCTGTGATGATAATGCAATGACTACTGAAAACTTACCAGTACAAAAAAAAATAAATCACCAAACATTCTACAAAATCTGTTGTTTTGTTTTAAACAATAGTTCATTTTTTTCGATGACACACTTAACACTCTTTAGTTTATACAGCTCCAACACATTCTGTACAGTTGTACACACTATATTTTTTAGCAGGTACAAGTAATAAAAAGTCATTCACACTGAAACAATTATGTGTAGTCATGAACCTGCCACCATCAATGGTCTCATCAGAATTCCTTAAAATCCCAAATAACACAGAAAGATGGTAAATGCGGGCAGTCACTGAGGAATGAATGTGCACCAATTAGTTTTATTAGCTTACAGACCTGTTCACAAATGCATCATAGTTCTCCTTTATAATGGGTGCCGCAATGCAGTGCCCAATCCATCATAAAAGGGATACAACCTTCATGGCTTCATGAGGGATCGGTCATGTCAAACCAATTTAATCAGTTTCTATGAGGAGGTAAGTTCTAGACTGGACCGCAGCGAATCAATGGATGTCGTATATCTGGACTTCTCCAAAGCATTTGACACGGTACCACATAAAAGGTTAGTATATAAGATGAGAATGCTTGGACTGGGAGAAAATGTCTGTATCTGGGTAAGTAACTGGCTCAGTGATAGAAAACAGAGGGTGGTTATTAATGGCACATACTCAGATTGGGTCACTGTAACTAGTGGGGTACCACAGGGGTCAGTATTGGGCCCTATTCTCTTCAATATATTTATTAATGATCTTGTAGAAGGCTTGCACAGTAAAATATAAATTTTTGCAGATGACACTAAACTGTGTAAAGTAATTAACACAGAAGAGGACAGTACACTGCCACAGATGGATCTGGATAGACTGGAGGCTTGGGCAGAGAAGTGGCAGATGAGGTTTAACACTGACAAATGTAAAGTTATGCATATGGGAAGGAATAATGCAAGTCACCAGTACATACTAAATGGTAAAATATTGGGTAACTCTGACATAGAAAAGGACCTAGGAATTTTAGTGAACAGAAATCTAAGCTGCAGAAACCAATGTCAGACAGCTGCTGCCAAGGCCAATAAGATAATGGGCTGCATCAAAAGAGGCATAGATGCCCGTGATGAGAACATAGTCCTGCCACTTTACAAATCACTAGTCAGACCACATATGGAGTACTGTTCTGGGCTCCTGTGAACAAGGCAGACATAGCAGAGCTGGAGAGGGTTCAGAGGAGGGCAACTAAAGTAATAACTGGAATGGGTGGACTACAGTACCCAGAAAGATTATCAAAATTAGGGTTATTCACTTTAGAAAAAAGACGACTGAGGGGAGATCTAATAACTATGTATAAATATATCAGGGGTCAGTACAGAGATCTCTCCCATCATCTATTTATCCCGAGGACTGTGACTGTGACGAGGGGCCATCCTCTGCGTCTGGAGGAAAGAAGGTTTGTACACAAACATAGAAGAGGATTCTTTACGGTAAGAGCAGTGAGACTATGGAACTCTCTGCCTGAGGAGGTGGTGATGGTAAGTTCACTAAAAGAGTTCAAGAGGGGCCTGGATGTATTTTTGGAGGGTAATAATCTTACAGGTTATAGTTACTAGAGAGGGGTCGTTGATCCAGGGAGTTATTCTGATTGCCTGATTGGAGTCGGGAAGGAATTTTTTTCCCTAAAGTGGGGAAAACTGGCTTCTACCTCACAGGGTTTTTTTGCCTTCCTCTGGATCAACTTGTAGGAAAACAGGCCGAACTGGATGGACAGATGTCTTTTTTCGGCCTTATAAACTATGTTACTATGTTACTAACCAATGACTTACAAGCAGAGAGTACTGGCTTAACTGGGTCTATAACCATGTCTATAAGTCTCCTCACGCCGATTAAGGCTCTCTCTCCCCAAGGAGAGATGGTACCCCCCCAAATCCTGACTTAGGCCTCTCACCCAGTTAAATGGGTATGACGGACAATGGGGGCATGTCGCTAGGATATGCCCCATTGTCTTATAGTTGCGGATTCCACCGCTGGGACCAGCACCTATATCCAGAACAGAGCCCCAAAAGTGAAGGAGGGTGCACTGCGCATGGGCAGCCGCCCTCCATTCATTTTCTATGGGGCCGGTGAAAATAGCCGATCTTCCGTCGGCTCTATAGAACTGAATGGGAGCAGGGGCCGCGCATGTAAAGTAGGCTCCCATTCATTTCTATGGTGAGCCAGCTTGTTGGTGGCCGGACTGAAGTCCTCCACCCACCACCTTGTGGGTCTCCATTCTCGATATAGGTGTGGGACCCGCACCTATAAGACAGTGGGGTCATATCCTAGCGATATGCCCCCATTGTCCATCATGAGACAACCCCTTTAAGCCAGTACTTTCTGCTCTGCACTGATGAGGGGCAATCACCCAGAAACAGCACCCTGCAGATGAGGTGCTGGCTTATTTAATATCTGAGTCATGTCTCAAGGCTTATCTAAAGGGTCGAACACCGACTTATAGGATATCTGCCTTACATCTGGTGACATCAGAGGAAGAGATTGTTAAAGGGGTATTCCCGTCTCACAAATGTAGTTCGTATAGTTAGATATAGCCATACCAATATTATTACTAATAGAATGTATTTATATAAAATGTACCGTTTAGAAGATTTCCCTATTTTTATATCCATTGTCCCACACACATCAGTCAGGCCGTTGCCCCTAGTTACGGCCACCGTGGCTGTGTAGTAGTGGTGGCCGGCTTGCTCCTGTTCAAACCCGCTCTGAGGTAACTGCTGTATTGTGAACATACATTACATCAGCATGCAGAGACACATCTTCGCTACCACTCCAAAACGCAATGGTCAGGATCCGTCCAAAACGCAGACTTTATAAACGGATCCTGCTCCATAGAGATAAATTGATCTTGAAACAGGATCCGTTTCTCTGCGTTTTGGAAGCACAGACAAAAATACTACAACCCTAAGATGTGTCTCCACATGCTCATGTAATGTGCGCTCACAATACAGCAGTTACCTCAGAGCGGGTTTGAACAAGAGCAAGCCGGTCACCACTACTACATGGCCACGCTGGTCGTAACTAGGGGCAACGGCCTGACTGATGTGTGTGGGACAATGGAAATACAAATAGGCAAATCTTCTAAACGGTACATTTTATATAAATACATTCTATTAGTAATAATACTGGTATGGCTATATCTAACTATACAAACTACATTTGTGAGATGGGAATACCCCTTTAAGAGTGCATTTGCATCCCTTTCTTCCTAGGTTTATTTTGTCTTGAACATCCATGGGGACAGACACAGCTTGTCTGGTTCATGGATGAAGAGAGTATAGTGTCAGAACAGGGAAGATTATCTAGAAGCTGTCCAATGTCCAGCTACATCCACTTACAAGTCACCTAAGAAGATTAAATGAGTCTGCATCACCTGGCCAGGGAGAGATTCCCTGCCTTATGCACACCACTCCTATGGTCTCGCAATAGGCATAACACAGTGAATCAGTTTTGCCCGGAGTATTCCTTTAACCTCCTAATCTTTCAATGGTCTTTTGAAATTGAGTAGTTGCTGCACAAGTGCTTTGGCTGACTTTAGACCTTTTTTTTTAATTAATCGGATTTTCAGTGGTGAAAAGGGTTAAAAATAAGAACCAATACTCACCGTACTGCTCCCCTGCCGCTGCTCCGGTCCCTGCTCCTCTCCACTCCTTGATCAACACAAAGGAACTGGCTTGGACTGCTCACCTGACCCCTTATGCCCCTTTCACACGAGCGGGAGACTCGCATGTCTCCCGCAACGCATCTAACAGGGCCGGACTCTGCACGGACAGGGAATCGTATAGCATTATATGCGATCCCAGTCAGTGCCGGAGTCCAGACCTGTAGATGCGTTGCGGGAGACATGCGAGTCTCCCGCTCGTGTGAAAAGGGCATTAGGGTTTGGCTACATGGAGACACTAGTTGCGGTCAGCATCACAGAGTAGCGGTGATCCCATAGAAATTAATGGGATCAGAGAGTGACTCGCAAAAAATCCAGCTGTGTTGGAATTTTTGTGACCTGCGCAGCAATGCCATTAATTTCTATGGCATCACCAGGCTCTGTGATTCTGGCCACAACTAGTGTCGTGATGTAGCGCCAACCTTGAGCTGGCATTGAAAGCCATTTCTTGCGTATTAAACCGGAAACCAGGGAGTGGAGAGAAGCAGGAACCCGAGCAGTGTTAGAACAGCAGTAGCAGGTTATCGGTATTTTGAGTAAAACATTTTTGTAACCAACTCTGTCCTTTTTTTTAATGTATTCCCCTGGAAAATCCTTTTAGTTTAAATTTTTTTTTTTAAATTTTTTAAAAAAAGCCAGTCAACACATTTGTGAAGCAGCTACTTAGTTTCAAAAGACCATTGAAACATAATACAGAAAGAGAAAGTCTTTTTTAGGAAGATTGCAAGATAAAAATAAAAAAATATTCCCCTGGAAAACCCCTTCAATTTCACTCAGAAACTGAACATTTCAGGATGACTGTAGTTAATCCTAATATCTCACGTTTTCATCCCATATCATACCCACTGGGGGCCTAAAAGATGAAATGTGAGTCATCCCACTGCGAAGCCGATGGTCATTTCAATTTTTCTAAAGCTGCCATATCGCTAGAAGAACATTTCTGACCAACTGCCCAGTGTGAGGAGTCTAACACCTCATCTTCTGGGACCCCTGAATGTGAAAGGATAAAAGTAGAGTTTACCGCCAAACTGCAGGCTACAATTATAACCAGGCAGCAGTAAACACATAGGGATGTGCCATCCTCTGCCTGAGAATCGATGGTGCCCCATCCTCTGGTTGCCTGGATGCATCACATACAAAGAAACATACATCATATCTCAAGGGAATAAAGCAAATAAGAACAGTCACCAAGATTATCAGAGCAAAAAGACAAAACATGCCCCGCAAAAGAGGAACTGAGCCTCAGCTTACATTTAGTTTGCGGAACTTTCTATGCACTAATATAAAAAATACTACTAGAAAACATGATTAACTGCTATTTAGTCTTCTGTATACTGGTAAGTGAGCAGTATAGTGTGTACCAGGTCACAGATGATCCATGGGGAAGAGGTGAATAATACAAATCCTGTAACTCTACGTCATTATAGGCGAACACAGGATCTGCCCATTTAATATAAATGCAGAGGTGGCACCACCTCTGATTGCCTGATTGGAGTCAGAATGGAATTTTTTCACCTAAAATGAGGAAAATTGGCTTCTACCTCACAGGGATTTTTTTTGCCTTCCTTTGTATCAACTTGCAGGATAAGAGGCTGAACTGGATGGACAGATGTCTTTCTACGGCCTTATAAACTATGTCACTGCTGAAAAGTGATGCCTATTTTTAGACTTACTAGCCAGTACAAAAACTGCAACTGCAGCTATAGGTACGGACATGAAAAATTGAAAAGTCACCAAAATTTTTTTAAAATAAAGAAAAACAACTTGATCTACATAATTTTCCTATGACACATTCCCTTTAACTGGGTGCCATGTAATGTTTTATTTCCCCTCCTGGTGGTGCTAGAGAGAAACTGCATAATTGCAGCCAGGCTCCCCCACAATGTGACATCCTATAATCAACTTCCAGAGTGGGATACTTCTGACAAAAAAAGGGTTGTGAAAAGTGAACAACTCCTTTAACATCATGGAGGATGCTTTCTAAACTATACCACCCCTCAACCAGTGTTGGGGTGCAATATTATGTGAGCAGCATAGCTGCATTGTCAAGAGACACACTGACAAAAGAAAGTTTTCCTGTGAACTGCTCTGTCTACCAACCAAATTCAGCTGGTAAATGGACTACTACTAATCTGTTTAGATTATGCACATAGGCCCAGATTTACTATCGTTTCTGCGCCAAAAATCTGTTTAAAAAGTGGTGCAAATTAGCTCAGTTTGGCCCATCTAGGGTTTCTACCCTTTTTTCAGAATGCTCTATGAGGGGATGGGTATAAAAGAAAGGGACGGGCCTAAGATGCGCCATTTTGCGTCAAGATTGCAACATAATTCTGGCATAAAAAAGGAAGTCAACCGATTGTACAGTTGGTATAGAGTCAGAGAAAAGTGTCTGTCCCTGCACCAGATATATCCTCCGGCCTGAACCTCTGTGATAAATCTGGCGCAGGTCTAGACACCATCTATAGGATTAGTAATTCTGGGCTATAGTGTCCACTAGGTTACATTCTTCATGATTATGCTGTATGTCTACGTATCTTACTTATGTTGAAAACCACCCTAATGTCCATGAAGTTGTCGCAGCCTACCCCTGATAATAACATGATGGAATAGTAATATAATCTTGTTAAAAGCTCTAAAAAACAACACAGGAAATGGAACAGAAAAGGGAAATGAGAGCGAAGTTCTGTCATTTGCTTTATAATTTCATTTTCTTCACGGCTCTGCTGCTGATGCATGTACAATTTGATTGCATTACCTTGATATATGGGTGTACTTTCTGTGAAATGTAACAGAATTTGGACTGAGGGTATGGTTTTGTAAAAAAAAAAAAGAAATGGTAAAAGTCAAAAACTGTAAAAATAATAATAAAATAAATAAATATAAAAACACAATGTGTACAGTGTAGTACTATGACACACCTCCCTGTCAATCCAGCAGGTAATGAAGTGGTTTTTGGCTTTTTTGCAGTTTTTAGCTAAATGTGATGAGGCTCAACTGGGTTCTTCTATTCACTGTTAAAAGAGCATTTTTCAATAGTAGAAATTAAAAAAAAAAGTGTTTTTTTTTTTTTTACTGCTAAGATTTCTGCCGCTTCAACGAGCGTAAACACAACAACAAATAGCAAGTATAATACACAGAGATTTACCATGGAGCCACAATTACCTCTGCAGGGTAACTAAAATACATAAATACAAGTGGGAGAAGTTACATAACAGAGGATGAATGAGCTATGTACAGGCATGGGAAATCTGAAGGCGCTCAGTCTCTGAGAATATATCATGTATGGGCCTAAAAGACACTTCTCCAATATTCTTTCATTACTGGCATAGCCTGTAGACTTAGAGTAACATTTGAAATTCCCCTGCGCCCCTTGTCTTCCTATAAGAGCTGCTCAGTCCATGTTAAGGGACTTTCATTTGGGCAATTGCATTATATTTTATTTTCATAGGCCGACCAAAGATGAACTTGTGCGTTATACCCATATAATTGGGTAGTTTCACTGCTGTAACACGTATGGGCGGTATGAGGAATGCAGTTTAACCCTTTCATGACCTGACCTATAAAAGGCCTGAATGTCCAGGCAACTTTTTGTGTTTTGGGCACATGGTGGCTTAGTGACCCTAATTTTTTTTTCCATTTGAATACGAAAATAATTTTTGCTATTTTTTTTTACTTGACACTTAGGACTTATTATTAGAATGGTTTTTTTAAAGATATTTTATATTTTTTTAGGTTTAATTTAGACAAAAACCGCTAATTCTTATTAAAAAAAAGGATTTTTTTTAATTATAGATTTTTTTTTTTAAATATTAAAACTGACGCACAAATTAATTATTGCAATGGGTTCCCTATTTGATGACGATCATTTTGATATATAGCATGTATAGATTTTATTTGACGGGGCGACTATGGTGACTGTTTCTATTGGCGACTGCGTGTTTCATTTTTTTTTTTTAACACTTTTTTGTTTGTTTTTTATTTATTTTTTTACTTATATATTAATTTATTTTTGACAACTAACATGTCCCCCAGGAGGTCATTAAAAGACCTCTGGAGGACTGACTTTTTTTTTTTTCTTTTTTTTACACTTTTTTTTCCCACTGTTTCCACTGTAACTGGGGCATCCACAGGAACCCCAGTTACAGGGGAAAACAGCCCCCTGGGGGCTTATTACATAGAGGCAGAGCTGATCAGGGTCTCCTTAGACCCTGCAGCACTGCTCTGGCCCCGAGACAGCCGGCGGTCACGTGACCGCCGGGTCTAACACAGGAAGCGGCGCTGCCGCTTCTTTCCTGCTGCGCCGCTGAGGAGGTAAGTCTCTCCTCCGGCTTAGGAGAAGACAGAAGCGGTAATAAACTGCTCCTGTCTTCTCCTCAGGGTCCCCGCTCTGTCTGTGAGCCGGGACCCGACCTGCTCCTGCTAGATTGCAGGAGCAGGAGCTTTAATCCCAGCGCTGATCAGCGCTGGGATTAAAGGGCCGCCTGTACGTCTATATACGTGCTATCTGCACGGGGCATGTGCAGATAGGACGTATATAGCCGTATGGCGGTCGTGAAGGGGTTAAAGGGGCTTTGGGGTGATTAAGTGTTTTTTTATCAAGTGTTCACTGCCTGCCCGCTGAAACAGAAGATTCCTACTTACCTGCTCCCCACCGCTCTGATCCTCTGCGTTGCCTTCATCTTCCAGTCCCCGAACTGTTTTTTCTAGTGCTGCATGGGTATGGTTCACGGCTTCAGTGGTGATATCACCACAAGCAGCATGTCACTGCTGAAGACAGCAATTGGCTGGATGTTAACAGGATGTTAACAGCGCCAGAACTGGAAGGTGGAGACAGTGTGGAGGAGGGGGTTGCGTGGAGGACCGCAGCCACGTGGAGCAGATAAGTATGAATCTTCTGTTTCAGGGGGCAGACTGAGGGCACTTGCCTAAAAGTTATTATAACCGGAAAACTCCTTTAAGACAGCAATATGCCTAACAAAAAGTAAGCAGTTTAGGAAATAAAAGCTGAGCTCCGAATGGTTGCTATGGACAAGGACAGCAGTTTTGGTAGCCCACTATCCCGCCATTAGGCCAGTACAGCATTAGTACCCCTCTTAAGTCTCTGCCATCTTCTGAAGGGGTCAGGGGTTTCGTTGAGGCTCCAGTCACTGTTAATCCCAAGATCACTGAACCACAACAATCCCCATAGTAGAATCATGCGACAGAACCAGAACAACATAGTAAAGAAGTGAACAGAGCCTAAAAGTCTACTAAGATACACATACAAAGATGGCACAAGTGATTAATAAACGAGCTGTGTGAAGTTTGTGCAATTCTAAATCTATAAAAAAAAAAGAAACAACTAAAAAACGTCAACTAACTCCTTCTCAAAGTGATAAGAACTCAGCTTAAAGAGGAGCTGTCACCCCTCCCAACATTTCTGCTTTCGTTAATTGTATTCCACATGAAATGACAATTCTGGAGCATTTATTCTTATGCTGTGCTGTTCCTCTATTATTCCTAAGAGAAGTTTAAGAAAACATGTAAAAATGGCTGTTGGGGGTGTGTCCCTGCACAGCGTGACACTAACCAATCAGTGCTGCTAGTGGCAGACTGTGCAAGGACACCTCCCCTACTGGTAACAACCAGTAATTCATAAACTTTAGGTACAGAGATAAGGGCTGATGGATTTTACAGTGAAGGTGACAGAGCAGCCTGCACTATATATGAATAGATGTAGTCTGCAGAAGGCAAATGGTGAAAAAAAAAAAATCGTAAAAAAAAAAAAAGACCTAACAGAAAAATGTTTTTCTTTAGCTCAAGAGAAGTACAATGCAATAATAAAAAGGCATTAAAAGATGTCCATAGCTGTTGGGTTCTCTTTAAGAGGCATGTTTTCTTGGCTTCCAGGTGTGGAGCAGCTATAAACCTGTAGGTCTCCAGGGGTTCCAGACATACCTGCCTAAGACTTAACCCTGGGAAACGTGTTTACTAGCTTCTGCTGAGGGGCCTGAAGCCGTGAAACGTACATCCCTTTGGGAATGACATCACTCATGTGCCACAAGCGAGGCATATGAGCTCACTCTGAGGCCTCCAAGGATCTCACCATCTAAAACCTTTCTAGTTGACAGCCCACTATGCCATACCACTGCCATCAGTA
This sequence comes from Rhinella marina, assembly GCA_900303285.1. Taxonomy (NCBI): domain Eukaryota; kingdom Metazoa; phylum Chordata; class Amphibia; order Anura; family Bufonidae; genus Rhinella; species Rhinella marina. The sequence continues at coordinate 556,957 of ONZH01030531.1, forward strand.
GTGACATTTTAGAACAGAACAGAATTAAAAAAACAAGAGCAGCACAATACTTGTCACTATGAGTAGATTTACAACAGCAGAGATACCAACTTTCTGCTAGAAAGGAGCATGGCTTCAACACCGACTTTTCTAAGCTGGTGCTAGAGCTGGTGTTGTTCACCAGCATATGCCCCCTACTCCACAACAGGCGGGCATCTTAGCTGTAAGAGATGGCACATGCTAAGCTTCAAATCCTGGTTCTCAGGAATAGATCTCCTTCATTTATATATGAGAACCAATCCCAGGTGCCAGAAAAAAATGGGCGTTTAAGCAACCAGATTTCATCTTCTACTTGTTTTGAGCAGATTATAAAATTTAAAAGGTGATCTGAAAGATTGCGATGGACAAGTCCTCTAATTTTCCTCTGCTGAAGTTTCAGAAGACAATCACTTTTGGTCTGACTTTTGCAAGCACACATGCATTTTCCATAGGACATAACCCTTAGCTTGTCATTAGGTATTATCAATTTATATAGTCAAGCAACTCTGATATAAATGAGTATAGAAGGTGCCTATATTCTAGTCGTCTATATTCTTACCTCAGCCGCACTCTGTTGTACACAATTTCTGCAAACACTCTTCACGGGGAATTCTACATAATAAATGACTCATCTGTTACATGATCCACATTCAGTCAATATCTCATTGACAATAATGACCAATTACTTCATGTTACTTCTATAAGGCGCACAGATCTGTCTAGGAGCCACCATCAGAGAGTAGGATCTCCATCTCTAGCTGAACTGAACACAAGAATGAACCGCTCACCTGTTTGATCAGCATGTATGTTTTACACATGATCGCTTCGATGCTGGCCAGATCATATGTGGTAACTTTTTGTCCCTGCTGCCAAACACGATACGCCTCAAGGAGCAAGTTTTTGCTGCTCTCAGTGTCATCTAACAGCTTCCGCTTGCGACTGACTCGGTGTGGAGTATCCTCCATGTGTTGAGGTGTGTGCTGTCCTGGGCCTCTGCTACTCGTAGGAAGATGATGCTTAGAGCTTATACTCAGGTCTTCTAGTGATAGTTCTGGACCCTCGAGTCCCCTATCTTTGATGATCCTAGCTGAATCCTTGCGATGCTGGTCCAAACGTTTATCTGGGTGGCATGAGTGTCCATCATGGTCCATTGGTTCTGAAGACTGAGGCTTTCCAGTCTCTTTCAAAATCCTGATTTCGCCAGTTTCCACTGACTGAGAAGCAGAACCTTGTACTGTCTCTTTGCCCCCATTCTCAGAGGGTCCTGAAGCTTCACCTAAAACCAAGTTCTTTCTGGGTGCTACATCTTTCCTGTCCTCTGATGAAGGCCGGCCGGTGACGTCTGTTGTCATAGAAGCTGCTAACAACGGGCTGGGGTCCGTACTTTTGGGATCCTGGTGAAAGACACTTATCAATTAAACTACATATAACACGATCATAAATTCTACATGCATTATTATTATGATATGTGAAGTCTGAAATACAAACATCTTACATATATCTTTATCTAAAAATAAAACACCTCAAAAGATTTTCATTCTCCTTTTATTTAAAATATGACCACAAACGCAAAGGCATTTGCCATTGATCTGCTCTTGAAAATAGTAAGGTCCACAGCCCTGTGCTGTGGTTCTGGTCAGTCAGTGAACTTCTGCCGTGTATCTGCATCTTGTCATGGGGAGGATTGAAATGTGGATTATCTCTGTGGCTGCCCACCGCTGTTTTCAAGTGAATTGCGCATGAAAACTGGATTTTTTATTTTTTTAAGAGGTTTTCTGCTAAAGACATTGGTGGCATAGAGTATGGCTAGGATATGCCATCAAGTCCATTCAGTAGAAGTTTTATTCTAACCACAAGAATGAAGTCGAGGCAGCATTAGGAATGTGCTTTGCCTCTTCATATTTTGTTGGATCCTCCTGGCACCTACATGGATGGCCAAAACCTGCAATCCTAGCGATATGCCACCAACAGCTTAGATGCTGCAGGAGCACATGAAATGTATGGCTAATAGTCCCAGCAATAACAGATTAACAAGCAGGGTATTAGAAGCTGGACCTGACCGGCCTCATTTTCAGACAGGATATCATGGCGAGACAAAGGATCTTAGAGAAACTAAACCCAGTTTGATGGATTGCAGAGTGGTCAAAACTATGGAAACGAGCTGTATAAAATGTGATGGAAAAATGAGTCCAGCCAGCAAAGGAAGCAACATGGACAATCACAATACATTAGTAAGTGCCTGGTATTAACTTCCTCTACATGATAAATGCCACTTGTTGAGGTGAGACAACCCCAAATATTGTAAGCAGAGGTTAAGACTCCAGATCCTGAACCAGAGGCCGGACAGTAAAAAAAAAAACAAACAAAAGAATTAGTTGCACTTTTTGTTTACTTACCCCAGACAAGTCACTCAGCATGTCCTCCAATACTTTTACGGTAAGAATGAATGCTCTCTGTGCCAGAACCTGCCGATCCACATCCCGCAAATACTTTCTGCAAACAAAAGAGCAGGTTTGCTGTTAGCAAGAATATACTATACTGTAAAAAAAAAAAAAAAAAAAAATAATTATATACACACACACGCGCGCTTTAAGCTGTTGCAGCAAACATTAAATTGACACTTAAAGGGAACCTGTCATCTCGGAACCCCCCCTGAACTAGAGTAAGCAGTGTATAGTGTAAGTGGTGCTGAATCCGAATATGTAAGTTTTATCTTCATACTCACTTCCATTCTGACGCTGTGCTCCCACAAACCAGCAGTAAAATGCATTCAGAGGACTCTTCTTTGAGTCCTCTCATTATGTGAGTGAGCACTGGAGTCCTCTCAATGCATTTTACTGCAGGTTTGTGGGAGCACAGCGTCGGAATGGAAGTGAGTATGAAGATAAAACTTACATATTCGGATTCAGCACCACTTACACTATACAACGCTTACTCTAGTTCAGGGGGTGTTTCGGAGATGACAGGTTCCCTTTAACACAACAGTCATTGAAAAAATCAAGTTCAAGTTTGCAGTGACTGTTTATTGTGTCGCAAGTATCCAGTATTTCCAGTTACACGTTCCATGCTCCTTGTACAGAGGTGTCTTAGGACACACTATAATTAAAACTACAGGAAAATGTATCAGACTGAGTACAAGAGAGACATGGAGAAGATTCCTGTTGTAAATAGATTCTAGTTTTTATTTCTCAGCGGCCTTATTTCTCAAACCAGCATACTGACTGGCCGCAGTAACTCCTCTGCTTTTGCTTTAATTACTTTGCTTCAATATCTTTATCCTTTAGATAAAAATGTATGTGTGCTCCCATATTCTGATTTACACTAAACTGAACGTAAATCCTAAAAGCAGTTTGCATACCTATGTAAAGCTGGTCACACACTTCAGAAAGATGTTGGCTGAACGATGCTTTCAACTCCCCCACACACTTGCATGCTTGGCTTGACTGTACTTTCATGTGTTTTTAACGGGGGAAAGGGGAGTAAGTGCTGCCAGGCATTTTTTTGGCAGTAGCTTATCTCTCTGAAAACAAATGGATGGACACGCTGAAATCCAACACGCGATCCTTCTCTGCTGCAGAGGGAGAATCAGGGCACCGCCATACACATTCGATGATCTGGCAGTCATTCCAAAATCAGCTTGCCCAGTAGCATTTGATGAATGCGTATGGCCACCCTATGGCTAATTTAAGATTCGTGAGGGCATGATTTCCCGTTATGGACACTGCTCCTGTGACATCAGCGCACGGCCTTATAATGATTTAATATGCTGTGTGTCTCTGCCCGACCATTATGTGGGAACATATCATTACAGTGGAGGTCAGGTAGAGATACACAGCATTATAAATCATTATAATGCTGTGCACTCAAGTCACAGGAGCAGCGTCCATAATGGAAAACCACCCTCCACACGGAGTGCGTTTCCCGCAGTGGGGATGCTCATCTGAAATTAGCCGAAAAGTACCTCTTGCTAATGTACAGAAATCAAACACTGACAGAAGCGATGAGGGGGAACGAAGGAGCAAGGACGTGTGCGTATATTATCGTGTAGGTGGCCAACTAGCTGGTCAAATACGGTTCTCTATTACCTTCAAAGTAGCGGACAATGGTTGCAATTTCCAGCCCTCTGTTACAAAGGAAGGGCAGATCTGGAATATTATTTTGGTGGGGAAGCAATGTTACCTAACTTTTTGGAATAATCCAGGGATGGCCAAGCTGCGTCTCTCCAGCTGTTGCAAAACTACAACTCCCAACATGCTCACACTGCCTATGGCTATCAGCCTGCAGCAGGGCACGGTGGGAATTGTAGTTTTACAACAGCTGGAGAGCCGCAGGTTGGCCATCCCTGGCATAGCCTTTCAATGCAACGTATCAGGAGACTACATCTGCCTTCTTCCAGTTAAAGCAAATATCATGGCGGCTGCCATTTAACTTGAGGGTTACTGTAAATTATCCAATGATAGACACTGGAGAGCTCAGCTAAGTAAAGCAATCGGAATGAGGTCAAAGCCTATGTCACCCAAATACAGTTAGCTGTATGACAAGCACATGGGGCAGATTTACTAATACTGTCTAAAAGGAGGACAGACTGCAGCAGATTTATCGTGGTGGCTGATGCTGGGTGATAATTCTGTTGCATCTTTACACTGTCCGTCCGTTTACGCTGCCCGATAAGTTGGTTCAGTTTTACTCCAAATATGTGCCGAAACGTTGCGTGCACGGAGGCACATTCAAACCCCACCCCATTACTTAGAAGCCTTTCCTATTAAGCCATGCCTCTTGTCAGACAAGGCAATAAAAGATTAGAAAATTGTCTGAAACATTTGATAAAAGCAGTGCAAAGCATGTATGTCGTTTTTTTTTTTTTTTTTGGTGCAAACTGTGCAAAAATGGTGCACTTTCAATAGTTAATCTGCCCCAGAATGTCAGGCTCCCAGAAGCTGCAGGTGCTTCACTATGAGAAGAAAGAAAAACCTGAGACCCATCTGAAGTAGTAGCAGGGAAAGGGGGTGGGAAGTTTAGGAAAGAAGGGATACTGTATGTTTTAATCACAGGTGGAAACCCAGGCAGACACTGCACTCTGCGATCATTGGGTTAACAAGACGCGACTGATTGCATCCGGGAACATTTCCTGACCCTTTAAAAGGGATCCAGAGCGCATTTCTGTAAGCTCAATATTTCAGGGGCGTGTTATCAAAATGATACTACTATTGTACCCTGTACATATATGACTACCAGGGAAGTGTTCTGGGGTCACCTGCATCCTGCTTGACTGCTACAGTATATGGGGGAGCAGGAAACTGAATAAATGACAATGTGGTGTGCGTAGTTTAAGGATCTGGATTAAAACTGATGAGTGTGCGAATCCGAATGTCAAATAGCAGGGTGAACGTGTACTTCAACAAATTGTTAGACCGATACTTACTTCCCCTGATCAGGGGTCCTCTGTAGCATACAAGAGATCTTAAGCAGAGTGTTGGAGTCTTTAAGTTGAGCTAAAACGTTCAGAAGTAGAACAATGGAACGGTTCATATGAGAAGCAAAGCTGCCAGGGCGATCTATCTCATCCACCGGTATCCGCCAGATTCCCTAAAAGCCGGAGAAGTCAAACAGTTAGAAAATATAATAATAATAATATAATTATATATATAATATTTCTGTCTTGATGTTAAGCGTATACAAGAGCTTACAAGCAATTCCCATGTGACGGACTGGCATCTTCAAAATATCCAATGCCCAGGAGACAAATGAGAAGCACGGTGCGTGCTGTGTGCATGTACACAGGTAAACTCTTTCAGTGCTGGAGGATCAGTTATACTATATAAGGATATACATCATAAACATCATTGAAACACCATTCAAGAAACTGAACACAAGAACAAGGGGGCACAATCTGAGGTTAGTTGGGGGGAAAAATCAAGAACAACATTAGAAAATATTATTTCACTGAAAGAGTAGTAGAAGCTTGGAACAAACTTCCAGCAGAGGTGGTTGATAAATCCACAGTAACTGAATGTAAACATGCCTGGGATAAACATGTATCTATCCTAAGATAAAAACAAAAGGATAATAAAAGGGCAGACTAGATGGACCAGGTGGTCTTTTTCTGCCGTCAATCTTCTATGTTTCTATTATCTTTCTGTGATACCAGAAGGCATTTGGTGTCCAGAGGTATCTTCCACTACTCCTACTCTCCACCGTCTACACCGAGCCCCAAATATAACGCATTATCTAGCTGGCTCTCCTGATCGTTTGCGGGTTAGTTAGATTGTGCCTAATTAGTAAGCCACCCAAACATCTTGATCGAGCTGGCGTGGGAGGCAGGGGGTGGGAGGAGGGAGACAGTGGGGGGATAAAAGACTAGCGTTTACTTCTAATTCTCACTCTATATTTATGCGGCACCAGATGCAAGGGTGCTACGTCTAATCCACAAACTAGGAATCAGAGGGCCGAACAGCAAAGTCTGTGGAAGTATAGTAAAGCGCATCCCAAAGGCATGGCTATTTGCTGAAATGTTTTATCTTGGGGAACGGAGATCTTTTATTGTCTATGCTGACCATAAAAACCTGGCCTACAAAGATCTGTTCTTTTACTGCAAGACTCCGAAGGCTGGCCATACACAAGATACCTGTTGGCCAAATGCTCTCTGGATTGAATCCTCTATCCCCCATACACATGCAAGATAAGGTCAGCCAAGCGTGCATGTATTCTGAACTAGGATACCATCAGAGCTGGCTTGTAATGATGTCAATCAAACCAGCAGAGAAGGCCAGTGTGACCCCCACCATGCATTGTCCTTTTTCTACATTAAGCTGCATTCGTCAGAATATACCAGGACATCATTGTCACTGTGGTGGTTGCGGACCTAAATCCACCTGACAGGTTCTGCTGCTCTTTCCATTTTCATGTGGCATTTATGTTGTAGTACCTATAACCTGCTTTCCATCACTGCATTGATAGGAAGAGCCTAATAGCTGCATACAGAGACAGAGTAAATAGTGATACCTGTAGGTCCACGGTCAACTCCAGCAGTGCAAGGCTGAGGAGATGATAGGTTCTGCATGGATTCCTGTGTTATATAATGCTGTTACCAGCAGACGCCGTGACGAGGCAGGAATGAACACATTCCTTGTGCACTTGTTTTACCAGAATTGGGGAACTTACACTATGTTGCTTCAGGGTACAGCTTTGTTCTCCAAGGCTAAGTTCACATGGAGGATTCTGTCCATGAAAAAAAAAAAATCTGCCACGTGTCCCAGGGCAGAAACTGCTGTGATGTGGTTTCTGCCATGGGTTTTCATGCAGACCAACTCTAGGTTTCGTTCTCCTGAATGGAGCTAAACAGCAAGCAGGCACCTGCTGCGGCTTTGTCAGGGGTCTGCATGTTAAACATGCCAAGAATGGAACTGTACACTCTTGGGGCAGTCTCGAAAACCGCTCAGCAAAAACCCTCAGCTGCATGAACTATGGCGTGGCCTCCCATTGAAAAATAACGTGAGGTGGTTGTGGTTTTTGTCACTGAATCCGTGCTGAAGCCTGGACCCAAAATCCTCTGAACCTACCCAAAATGTCATCTAGGTATTTAACTAGCCTACAGGATGACCATGGCATCTAGCGCCTTCCATCTGGTGCTTGCTAGAAATTTCTACATTCAAGGTGATATCAGTTGCATGTATTTCCAACCGTCCAAAAATTCCTTTCCAGCGTCCAAAAATCGACAGATCTGGAAACAATCACTTCCACTCAATCCTCTAATCCCATAGTTGATCCCAACGGGTTCACAACCTCATGTGAACACACAGCACACATGACCACATAAATGCTGAGGGAAATACGTGAGAAATCCGTGCACGAGAACACAGCTCGCTGGCAACAGCACGGAGCTCGGTTACCTGCAAAATGTTACACTCAGAATTCATATGCCTGGCGAGCAGCGGGGGAGGAAGAGATGGCCAGGTTTTGGAAGAGGTTTGGCTTTTGCCTGCTCTCAGACTTGAAAGGCATTGGTTCCAGACTTTAGGGAGCTAAGAGAGTCCAATGCTGCTGAATAATTCATTCTTTTCCTGTGTCTGCACCCGCAGAGAAAACCAAACAGCAAACACAGGAACCCAGCCAGCCCTGCTACTAAGGGGAAGGGAGAGAGATAAACAGTTACAGCGAGAAGACATGAAAACTAGAGGATCACGCAAGAGAAAGGAGCAGTAGGAAGTGAGGAGAACACGAGGCAAAGCAAAAACAACAAAAACAAAGGGAATGATCAATGTCTGCAGCAACAAAAGGAAAAGTCCCCCTTGCTGATCCCTGCAGCACTGATTACTCCCCCAAGCCTCACTTCCTGCCTTTACAAGGGTGAAGGCTGAGCCTGTCACTACACAACTTTGCAAAGTCTAAGAGCTATTTTTAGAGCATAGGGGGGGAAGTCATTCAGCCAAAACGGGAGAGGTCTCCCCTCCTACACACACACCCAGACATATATACCCACAAGTGCCACAGGTATAATCAACGATATCAACCTGCCCCATTGTGCATCTGAACTTTCAGTGGGGTGCACCGTGGAGGGTTGTCTTGCAAACATAAATCTATAGAAATAATCCTTATGCAAAAGATGCAGCCATATGCAAGGGCTGACCCACTTACGGATATACCTTGGGTGTATGTGTCATATTCCACACAGGCAATAACGCACAGCAGCGATATCTGTAATGAAGAGGGAAGAAAAGAGGGGGGCGAAAGCAGTAACTCACCATCACAGTAAAGAAAGGCCCCTTCAGTCGCACATCCCTCACAATGACTTCAGGCTACTCCAGAGTGGGGTGCAGCTGGCAGGGAGGGGAGGTGTGCAGCTCAGGCCTGGCACAGCCTAGGAAGCAGCACCAGGGGCTGACAGGAGCAGCGGCAGTGACAGGCTGTCTGGATCTTGCAGAGTCTTCCGCTTCACACCCACGCACTCCCCTCTTCCCTCCTGACCCTGCACTAGTCCAGCTTGTTAGTGTGTGTGGATCTGTGTGTATGTGAGCTTCCTTAGCACCACCCAGAGCCTGGAGCAACCAATAACACACAGGCCGTGTATCCTCCCACATGAACACCCACGCACACAGCCACAGAGCTAATGCACCTAGCAAGCTGTGTACATACATCCAGTGTATACAAACAAGGCTCTGTATATGCTGCACGGCCAGCACTACATATGCGCCCCTGGCATGCTGGGCACACACCATGCCCGTACATGCACACAGCTTGTTAGGCACATTAACTCATTGACATGCTGCGAGCAGGATGTGTAAACTATGTAGTAATTTACATAATAGTAGTATATGCAAACATCTGCATACACTATATAATGTCAGCACAAGCAGGAGGATCAATCACATGTATATCATGATAGATACAACTACCTACTGGTAAGGCAGGTGATACGTGGACGGCATAAAATGCAGCTGCCATCAGTGACTTAATATTACAGCACCACTGCTTTCCTCTAATGCTGGCTTGAGAATTAACCGTTACCTGGAAGCAAAAAATGACAGCAAACCATTGTGTTCATTGTGGGATCTGCTGACAGTGTAATGTATTGGGGTACTGGAAGCTCCTGGCGGCTTAGATTTGTTTTAATGGATAAATTAGACCTGAGGATCACTGGCCGAATATCCTCCAACTAGCAGATTCTTAATTGGCGTTACGCTCATGCATAGGACCATATTTTCGGTCCGCACGCAGACCCATTCATTTCAATGGGGCTTCAAAAGATACGGACAGCACGCTGTGTCCGTTTCATTGATCTGCAAAAAGATAGAACACTTTCTATTGTTGTCTGTTTTGCGGACAAGGATAGGACATTTTCGTTTAACAAAAAAAAAAAAATTTATTCACACAGCCAAAATCTGTGTTTTTCAAATACACCGTTTGGACTATTAACACATTGGAAATTCACGAAAACTGCAGTAAAACTTCACTATGTTTTTACAATGCAGTTTTATTTTTTAATTTTTTACACCAACAAGACCGCGATGTGTAAATCCAGGGTAAGACTGCATTGTGTTACTGACCGTATACAGCTAGCACACCCACTCGAGGCAGCCTACGGACGAGCAATTTCATGGCAAAATCACATGGGCATTGGCTGCTGTGGGTAGATGGCGCTTAGCCACGTATTTTCAGCCATACTGTGTGATCCTACAACAAGGGCTCATGCACACTAACGTTGTTTGGTTCTGCATCCAAGCTGCATTTTTTTTGCAGCTCGCATGCAGACTCATTCACTTCAATGTGGCCGCAAAAGATGCAGACAGTGCTCCTTCCACCGTTCTGTGGGGCCACAATGGAAAATGTCCTATTCTTGTCCGTTTTGCGGACAATAGGCATTTCTATTATGGGCAACCTGTTCCATACTGCAAATCGCAGAACGAACATGGGTGGCGATCGTGTGCATGAGCCCTAAGGATGGGTTTCCATAGGAAAGCCGCAACCCCTCCTACATGCAGCGAAGTTGAAGGTAATACTCAGTTAAAGGGGTTCTCCGGGAATTAAGAAAAGAAAATACGTAAATATTACTTTATTATAAATTTATTCCCAAATACTTTTCATTAGTTATAATGGCTCATTTTGTCCGGGGAGCAATGATTAGGAGAAACAAAATGGCCGCCGTCCTATTAGTACACACAGCACCTGTCCTAATCACACAGAAAGACAAGTTACTTCACAACACTGAGGTAAAGAGCTCCTCATCCTCCTCTCTGCTCTACTTGTCAGTGATTATTATCCTGAATACAGTTTAATATGATATTTAGCTGAATCTTTGTGGGCATGGAGTTCATGAGGAGACATGAGGTACAGAGAGGATGGACATGACAGACTGTGGTAATGGAGACTACATACAAGTGCTACTGCTTGTTACCACATCTGCTCATGAACTCTATTCCCACAGAGATTCAGCTAAAGACCTTATCTGTATTCTGGATCATAAACCCTGACAGTCAGAACAGAGAGGAGGTTGAGGCAGCTCTTTACCTCAGTGTTGTGAAGTAACTTGTCCTCCTGTGAGATTAGGACAGGTTCTGTGTGTACTAATAGGACAGCGGCCATTTTGTTTCTCCTAATCATTGCTGCCTAGAAAAAACTAACAATTATAACTAATGAAAGGTATCTGGGAATAGATTTATAATGAAGTAATATTTATGTATTTTCATTTTCTTAATTCCCGGAGAACCCCTTTAATCCAAACTTGTGGTCCCACTATGTAGTGACCAAGGCTGCTTACTGCAGTGCTGTTCCCATTCACTTGATCAGTGGGGGTGTTGGGATTCAGGCAAATGATTCTTGCACATCGTAAGCCAACCAACAGGACACAAGCACGTTGTCTGGATGTGATGAGCGTTGGGAATGGATAGCACCCGGACTGAATCCTGACCTTGTGGTACATGAGCAGAGTTTACTACTGTTCTATATTGTGCATTTTTCACGCAGCTCTGGCTCCATATAAGCAAAGGGGGCTTTCATGAAAACCAGAAGCCATCTGGATACTATGGGGGAGATTTATCACAACTGGTGTAAAGGAGAACTGGCATAGTTGCCCATAGCAACAAATCAGATTGATCCTTTCATTTTCCAAAGTAGCTGTGAAAAATGAAAGCTGGAATCTGATTGGTTGCCAGGGGCAACTAAGCCAGTTCTACTTTACACCAGCTGTGATAAATCTCCCCCAATGTGTTTTTCACGGATAGTCGCTAGGAGATGCTGATTGTTATTCTTCACGCACGTGAAAAACGGATGCAATCCGGATGGAAAATTACTGAACACAAACACAGAAAAAATGGATTGAACTTGCATGCAAAACCATCAGTTTTTCCCCGAAAAGATCCTGTCTCATTCCGTATCGCTCACGTGAAAGAAGCCAGTGCCTGCACACAGAGAGCATGGTTCTTGTGCAGAAAAACCACAGCATAATACAGTACCAGCAAAGAGAATGAGACAAATCTCATGTACATTTTGCTTTTATTTCTTAGGTGCAGTAATTGACCTGCAGTGCGGATTTTTAAAAGTCAATTGTGTTTTTTTTTTAAAGTGGATTTCATCCTTGTCAATGGAAGGGTGAGATATGCTTCAATCAAAACTGCATCAAATCCGCACCAAAAACACACCAAAACCATGATAAATAGTCCGGATTTATGTGCATTTTTTGTGCAGATTTCTTGCAGATTTTCTGCACACAGGTATGCACCTGAGCTCACATGTGAATGATTAGCTGCGGATTTGCAGTGGCAGATTTTTGTGCAGCAAATCCGCAGCATTGTACAGTACCACCAAAAGCGGATGAAAACTTCAGAATTTTCACCCACATGCTGTGGGAAAAAATGCAGAAGAAAAGAAGCGGTATTGCGGGTTTGCAATCTGCAGCATGTCGATTTATACTGCAGATTTCATCCTTTCCAATGCAAAGAGTGAAACTGCGTCTAAACTGCTCAGGATCAGTCACAGTTATGTGACTGATGTATTGTATGTATGTATTTTTACAGTGTTTGCAGGCCACTTGTTCTCAGAGGGTTGCATTTGGACAGTATTAGTAGATCTGACTAGTCTTCTCTTTCTGAATTCCCTCCTGCTTTAAAAGCTGCATCAAAAAGTGGAAAGGAAGGAGAAAGACGACTCTCACAGATGATGCTGTAATGATAAATTTATCAGTTTACCAATACAGGATGCCGACATTGTGGTGACAAAAAATTTAGCACAATCTATAGCAAATAACAGGATGTACAAGAGATTTTACTAGAAGAGAGCAAAAGCAAAATGAAAGAAACCTGAAGCCCCCTCCACAAGAAACCTGCATCATATATACCGTAGTTGTCTGTACCATCACATACGCACTGTATAACAGCATGAACGCATACTCCAATGCGGTACTGACAGGAAATTGGAGCATTACTTTCCAGGCGGCCATTATGTCCAGACTACAAGAACATGCATCCTGCTTCAAGTCCCTCTATATGTCCTTGTTCTGAATCACAGCTCTTAACTGGAGCTAACACTCTGCTCTTTGATAAGGTTACACATTTATGGATAGTGAGCTACTAAATGCCAGGCACTGAGTAATGGCACAAGTACCAGGCTGCTCTCTGGATGCCCACCTGTCTTATTATCTGTGATTCCAGTAAATCTCCATGAGTAATGCACATTATAAAGGGGCTACTGTTTGGTATCTTTATAACAGGGATGCCCAACCTGCGGCCCTCTAGCTGTTGCAAAACTACAACTCCCAGCATGCAAGGACAGCCTACAGCTATTAGCCTACAGCAGGACATGCTGGGAGTTTTACAAAAGCTGGGCATCCCTGCTTTATAAGGTCATAGTATCACACTTAAAGTTGGCCATACATATTAGGTCAAGTAAGTCAACCAACCATCTAATGTGTATGGGGGCCTCCTTATTTTCCCCATGATGGAAGTTGTTGGGGGAGGTAAGGATCAGGTAGTTGGATTTCAACGGTCTGATTTTTTTGTGTTTGGGCAGATAAGTCACCGTCAGAGGTGTCTTCCAGCAGGTTTCTCACCTTTCCCATTCACCACATATCTCGGCCGCTTGGCAGAGATTAGCGTGCATAAGTATGGGAAGGTCGGGAGAGATAGTTCAACAGCAACTTCATCTGACAGTTATCTCACAAAAAAAGAATAATTAAACATCAAATACAAGGATACAAAAATGCCTACTACAGTTTCCAGCAAATAAAGTAGAAATACAGAGTTCCTACCAGTACACAACACTGTAGAAACTCAATTACTACATAAGTGAAAATAACTGCAACATGGCCACCAGGGTCTAGCGAGACCTTCAACCATCAGCACAATCTGCCAGCCAGAACTTCCCCAAATCAAGCTAAAGATCACAATGGAGAAGTCTGATCTAGGACTACTGTTTCAAGAACTTAAAGACTCTAAAGAGCACTCAAAACCCTTTAGTGCTGCTCAAAGATTCAAGAATTTGCATGTCTGTAGCTTTGCTTTAGAATATTGTGTAGATACATAGAAAATCCTGTGGCCCTCCAATTGGTGCACGGCTACGATTACTAGCAGCTTCTAGGTTGTCTACAGATGGTATATTGGCTTCAACGGGGTAGATTTATCAAACTGCTGTAAAGTAGAACTGGCTTAGTTGCCAATAGCAACCAATCAGATTCCACCTTTCATTTTGGACAGCTCCTTTGGAAAATGGAATGCGGAATCTGATTGGTTGCTATGGGCAACTAAGCCAGTTCTACTTTACACCAGTTTGATAAATGACCCCCTATGTCTCTAGGGGTGCTTGATGCGTTTCTTTTAAAGGCAACACGGTGTATGATGATAGCCTTGAGGATAATTTAATGTAATCTGTATTAATAGGAAGCACTTGCCTTAGGCCCCTTTCACACGAGCGTGTCCGGATTTGGTCCGGATGCGTTCAGGAAAATCCGCACGCATCCGCACCAAATCCGCACGCAATTGCAGTCAGTTTTGACTGCGATTGCGTATGTTCTTTCAGTTTTTTCCGCGCGGGTGCGAAGCGTTTTGATGCGTTTATCACGCGCGTGCGAAAAAACTGAATGTTTACAAACAACATCTCTTAGCAACCATGCGTTAAAACCGCCTTGCACCCGCACTTGTGTGCGGATGCAATGCAATATTCACGCAGACCCATTGACTTCAATGGGGCCAGTTCTGCGTGAAAAACGCAGAATATAGAACATGCTGCGTTTTTCACGCAACACAGAAGTAATGCGTGAAAAAAAAAGCTCATGTGAAAAGCCACATTAAAATGAATGGGTCAGGATTCAGTGCAGGTGCAATGCGTTCGCATCACGCATTGCGCCCGTGTGAAAGGGGCCTTAGGAACACTGATGGAGTCAGGCAGGGCTATTATTGTGCTGATTAGCGGGAACGAACATTAGTATGAGTGCTTGTTCTAGATAATGGGTCCATGTAAAGGTGGCAAAACAGCAGTAGCCATCACTTATCTCCATACACTGGGGGTGACTGGGACATGGAAATGCAGCTCTTACCTCCACTGACAAGAAGGCAAGTACTGGGAAGTAAAGGTTCCTTCCTGGTATTTGCCTGCTCAGTTGCCGTGCGTAAATGCGCCCCAAGAAAAACTGATCCAAATCACATTAGATCAAGATACATATCTGATTGTCTGATAGCAGCAAAACATCTGATTATAATTGATCTATAGGTGATTAAGCTAGCCGTACATTTTTGATAACTGTCTGTGAGTAGAAAGTGGTGCGCCTATGCCAAACATCTCTGATGGTGGCTTATCTGCCTTCGAACAAAAGTATCAGGTGTGTTGAAATCCATCAGTCATGTCTTTCTATTCCTTCCAACATCTGCCATGTTTTGAGCTCCATACACATTAGATGGTCAGTGGTAGGGATGAGCAAATCAAGCTTCGGATCCAAGATCCGAAGTCGCTTTGCTCCAAAATTCATTTATAATGCTGTAAGAAGGACCACCTCCGTACAGCATTAAAATGCATGCGCACCGGAGAGGTTAAGGCTACTTTCACACTTGCGTTGTTAATTCAGGTATTGAGATCCGGCAGAGGATCTCTATAACTGAATTAAACTGATCCGTTTTGATTTTGCACATCAGGATGCATCCGTTCTGTTAGGATGCAGTTGTGTGAAATCAAAACTGAAGAAAACTGATCAGGCACTAAATACATTAAAAGTCAATGGGTGACGGATCCGTTTTTTTAGTCTCCTAAAAAAACGGATCCGTCACCATTGACTTACATTGGTTTCAGTACCTGATCAGTTTTTTTCAGTTTTTATGACCGGACACAAAATTACAACTTGCTACGGTTTTGTGTCCGGTCACAAAACTACCTGAACTGAAGACATCCTGATGCATCCTGAACGGATCTCTTTCCATTCAGAATGCATGGGAACAAAACTGATCAGTTTTTTTCCGGTATTGAGATCCTCTGCCTGATCTCAATACTGGAAAACCACAACACAAGTGTGAAAGTAGCCTAAAAAAACCAATCCGTCACCCATTGACTTTCAATGTATTTAGTGCCTGATCAGTTTTTTTCAGTTTTGATTTCACACAACTGCATCCTAACTGAACTGATGCATCCTGATGTGCAAAATCAAAACGGATCAGTTTAATTCAGGTATAGAGATCCTCTGCCGGATCTCAGTACCTGAATTAACAACGCAAGTGTGAAAGTAGCCTAAGTGAGTTATCACCGAAGTCTCGCAAGACTTCGGTCAATAACTTTTGTATTTTATTATTAAACTTGAAAACCATATTAAAACAGGTATCCAAAGTCAACTTGGGTACCAATTGGTACCCTGGTATCAAAGCTGACTTCGGAACCAAGTTTTAAAATGTTTTTCAAGTTCAAATATCAAATCCCAAAGTTATTCACTGAAGTCCCGTGAGACTTTGGTGAAGCTCACTTCGCCTCGCTGGTGCGCATACATTTTAACGTCGTATGGAGAGGGATCTCCGTAAAGCATTAAAACGACTTCCGATCTTAGATCCAAAGCTTGCTCTGCTCATCCCAACGTTAAATTGTCACTAACTTTGTACACAACACTGTATAAATCAGTAGCACAGGTGAACATAAGAAACTTTAAAATAGATCTTCTCAGACGAAAATGCCTTTACATCCACTTATTAGGCTCCTTTCCGCTCAGACAAATGGTCAGTCCACAGAAGGATCAAATTACAGCTACCAGTAGAAGTGAATGGAGAGGGGAGGGAGAGGAATAGTGAGCTGTAGAGTTAGGGGCCATTCAGACGGCCATGGTATTGCGGGTCCGCAAAAATGCGGATCCGCAATACCACAGATGACGAACGGTGTATTGTCGGCACCCCATAGAAGATGCCTATTCTTGTCCGCTGTTACGGACAAGAATAGGACATGTTCTATACATCATGTTCCAAATTATTATGCAAATGATATTTATCTCTGATTTTCCTAAATAGTCGGTGCAAATTACAGTCAGTATAATAAAAGTCATCACCCATTAGAGTATACATTGAATTTTATTGAACAAACCTCCCAATGATAACAGTATATTCTTCAAAAATTCAAAAAACTCAAAATGCACTGTTCCAAATTATTATGCACAGTAGAGTTTCTAAACATTTTATATGTTTTTAAGAACTGAAAATGCTCATTTGTGGAATTTGCAGCATTAGGAGGTCACATTCACTGAAATAAAAAGCTATTTAAATCCAAAACATCCTAACAGGTCAAGTTACATGTTAACATAGGAACCCTTCTTTGATATCACCTTCACAATTCTTGCATCCATTGAACGTGTGAGTTTTTGGAGAGTTTCTGCTTGAATTTCTTTGCATGATGTCAGAATAGCCTCCCAGAGCTGCTGTTTTGATGTGAACTTCCTCTCACCCTCATAGATCTTTTGCTTGATGATACTCCAAAGGTTCTCTATAGGGTTGAGGTCAGGGGAAGATGGTGGCCACACCACGAGTTTATCTCCTTTTATGCCCATAGAAGCCAATGACACAGAGGTATTCTTTGCAGCATGAGATGGTGCATTGTCATCCTGAAGGCACATTTCTGCTTTTTGTACCATGGAAGAAAGTTGTCTGTCAGAAACTCTATATACTTTGCAGAGGTCATTTTCACACCTTCAGGAGCCCTAAATGGGCCTACCAGCTCTCTCCCCATGATTTCAGGCCAAAACATGACTCCTCCATCTCCTTGCTGACGTCGCAGCCTTGTTGGGACATGGTGGCCATCCACCAACCATCCACTACTCCATCCATCTGGACCATCCAGGGTTGCACGACACTCATCAGTAAACAAGACTGTTTGAAAATTAGTCTTCATGTATGTCTGGGCCCACTGCAACCATTTCTGCTTGTGAGCACTGGTTACGAGTGGCCAAATAGTAGGTTTATGCACCACAGCAAGCCTTTGAAGGATCCTACACCTTGAGGTTCGAGGGATTCCAGAGGAACCAGCAGCTTCAAATATCTGTTTGCTGGTTTGTAATGACTTTTTAGCAGCTGCTCTCTAAGGCTACTTTCACACTAGCGTTTTGGAATTCCGGTATTGAATTCAGTCACAGGGGCTCAATACCGGAATAAAACGCTTCAGTTTTGTCCCCATTCATTGTCAATGGGGACAAAACTGAACTGAAGACAACGGAATGCTCCTAGAAGCATTATGTTCCGTCTTCAGACCGGACAGCAAACTGCAGCATGCTGCGGTTTTCTCTCCGGTCCAGGCATCCGCACCAAGACGGATCCGGAATGACCCCCAATGCAAGTCAATGGGGACGGATCCGTTTGGTGTGACACACTAGTAAACGGATCCGTCACCTGCACACCACATGTGTCAGACAGTGTCACATACACATAAATATACACAGACACATACAAAGACACAGAAATACTTACATGCTCCCGGCAGCCCCAGCAGCTCCCCACAGCACACGAGGAGGAGAATGGCGCGCACATAGGAAGTTTTCCCCACAGCGCCCAGCAGAGGGTGCGCTGTCCTCCTCCTCCTGTGCTGTGCGGAGCTGCCGGGAGCATGTAAGTATGTCTGTCTGTTAAAGTATGTGACACACATGTAACCGGCGGCAGCACAGATCCGGCGGCACCCTTCACCCGCTGGATCCGTGCTGCCGCAAGTGTGAAAGAGGCCTTAATCCGATGAACTTGCCTGGCAGAAACCTTCCTCATTCTGCCTTTATCAGCACAAACACGTCTGTGCTCTGAATCAGCCACAAATCTCTTCACAGTACGATGATCACGCTTAGGTTTTCATGAAAGTTGTCGTGAAATTTTGTTCAAGGCATTGCACTATTTGATGCTTTTCGGCAGCAGAGAGATCCTTTTTCTTTCCCATTTTACTTGAAAACAGTGGCCTGCTTAATATTGTGGAACATCCAGTTTTCCTTTAATTGGGCTCACCTGGCAAACTAATTAACACAGGTATCTGAGATTTGATTTAATCTTTATCTTGAATCCAATTTGCCTAATAATTTGGAACATGGTGTATTTGCTCGCTGAGCTGCGGCTCGGAAAGATCGCACGCCGCCCATTGAAGTGATTGGGGCTGCATCTATTCCGCAAAATTGCGGAATAGATGCGGACCCATTCACATGGTCGTGTGAATGGGCCCTAAAGATCCTTTTGTACTGACCAATTTAGCAGTCAATTATCATGAACAAAACGTTCCCAATAATTGCCTGATCATCAGAGAGATGAGAGGTACATTTACATGCAGCAATCATCTCCTGTGTATGGGGATGAGAAATTGCTACAGTGATTGCTCACCCCACAGAAAATCGATGTTTCAAGACAGCAGCTCCCAGTTTACATACTGTAGGCTGATCTACTGCACAGAAACAATGGGGGAAACTCACATGTACACATGTTTTTGTCATAGAAAAGTTTCTAATCCATGAGATTTCCAACTTTTCAATTCCGTTGCGACTTTTCTAGTCGCTACTGGCTTTTTAGAAGGGTGAAGTGTGGGAGGGTCCATTGACTCCAGCTCATTTATCATTATTTATGCCAGAAAGAATTAAGAAATCGAAAACACTTAAATATTACTTTATTATAAAAATATTCCCAAATACCTTTCATTAGTTATAATGGCTCATTTTGTCTAGGGGGAAATCATTATGAGAAATAAAATGGCAGCCTTCCTATTAGTACACACAAAACCTGTCCTAATCACACAGCAGGACAAGTTACTTCACAACACTAAGCTAAACAGCTACCTCATCCTCCTCTTGTCAGGGATTATGATCCTGAATACAGCTGATAAGATCTTCAGCTGAATCTCTGCAGGAATGGAGGTCATGAGGAGACATGAAGTACAGAGAGGATGGACCGGACAGAGTGTGGTAACGTGGGGCTGTGGTAATGGAGACTGCATACAAGTGCTGCTGCTCATTACTAGACCTCCACCTCCTCTCTGTACTTCATGTCTCCTCATGAACTTCCTACAGAGATTCAGCTGAAGATCTTATCATCTATATTCAAGATCATAACCCCTGACAAGCAGAACAGATGAGGCAGCTCTTTACCTCAGTGTTGTGAAGTAACTTGTCCTGTTGTGTGATTAGGATGTGACGTCACTTGCCTAGGAAAAGCTAAGAGAAGGCCTCAGCTCTCACGGGAGCGGCGGTGCCTTCTCAAACAGCTGATCGGCGGGGCTCCACGGTGTCGGACCCCACCGATCAGATACTGATGACCTATTCTAAGGATAGGTCATCACTAGTTAACTCCCGGAAAACCCCTTTAAAGACAGTGATAAAGAAGAACAATTTCCTCTAATTTCTGGCTGCAGTATATGGAAGACATCATAGCAGCTATTCTCCACCCACTAGTGCAAGAAGAACTGAGAATGAGAGATAGAGCCAGCAGAGAAAAAGAATGCTAAAAATACAGAATATGTATCATATGACGGCCAGATATTGTGTTAATCTTCATGTACATACATGACTGCTTATCCTGAAAAGTCTCCTGAAAGTGTAGGTATACTTTAATTTAAAGGGGCTGTCCTACGAAAAATATTCCAGTTTTCAAACCAGCACCTGGATCTGGATACCGTTGTAATTGCATGTAATTAAAAATGTTGTATAGCCAATGAGCTATTCAATAAAATGTATCTGTATAGTGCCACTTAATTTCTTATTTCTTTGACTGGGTCATTAAGAAGGCCGCACATGCTTAGTTTCATCTTTCAACTGTGTCCTGAGCTGTGATAGGTAGAGCACGGGTACGCCCCCTTGAGCTGCCAGCTTGATATAAATCTAGAAGAGCAATGAATGGGGAGATCTCTGGATCCATGTGAGGTACAGGGCTGGTTCTAGCTTTGTTAGAAAGTGTAGTGATGTGTACTGTAAAGTGCATGGTAGAAGTATGGTGGGGGCGTGTATCTCACCCGGTTATTCAGTTTAGCTGGGTGAGATAACTGAAATCCAGAAATGGTGCTACTTTTGCAAGGCATAGCTTGCTGGAGATTTTTTTTAAAGTTACATGGGCTGGGTCTCTTGGACTTGGATACAGGTTAGTAGTGGGAGTCTTCCAGTCCACACCCTTAGTCCATTACAGGTTCTTTGACCTGAGGTGATTGCAGGTGAGGCCTGCTATTGTAATCACAGAGGGATAAAATAACCCTCTGTGTAGAAGACTGAGGCCGCATTCAGACGGCCGTAGTATTGCGGGTCCGCAAAAATGCAGAACCGCAATACTACGGGTGCCGCCCGGCGTGTTTTCCGCAATTTGCGGAACACACGGCCGGGCGCCCCGTTCAAAATGCCTATTGTTGTCTGCTGTTGCAGACAAGAATAGGACATGTTCTATAATTTCTTGCGGAGCCGCGGCTTGGCAAGGTCGTGAGCCAGCCATAGAAGTGAACGGGCCCGCACCTATTCTGCAATTTTGCGGAATAGGTGCGGACACATTCACACGGTTGTGTGAACGGGCCCTGAGAGAGAGAGGCCCCAGGGAACAGATCTGGATAGGGGCCGTGTGGTCCCAGCCAGGAGAGCTGGGGGCCCACAAGGCTGAGGAAGCCTGTGAGAGATGAGAATTGGGACTTGGAAGGAAGTGACCCTAGAGAGGGTTGGGGCCTGCAGAGGCTCTGCCTGGTCTCAGCCAGGACGGCAAGGGGCCACGAGGCTATGTGAAAGTCTGAAGTTTGCGGGGCCCAGTAACGCCTACGGAAAGAGGGTCGAACGGTCAGAGTCGGGAGGACTTTTGGACCTTATCCCCCAAAAGGTGCTGTTAAGGTCACAGCCAGGAGGCTGCTGGACCGTATGGCTGAGGAAGCCAGATTGTGTTCTGTGTATGAACTGTGCTCTATGATGAGGTAGAGACAACATATGTGAGTTAGAGCCCAGGCAGGCAGGTGTTTATTTGGATGCTTATGTGTGTGTAGGTGCTAAAGAGCGAAAATAAAGCACTTTGGACTGTAAAATCCCCTGTGTGTTGGAAGAGCTGTGATTGCGACCCCCTGAGAGACAGCGATACCTTACAAAAGGTATTGTCATATACTAGATGATATCTGATTTTCAATTTTTACATTATTCATGGGATAACCCCTTTAATGTGTATGGTCGGCTTTAAGCAATGATCCTAACATAGAATGAGGAGAAACTGGTTATGAACTTTCCATAGTCCTGCTCCAGCATTTTCATGAAGTGATCCCATACATGAAATGCAGATAAGTAGATTACAATTATGGCTTATTAGTAGGTTTACACTAAAATATTTAAACTGGAATAGTGAAGATCCCAATGCAGACATATGCTCCAAAACCCTAGACAAAAATAAATTTACTCTCAATAAAATCTACAACAGAAGGCTTATACTAAAGCCAACATCTTAGAAGCATTTCCAGGGCTGATGAAACACATAAATTGTGTGGCTGAGTGAGAACAATTTCTAAAGAACTCGAAACTTCATGCCAAAGACGTGAGGCAGACTTTAAAAAGACAGGTTTTCATACCAAGAAAGGCTTTGTTCATATCTGCCCTGTATATGTAGTATTTTGCTGTCAAAAATGACGGAGCCTACCAAAGAGCCTTAACGGGCACAGTTATAAACCTTGACAGATTCGTCAAGGCGTCTGCTTTGAAGGGCTGCCGCAATGTGAACATAGATTAGTTTTCTTGCTACTTTCTTTTGTTCAGGGGAATTTGGTTAGCAAATCCCTAATGTACGTCCATTATAGAAATCAATAATTTTCTAAGAAAAGTGATCTTAGGAGTTTGAGACTTTACTTGCCTTTTACAGTTCTGCTGGAAATAGTCAGAGATGCCCTCAACTGCTTAGGGTAGCTAAACTGTTCCAGCAGGCTGTTCCGGTAGAGGTACAGCCTGCCAGAGTTCATCTCATCCGGCATAGAGGGAAACTGACGGAGCGTTGCCAGGCCCCCTTGACTATAATGGGACCCAGTGGGGATCCGGCCTGTTTCTGGCATTAGTGCCGATTTTTGGCCGGACAAATACTGCTGCAAGCAATGTTTTTTGTCCAGCGAATCCCGGCACTAATGCCGGATCTCATTATAGTCAATGGGCTCTGGTGGGAAAGGTAGAATCCAGCTGTGCCGGATATGAAGGACTCTGGCAGGCTGTTCCTGTACCGAAAGTTTAGCGCTGGTGTGAAACTAGCCTTAAAGGGAACCTGTCATCTCCGAAACACCCCCTGAAGTACAGTAAGCGTTGTATAGTGTAAGTGATGTTGAATCTGATTATGTAAGTTTTAGCTTCATACTTACTTCCATTCTGACACTGTGCTCCCACAAACCAGCAGTAAAATGCATTGAGAGGACTCCGATGCTCACTCACATAATGGAGAGGACTCAAAGAAGAGTCCTCTCAATGCCTTTTACTGCAGGTTTGTGGGAGCACAGCATCGGAATGGAAGCGAGTATGAAGATAAAACTTACATATTCGGATTCAGCACCACTTACACTATACACCGCTTACTCTAGGGGTTGTTTCGGACATGACAGGTTCCCTTTAACTGAGCTGCCGACAGCTGCGGAACAGATAACATTTTCTATATTACTGTAGAAGCCTGGATACAACGCAAACAACCAGAGCATGATTTTTGTGCACACTAAGCCAGCAAAGAATGCTGGGACACCGGACCAACACTGCCTGCAGAATTGTGAATGCAGCTCTGGATGAGAAATGAGGGTAATACAGTAGTGACGCAGGATCAATACAGGTGATGCAAACACACATACATACAAGACCCAACATGGCTTCTAGTTTACAGCCTCATCACAGAGTCATGTGTAGGTTTTCATCCTGGCCACCAACCAAGACCATTTTCCCACTCCAGTGCAACCTGCTATCCAGAGGACAGCACACATGGGTTGTCACCAGCCATTTCCCAATGAAAAGAATGAAACTACTTGAAGACTTGAAGATCAGGGTGATGCATAATAAGCTAAATTACATGACATTGAGGATATTTTCACAGTTTGGGTTGCAAATTCAGCATTCAGAAACATGGATGATAAACCAGTTGAGCCCACTCCTCTCCACATTTGCATTCCATCCACCCATGTCAATGAGCATAACTTACATTGAAGAAATTAGTCTTGT
Source organism: Rhinella marina (assembly GCA_900303285.1). Classification (NCBI taxonomy): domain Eukaryota; kingdom Metazoa; phylum Chordata; class Amphibia; order Anura; family Bufonidae; genus Rhinella; species Rhinella marina. The sequence goes on from ONZH01030531.1 coordinate 581,063, forward strand.
TCCTCTCGTAGAAGAGCCCCTGTGCTGGCATGTGCTTCAGCTGCTGCCACGGGATACTGCTGCCTAGCAACACGTCTCTGGCCCACTGCAAGTTCTGTGGAGACAACAGGCAGGATGAAGCAGGGATGCTGCCGTGGGTATAAGCCGTGCATACATATACGGTACATCCATGTCAATATCTAGCCATCTAGTACAGAGGTAAATTAGATGGTCTGGGACCAATGACTCCTACTGACACCAAACATATTTAATATAACAAGTTTTGTGAAGAAGGTGGCTGGCGTGAGTTGATGGACAATTAGCTTGAATCATAGGTAGATATATTACAAGAAAACCGCTCTGTGTAGTCTTCCAAATCACGTAATGAAAGAAATCTTCCCATGAGAAATGGAGGGGGCAGCAGTGCTGATGATGCATCATCAATACGCATCACATGCACGTCTGCAGCATAGTGGGTGGCTATGGTCTTCTCCACAGGGGCAAAGAAGTGCAAAGTAGTCACCTGCTGGCTGCAGCACTTATTGCCAAGCAACAGGCTGAACTTGTTTAGGCATTGCCCGGCAAACAAAACTCATTAGATTAATGGTTATGGAGCTTGCCTTTACAAGGAGTTTACAGTCTTATACTACTAAGACATCACCATTATATGATGAAGGTAAGTTACGCAACTCTATTTCTCAGATCCCATTCTCCTAGACATGCTAAATTACGTTCTTCTTGTGACAATATGGTCTGGGATACTGTACCCAACAGTCGCAATTATGTCCACTTCCTAGCTGTAAGAAATACTATATCTGTACAGGGTTTTTTGGTCAGGTTCTATGCACTGACAGCTTGGAAACTGTGAGCTATTGATACATAAAGTATATCAGAAAGTAAGGCTGCACGATTAGGGTCTATTCACACGTTCGCAAAATGGGTCCGTTCCGCAATTTTGCGGAACAGGTGCAGACCCATTCATTTTCAATGGGGCTGCAAAAGATGCGGACAGCACGCCGTATGCTGTCCGCATCCGCACTTACATTCCGCGGTCCCGCAAAAAAATAGAATATGTCCTATTCTTGTCCGCCGCCATGGACAAGAAAAGGCATTTCTATTATAGTGTCGGCCATGTGCGGACCGCAAAACAGTTGCGGACGTGTGAATGGACCCTTAATCGAATGAACTTGATTCATTTGTTTTTTTTTGCAGCCAGACGATGTCCATTTTATTAAATATCATGACATCCATTTTTTTTCACCTGGACTGCCAATCAGTGCAGCATGTGCGGGTCTTTTAGGTCAGGGAACTGTGTACGTAACTGTGAGGTTACATACAATTATTGTAGTAATATATGTTTAAAAGTTATTTCTATATAGAAAATAATTTATTGAATTGTGCGTAGGTATTGTTTTCAGTTTAATTAACAAGAAGAAAAAAATGTAGATTTTATTTTTGGGCAAAATCGACCAGCCCTATCAGAAAGTATTTTTCTTATTATTTAGTTAATGATTTATATAACACTAACTTATTCCGCAGCGCTTTACAGACATTATCATTCCTTGCTGTCTCCAGTACAGCTCACAATCTAAGTTCCCTATCGATATGTCTTTGGTGTGTGGGAGGAAACTGGAGTAACCAAAGGAAACCCATGCAAACACGGGGAGAACATACAAACTCCATGCAGATGTTGTCCTTGGTCAGATTTGAACCAGGGACCCCAGTGTTGTGAGGCACCAGAGCTTGTATAACACTGTTTTAGGTATTCCTTTTATCGTTTGTGTATATATCAACTCGATAAAATACAGTAGAAAACAACAATAAGATAGGCCATATCAGCAGTAATAAGTCAGAGCAACTTTTTTTCTCTATTCAAGCTTGGTGTTTCTATTTTGACATAAATAGCTTCTTTCACGCCTGTTTTGAACCAGTCCTCCTCTCTTATGACACAAACCCCGATGTCATAAAACGAGTGTCCTTCGTCTTTAAGATGTAGGTACACAGCTGAGTCCTGACTGCGGGTGTTGTCTCTTCTATGATGGACCATTAGCTGGTGTAGCTGATTTATAATACATTTTTTCCCTCACACACTACAGTCATGGCCAAAAGTTTTGAGAATGATACAAATATTAATTTTTACAAAGTCTACTGCTTCAGTTTTTATAATGGCAATTTGCATATACTCCAGAATGTTATAAAGAGTGATCAGCTTAACAGCAATTACTTGCAAAGTCAATTTTTGCCTAGAAAATGAACTTTATCCCCCAAAACACATTTCAACATCATTGCAGCCCTGCCTTAAAAGGACCAGCTAACATCGTTTCAGTGATTGCTCCATTAACACAGGTGTGGGTGTTGATGAGGACAGGGCTGGAGATCAATCTGTCATGATTAAGTAAGAATGACACCACTGGACACTTTAAAAGGAGGCTGGTGCTTGGCATCATTGTTTCTCTTCTGTTAACCATGTTTATCTCTAAAGAAACACGTGCAGTCATCATTGCACTGCACAAAAATGGCCTAACAGGGAAGAGTATCGCAGCTAGAAAGATTGCACCTCAGTCAACAATCTATCGCATCATCAAGAACTTCAAGGAGAGAGGTTCCATTGTTGCCAAAAAGGCTCCAGGGCGCCCAAGAAAGACCAGCAAGCGCCAGGACCGTCTCTTAAAAGTGTTTCAGCTGCGGGATCGGGCTATCAGCAGTGCAGAGCTTGCTCAGGAATGGCAGCAGGCAGGTGTGAGTGCATCTGCACGCACTGTGAGGCGGAGACTCTTGGAGCAAGGCCTGGTCTCAAGGAGGGCAGCAAAGAAGCCACTTCTCTCCAGAAAAAACATCATGGACAGACTGATATTCTGCAAAAGGTACAGGGAGTGGACTGCTGAGGACTGGGGTAAAGTCATTTTCTCTGATGAATCCCCTTTTCGATTGTTTGGGACATTTGGAAAACAGCTTATTCGGAGAAGACGAGGTGAGCGCTACCACCAGTCTTGTCTCATGTCAACTGTAAAGCATCCTGAAACCATTCATGTGTGGGGTTGCTTCTCAGCCAAGGGAATCAGCTCTCTCACAGTCTTGCCTAAAAACACAGCCATGAATAAAGAATGGTACCAGAATGTCCTCCGAGAGCAACTTCTCCCAACTGTCCAAGAGCAGTTTGGCTATCAACAATGCCTTTTCCAGCATGATGGAGTACCTTGCCATAAAGCAAAGGTGATAACTAAATGGCTCAGGGAACAAAACATAGAGATTTTGGGTCCATGGCCTGGAAACTCCCCAGATCTTAATCCCATTGAGAACTTGTGGTCAATCATCAAGAGACGGGTGGACAAACAAAAACCTACAAATTCTGACAAAATGCAAGCATTGATTGTGCAAGAATGGACTGCTATCAGTCAGGATTTGGTCCAGAAGTTGATTGAGAGCATGCCAGGGAGAATTGCAGAGGTCCTGAAGAAGAAGGGTCAACACTGCAAATATTGACTTGCTGCATTAACTCATTCTAACTGTCAATATAAGCTTTTGTTACTCATAATATGATTGCAATTATATTTCTGTATGTGATAAAAACATCTGACAAACACACATAAAAACCAGAGGGCAGCAGATCATGTGAAGATATAATATTTGTGTCATTCTCAAAACTTTTGGCCATGACTGTAGGTGTAATGTGGCAGGTATAAACCTACTGAGCTTAGTGACCAGATTTGGCTTGGGGCTACTCCTGAGGGCATTGTCAAGGTGGACCTCTGTTTTTCACTCCCGTATGAGTATTTGGACTTCACTGCAGGGGCCACCTAGTAACTACCCATAGAAGTGGTCCCTGTTCAGAAGCTGCTTACCCAGGCAGGTCAAAAGATACAGGTGTGCGGCACCAAAGAGACAGGCAAGAACATGGTCAGTAATCAAGCCAAGGTCAGGACAGGCAGAGTTCATGTAGTACAGAAGTTGGACAAAAGGTCAGGGCAGATGACACAGGGTTAATACAGAGATCAGGAGTGGAAGGGTATGGTAAGTACTCTGGCCGCCATGCCCACTAAGAGAGAGGAGATACCAGTGAGAAATGACTGCCAACTTCACATTAGGCTCTTGTTCTCTTATTCTTTTCCAACAGGTTTCCCTTGCTCAATAATGAACATAGGTTTCTACAGAATTCTCCACTAAGTCAATAGGATTGTTATAAAATAGGTTGACTTCTGTTAAAAACTGAAGCCACAACTCTGTGAACAGAGTGTCAATCTAAAGCCACTTATCCATGGGTGAAATGTTAAAATAAAGATTATTATTTATTATAAATTTCAGGATCAGAAAGGTTAACATCTGACAAGTTCATATGTGCCCGCATTGCTCAGAAACATGAAGTTAACATATATGCAAATGAGCCTCTAGGAGAAATGGGGGCGTTGCTGTTACACCTACAGCAGTGTTCCCCAACTCCAGTCCTCAGGGCCCACCTGTCGGTGATGATTTGAGAATATCCCACAGAATAAATATCTTTGTTAAGTCCTGATGCACTGACACTAATTATATAACCTGCTCAATACTAAGGAAATCCTGAAAACCTGACCGGTATGTGGGCCCTGACTCAAATTGAGGAACACTGACCTAGAGGATCTTCTCTCTCTGTAACTGCCATGCCCTCTCGATCGAAAGGGCAGGGCATGATGATGTTTTCACTGCCTGGCCCTGTCAATCAAAGTGCAGGGGGTGCGGCAGTTGTAGAGAGAATTGAGCCGGTAGATGTAATAGCAACGCCCCCGTTGCTCCTAAAGACTCATTTGCATATATGTTAACTTCATGTTTCTGAGCAATGTGGACACATATGAACATGGGACCAACACAGACGCCTTCAGCTGCCAAGAGCACATGTAACAGGTGAGCCAGTTTCATAGGTAAAAATCTGCTGACAGATGTCCTTTAGGCTTCATTCACACGACCGTATATGTTTTGCGGTCCGCAAAAAAAACGGATGACGTTCCGTATGGCATCCGTGTTTCCGTTTTTTTTTGCGGATCCATTGTAACAATGCCTATCCTTGTCAGCAAAACGGACAAGAATAGGACATGTTCTATCTTTTTTGCGGAACGGAAATACGGACATACGGAAACGGAATGCATACGGAGTACCTTCCGTTTTTTTTGCTGACCCATTGAAATGAATGGTTTCGCATACGGTCCGCAAAAAAAACGGACCGGACACGGAAACAAAATACGGTCGTGTGAATGAAGCCTTAATGAGATCATGTCGGGGGATTTCTGCTGCCCTAATCAGCCTTTAATGGAGGGAGAGAGGCTGAGCTCTGTGATATATATGTTTATGTGATTTGGAGCAAGAAGTAAAAAGCAGAGTAAATACTGACATGACTCCTACAAAAGACAGTGAGAGTCCTGCTGACTCCGCCCACATATGATGATTGACAGCTTTATGTGTACACACATTGATACAGCTGTATTCACTGTGCTGGTGCTGTATAAATATAGATTATTACTATATTACTATTACATTATAGATTATTATTATATTATTATTTTGTAACAAGAGTAACGTCATCACTTTATCTGGTAATAAAAATCAATATAGTCATAATAGGCTAATATCTACGCTAGGCCTCACAGTATCTCTGGCCTCTACGCTCTTAATAACTTTTGTGACTCCGGTTGTCCTTATGAGCAGTGCTGTGCACTCCCACGTCTTCCCACCATCTCAGGGAGAGGAGCTGCACCCCCCTGTCCTTATTGTGAGGCCGGTGATGTACTTCTGTTACTAAAACAAAGCCGTGTCAAACAATAAACTGTGTACAGTGTGTCGGCCAAAGCTTTTGTACGGCAAACATCCAGACAAACCACACTGAGCCCACACAGAAATAATGCTGCGTGCCTTACACTAACACACACATACAAGCTGCCAGTGAAACTGGTGAAGCATATGGTAGACCAGGGCTCCCATGTCTTCTTATTTCCTCATTACTATGGGATTAAGGTGCCAATTCTCTTTCCTTGACTACATTCTCAATAAGTGACAGAACAAGTCATAGGCAGTTCAGGTTCAGTAGGATCAGCATAATTCCATCATGATGGTTGCTGAATGAGCAGTAGGATGGATCTCTGACTTTTCCTGACTGTTACTAGTGGTAATCCCAGGCTTATTTCTTCAGATTAGCTAGAGGTATATCAAGTATGACCAAGCAGGACTATGTTTACACACATGAGAACAGTGGGTACACAGCCTTTGAAAAGGAAACCTCTCAGGCTAAACATTGTGTCTGATCTTCAGGCAGCATGTTATAGAGCAGGAGAAGCTGAGCAGATTGTGGGAAATGTTCAGTAAAACTTGTATTTCATTCATTTATATCACTCTGGGTTTGGAAGTCCAGTGGGTGTTCTTACAATCATTGATGGCCTACTGGACTCTGGAGCAAGCAGGAACTCAAAGGCTATGGACACCATTGGGGTGAATTTTTTTTTAATTATAGCATTCTACTCATTTTGGGCTACAATCATTTTTTCAGTTGGTCTCAGTCTGTAACCCTCATCTCTAAGCTCCTGGCAGCTCATAAACACTCCTTTAAAGGTAGATTTATACTTGTGCCTAAAAATCTGCCCATCTAAAGGTGCAGCTGATCACCCGATGAACGAGTGAAACGCTCATTCATCGGGTGATCCTGACATTTGCGCAGGAACATTATTTATCGTTTCTGGGCAGTAGATTGTGCCGTCTAAACAGCGATCTGCTGCCCAGAAACAATGATTCTGTATGGGCAATAGTGGCGAAGCAATGAGGGAGATCACTGCATGTAAATGCAGAGGTCTCCTTCACTGAACAAGCAGCAGACTGTAGGAAGGAACGTTTGCTTCCTGACAATCGGCTGTACATTAAAGCGTCTAAACCCACCTTAAGCCATATTCGTAACAGTTTGGTAAAAATTGAGCTATAATGAGTGTTTACGAGCTGTCAGGTGTTCAGAGATAAGGACTACAGACTGAGCCGTCAGAGCTGCTGTCTGAAAGGACTCATGTAGTCTGCAAACAGACAGAATCTGATAGCAGTCCAGAGAAAACTGCTGACAATTTTTAATAAAGACCAATTGAAAAAAAATTAGTTTAGCCCAAAATGAGAATAATTTTAAAATATTGTCCTCAAAGGTGTCCATAGCCTCTAAATTACTGCTCGCTCTGAAGTCCAGTAACTGGTCTTACTAGGACCACTCACTGGATTATAAAGCCCAGAGTGATAGAAATGAATGCATTCATACTAAACTATGTACCAATCTGTTCATCTTCTCCTTTAGACCATGCTGCCTATAGAAACTGACAGACTCCACTGACTACAATAGAGCATGTTGGGTTTACCTTCATGGTGTCCATTGTTTTACCGGAATAAAATAAAATAGTGCCGCATTCTCTGCTAGAGAGGCTCCTAATGCAGTCACTGATACAGATGTGAACCATCAGATGTCTTAACAGCCTCCATTCCATTGGAGACTGAATTCTGGTCCACAGTTAATAGGCATGTAGGATTCAGCAAGTCAGTGTGATCATGTTATAAGCGCAGGAACAGAGCCGATAATTAGGAAAGAAAGCACATCGGTAAAAAAAAAAAAAAAAATGCACAACTGTTTACCAAACAGTCATTACAAACTGGGCAAAAAAGATAAAATAAAAATTCTGTTTGTACTCACTATATAACTGGTGGCAGAGCCTGCCAATGACAATATAACGGGCATCTCAACTGTCGCTTGACAGCAAATATGAGTATTGAGTACGTTGGATCTCAACATTCCTGATCCTATGTTCTGCCAGAAGGGTTCTCTTTTCAGAAATGCCTCCATAAGTGCTCATAGCTATGGGAAGGTTACAGAAAATAGCTGTCTCCTGTCTCGTTCAACAGGATGTAGACTGGTGGGCATCTTTGGTGCTTCTCACTGGCTGGCTCGCAGGGAGTATCTACATACAGACCATGCTATCTTTGACTCACAGAGCTCCAAAGTGATGTAATGAACCGTTCTGCTTTTTTAATCCTTAAAGGGAGTCTGTCACCTCATTTTCACCTACTGTATATAACTAACAGCACTGCCCCACAGAAGATTGCACATACATACCAGACATGCCTGTGTGCATTGTGTGTCTGTATTACATGTCCAGGAAAAGCAATTTTATTCTGCAGGAAAACAGCTCCCAAGTGCCCAGCTGAAAGTGAAAATAAAAACAGCTTTCTCTCACGACTCGATTTCTAACAGCTATATCTTCAGATATACTGGATATATTGCTTTCATAGAAGGTAAGAGTCATTTTTCTATCTGCTACCAATCCCAAGATATAAGCAGTTAAAGCTGCCCTCCCCTCTTCAGTCTGGTTTGCTTTGAGCACTTGCAGCAGCAGAGCCGGGCACTTGGGAGCTGTTTTCCTGCAGAATAAAAGTGCTTTTCCTGGACATGTAATACAGACACACAGTGCACACAGGTATGTCTGGGATGTGTGTGCAATCTTCTGTGGGGCAGTGCTCTTAGTTTTATAGGTGAAAATGAGGTGACAGACTCCCTTTAAATGTTGCACCCAATCACTAGCCCCAGTGGTCTAGTGCTATGTATTTAAGCAGAGGTTGGCTGCAGCGGTCACCTGATTTACTTATGTGATGTCACTGTTGCAGGACCACCGGGGACCCCCAGAGTGACAGCAAGAGATTTAAAGGGGTTGTCTTGCTTCATCAGATGGCACTTATTATTGTGATTGTCCATACTGCCTTCTTGGCAGGCTCGATCCATTTTTCCATCACATTATACACTGCTCGTTTCCATCGTTACGACCACCCTGTAATCAATCAGTGTTGGTCGTGTTTGCACACTATTGGAAAAAGCGTCGGCTCTCTGGTGGCCGGGACAATGGGAGCTCACATAGGCTGGTGCTTTTTCCTATAGTGTCGAAGCACGACCACCACTGCTGGATTGCAAGGTGGTCGTAAACCCCTGGATACAAGCTGTGTATAATACGATGGAAAAATGAATCAAGCCAGTAAAGGAAACAATATGGATAATCACAATACATTAGTAAGTGCCTTGTATTAACTTTGTCTACATATTAAATGACATTTGCTAAAGTGGTTCATTATGGTAATATATATATATATATATATTTTAAACCATTTCCTGCTGGCTGGCAATTTTCCTAAAAATCACAGCTGACCCCTCTATTATTAAGCATCCTTGACTAACATACCTCTGATGTACCATACTCGCTACTACAATTAAATAGGAGAGGATCCAGTGAGTCATGTACTGTAAGATACAATATGCAGAGAGGTTAATTTGTCCGTGCTCCCCTTCTCACTGGAACTACTAGTTCATAGATTGTGTAGGCAGTGCTTGTATTAACTCCGGTGTCATGGCTTGACAGACTGTGGGAGGATAGCTCTGCTCCCAGGGGTCTGCCATCCCATATACAAGATGAATCACTATAAACATACTGCTGCTATGGGAGAGCGTTTAATCCGGCAGGAACACCAGTCGAAAAACAATCTGTCAATGGCTGTCATGTGTTGGCTGCTGATAGAACTTCTAATCAGAGATTGACAGGGTAACTTTGGTAAATCAATGAATGACGCCATCTTCTCAGCATGTATGGCAGACACAAAAACAATCGGGGAAAGGCGAATAAACAGCCGTTTCTTTCTGAATCTGGAAAGCTGCAGTTTTTCTGTGTGATCTATAACTGTACGCTCCACAGTTCAATATCTTCACTGAATTTCTACTATTATTTCTTTTTATGTGAACCAATAAATATTTCAGGCGAGGAGAAGAAAATATGTTCATAAATGTACAAAGCCATAAACATGGCTCTAGGAAACAATCGCTGGTCTATAGGGAGTCTGTCACCATGTAAAACTACACACAGCTCTATTTAGGGCCCAGGGAGTACACATACAATTCCAGATGCCTTTAGTACTTGCAATAATATGATAGTGAAATGATATTTTTTTCTGCAGGAGCCATGGCTGCAAGTGTCCAGAAGGCGGGGCATCACTTTGAGGCGCTCTCTGGGTTGGGCATCTTTTTAGCTCCTCCTATCTGCACTGAGCGTCAGCAGTAGTGGTCTCTTGGTTGGATGCTACGGGTGTCAATCAAAGCAGAAGGAAGGGTTGTACAACACCTCAATGCAGACGGCACTTGATGTGAAGCTTCCTGGGGCACTGGTGGCCATGGTGCGTGGCAGAATAAAAGATCATTTTGATCAGCTGAAGGCAGCTACAAAGGTTTGTGGATGCTGCTTTCCAACCCTTAAATAGCTCTGTCAGCAGTTCTGCTTGGTCAAAAGTGCCAAGATACGCGCTTTAAGACCCGTTCAGTGACCACTTCCTCACTATTAGGGCTCATGCACACGACCGAATGTATTTTGCAGTCCGCAAAAAATACGCATGATGTCTGTGTGCATTCCGTATTCAGCTGGGCCCTAACAGAACAGTCCTGTCCTTCTCCGTAATGCGGACAATAACAGGACATGTTCTTTTTTTTGCGGAATGGACAAACGGACATGGAAATGGAATGCATATGGAGTAACTTCTGTTTTTTGTGGACTCATTGAAATGAATTGTTCCGCAAAAAAAAAACAAAAAACAAAAAAAAACAGAACGGACACAGAAAGAAAATACGTTCATGTGCATGAGCCCTTACCTTTGGGTCCGACATGTACTGACTGTGCATCACTACTTACTATCAACTTACTATCATTTCATATACGTACAGAAATACTCCTATATTAGGCGTATTTCTGGAGCAAAGGTTCTTTTCGCCGCAGTCTGCGACTTTTCTTCGCTCATGCCAGGTTTAAAAAGTGGGCATGGTGTGGGTGGGAAAGGGGCAGGCAGGCCCATCTCATTTATCATTTTCTATGTCTGTTTTAGGCATAGAAAATGGTCTAAATTTAAGCCAGCAAGAGAGCGGTCTTACACTTAGACTGGCGGTGGATGCGCCAAAGTTATGTAAAGGCCGGCGCCTCTTCATAACTGCGTCGGATCCACCGCCAGCTAAAGGGCTTAAAGGGGGTTCTCCAAGTTATATTTATTGATGACCTATCCTAATATCAGATCGGCGGGGGTCCAACACCCGGCACCCCCGCCGATCAGCTGTTTGAAGAGGAGGCGCGACCCGTACCAGCGCTGCCTCCTCTTCATTTTTTACATCCTAGCAGTAACATACGCAGCGGTGAGCTGGTGTAATTACATCTAACTGCCCCATTTATTTCAATGGGAAGGATCGTTCCCATACAAGTCTATGGGAGCGATCCTTCCCATTGAAATGAATGGGGCGGTTAGGTGTAATTACACCTGCTCACCGCTGCGTATGTTACTGCGAGCAGGTAAACAATGAAGAGGAGGCAGCGCTAGTACGGGTCGCGCCTCCTCTTCAAACAGCTGATCGGCGGGGGTGCCGGACCCCCGCTGATCTGATGTTGATGACCTATACTGAGGATAGGTCATCAATAAATATAACTTGGACAACCCCTTTAATAAATGATCCCGTTAATCTCCATATATACATCCTCTCAAAATTTTTCCATTAACACAGCTAGGTGGTTAACTGGAAAGCCAACAATACTTGTGTGTTGCCCCTCCAGCTGTCACTAGGAAATTCACTGTTAAACCAAGCACAGCGGGGAGATTTATGAATGCTTTAATGTCACTTTTGTGGCATTAAAAAAACAGCAAATTATGAAACATAATTTGTGACTTTTCCACTTCTTGACACGTTTCTAAGGGCTTAGTGGTTCGGGGCAGTGCCCCAGAGGCACACCAAATATGCCATAATTTACACCAGAAACTGGCTGAATTATAGTCCGAGTCTAGGCTAGCACACATTTGAGTTTCTGGTACACAGGCCAGCGATGTGCCTAATTTATTAAGAGGCACACAATGTTAATAATTTACACACATTTCACTCCAGCGGACAGGAGATGAAGATTGGTGATAAATCTCCCGGCATGCCTTGAGGGCTAGCTCCACTGAATGTAATACACTTCACTTAGCAATCTGTGGTTTATTTAGTACGTTTAAGCCATATGCAAAAGAGCAGCTAAGTGCACTGAGGGTGGGATCAAACCACTATGTGCACCCTTGCTCTTATGCCTTCCTCTGCCTGCTAATCCCTCTTCTTTTTGATTGACAAGGCCAGGCAATATGAATATGCAGCAATGTGACCCTGTCAATCCAGGAGGGGGAGGGGCTGACAGAGGCAGCAGGATGATCAAGGGTGCACAGAGTGGTTTGAGTGGTCCCTCTGTGCACTTAACTGCTCTTTTGCTTATGAATTAAATGTACTTTTTCTTCAACGGATCGCTAAGAAAAAAGTATCATTACTTTCGGTTGAACTACCCCTTCAAGACATTCTACCTGGTTTAACAATGAATTTCTTGGTGACAGATTTCTTTTCAACTATAAGTCTCAGTATGCCATGACAGTCTCCATAGCATAACGGGACTATAACTGTGCAATATGAAAGTAGAAGGCATATCCCTTACTGTTTATAGTATACTGTATTGGCACATAGTAACAAAGGGGGTCATTTACTATACTGAAATACACCTAAAGTAAGTGTATTTCAGGCACAGATGGCAGCGCAACAGTTGGTTTCACCGCCATCTGCAACTTCGCCCTGCTCACACCGGTTCTAAAATTCTGGGTGTGGCGTGGGCAGGGAAGGGGACTGGCTGGCAGACCTATCTCATTCAGCATTATCTATGCTTGTTTTAGGCGTAGAAAATGGTCTAAATGTAAGATAGAAAGGAAGCTGTCTTACATTTAGAACTGGCGGAGGATGCACCAAAGTTATGGAGAGGCCTGATCATAACTTCGGCAGATCCGCCACCAGCACAGGGCCTTTGGATGATGGGAGAGCTCTCTGTACTGACCCCTGATATATTTATACATAGTTATTAGATCTCCCCTCAGTCGTTTTTTTCTAAAGTAAATAACCCTAATTTTGATAATCTTTCTGGGTACTGTAGTCCACCCATTCCAGTTATTACTTTAGTTGCCCTCCTCTGAACCTTCTCCAGCTCTGCTATGTCTGCCTTGATCACAGGAGCCCAGAACTGTACACAGTACTCCATGTGTGGTCTGACTAGTGATTTGTAAAGTGGCAGGACTATGTTCTCATCACAGGCATCTATGCCTCTTTTGATGCAACCCATTATCTTATTGGCCTTGGCAGCAGCTGTCTGTCACTGGTTTCTACAGCTTAGTTTGCTGTTCACTAAAATTCCTAGGTCCTTTTCCATGTCAGTGTCACCCAGTGTTTTACCATTTAGTACGTACGGGTGACTTGCATTATTCCTTCCCATGCGCATAACCTTACAATCCAATCTATCCAGATCCATTAAGACATAATTTGGCCATTTGCAGTAAAAATATGTGAAAGGTATATCTCTATAGTAATTAACAGATAGGATAGGTCATCAGTATAAAACTCAGAATAACCCTTTAAGTTTCTAAAAACATACATACACCATTTTTAATTGTTAGATGGTTGATGATCTGTTTCAGGATCTTCATGGTGACTGTCAAAGAAACACTTATTCTAAGGCAGTATACACTGCAGCACTGGGCTATTGCACTATACCATTTGTAACCCAGTAGCACCCTAGGTTATGTTAATGAGCCTTTTACAGATCTTACCTGGTGCGTATGGCTGGTAGTATACAGGTAAGCCAACCTGTACAGGCTTTTGTAGTGCTGGGGGAAACGGCTTAGACATAACTTGAAGGCAGTGATGCACTGCTCAATTAAGACTTTGCGCTGTTCTTCAGCCCCTTCAGGCAGACATTGGGGGTACTCTGAGATATCTCCTGTTGATTCCAGTTTCTTTTTGGCATCTCCTAATGGTAACGGGGGTGGTAAAGATCTTATAGGAGTGCTGCAGGTGGGGGAAGTCTGAACTTCAGGAGAAACTTTCAGCTCCAGCGAGCTAGGGGTCTCTGGTTGTTCCACTTGTTCTTCTGTCCTTCCTGCAAGTTTGGAGTGAAAGAGACAGAAGATTTAGTGGCAATATAATGTTTATAACAGTAGTATTAATTGAAAATTGTACCTTGTGGGAGTTTGATACAACCTGATGTACATACAGTATCTACCACAGGGGAATATATATTAGTTTCAAATGAACGTATGCACTGTACATTTGAAAAAACTAAAGGTTGACCAAGAGTTAGGCAGAAAAAACTTTCATGGTTCTAGCCGGTCTGGGTAGCCAAGCCACCACGTAGATTACCTTTCTCATCTGCTGCTTGCTGGACATCTCTGCCATGTGACGTACTGTGAGAGAAACTGGGCTTCTTTTCCAAGTAGAGTCCCCTGGTGCTGTCCTGCGAGCTGGCTGGCTCAGTAAATGTGTCCTGTGTTGAGCTACAGTCTGAAAGGACAACCGCCATACTGTCCTGGCTGCGTTCTAAGAGAAGGGAGACATGCCATGAGTTACGTAGCCAGCACACAGACACCCCTCCACCAGCAAGCAGTAACAAGAAGCAGCAAGAGCCAAGGACAAGGGACAGGAAAGGACAATTCAACAAACATCCTTTCAACATCACCTGGTACCCTCCAGTTACATAACATTAAGCATTTCCACTTACATTAGGTACAGAGAATTATTAGCTCCAATATTATAAGACCTAGATAGACATGGGACATAGATTGTTAGATGAATGGACAGAATAGTTAGGACTGTGCTCCATGACAAAATGTGTTCATACATTCTAACAAAAATTACATTATGTAAAGACAGAACTATATGATATGCATGAAATGAAACATAGTTACTACACCTATACTTTTCACTGATTTTCAGGGTACATCACAGGAATTCTTATTTTTTATATTACCTACAAACATTTCCAGAAAAATCTATAATGGTGTGGGCTAATACAGTCAGTTTGATGGAATTCCTGAATCCTTTGATGGTGTATTGACCTGATTGCTGGAATGCTTTGGGCATGCACATGAACGTTGTTTTGGTCCGCATTGGTACACTTTTGTGGCTCGGATGTGAACCCATTCACTTCAATGGGGCCGCAAAAGATGCGGACAGCACTTATATACCGCTATATTATGAAACGGCGATATCACCGTTTTCTAATAACTGCGGTTTTTAACGATGTCATAGGAGCAGTCGCATGTGTGCTGACCACTTCTAAAATGTCCACGTCCTGCCACCTGCTTACATGTCAGTTCAAGCAGCGGCTGCATTTTCCTCGCTCCTGCTTCCCCATGATCCCGCCCACCAACGTCTGGAAATGGCCACGCACATGAGCCAAGCGAGCAACGACAGCAGCCAGTGAGGGAGGCTAAGGGCTCTTTCACATGAGCGGATTCAGTCCGAGAAATCCGCAGCGTGTAGGAGAGCCAAACCCCGTTCTGGACAGAATGTTAATGCATGTTAATGCTCCATGCCTCTTCTGTCTAGAATGAGGCTTGGCTCTCCTACACACTGCGGATTTCTTGGACTGAATCCACTCGTGTGAAAGAGCCCTAATCCTGTCTTTCTCAGGGAGTTCTAGTCCTGGCCTGCCAGTGTCCAAGGCAGGGGAAGTTCGACAGCGAAGCGGGATGCAAGATAGTACTTAGGTCTACATCCGCTCAGGCTTATCAGCACCCCTACAGTATAATGTCTCCCTGTTGTCCCCATACAGGAACAACAAGGAGACGCTACTGTATGGGGCAACAAGGAGACACTACTGTATACTGTATGGGGCAACAAGGAGACACTATACTGATGGGGGAGGGGGGGATTGTTGCCCCATGCAGTATAATATCACCATGTGGCCCACTCCATGCAGTATAATGTCTGCTTGGCCCCAGTCGCCCCATGCAGTATAATGTCTCCTTGTATCCTCCCTACAGTTTAATGTCACCTTGTGGCCCCCCCATACAGTATAATGCCTCCTTGTAGCCCCCATACAGTATAATGCCTCCTTGTAGCCCCCATACAGTATAATGTCTCCTTGTGGCCCCCATACAGTATAATGTCTCCTTGTAGCCCCCATACAGTATAATGTCTCATGGCCCCCAGTTTAATGTCACCTTGTGCCCCCCCCATACAGTATAATGTCTCCTTGTGGCCCCCATACAGTATAATGTCTCCTTGTAGCCCCCATACAGTATAATGTCTCATGGCCCCCAGTTTAATGTCACCTTGTGCCCCCCCCCCTCATACAGTATAATGTCACCTTGTGGCCCCCATACAGTATAATGTCACCTTGTAGCCTGCCGCCCCATACAGTATAATATATCCTTGTGGCCCCCATAAAGTATAATGTCTCCTTGTAGTCCCCCATACAATATAATGTTTCATTGTGGCCCACCGCCCCATACTGGCAATGAACATGACATCATTGGCCTAGGAAGAGGCCACAGTGATCAGCACCGTGGCCTCTTCAAACAGCTGACCGGCAGGGGTGTTGGGAGCCAGCCCCCCCACAAATATTGATGACCTATCCTAAGGATAAGTCATCAATATCTAACTCATGGAAACCCCTCTAATGTACATAAATAAATGGTGAATAAACTGCATTGCAATACAGTTTGTATTATAATTCAGAGCTACAATCACAATTCTGCAGACTTCAGAGCTAAAATCTCCAATTATTTCATGCTATCTCAACGTTTTCAATGGGGCTGACTTAAAATTTTCCTGACAATTTATATTCTTGGAAATGCAAGCTTTACAGCAGACTTTATACGGTAATCTTATAAATGAAAAAGGCATTCTCCCACTACATTATATGAGTTTAGCTAAGCTCACAGAAATGTTTGTTAAGAAGCTTGTGGACTGCCTCCAATAACAACATGTACAATTGTGAATACAGCTTGGATCAGGATAACTCAGTAACGGTACAAGGTACGTAATACAAGGCAGTTAACATCTTAACTGCTGTCTGTGAGACTGCTATCTCCTCAGACTTCTGCAGATTTGTACTGGAGAAGCACATATATATATACACTGTAGGGCAATATACCACTGTCAGACCCCTTTAGCAAGGCTTATCTCATATAGGCACAAGCATTCTTTACCCATACAGATATGATTATTAGTGGCTCTAATGTGTACATCCAGTTTTAAATGGATGTCTTATAAAGACAACCCCATTCCATTTGTCCTTCGAAATAAAAATTATTGAATGGGGTCTAGCCAGACCTGTTCCCCACCGCTGGGTCCCAGTTCCTTCACTCCCTGGTCTTGGCTGACTTGGTCGGGTCCCCTGGCGTAAGCATCTGCTTTGACGCCACTAAGCCAATGACTGGCTGCAGCAGTGACCTGCTCCTTTTGAATCATGTCAATTGGCCAAGTGAAGCAATGGGAGTAGGTCACCACTGCAGCCAGCAACTGGCTCCAGCAGCATCAAAGCACATGTTTACAGCAGGGGACTGGAGGGAGACAGCCGAGGCCAGGGAGTGAAGGAGCTGGGTCCTAGCTGCGGGAGGAGGTAAGTATGCTTCCATTTTACAGGTCTAGCCAAGAGGAGGGTTTGCAGAAAAACACCCAAGAGGTGGCCAACCTCTTTAATGTCCTGCAAAGGATGCTGTAAGGGAAATGCAAGGCTGGCTGCAGATTCCCCACTCTTAAACAGGACCAGTCACCTCCCCTAACACATCTGTTTTAGTAACTAATTGCATTCCCTATAAAAATAACAATTTGGGAAAATCTATTTTTAGGACTATGTTGTGCCAGTCCTTCATTATTCCTGCTAGAAGTTTATGAATGAATTGGCAGCAGTTTGCAATAAAGGGCCCTCTGGATATTACCTCTTGGAGGTGTGCATAGTATAACACTATCCAATCCGTGCAGCCAGTGTCAGACGGTATAGGGACGCACCCCCAACTGGTAACACACAGTTGGACCTTAAAAGGATTTTCAGAGATTTTTATACTGATTTCCTACCCTCTGGATAGGTCATTAGTATCAGATCGGTGGGGGTGGGGGAACCGCCAATCAGCTGCTTTGAGAAGGCACTGGCGCTGCTGCGAGCACTGCTGCCTTCTTGAAGCTCACCAACCACTGCGTTGTACATTGTACAGCGGCTGTGCTTCGTATCACGCTCAGCCCCATTCACTTGAATGGGGCTGAGCTGTGCCTAGGCCATGTGACACATGAATATGTCGTCACTCAGCCTAGGAAAAGCAAGGGAGAGAAGGCTGCAGTGATCACAGGAGCCCTGGTGCCTTCTCAAACAGCTGATCGCGGGGGTCCCGGGTATCAGACCCCCACCGATCAGATACTGATGAGGTCATCAGTATAAAAATCTCAGAAAACCCCTTTAACTGCAGACTGCTGGCAATTTATTAATACACTTCTAGCAGGAATAACAAAGGGACAGCACAACATAGAGTTAGAAGTCAAGAGAGGTGACAACTCCCCTTTAAAGAGGACCTTTCACCGCTCCTGACATGCCTGTTTTAATAGCTTCAGGCATTCCCCATGTAATAACAATTCTGGAACATCTATTCTTCTGGCTCTATGTTGTGTCATTCCTTTATTATTTGCACTAGAAGTTATGAATTAATTGCTAGCAGTCTGCAGTAAGGGAACAGAGGGGAGGTAACCAGTCTGAAAATAGCAGCACTGATTGGATGGAGTGAGTCTGTGCAGGTACACACCCCCAATTGGTTACCTCCCCTCTGTACCCTTACTACAGACTGCTAGCAATTCATTCATAACTTCTAGTAGAAATAATAAAGGAAATTTCACATCATAGTCATTAGAATAGATGCTCCAGACTTGTTATTACATGGGGGATGCATGAAGCTATTAAAACAGGCATGTAAGGAGTGGTGAAAGGTCCTCTTAAAGCAGACGTAGGACTGATGGGGATTAGCTGATCCATGGGTCAGCTTTTATTTAAAAAGAGCTCATGTCTTTGTGAGACAACACATTTCACATTGGTTTTGAATACAAGAGTCTGCAAAGTGCCTGAGTAATAGGGAAATTAGAGGGTAAGCCACATGAGGGTAGATATTAATGGGAATGAATAACTTCTCCATACAGCGCTTCTGAATATACAAACACAATGCAGGAGAAGTTTTCATTATTACCTGTACCTGAAGGGAGGCTTCACCCAAGGATGTAGGCTAAAAGTGACAATTTTTAACTTGCCCAATAGATGTGCTCAGAGAGGCTGTCACCTACTTTCCTCAGAGGACTCAAGCTCGGATTTACCGTATTTTTCACTTTATAAGACGCACTTTTTTCCCCCCAAAGTAGGGGGAAAATTTCTGTGCGTCTTATAAAGCGGATACTAGTGAGCGCTTCCATTATGGAAGCACTCACTAGTATGTAATAGGTGCCAGGAGCGGGGAAACATACTCACCCTCCTGCGCTGCGGCTCCGCTCCAGGTCCAGCGATCCCCCAGGTCTTCTCTTGCCGGCGCTGCACTGTCCTGACCACGTACAGCGTCAGGACGTAGTGCGCAGACTATGACCTGATGCTGCACACACACAGAGGAGTGCCGGACCCAGAGCAGAGCCGCGGCGCAGGAGAGGTGAGAGATTTTTTTTTATTTTATCTTTATGGGGCTGATGGGCTGATCTGAGGTCTGATGGGGGCCCAATGGGCTAATATGTGGGCACAGTGGGCTGATCTGAGGTCTGATGGGGGCACAGTGGGCTGATCTGAGGTCTGATGGGGGCACAGTGGGCTGATCTGAGGTCTGATGGGGGCACAGTGGGCTGATCTGAGGTCTGATGGGGGCACAGTGGGCTGATCTGAGGTCTGATTGGGGCACATTGGGCTGATCTTAGGTCTGATGGGGGCACAGTGGGCTGATCGTAGGTCTGATGGGGGCACAGTGGGCTGATCTGATGTCTGATGGGGGCACAGTGGGCTGATCTGAGGTCTGATGGGGGCACAGTGGGCTGATCTGAGGTCTGATGGGGGCACAGTGGGCTAATATGGGGGCACAGTGGGCTGATCTGAGGTCTGATGGGGGCACAGTGGGCTAATATGGGGGCACAGTGGGCTGATCTGAGGTCTGATGGGGGCACAGTGGGCTGATATGGGGGCACAGTGGGCTGATCTGAGGTCTGATGGGGGCACAGTGGGCTAATATGGGGGCACAGTGGGCTGATCTGAGGTCTGATGGGGGCACAGTGGGCTGATATGGGGGCACGGTGGGCTGATGTTAGGTCTGATGGGGGCACAGTGGGCTGATCTGAGCCCCCATCAGACCTCAGATCAGCCCAATGTGCCCCGATCAGACCTCAGATCAGCCCACTGTGCCCCCATCAGACCTAAGATCAGCCCACTGTGCCCCCATTAGACCTAAGATCAGATCTTAGGTCTGATGGGGGCACAGTGGGCTGATCTGAGGTCTGATCGGGGCACATTGGGCTGATCTGAGGTCTGATGGGGGCACAGTGGGCTGATATGGGGACACAGAGGGCTAATCTGAGGTCTGATGGGGGCACAGTGGGCTGATCTGAGGTCTGATGGGGGCACAGTGGGCTGATATGGGGGCACGGTGGGCTGATGTTAGGTCTGATGGGGGCACAGTGGTCTGATCTGAGGTCTGATCGGGGCACATTGGGCTGATCTGAGGTCTGATCGGGGCACATTGGGCTGATCTGAGGTCTGATGGGGGCACAGTGGGCTGATCTGAGGTCTGATGGGGGCACAGTGGGCTGATATGGGGGCACGGTGGGCTGATGTTAGGTCTGATGGGGGCACAGTGGTCTGATCTGAGGTCTGATCGGGGCACATTGGGCTGATCTGAGGTCTGATCGGGGCACATTGGGCTGATCTGAGGTCTGATGGGGGCACAGTGGGCTGATCTGAGGTCTGATGGGGGCACAGTGGGCTGATCTGAGGTCTGATGGGGGCACAGTGGGCTGATCTGAGGTCTGATGGGGGCACAGTGGGCTAATATGGGGGCACAGTGGGCTGATCTGAGGTCTGATGGGGGCACAGTGGGCTAATATGGGGGCACAGTGGGCTGATCTGAGGTCTGATGGGGGCACAGTGGGCTGATATGGGGGCACAGTGGGCTGATCTGAGGTCTGATGGGGGCACAGTGGGCTAATATGGGGGCACAGTGGGCTGATCTGAGGTCTGATGGGGGCACAGTGGGCTGATATGGGGGCACGGTGGGCTGATGTTAGGTCTGATGGGGGCACAGTGGGCTGATCTGAGCCCCCATCAGACCTCAGATCAGCCCAATGTGCCCCGATCAGACCTCAGATCAGCCCACTGTGCCCCCATCAGACCTAAGATCAGCCCACTGTGCCCCCATCAGACCTAAGATCAGATCTTAGGTCTGATGGGGGCACAGTGGGCTGATCTGAGGTCTGATCGGGGCACATTGGGCTGATCTGAGGTCTGATGGGGGCACAGTGGGCTGATCTGAGGTCTGATGGGGGCACAGTGGGCTGATATGGGGGCACGGTGGGCTGATGTTAGGTCTGATGGGGGCACAGTGGTCTGATCTGAGGTCTGATGGGGGCACAGTGCGCTGATCTGAGGTCTGATGGGGGCACGGTGGGCTGATCTGAGGTCTGATGGGGGCACAGTGGGCTAATATGGGGGCACAGTAGGCTGATCTGAGGTCTAATGGGGGCACAGTGGGCTGATATGGGGGCACAGTGGGCTAATCTGAGTTCTGATGGGGGCACAGTGGGCTGATCTGAGTTCTGATGGGGGCACAGTGGGCTGATCTGAGGTCTGATGGGGGCACAGTGGGCTGATCTGAGGTCTGATGGGGGCACAGTGGGCTGATCTGAGGTCTGATGGGGGCACAGTGGGCTGATATGGGGACACAGTGGGCTGATATGGGGACACAGTGGGCTAATCTGAGGTCTGATGGGGGCACAGTGGGCTGATCTGAGGTCTGATGGGGGCACAGTGGGCTGATATGGGGGCACGGTGGGCTGATGTTAGGTCTGATGGGGGCACAGTGGTCTGATCTGAGGTCTGATGGGGGCACAGTGCGCTGATCTGAGGTCTGATGGGGGCACGGTGGGCTGATCTGAGGTCTGATGGGGGCACAGTGGGCTAATATGGGGGCACAGTGGGCTGATCTGAGGTCTAATGGGGGCACAGTGGGCTGATATGGGGGCACAGTGGGCTAATCTGAGGTCTGATGGGGGCACAGTGGGCTGATCTGAGTTCTGATGGGGGCACAGTGGGCTGATCTGAGGTCTGATGGGGGCACAGTGGGCTGATCTGAGGTCTGATGGGGGCACAGTAGGCTGATCTGAGGTCTGATGGGGGCACAGTGAGCTGATCTGAGGTTTGCTGGGGGCACAGTGGGCTGATCTGAGGTCTGATGGGGGCACAGTGGGCTGATCTGAGGTCTGATGGGGGCACAGTGGGCTGATCTGAGGTCTGATGGGGGCACAGTGGGCTGATCTGAGGTCTGATGGGGGCACAGTGGGCTGATATGGGGACACAGTGGGCTGATATGGGGACACAGTGGGCTAATCTGAGGTCTGATGGGGGCACAGTGGGCTGATATAGGGGCACAGTGGGCTGATCTGAGGTCTGATGGGGGCACAGTGGGCTGATATGGGGGCACGGTGGGCTGATGTTAGGTCTGATGGGGGCACAGTGGGCTGATCTGAGGTCTGATGGGGGCACAGTGGGCTGATATTGGGGCTGATGGGCTGATCTGAGGTCTGATGTAATGTCCTGAAATTTATGGGGGGGTCTGATATGAGGTCTGATGAAAAATATTTTTTTCTTATTTTGCTACTCTAAAATCTGGGGTGCGTCTTATCATCGGGTGCATCTTATAAAGGGAAAGATACAGTATCTATCTGTCCACCACCAAAAGCTTCAACAATGGAAACGTGAGCAACAGAACTGGACCATGGAGCAACAGAAGAAGTTGGCCTGATCTGAAAAATGAGGTGCCTCCTACCTAGAAATTGTTGTACATCTACTCCATGGCAATGATATTCCCTAACAGCAGTAGCCTTGTTCAGCAGGTTAATACTCCCTCCCACACTGCAAAAATTTATCAGAAATGTTTTGAAGAACATGACAAAGGGTTCAAGGTGTTAACTTTGCCTCCAAATTCCCCAGATCTCAATCGATCAAGCAACCTGTGGGAAGTGGTGGAAAAACAAGTAGCTATGGAGGCCCCACCTCGTAACTTCCAGGACTCGAAAGAGTGGTTTTCATAAAGGGTACCTAAACGATAGTGTATCAGGCATGCAGTTTTAATGTTATAGCTGATCGACGTACATAAAGTGTAAAATATAGACCTAAGTGCGTCAGAAATGTAAATGTAATCTTTCAAATACAAAAATAATCTACATATACGTTGTATAAGAAAAGGCCACGATAAAGACAAAAACAACTACATAGACTCATAGTTCCTAATACATTTCTAAAACATCTATATGATATCACTGTCAAATACATCTTCTATCACTCAGTACAAGGCTAAGCTTGGAAGCAGCAGATTAAAGCAGGGAGGTAAAGAACAAAAGGTGAGGAACAGCTTTGGATCCCCTCGTGAAAGATGCAAACAATCAGGAAGAAGGGGGAAATCAAGGCCAAGTCTACAGGTGACAATTTCCAACAGTACAGAATTGTATTGCCCAGCTCAGCAACATTTCACACTGTGGTGGTACTTTTCCATGTCCTAGAATGGCCTACTGGCAAATCCCAGCAGTAGCAAGCTCATTGAGTTCAGTAAATTAAAGAACTGGGGGAAAAAAAAAAACGTAATATATGGCTTGAAATTAGAAAATAATATATGGGAGATTTGGATTCTGAAATTCAATTCATAAAGACCTTCAGATCACAATGATGGGTCAAGTGACGTAGGTGTCTGATTTGGAAATCTTTCATAGGCACTTTATGAATGTCTGAAAGCACTTTGGATCTGATAATTTTGCAGAAGAGCATTAATTGTACTGGGCCAAGCAAGAGGACAATCCAATCCATCAGCATGCATCGTCCCCCCCACCAGCCAGAAGGAAAAGGGGCATTCAGGACAGTGAGAGCCGCCTCCAAACGGGACAAGGACCACCTTTGGAAACACAGAATATAAAATGTGTATAACTCTACCAGTAACAATTACTATGGGATAAGCTTAAATAAAGATCTATACATCTGACCTTCCACCTAAATAAATTTCCTTCATACAGGCATTCAAGCATGGTATTCTATTCTTCACCTACACAAAGACCTGAAGTGAGATAGCTAACCTTAATCACGATTTTTTTGCTCTACATAATCTTTTTTCTTTTCTTATAAAAAAAATATTTTTTCTATAAAATGCTATAAACTAGAAATATACAACAGTCCCGTTTGGGTTTGGCATATGCAGGAACAGAAGCCCTTATCAGAAACTTTTGCACATGACATATTAAATGCATCCAGCTGAGAGGGGTAAGGAGCGGGTTAGTGAGCAGCAACATTTCCCTGTCACCCAATGTGCCAGCCAGAGCTGTTGGTGATGGTCAGAAGATGCTCCCCTGAACACATCTCCCCAGCAATCAGAGGTTTGCCCAGCGCTGGTGGTATTGAGAAGGGGGACTGTACCGTCCGGCGTGGCCTGATGACGGGGGGGTTTACATTTGATGTAATCGTGGTCAATCGGAGTGGCTGTGTAAGGTGGAGATGTCAGACCTGGACCAGAGGAGGAAGGAATGGAATTCCCAGGGCCGGGCATCGTCCCCGCTGAAGAGTGAGAATCTTCATCCAAAGTGCTATGCTTCTCCCTAATTTGTGAGCACAGGGAAAAGACACAATAACAAAAATAAATAATATATACGGTAATTGTCAAGTACTTAAGAAGTTAGAAGGTTCCCCACCTAAATAACATGCCGATAATTGTTAGAGTAAAGCAGTTTCAGTCCTGCCAGGCCTTCATATTCCCTATCTCTGTGCCAATTCAGCCTTTTTAAAGGGGGCTTACAAACCTTTTATTCCTAAAATGAAGTCTTAATATATGCAAATGAGCCTCTACCAGCAACAGGCGTTGCTTATACTCCTGGAGGATCTGTTCTCCTTGCTGCTGCCGCGCACGCAGCACTTTGATTGCCAGGTCCAGGCATTGTGAACATCATAGCGCCTGGCCCTGACTTCTCAAAGTCTCGCGTATTCTCTGTTAAGTTCAGTAACTGCCCCAGGCTACTACAGGGAAGTGGTTCGCCGATGCGAGACTTTGAGAAGTTAGAGCCAGGCGCGATGACATTCACAATGCCTTGACCTGTCAATCAAAGTACATGGGACGCGGTAGCAGCAGGGTGAACGGACACTCTAGCTGAAAGGACAACGCCCCATATCGGGATGGGACCAAGACAGATAAATTCTGCTGACCTGCACACAGGTCTCAGTCAGCCTGTACTAATCCTATGAAACTGGTGACATATGCCCTTTAAAGAAGGGTTAGTTGTATTTAGATCTGCTAGAATGGAAGTTGTGGTATGAGCTTGGTACTGCCATTCTGACACTAAGGAGGCACCAGGATGAGGCCTCATTCAGATAAAGCAGCTGAGATTGTCAGAGACAGAACCCTAACAACATAAACCTTGTAGTTATTGATGGATATAACTACTGATGTTAATTTTTAAGGAGAATGCCCAACTGGCAGGTGGACAGAAAAAATTGTTTAAAAGCCCCTCGGTTCTGGCAAGAAGTCAGACTTTGTTGACCATACTCTGTGGCTAGGGGTCTCCAGTCAGCGGATTTCTACGTAATTCTATTTTCCGCCCTTAAAGGGAACCTGTCATCTCCGAAACACCCCCTGAACCAGAGTAATCGGTGTATAGTGTAAGTGATGCTGAATCCGAATATGTAAGTTTTATCTTCATACTCGCTTCCATTCCGACGCTGCAGTAAAATGCACTCAGTGGACTACGGTGCTCAATCACATAATGGAATATGAAGAGTCCTCTCAATGCATTTTACTGCTGGTTTGTGGGAGCGCAGCGTCAGAATGGAAGCGAGTATGAAGATAAAACTTACATATTCGGATTCAGCATCACTTACACTATACACCGCTTACTCTAGTTCAGGGGGTGTTTCGGAGATGACAGGTTCCCTTTAAATTTCTTTTACTATCCCAGTTAACACTTTAAAAGTGTGCACTCTGTGAGACAAAAGACTTATTTGAAGAAGCTAGAAAAAGTGGCACTTATCACATACGAGTCAATTCAAGGACATGGCCAAGCATGCTCAGTAGTGACCAGAGAGAATTTACTATTACAGAAGAAACTACTCTACATGTGTACAGAGGAACTGATTGCACATCTTGGAGAAGAAAGCAGTACACATGAACTGGACAGACTTTGACCAGCATATTTAGCAAGATGAAATACAGTTCTCCAAATGGCTTCCTTGATTTTAGACATCGGTTACAGGTAAATTTGTACAACAGAAACAGCTGAAATTTTTGAAAACAAGTGTTTTTTTTTAAATGGATTATATAAAAGGCAATAAGTCCTATGGGAAAACCCCTTTAAGGCCTTGTCTAACTTGAACAACCTCTTATAACACAACAGGTTCCCAACGATCAGCTATTATCACCAGGGGAGCTGAGAATGAGTCCTCATTTCCTTTGGTGGGATAGTGCGGGGAAACTTAAGCAAAAAACAACATTGAAATCAATGAGCCATTCAATTAGATCGTCTCATGAAGATTAGGACATATGTATGTTACATAGTTGGGTCTTCTGCTTGGGAACCCCCTCTATGGAAAATTGTTTTATAAAAGAAAAAAAAAAAGCTGGCATTTTTGTAGACCCAAAACACTCTTCTGAAAGGCATGTGATACTACATTTCCCCTGCAGCAGCAATGTCTGGCTGGCCACGACTTCCCCAAGCAAAATTTGCTATTTACCAGGAGTGTGGGAACTGGGACCACTTGGACGATGCACAGGGCTGCTTGTTCAAAAAAGCAAGTGCAGCCCTTTGTAGTTTCACTCCACTATAGCTAATACAGGGGGCACTGTGTGATACACTCCCTTTTTTTTTCCCAACAGTGCCTATAAATAGTGGTCGTCTGAAACAGTCAACGCCTTTAGGCATAATTTTCTTCAGTGTGCTGTCCTTAAAACAGATAGCACACTGACCCAAAGCAGGTCAATGGGGTTATTCAAAAAACTGCAGTTCTTAGGCAGCGCATACTTATTACTGGTCCATCTCTAATAACTCAACGCCTGTGATGATATCAGAGAAGGGGAAATGCACATTATCGCCAGTCACGTCATTTTCATTTGTTACCATTCAGCTTTAATAACATTTATTAAAGGGGCAATTTTTTATCATTGTATTTCACTCATTTTGGGTTAAAACATCTTTTTCAGTTGGTCCTCATTAAACATTTTCAGCAATTTTTGAGATACAGGGGTTAAAAATTAGTGTCTTGTCAGCTGATGGGACTGAGAAGTGATAAGCTGCAATCTTATGTGAAGCCTTATCTTTAATCTCCTGACCCTTAAACACTCATTTAACCCATATCCTTATCAGTTTGATAAATTCAGCTATAATGAGTGTTAACATAGAGATAAGGCTTCACATAAGCGTCAGCTTACAGGACTGAAAAGTGATACTCTGTAAAACACACTGATTTTTAACCCCTGTATCTCAAAAACGGCTGCACTTTTTAATGGCCAACTGAAAACATGATCTTTAGCCCAAAATGAAAAAAAAAATGCAATTATAAAAATATTGCCCTGAAGGTATCCATAGCCTTTACATATGCCACACCATTACTGGCTTTTAGACCAAGGACTGGCACTTCTTATGCCATAAAATGCAGTCCGGGCGTCAGAAAATGAAATCTGTACCAGCACCTGCTGTAGAGTAGATTTCTGGTATAATTGTGACAAATTTCTGGTGCAAAAATTGTTAAAGTATACTAAACCTCCAAACATTTTTTTACACTGTTACAAATACCCTAAATATCATTTTTGAAATGTATTTTATTACCATAATTGATTTTATTGTTTTTGTAGCAAACCAGTACCTGAAGTTCAGTCCTCTCAACAGCCCATACAGAATTCGTACATTGTACCCATACAATTTGCTCTGCAGTAAGTACAGTACTGACAACAGCTCACATAGCTGCTCCTACCTGTGCCTGCTGCGCTGAAACTTCTGATACCCTGCACCAATGTGCAGTGCCGGGTTTTAGCAGGGAGCAGCAAGGACAGGTGGAAAAAGTGATGAGCTATGCAGAGTATTAACTAGTACTGTACACATATATATAAAGGACATACAGTCATATCTATACAAAAAAACATACTTTTCTGTTGGTTTTGGTGCATTTTTCTCCTCTCCCTTAGCAAATGGCCCTTCCGTGGCTTCCTTCATAACGGTGAACAACATTTTAGAATCTAGTTCCTGGTCGTTTTTTTGCAGCAGCTTCAAGACTGACGCATGGAGACGGAAATAGACCTAATGGAGAGAGTATGCAAGTCTTCTTAAATTTAGGTTTCTCAAACAGAGAGTTTTAAAACAGTCACTGGCTCTCCCAGGTTTCCTTTCACTTTGTTGAAGTCAACAACTCCATTTGCAGGAAGCTTGTTCCACAAATTTACTTAAAGGAGTTGTCCAGTGGTATTACATTTTTATACAGTGTGGCCCACGAAACAGTAGCCCGCCTCCAATATCGCAAAATCAAACTGCCTAATAGTAAATCTGTCTTAGTTGTCCATAGCATCCAATCAGAGATCAGCTTTCATTTTCTCAGAGCCCTGTAGGACCTGAAAGCTAAGCTTTGATTGGTGGTTATGGGCAAAAAAAAACTGATTTATTATTTAGTTTGATAAAAGTGGCCTATTGTGTTAGGCTACTTTCACACTTGCGTTGTTGTTTTTCTGGTATTGAGATCCGGCAGAGGATCTCAATTCCGGAAAAAAAAAACGGTTCCGTTTTGTCCCCATGCATTCTGAATGGAAAGAGATCTGTTCAGGATGCATCAGGATGTCTTCCGTTCCAGCAGCTTTCAGCTTTGTGACCGGACACAAAACCGCAGCAAGCTGTAATTCTGTGTCCGGTCATAAAAGCGGAAAAAAACGGATCCGGCACTGAAACTAATGTAAGTCAATGGTGACAGATCCGTTTTTTTTTAGGAGACTAAAAAACCGGATCCGTCACCCATTGACTTTCAATGTATTAAGTGCCTAATCTGTTCTTTCCAGTTCTGATTTCACACAACCGCATCCTAACGGAACGGATGCCTCCTGATGTGCAAAATCAAAACGGATCCGTTTAATTCCGGTATTGAGATCCTCTGCCGGATCTCAGTACCGGAATTAACAACGCAAGTGTGAAAGTAGCCTTAGAAAGACGGTGTTCTCCTTGGAACAGCCAGTAGTGATTGAGGAAGCAAGGGGTTATGGCCAACACATTCCCCAGACTTGTCCACATGCGATTTTTATCTGTGGGAAAATTTAAAACAGAAAACGTCTGCTAACAATCCACATCCCCTGGATGAACTCATGGAAAACCTCACAAACACTATCCACAGCATCACAAGCAGTATCAACATAATCCGACCTGCCCAAAGATGCAGAGACCTGAACAGGGGTACACTTTCAGCATTTTTTGTGACCTATGGGTAATTAAAAAAATAAATAATCCACTTGTTTGTTCATACTATAGCTGGAGGTCACCCTGTATATTGGACAGAATGGTTTAAAAAAAAAATAAAAAATACTCACCTCACCGCTTCCATTCTGAAGTTTACTGGGTCCCCACTGGTCTCTTTATGATCTTGGCTCAACACACAGGAAATGCTAGGAGATGCGTGCCCAGCCAAGCACTGGCCGTAGTAGTGACCCACCTCAGTGAGCGACTGGCTGAGCTGGCAGCTCCAGACACTTCCTGCGTGTTGAGCCCATTCTGCCTCATACACTGTATAAACAACCCTTTTAACAAAATAATCATCAAAGTGGCATCCAAGAAGCTTTACAGAACGTATAAGAAATCCCTTTCTAAAATCTCCTGAAAATTCTAAATACATTTTTACTCAACCTCATAATCAAATGACTCTCTCACTAATTTGCAGTGATGGATATGGCTCCCTCAGGACTGAAACCATTATTGCTAATAGTTGCGGTCAGAAACTGCCACCCCTGCAGTATGACGACAAAGAAAGGGAATTGAAGGGAATGTGTCAACAATTTTTTTCTGCCAGTTAAAACCAGAGCAACACCTATCCTGTTTTTATTTTCTGATTGCAGTTTTTTTATTCTATTTCTATTCAATGAATAAAATCACACCAAAGAGAAGTAGTTAAATAGAGGAAATCAAACAAAATAAAATACAACCCTATAGCCGCCGCTGCCGAGTATTAAAACAAGCTGCCTCTTACCCTGTATTGAAAAACCTTCTTTAAAACACTATAATAAATACTCACACAGACCCCTTACAATCTAATTACTGGGTTGGAGTATACCCCTGGATAAGCATCTATATTTTAGTACATCCTTACATCCCGATCGTACCACCTACAGAGAGACTACCTGCTTAGTATGATAATGCTGACAATATACTTGCCATTACTACAATCCTGGAGTTCCTTCCAAACACAGAGAAATGCACAGTCCTAGTAATCTTCCGCTCCTACCCGTAGCAGCGAAGCCCCGCCCGGCGGCTCACGCACACATAGGGAAGCCTGCAGGTTTTCCTGGAACAATCTTCAGTGTTACATCACACACTCCTCTACAGATGCCTTCACACGCTCCTCTACAGATGCCTTCAAGAAGGCAAGGAATTTCGGTAACTTAGCTGCCCTGTGCAGCTAGTGGAGAACGCTAGTGTTTTTAAACAGCATTTAGAGAGATGCTTTACAGCAGCCACCATGGACAGGAGCTGACCTCATTGACTTCTATGGCAAGTTTTTCTAACCATGCTCTGACCTGTCCAGATTTCAGGAGAGAGGAGATAAGCTGTGAGAATCACCTATTGTGAATGGCAGATCCTGCGTTCCCGTGTTCTCTCTCTCTCTCTCTCTCTCTCTCTCTCTCTATATATATATATATATATATATATATATGTGGTATTTGTCACAGCAATTGTCTGTCATGATAATGAGGGGACTGCTGAAAAATGATCTGTAAGCCTATATTTAGGCTTAGTGGCTAGTGTGAAAACTGCAAGATTTTAGGATTTTTTAATGACATTAAAAATTAAATTACCAAAAATTCTTCAAAAATATATTTAACATAAAAACAAAAGTTTAAACTATGGGTCACTTTCTGATGACACATTCCCTTTAAAGGGGTATTCCCATCTGAGACAATGGGGGCATATCACTAGGATATGCCCCCATTGTCCAATAGGTGCAGATCCCAGCTCTGGGACCTGCACCTACACAGCGTATGGAACGGGGAAGGTGGTGGCCGGAGGACTCCGGGTTTTCCCGGGTCCGGCCACCACCAAGCGCTCTCCACATAGTACTGAATGGGAGCACACTGAACTTGCGCGGCCAATGCTCCCATTCATTTCTATGGGGACGTCGGAAATAGCCGAGTCAGGAAGGCTGCGCATGCACAGTGCGCCCTCCCCAACTTTTGGAGCTTTGTTCTGGGTGTAGGTGCAGGTCCCCACTGAGACCCGCAGCTACCCTAGTAATATGCCCCCATTGTCTGAGATGGGAAAACCCCTTTAAGGAGAAAAGTCAGTAAAAGCAACATTAACCCCTTCTTACCTCTAAAGCCTCCATGGCTAACTCCGGAGGGTTATGGTAATGAATCTTCTTAGGATAGCGAGCAGCTTCCTCATGTAGGTAGTGTGCTGCTTGCTTGTAGTGCTGCAGATACAACTCTGGAGCCACCTTTTGTTTTTCACAGATTTTGCCTAACATGTAGTGAATTAACCATTCTTCTTCATCACCGTCTCCCTCACAGAGGGAAGCAGAGGTGAAACACTGCTTGGCTGTCTCAAGCATGCTATTCCGACGCTCTTTCAACTGCAAATAAAGCAAAGCAATAACCGTACTATTAATCAAGACCATAAATCATAGCATTATACTGTATAACATTGTGGCTATAGGAAAGGGGTTTTCTAGAAACTAATATAAAAAAAAAAAAAAAAAAAAGCATAAACCTCATGTGAATGACACGTAATGACATGTCTGAGGAGTGGAATTGCAATGAAATACTTAAGACGTTTTATAAAGTAACTTTTTAGGGGTCGTCTAACTAGAATATCTCTGGTAAATCGTAAATATAGCGCTGACACACTGTACTATAAAAGTCTATCCCATTCAGAGATCATCAGTTGGAAGCTTCTGATCTAAATATACAATCTAAATCTGCACAAACCGTCGGCACCTATAACATCACCCCCTAAGGCCCCATTCAGTCGACCGCGTTTCACGGCCGTAAACGGGCCGTGAAAGCCCGGCCTGTGCTGCCCCAGAGGACGGGAGCGCACGGCGTCATTGGTTGCTATGACGCCGTGCGCTTCCTGAGGCCGCCGCCGTACAGTGAAACACGGTCGTCTGAATGGGGCCTAAGGGATACTAAATCAGCAATCTTTCCAACAACTGCTAGTAACTTCAAAGACTGCGCCCATGTTTGTGTCTTTTCTTGCTTTACAACTTCAAATCAACCAAATATTCCTCCTAATTTACTCATACTACGGCAGAGCTTTCCTTGGAGCCTGATTATGCTGAAATGATTCATCCCTCTCACTGAAATGACAGGAAGACTATATAGAAGCGGTAGATAAAGCATCTTACAGGGATTTTTATACTGATGACTAGGGATGAGCAAATCGACTTCGGATGCTTCATCTGAAGTCGATTCGCATAAAACTTTGTAAGAATACTGTAGGGAGCAAGCGCTCCGTACAGTATTAGAATGTATTGACTCTGAGACTTCGGGTAATAACTTCATGAATTAAATTCAACTGTAAAAAAACATTGCTACCGAACTCTGGTTCGGTTCCAAGGTACCACATTGGTATAAAGGTTTTTTCAGTAGAAATGAATTTCTGAAGTTATTACCCAAAGTCTCGTGAGACTTTGCGAAGTAATAACTTCGGCTCAACTGAGCCAATACATCCTAATACTTTAAGCAGCACTCGCTCCATACAGTATAAGAACAAAGTTTTATGCTAATTGACTTCGGGTGAAGCATCCAAAGTCAATTCGCTCATCCCTCCTGATGACCTATAATCAGGATAGGCCATCAATATCAGATTGGCGGGGTCCGACTCCCAGCACCTCAGCCGAGCAGCTGTTTGAAGAGGCCTAGGCCCTCCAGTATGCATTGTCGCCTCTTCCAAGGCCAGTGATGTCACGTTCATCAATCACATGGCCTAAGCGCGGCTCAGTCCCATTCAAGTGAAAGGGCTTGAGCTGCAGTACCAAGCACAGCCACTATCCAATAGACGGCACTGTGCTTGGTTACTGGGGTGCTGCAACCTCCTCAAACAGCTGATCGGCGTGGACCCCCAATGATCTGATATTGATGACCTATCCTATACCATTTATCTTCACCAAAACAAAATCAATATGTCCAATGTAGGGACAGTAAGTTCTTTAGGTTTTACTGCTGGCGAGTCCAACCACAACTGTGAAGATCAGCCAAACATGCCAGGATTTTCTGCCAACAAAGAAGCAAAGACGTCAACTTTCTGTGGAAATGATTTATTGTGATGTGTATTCAAGATGCCTGCTCATATCTGAGAACTAATGCGTCAGCACCTTAAAGGGGTTATACCATGAGCAGTATTTATCACCTGCCCAAAGTAATAAATGCCGGATCACTGTGGGTTCAACCTGCGTCTACAGTGGTCGGATCCCCAACGTGTCATGTGGACAGGTAATAAAAACTATTTGTGGGATAAGCCCTTTAAATATCCAGACACAATGTAATGTCTGCAGCCTCTTGCCTAAATCTGACACACAGATCATATAGGTTGTGATCACGTTTCCTCTTTAAAAGAAGCCTTAGAAATAAATCACTGCCTTTTGTCCAACAATTATTTTATGTATTTTTATGTATTGGAGTGCCTTATTCCTGCAAAGTAATCTGCGTAATGTATTTTACTGTGTAACGACATCTATGTTTTTAGAAGAGTTATGACATGATTGATTTAAAAAATGAAAAACAGACATCATATAGTACATGATACCTTTCTAACAAGCCTAGAACCAGCCCTGTACCACAAATGGAGGCAAAGCTATCCCCATTCATTGCTCTAGTTGCTAAGCTAGATTCTTTTCACACTACAAGCTCAGGGGCGTGTACTTTTGCAAGCGCCATGTCCTTTCTGCTGCAGCTCCTCTCACTTTATCACAGCACAGGGGGCATGACCTTTATGCTTCATCTCTCTCCCTATCCCAGTTCGGGGAGGGGGGGAAGGGGGATTATCCTATTGTCCTTTCTGATGTAATTCTATCCCTGTAACAACATCAAACAGTAGATATGGCTTGTGGCAGTTGAAGGATGAAACTGAGCATGTGTGACCAGCTCTGTGGGTGGACGCGCACATTACTCTACAGAGGTTGCCATTATAATGGAGTAAAGAGAATATCTCACATTTGTGTAACAGAAAGTAAATTATTAACTAGTTTTCATGCTGAATTATATTAAAATAACATTTAAGGATCATAGTTTTATTGTATATTTTCAGTGACATAAAACATCATATAACAACTCACATGTGCCACTGCCTCAGGCGACAGCTCAGTGGCCCACTGTTTAAGCTGTCGGGAAGCAAACGAGTGAAGTGCATAAGACATCGTGCCATATTCAATCCATAAGGACAGGTTAGAGGCATCGATTTCCAGTGCTCGCTTAAAGCAGTTCAGTACAGGAGTGGCAAGTTTCCATATGGGGCCATCATTCTTCAGTTCATTGGAGTTCAGTTTGTCCTGGATACGACTTGCTCTTGCCAATGCCATGCCAGCCCAAGAATCAAACCTTGAATGGTAGGAAGTAAACAAGGGCAGCAAATATTAAGATACAGAAACATTTATAAATGGACAGACAGAAAAAAAACAACTCACCTGTTGGGACACTTGCAGATATCATGCATGTAGAATTTAATGGCTTTGGACGGTTCCTTGTTTTTAAAATGGTAGTCAGCGAGAAGGTAAAACAGCTCATTCACGACTTCGGGTGAGTCTTCTGCTCCTTCTGGGAGTTGTGGCACCTGCAATTAATTTAAATGTCAATAATGAAGCTAAAATCAGGCTGTCTTTTCTGTCAAAAGCTTTGCAAACATTAGTAATATTGCCAACAAGATAGGTCCACAGGTCTGTATAGAGAGACCAAATTTGAAGGGGAATATGGAAATATATAATTTCTAACATATCACACCCGGGACAAATGTGTATGATCAATGATAACGTTGATCGCATACATTTAACCCCTCAGATGTCATGGTGCAATTAGACCACTGCATCTGGGAAGTTAAAGGGAACCTGTCATCTCCGAAACACCCCCTGAACTAGAGTAAGCGGTGTATAGTGTAAGTGATGCTGAATCCGAATATGTAAGTTTTATCTTCATACTCACTTCCATTCTGACTCTGTGCTCCCACAAACCTGCAGTAAAATGCACTGAGAGGACTCCGGTGCTCACCCACATAATGGAGAGGACTCAAAGAAGAGTCCACTGAGTGCATTTTACTGCAGGTTTGTGGGGGCACAGTGTCAGAATGCAAGTGAGTATGAAGATAAAACTTACATATTCAGATTCAGCATCATTTATACTATACAACGCTTACTCTAGTTCAGGGGGTGTTTCGGAGATGACAGGTTCCCTTTAAAGACCAGGAGCGGGCGCTCCCGGCTATATTCTGGCTGCCGCCGCGGGTATCGGGGGAGTCGGATGTAGTGTGCAGCAGCCTCTGTACTTAGGAATGGTACAGGGCTGTCACACATTAGTTGCTATGCAGCCCCTGCCTGTGAGTCTATGAGAAAAGCAATCTAATGATTGCTTGTTATTGTTCCTTAGGGGAACTATAAAAAACTAAAAAGTTTTTTTAAATATTAAATAAAAAATATAAAAATTCAAACCACCCCCTTTCCCCAAAATTACAATAAAGATACATAAATAATGAAAAAAATGAACACCATGGACATCGCCGCATGCGAAAACACCCGTACACCAGTACTAAATATGAAAATATTTATCCCATACGGCAAACAAGTCAAAATGACCGATTCAATACTTTTTTTGTCGCTTCACTTCCCACAAAAAAAAAAAAAAAAAAAATCACATCCCAGAATGGTATCAATGAAAAGTACAGAACACTCTGGAAAAAAAATAAGGCCCCCCACAGCTCCATACACATAAAAATAAAGTTATGGGGGGTCAGAATATGGCAATACAAAGGAAAAACATGAGTTTTTTCCAAAGTTTTTGATTTTTTTTTTCAGTATTAAAACGCAAGAAAAACTATACAAATGTGGTATCGCTGCAATTGCACTGACCTGGAGAATAACAGGTCAGTTTTACCACATAGGAAACGGTGTTTAAAAAAAAACCCATAAAACTGGGGCAGAATGGTGTTTTTTTTCCTCTCTCTAGAGTTTCACCTCATTTGGAAATTTTTTCCCGCTTCCCACCACATTGTATGCATCTTGTTCTGCAAAAAACAAGCCCTATGTGAATGAAAAAAAAAAAAAAGTTATGGCTTTGGGAGGGCTGGAAATAAAAAAAACAGAAAATCGCCTGGTCTTGAAAGGGTTAAATGAGTTGTCCAGTATAGCCTATTAAGAAATGAATGATTTGATAACGGTTGTCCAGCTTTTAATAAGCGATGGCCTATCCTCAAGATCCACCATCAGTAGCTGACAGTGGGGGTATAACACACCGCACCTCAGTCAATCAGCAGTTCGGGTGTAGTTACATCGCTCTTTCTACACAACTGCGTCAACCGTGTAGTAGACAGAGCTTGTCGACGGAAGCACTGCTCCCACTGACTTTAATGGAAAAAGTTAGTGATGAGCGAAGCAAGCTTCATCCGAAGTCGCTTCGCTCAAAACTTTGGATTAATGCTGTGACGCATTAAAATGTACAGGCTCCAAAGTCAGATTTTACAAAATTGTGCGAGACTTCGTTGAATAACTTCGGTAGTTCATTTTGGTACACCACTTTAAAACTTGGAACCAAACTCAGCTTCCGTTCTGAGGTACCACTGCTGTAGTAACGAGCTCCCTCCACTACAAGGTTGGCAAAGCTTACAGTTCTGCTAGCGCTACATCCAAAGAGCTGATCAGCGGGGATGGTGATCTGCCAATCAGCTAGTGATGTCCCCTTTAGTGGAGGATTCAGCAGATCCATTACATTGATTGCAGTGAGAACTTGGAATGCTTCATTTCTTCTGTTGGGGCACTGCAGTGGAGCTGAACACCTGCTGTCAGGTTCCCCCACATATTACAAATTAATCACTTATTCTGATCAGCTTATTCTCTAAGGACTTTTCTAACAGGAATTGTCCAAAATGGAAACCCCTTGTAAAACCTGACCTTAGCATTTCCAATTGATATGGATGCATGGCTTATTACAATACAGCTCTCTAAGGCCAGTGTGTTGAATGCGATAAACGGGTACCTTCGCATTATACTTATTTATAACGCTGTGTCACAGGCGTCACGGATTCAGTCTGGATGCGTTCCGGAAAATCCGCACGCATCCGCACCAATCCACACGCAATCGCAGTCAGTTTTGACTGCGATTGCGTACGTTAGTTTAGTTTTTTTCTGCACGGGTGCGAAGCGTTTTAACCCTTTCATGACCGGAGGTTTTTTCGGTATTGCGTTTTCATTTTTTGCTCCTTGCCTTCATACAGCCATAACTTTTTTATTTTTCTGCTCATATAGTTGTATGAGGGCTTGTTTTTTGCGGGACAAGTTGTACTTTCAAATGCCACCATTTATTATTGGATATGGTGTAGTGGGAAGCGGGAAAAAAAATTCCAAATCGGGTGAAATTGCAAAAAAACCACTATTCCGCTACAGTTTTCCGGGTTTTTTATTTACGGCGTTCGCTGTTCATTAAAACTGACCAGTTACTTTCATTCTACAGGTCAGTACGAATCCAGCGGTACCTAACATGTTTAGTTTTTCTTGTGTTTTGATAGTGATAAAAAAATGATAAAGTTGGTTGTTTTGTTGTTTTTTTTTTGGTCGTCATATCTTGACCCCGATAACTTTTTGGCATTTATGTGTACGGAGCTGTATGGGGGCTCATTTTTTGCGGGGCGGTCTGAAGTTTTTATTGATACCATTCTGGGGTGTGTCTGACTTTTTGATCGCTTTTTATTTAATTTTTTTTAGAAAAAAAAAAGTGACAAAAACGTCAAATCGCCATTTGGACGCTTTTTTCCGCCACACAATTTGCCATATTGGAATTTTTTTTTTTTAGTTTAAAAGTACGGGCGTTTTCGGTCACGGTGATACCCATGATGTCTATATTTATTGTTATTTAGGTATTTATTTTTTAATTATACGGAAAGGGGGGTGATTTAAACTTTTATATTTTTTAACATTTTTTTTAATTTTTTTTTTAATTATCTGAAAGCTCAAATATAAGCTAATATATTGTACTTTTAATTTTTTCACTATGAGCAATCTCTGATTTTTATCTTGAATTAAAACTCATGATTGCTCATTTCTTATCCTGGCCTGCCATCTAGTGGCCAGAGTAAGAATTGCACTTTGAAAGCTGTAATCCTCACCAGCGAGGATTACAGCTTTCATAACGTGTACAGACGGCCCGATTGGCCAATCGGGTCGTCTGTACATCACCCGGAAGCAAACTGCTTCCGGGTACAGACGCCACCGGAAGCCATCAGAGGGGCCCCAGAAGAAAAGAGAGGCCCATCGGAAGACGCCGCCGATGGCGGTAAGTAGCCGCAAGTCTCTGCTGTTAGAAACAGCAGAGACTTGCCGGCCATGACGCCCGCCGCACCCGCGAGCGGGCGTCATGTCCCCGCACCGCCCGCGCGCCGTACATGTACGGCGGCGGTCGGGAAGGGGTTAATGCGTTTTTCACGCGCGTGATAAAAAACTGAATGTTTACAAACAACATCTCTTAGCAACCATCAGTGAATCACGCATTGCATCCGCACTTGCGTGCGGATGCAATGCGTTATTCACGCACCCCTATTCACTTCAATGGGGCCAGGGCTGCATGAAAAACGCAGAATATAGAACATGCTGCGATTGTCACGCAACGGCGAACTGATGCGTGAAAAACATCGCTCATGTGAAAAGCCCCATTGAAATGAATGAGTCAGGATTCAGTGCGGGTGCAATGCGTTCGCATCACGCACTGCACCTGCGCGGAAATCTTGCCCGTGTGAAAGGGGCCTAACCCTGAAAGTCCTGAAATCTATTATATGACACTGACAGCATTATGTCAATGTAATTCAGTAGACTCCAGGACTCTAAGGCTTACACAGCGTTATAAATCAGTATAATGCTGTACGATCCCGTCAGAGGAGCAGGAGTCATGACGCTGTGAGTTTATCGCATTCAACTCGCTCGTGCATGTCTGGCCTAACTCACTGAACAAACCCTTCACCTGTGTCACTGGACATCAGCAGAGTTAGGGTTCATTCAGACGGCCGTATGCTATATACGGATCCGTTTTTTGCGGATTAGATGCTGCCACATTCACTTCTATGGGGCCCTTTTTTCCCTTCCACAGCTCCGCAAAAACACTGAAACATGTCCTATACTTGTCAGTGAAAATCAGGACATGGCCCCATTGAAGTCTATGGGTCCGCAAAAATACGGAAAGCAATCCGTTTTTTTTGCGGACATGCTAAACTGTCCGCAAAAAAACGGATCCGTATTTTTGCGGACAGCATACGGCCGTCTGAATGAACCCTTATCCAGTCTCTGGATACATAGAACTATGCTTCCATTTAGTGACCGCAAGCAGAAATAATACGCATGATGAAAAATTCAAATTAAAGTACAGTCATGGCCAAAAGTTTTGAGAATGACACAAATATTCTATTTTCACATGATCTGCTGCCCTCTGGTTTTTATGTGTGTTTGTCAGATGTTTTTATCACATACAGAAATATAATTGCAATCATATTATGAGTAACAAAAGCTTATATTGACAGTTAGAATGAGTTAATGCAGCAAGTCAATATTTGCAGTGTTGACCCTTCTTCTTCAGGACCTCTGCAATTCTCCCTGGCATGCTCTCAATCAACTTCTGGACCAAATCCTGACTGATAGCAGTCCATTCTTGCACAATCAATGCTTGCATTTTGTCAGAATTTGTAGGTTTTTGTTTGTCCACCCGTCTCTTGATGATTGACCACAAGTTCTCAATGGGATTAAGATCTGGGGAGTTTCCAGGCCATGGACCCAAAATCTCTATGTTTTGTTCCCTGAGCCATTTAGTTATCACCTTTGCTTTATGGCAAGGTGCTCAATCATGCTGGAAAAGGCATTGTTGATCGCCAAACTGCTCTTGGACGGTTGGGAGAAGTTGCTCTCGGAGGACATTCTGGCACCATTCTTTATTCATGGCTGTGTTTTTAGGCAAGACTGTGAGAGAGCCGATTCCCTTGGCTGAGAAGCAACCCCACACATGAATGGTTTCAGGATGCTTTACAGTTGGCATGAGACAAGACTGGTGGTAGCGCTCACCTCGTCTTCTCCGAATAAGCTGTTTTCCAGATGTCCCAAACAATTGAAAAGGGGATTCATCAGAGAACATGACTTTGCCCCAGTCCTCAGCAGTCCACTCCCTGTACCTTTTGCAGAATATCAGTCTGTCCCTGATGTTTTTTCTGGAGAGAAGTGGCTTCTTTGCTGCCCTCCTTCAGACCAGGCCTTGCTCCAAGAGTCTCCGCCTCACAGTGCGTGCAGATGCACTCACACCTGCCTGCTGCCATTCCTGAGCAAGCTCTGCACTGCTGGTAGCCCGATCCCGCAGCTGAAACACTTTTAAGAGACAGTCCTGGCGCTTGCTGGTCTTTCTTGGGCGCCCTGGAGCCTTTTTGGCAACAACGGAACCTCTCTCCTTGAAGTTCTTGATGATGCAATAGATTGTTGACTGAGGTGCAATCTTTCTAGCGATACTCTTCCCTGTTAGGCCATTTTTGTGCAGTGCAATGATGACTGCACGTGTTTCTTTAGAGATAACCATGGTTAACAGAAGAGAAACAATGATGCCAAGCACCAGCCTCCTTTTAAAGTGTCCAGTGGTGTCATTCTTACTTAATCATGACAGATTGATCTCCAGCCCTGTCCTCATCAACACCCACACCTGTGTTAATGGAGCAATCACTGAAACGATGTTAGCTGGTCCTTTAAATATTGACTTTGCAAGTAATTGCTGTTAAGCTGATCACTCTTTATAACATTCTGGAGTATATGCAAATTGCCATTATAAAAACTGAAGCAGTAGACTTTGTAAAAACTTTTGGCCATGACTGTATATCAGAAATTTCTAAATGAAATACAAAGTAAAAGTACATTCCTGAGTGGAAGTTAGGCTGTGATTGACAGCCAGACTCCCACTGGCACTGCTGGGATCAGAGGAACCTCCTAGTTCTTGGAATTCACCGACATAATTTAGATTTTTTTTCCGTTAAACACACTTTTATTGTACTAAAGTACTAAAACAAAGCACTGAAAAACTATGTAGTGGGGGGGAAAAATCATCCAGTCCTGAAAGCACAAAATAAAGCCTCATTCACACGCAAGTGTACATGCTTAAATCCATGAAAAGGTGGTCAGTGAAGCCTCTATTATGGATCCGTGTTGGGTCCATGTGTCCGTTTTTTTCTGTTTGTCTGTCATCCGTGCTTCACTGACACTGAACAGCTGAAAAATAATTTTCAAAGCATCTCTTCCTAATGATCCGTGAAACACAGATGGCATCTGTGATTTTCACGGACCGATTCACTATAATGGGTGCAGCACACGTCCGTGGAACACTGGTGTGAATGAGGCTTAAAGGGTTATTCTCATTTTAGACAATGGGGGCATATCGCTAGGATATGCCCCCATTGTCTTATAGGTGCGGGTCTCACCGCTGGGACCCGCACCTATATCCAGAACGGAGCCCCCGAACTGAATGAGGGTGCACTGAGCATGCGCAGCCGCCCTCCATTCATTTCTATGGGGCCGCCGAAAATAGCTGAGCGCTGGCTCGGCTACTTCCGTCGGCTCAATAGAAATGAATGGGAGCGGTGGCCACGCTTGCGCGCTGCGCTCCCATTCATTTCTATGAGCGCAGCGCGTTCTGGATATAGGGACCCGTACCTATAAGACAATGGGGGCATATCCTAGCAATATGCCCCCATTGTCTAAGATGAGAATACCCCTTTAAGTCAGAAGAAAGCACTAAACTTGTACCTTGTTGCTTGTGCCTTCGATGTAAGCTGCCACACTGTCCATGCTTAGCTTCGGTTTATCTGAGGGAGGAATTATGGTGGCCATTTTTTTCAAGAGGTTAGCCAGGTCTGCAGAGACGGTGCTAGTCTTATAGCTGTCAAATTCAGGTAGAGACTTTGGCTTGAAATAGTCAAACAAAATGAGGGCATCGTCCCAGAGCAACTCCACCTGCAGAGAAAGGGACCTTACTGAGACATTCTGTCTTCAGATCTAGAGCAATTACATATGATGTCACCCACAACTCTAAGTGCAAATATAGCTATATGCTATTATATTTTAGGTTTTGAGCAATTCAATAAAATGCAAGGAGACAATTTCTTACCTTCTGTTCCATCACATAAACAAAGTAATAATGACTACAGTTACTGGTGTAATTGCATTAAAAAGAATAGCGAGAGAGAACCCATGAATGTTATCCTGGGAAATAAGGTGCACACCGCCATGTAAGTACATACTGCCGAAGGTCAGTGTTAAATATTGATGACCTGTCCTCTGGATAGGTCTTTACATAAAAGAGGTTGTGCATTTTCAGGTCATCAATATCAGATCGTCGGGGGTCCCAATCCCAGCACCCCCACTGATCAGCTGTTTGAAAAGGCCATTGCGCTGCATCCTCTTCAAAGTTCACCTGCGTTCTGTCGCCCTTGTAGCAGTAGTGCAAGTGAATGGAAGAGGAAAGTGTAATTAAACTGTATTGTCGCTACAAGGGAGACGGAATACAGGTAAACTGTGAAGAGAGCCACGGCCTCTTCAAACATCTGATTGGTTACGGTCCAATTCTTGACGCTCCAACCAATCTGATATTGATGAACAGAACATCAATATCCTGACACTGCACAACCCCTTTAATATCTAAATGCTGGGGGTTCAAATCCTGGCATCCCCGCTGTTGGAAAGGTCATCGATGCTCGGCAAATGCTACTGCCTCTTCCTCAGCCCGTGACTTCATGTCCATTGGTCACATGGTCTTTCTGCAGCTCATCCCCATTCAAGTGAAGGTTGTCAGGCATTGGACCCCCATGATCTGATATTAAAGGGGTTATCCGGTAATTATTGATGACCTATCTTCGGGCTTATTTTCAGTTCATTTTCATGCAAGTCCACTGTACAAAGTACGGCGCTGTGCTTAGAGGCTGCTCCCTGAAACAGCTGTCATGAGGATAGGTCATTATTATCCATTCCTGGATAACCCCTTTAACCCCTATCCTGAGGATGGTAATCACTACTCATTTGCTGGACAACTCCTTAAAGAAGAACTCCCGCAAAATGTTTTATTCTCTGACCTGTTAGAAAGGTGCATGATATAATCTGAAGTGAATGTCATCTTCTTATCAGAGAATGTAATTGTGAGTAATAACCTCTCTTCTTATTGTAGCTGTGTCATGTGACCAACTCCCTGACCTCCAACTGACCCAGGACAGGAAGCCAGTTACTGCTCTATTCATTCCTATGAGACTGAAAGTGAGGCTCCCATAGGAATGCATAGAGAAATAGACTTCCTGTCCACACATAAGTCTCTGTGTGAGTTGGTGGGTCTAATTCCTAGTCACATGACACAGAAACTTCAGGATTATATAAGTCAAAAATAAAAATAAGTCAGACACTGGTAAGAAAATGACATTCACTACAGATTACATCATGTACATTTCTAGCAGGACAAGGAATACATTT
Organism: Rhinella marina; assembly: GCA_900303285.1. NCBI lineage: Eukaryota > Metazoa > Chordata > Amphibia > Anura > Bufonidae > Rhinella > Rhinella marina. The sequence goes on from ONZH01030531.1 coordinate 625,033, forward strand.
TTTTGTGGGAGTTCTTCTTTCAAGAAATATACTCACACTGTAGGGAACAAATTAAAATTCCCTTCTGATGCCCTGCTAAAATATGCAAGTACAAAGGTGAGTCTGATGCCAGGCTAATAAGTAATATGCCAGTTAATTGTTAAATGCCTGCAGTTACCGGTTGCACAGAATGCTCCTCCAAGTAGCGAGCCTTGCTCTTCTTGCTGGGGTAGCCGTACAGACAGTAGAAGCACTGTTCTAGTGTAGTCTCCAGCTCCTCCTTAAAGGGATGGTAGTCATCCTTTGTGGACGCCGCCAGTTCTTTCAACAGAACACGTAACTGTATAGACATAGGAAAGATATGGGATTTAATTATCTTAGAGCAGCACACTGCCACGGAATAACAGATTGTTACAGTGTATGCACACACAGCAGCAGAATGTTGGATTTTGCAAAGAAATGTCAGAAAACTGGCAACAAAGAAGAAATTGACAGTACGTAGAAATGTAAAGTGAACAAAGGTGATTCAGGCTTGCACCACCAATGAGGCCAGGTGAGGCGATCACCTCAGGCAGCCCCAGGCAGGAGCAAGAGGGGGGCAGCAGAAGGGCCATGGACAATGAGTGCTTTCATTGTGGCAAAGGGATTAGATTTCAGTTTTCGCCTCAGGCAGCAGAAGGGCTAGGTGCACCCCTGCCTCTATTAGCATAGTATTTTAGGAGAGTAGACCTGTTTCTATACTATGCAGACTTTTTTCGCCTTTCAGTATTCTAAAACCAGTGTTAAAGTAGCATATAAGAGAAATAGGGCAATAAAAGTAGGATGTATTATTTATTACTGGTGTTTTGAGCCGCTATTATTTAAAATCAGCTAGTAATGCTAACAGTCCTTAAAGGAGTTGACCCACGAAAAATATTCTACAGTTTTCACACCAGCACCTGGATCTGAATACTTTTGTACTTGCAGGTAATTAAAAATTTAGTATAGCCAGAGTTATAAAATGTATCTGTATAGCGCCACCTGCTGTTTGTTTTTTTATTTCTTTGTCCAACTCACTGAGATGGCCGCACATGCTCAGTTTCATCCTTCTACTGCCTCCTAAATTGTGAGACCATGGACATGCCCCCTTAACTGCAGCAGAAAAGACACTCCCCTTGAGCTGTCAGCTTGATATAAATCTAGCAGAGCAATGAATGGGGAGATCTCTGGATCCATGTGAGGTACAGGGCTGGTTCTAGCTTTGTTAGAACGAGACTGTCATGTACTATATGAATGTACCCTAGTGGGACTCAGAATGACCTATTCTGAGGTTGTGAGGGTATCGATGACCTACTGTCATATGTGTCAGCCCACCCGGTAACGGAGGTGCCAGCAGCTTCCCACACAGTGGAGGAGAAATCATGAAGAGAAAGTTAATACAAGGCAGTTACTTATGTAATGCTATTATCCATATTGCCTCCTTTGCTGGCTGGATCCATTTTTCCGTCACATTATACACTGCTCATTTCCATGGTTAGTAAATCGTTTTACTCAGCATGATCAAGCCTACCAGGCAATATGCCTAGTTTAAAAGGGTTGATCATGCTGCCCATAGTCATAAAACTACTTGCTCATACATTTTTATTCAAGTTGCAGATCTGCGATACTACTCAATATTTGTCTAGCTCCTAACAGGAGAGATTCCATTAAGAACACAGTTTAAATAATGTCTTCTAGAATTGCAAAGGGGAGCAATACAAACACAAATTTGCTTGCGGACTAGACGGTAAGTCACCTCACCATGAAAATGAATAGATTTACCTCAATTATTTCCTACCAAATATAAGGCTGCCCATACACAATGTGGACAGATACATGCTAGTTTCACAGGTTTGAAAGCACATCAAAAATAATCATTAATACCCACAAATGCAAAACTCACATAGAATTTGAGAAGGGCCCCTTCTGAGTTACAACACCATGACCTCCTGCCCAAGTACTCATGGGCTGTGTTCAGAAGCATAAGAGATGACGGAAGCAGTGGAGTGCCTGAATCCTCTACAATGAAAAGCACAGATTTTAAGATTAGACGATTACATTCAAATAAGACAATTTACCACATCCTGAGCAGCCCATGAATAGAGAAGGAAAGTGGAAAATCCTCATTACTCTGCACTCTGGAATACCAATGTAGCTGTAGCATTATAAAAAGCACTTAGTGGACCATTACAGGGCCTCAAATGACACTTTATGGGTCCCATCCACCAAAACTGCTTTAGAGAAAAAGAAGCATTGCTGCGCATAGTTCTCAGACTGGAAGGCAATACATTATTATATCTCCTCAAAAAGTCCACAAGACCAGGCGTGATGATCCGCGCTCCAGTGGCGTGGCTGTCACTGATCCTATCTGCCAAGGCCACCTCTTCTAAGCACTGGAGATAGGCATCCCCGCCACTCCACACATTGAGGGATGTTACTTGAATGAAACAAATCACGGAAAAGGGTGCAGCTGTACTCATATGATCTTGTAAGTGCGGGACAATAGCCCCGCAGGCGGCCCGATGTGCCCAGCATCATTGTACTCTATAATGCTGTGTGCTCCCGATCAATGCTACTCCGGGACATATGACCCACTCACAGACCTTATGTCTCGGAGCGCATACGGTCGTGTTCAAGGGCCCTAAGACTGGTGTTTTAGACATCGGTATTAATAAGGCCCTGCGCTGGCGGTGGATCCGCCAAAGTTATGTAGAGGAACTAGCCTCTACATAACTTCTACGGACCCACCACCCCTTCTAAATCTACATCAGCTCCCTTGGCTTGTCCCCTCCCGCCCATGCCACACCCATTTTTGTAGACATGGCGTGAGCAGGGAAAAACCGCAGACTGAGGCGTAAAGAATCTTTGTGCCGCAATATGAAATATTGGCAAATAACCCCCAAAGTACCTTGTCTGCGCGATCTCTCTGAGAGCAGTTTGGGGAGCACCTTGTAGACATAGCGGTGTGGACACTATGAATTGAAAGTATTTATGTGATTTATATTTTTTGTAGGGGTTAGTAGCCCTTTAAGACTTCTTGCCCATTGAGAATGCAATATTATTAATAATATTATATTTCCATATCAGAACTTAATAAAAAAAACCTGGAGAAATTGACAACCTAAGGGACTTCAGTTTATCAAATCAATTTGTATATTGTCCATCTCACATTAAACCTTACATCGCACAGTAACTTATGTGTGGACACAGAGCCGTAGCTAGAGGTTCAGCACAGGGGGGGCGAAACATACTTGAGTGGGCCCCCCACTTGGCTTCCCAAACGCACGTTTCCAACTTCACAGGCACATACTACTAGTTGTGGTTATAATATTGTATTAGAAAGATGACTGTATAAAATGCTAGATCATCTATGCTGTTAAGTACAGTACAATAGACTTTCTACATACCCTACTCTAAATACTCTACCACATAATGCAGTAAAATATAGGATTAATAGGAGTAAAAAACAAGAGGACTCCTATGTTAAAAGAAACCTGTCCCCAGTTTTTACATCACTAAACTAACAGTCCCTGCCCCCATCAGACCTCAGATCAGCGTATTGTGCCCCATCAGACCGCAGATCAACAGAACGTGCCCCCATCAGACCTCACATCAGCCTACTGTGCCCCCATCAGACCTCAGATCAGCAGAATGTGCCCCCATCAGACCTCAGATCAGCAGAATGTGCCCCCATCAGACCTCAGATCAGCCTACTGTGCCCCCATCAGACCTCAGATCAGCGTATTGTGCCCCATCAGACCTCAGATCAGCAGAATGTGTCCCCATCAGACCTCACATCAGCCTACTGTGCCCCCATCAGACCTCAGATCAGCGTATTGTACCCCCATCAGACCTCACATCAGCCTACTGTGCCCCATCAGACCTCACATCAGCCTACTGTGCCCCATCAGACCTCAGATCAGCGTATTGTGCCCCCATCAGACCTCAAATCAGCGGAATGTGCCCCCATTAGTCCTCACATCAGCCTACTGTGCCCCCATCAGACCTCAGATCAGCAGAATGTGCCCCCATCAGACCTCAGATCAGCAGAATGTGCCCCCATCAGACCTCAGATCAGCGTATTGTGCCCCATCAGACCTCAGATCAGCATATTGTGCCCCCATCAGACCTCAGATCAGCGTATTGTGCCCCATCAGACCTCAGATCAGCCCACCCAGCCAAATAAGTGCAGCCGCAACACGGGACAGGTGAGAAAGGTTTTTTATTTTAATCTTATGTGGCTGGGTGGGCTGATCTGAGGTCTGATGGGGGTCCCTAAATACAAGTGAGCGCTTCCATAATGGAAGCGTCACTTGTATTCGCCTGTTAGTCATCCTTGCTGGGCCCCCCCTGAGTCACTGGGCCCGGAGCCTTCGCCCCCTCTGCCCCCCCGGTAGCTACGCCTCTGTGTGGACAGGAAGTCTAATTCTCTATGTATTCCTATGAGACTGAAAGTGAGGCTCCCATAGGAATGAATAGAGAAGTGACTGGCTTCCTATCCTGGGTCAGTTGGAGGTCAGGGAGTTGGTCACATGACCCAGCTACAATAAGAAGAGAGTGGAAACTCTCAATTACAGCCTCTGATAAGAAGATTACATTCACTACAGATTATATCATGCACCTTTCTAACAGGTCACAGAATAAAAATTTTTGCGGGAGTTCTTCTTTAACTGTGATTAGATGTAAAGATAATAGAGCATTAGAGAATATATATATTTATAACAGAGATAAAACATTATTCAAAAACATTGGTTTTCTAGGTATTTCCCAATCAGCATGTTTTGTGCAAAGTAATAGAAGAAGCCATTGTGCATTAATTCTTTTCAATGCATCAAATTCAAGTATTACCTTCCTTAAAATCAGACTTTTGGCGCATGGAATGTAAGGTTTCTTCTTCATGCTTGATAACTCGATGTAAAATTATCCATGGCAATACAGAGGACAATGAAGGTTCCTTGGCCTCTTCATGGACCGCCATGCTGCAGTCTATTAGCTGATAGAAAGTAAAAAGGCTTCTTGTTTCAATATCAAGAAAAACAAAACGGTTCTTAACCAGTTCAAGATTGGGTCATTCTTCCACTTCTTGACCAGATACAGTGGGGGACATTTACTAAGCATGTTTCACCAGAATTTTGGCATAAAATGCACCAAAAAGAATGGCGTTTTGATTTGCACCAAATATATCAACTGTTTTCTACAGAATTTTCACCATAAAGAATGCATCACGCCAGAAATGAGTTATAAATGTCAAAGTGGGCGGGACTATCAAAATGGCGCATATTACGCCTCATTTATCATCCTCTTATGGGCAGAAATGGCTGAAATTGTTGCAATTAAGCCAGCTTATGTAGTGGTGTTTTGTGTAAAAAGTCGCATTTATGGAATAAAGATGCGACTTTTTGGATGTTGTCTTGTTCCTCGGTTATTACTGCTAGAAGTTTTGCAACAGTGTATCCAGTTGGTGGGGGGTTCCTGCACAGTGTGACACTGCCGGAACTAATAGAACTATGTCAGACTGTGCAGGAGATGCACCTTTAACTAGTAACACCCAGATGTATCTTCATTCATAAACTTCTAGCAGGAATAAAAGAGGAATGACAAAAAATAGTCACGAGAAAAAATGCTCCAGAATTACAATTTCATATTGAATGCAATTATTTGCTAAAACAGACATGTCATAAGAGCTGACAGTTCCTCAATAATATAGAGATAAGAGTTGCTCCAAAGAGTGTCTCTCCCTCTTGAGGACCCAGCTCATATGTACATTACAAGGATTCAGTGGGCTTCCTCTGCAACCAGCTGATCATGGAAATTAAAAGCAGCAGATAATGAAAGTATAATATAATTTTCTATAGGCAATAATGAGTTGTGTGACTTAAAGGGAACCTGTCATCACCTTTATGCTACCCATACTAACAGCAGAATAAAGTAGAGACAGGTGAGCTGATTTCAGCAGTCTGTCATTTATAAGTTAAAAGTAAGTGGTTGCCGAGAACCAACATCACAAACATTGCAGATTAGGCCTGGAAAAGAGTCAAATCTTCATGAGAAGAGTCATGGTTATTCATGAATTCCTGCTTTCCCTGCCCACCTGATGATGATTGACAGTCTTCTACCCAGTTTTCTCCCTTTCTCTCTAGGAGAGAACTGCCAGTCATCAGCAGATGGGCAGGAGAGCAGGAGATTAGGAATAACCATGACTCTTCTCAGGTAGATATGACTCTTTTCAAGGCCTGGGATGCAATGTTTGTGATGTTGGTTCTCAGCAACCACTTACTTTTAGCTTAAGAGAGACACACTGCTGAAATCAGCATTTCTGTCACTATTTTATGCTGCCCTCAGTACAGTCAGCATAAAGTTGATGACAGGTTCCCTTTAAAAACTGCTCACTGCAGAAACCAGATGTTCTGCACTAGTGCAACGCACAAATTTACCACTAGGTGGGGGAAAACTCCCTTACATCATAACTTAAAATTTATACTTTCAGACTCTATTCCCCATTTGCAAGCAGGGCTGCCAACCTCCAGAATTTCCTGAACAGTCCATAAATATAGGGAACTTTTTTTCCATTGTCCATAAAAAAAATTAGACGTGTCAGGTCACCATTTTTAAGCTCAACCTAAAGGCTGGTAATGTGTTCAGTATTAGGGGCCATTCACATGGCTGTAGTATTGTGAATATGCAAAAATGCAGATCCGCAATACCATGGATGCCGCCCAGAGTGTGTTCCGCAAATTGCAGAACACACGGCCGGGCGCCCCGTTCAAAATGCCTATTCTTGTCCGCTACTGCGGACAAGAATAGGACATGTTCTATAATTTCTTGAGGAGCCACGGCTCCGCAAGAATAGGTGCCAGCCATTGAAGTGAACAGGCCCGCACCTATTCTGCAAACGGGCCCTCAGTGATCTGTGAACGGGCCCTCAGGATCTGACCTATAGACATGTATTATTTCTAATCGTTATAGTTCATTATACTTTTCCAATTTGTCTGTACAAATTTGTCTGAGATTTTTGAATAAATTGTCCAGGAAATAAAAATTTATCTTGGCATCCCTGTTTGCACGCCAAGCTAAATACAGTATATTTGTGAATTGTTTTGACTATACAATAGATCAGAATTGAGCCAAACTTCAAGGCCATTACATGTTGGTACATAACGGGTAAAGCTAGCATCACTACATTGATACGCATGGACACTTACTGGTCAGATACGGCACAAGCGTTTTTTATGCATTGTATATTTAGTATGCATAGTTGGCGGTTACCTGTATGAGGTTACTGCAGAGACGTACGAGTTGCGTGACTGTGGACTCCTGCAAAGCACAACTGTCTGACGACAGGGCAAGGTCTATCCCTGTGAGTAACTGGGCTGCTGTGGCAACCCATTCCTCCTTGGGCGCTCCAGACGTTGAGTTCATCATCTGCTGAAGAGCTTCATTCAGAGCGACCTCTGAACACTGGAAGCACTGCTTGAAATCTGACAGCTTCAACAGGGAATCCTGGCCATCAACAAGAAGACATTTTATATCTGACACATACCACGTCATTTGCAGAATCAAATCAGTGCTTTTCACATTTTGCATATTCGTTTCCCATGGAGCTTTGCCGATAATTCTCCATAAAGTACTGGTCACTCCACAGTCTCTAATAACAGAGTGGCCAAGCAGTCACAACACTCACAAATAGAGTTGAGCGAACGTGCTCGTAACGAGCACTGTACTGCTCGGATCCCCTGCGCTCGCATGGGTGCAGCCATCCGGATCTGTCCTCCTCACCCGACGGATCCGGATGCCTGCGCCCATGCGAGCGCAGGGGATCCAAGCAGTACAGTGCTCGTTACGAGCACGTTCGCTCAACTCTACTCACAAAGGCCTCCTGGAATAGCACATTTCTAATTCGGTCAGATCTAGGAAGGGATTGGACTGGCTATGGACCGTTTACTGTTTATCTCACGAAATGCTGAATCCTGCAAGGAAGGGTGACACCTAAGTTCCTAACTTACACATTGTGCCCCCCTGATCAGATCCACAGTATGTGGGCATGAGGATGCGTTCACCATTATGTGTGCAGAATCTCAAGTACTGATTTATTATTGCTATGCATAAGTAAAACGGGGTTTCAGTTTCACAGGAGCACAAAGATGAGTTCATATGAATTACTATGATTACTTGCTGCTCCTCACCTGCATAAGAAGTAGCTGAGTTGGTCTCTCTGGAGGAGAAGTCATCAAATCAAGGTGCTTATTTCTGTTGTAACCACTGCTACACAGCGTAGGGCACACGAGACGAACCACTGATGAATAATCCCCCATGTCATGCAATCTCTGAATCTCCTCCAGTGACTGGCATCTCTCCAGGGACTTAAGACTGTTTTCAATCTAGAAGAGAATCCAGCCACAAATTAACCTCTAGAAGGTTACAAGTGTATTTTCCCGAAGAATAACTGATATATATAGTATACATTGTGTGTGTGTGTGTGTGTGTGTGTGTGTGTGTGTGTGTGTGTGTGTATGTATATATATAACGAGATTTTTGTGGACTCACCTGTAAAATCTCTTTCTCGCTGTGTTCATTGGGGGACACAGGACCGTGGGATATAGCTGCTGCCCCTAGGAGGCGACACTAAGCTGAAAAAGTGATAGCTCCTCCTGCCGGCTATATCCCCTCCCGCCTGGAGAGAGCATATCAGTTTGTGCCCAAGCAGTAGGAGCAAAACAAGAAATAAAAACAGAAAGAAACGTCAACTAGGTCCGAACCTAGGACCAATGACCCCACCCGCTTAAGGAAAAAAAAGATTCCTTGCGGTAAAATGAAAAACAATGGGTGGGTGCTGTGTCCCCCAATGAACACAGCGAGAAAGAGATTTTACAGGTGAGTCCACAAAAATCTCGTTTTCTCGCTAGTGTCATTGGGGGACACAGGACCGTGGGACGTCCTAAAGCAGTCCACAGGGAGGGGAAAACCAAAAATAGAACGCAGATGCGAAGGCCTAGGGAACCGCCGCTCGCAAAACCTTGCGTCCCAGAGCAGCATCAGCCGATGCAAAAGTGTTCACCTGGTAAAACCTGGTGAACGTGTGTAAGGAAGACCAGGTTGCTGCCTTACAGAGTTGTACCGCAGAGGCCTGGTGGAAATGAGCCCAAGAAGCGCCCACCGCCCTGGTAGAGTGGGCCGTGATACGAGCAGGGGGCGTCCTGCCTAGGGAGCGATACGCCTCGGCAATGGCTAGACGTATCCACCTGGCAATCGTCACCTTGGAAGCCGCCAATCCCTTGCGGGGACCCTCAGGCAGGACGAACAGGGAGTCTGTGCGCCGAAAAGACTCTGAAACGGCTAAGTAGATCCTCAATGCCCTGACCACGTCTAGGTTGTGGAGAGCACGTTCTGTAGGATGGGATGGCGAGGGGCAGAAAGATGGAAGGACAATGTCCTCATTCATATGGAAGGCCGAGACTACCTTAGGTAGAAAGGAAGGCACCGGACGCAGAACCGCTTTATCCAGGTGCAAGATGAGAAAGGGTTCTCTGCAGGAAAGTGCCGCCAGTTCCGAAACTCGCCTGATGGAGGTGACAGCCACCAGGAAGGCTACCTTCCACGAGAGGAGACGGAGAGAGACACTGTCGAGCGGTTCGAAGGGAGGTTCCTGGAGGGAACCAAGTACCAGGTTCAAGTCCCAGGATGGAAGAGGGGGACGATAGGGAGGCACAATGTGAGCTACCCCCTGAAGGAAGGTCCTGATCGGGGATTTTTGTGACAGCTGTCTCTGGAAAACAATTGACAGCGCAGACACCTGTCCCTTAAGAGAATTAAGACCCAGCCCTAACTCCAGACCTGACTGCAGGAAGGAAAGGACCGTAGACAAAGAAAAGGAAAGTGGAGGTAGGTCACGCTCCCCACAGAACCGGAGAAAAGACTTCCAAGCCCTGTAGTAAACTGTAGACGATGTAGGCTTCCTTGCCCTGATCATGGTCCGAATGACTGTGTCAGAGAATCCCCTACGTTTCAAAATGGAGGTCTCAATAGCCACGCCGTCAAACGTAGCCAGCCTAAACGCTGGTGGAAGACGGGTCCTTGAGATAGGAGGTCGTCCCTGAGTGGGAGAGGCCATGGAGCGTCTCCGAGAAGGAGAATGAGCTCCGTGTACCACGTGCGCCGGGGCCAATCTGGAGCGATGAGAATGGTTGGTATGCCTTCCCTCCTGATTCTGCGAAGAATCCGGGGTAGGAGAGGGATGGGGGGAAAGACATACAGGAGGGAAAACCCCTCCCATGGGGCTACCAGTGCATCTGCTGCGTAGGCCCGCGGATCTCTTGTTCGAGACAGGAAGACTGGGAGCTTGTGGTTGAGCCTGGATGCCATCAAGTCCACCTCCGGCCGACCCCAACGAAGGCAAATGGCATTGAAGACTTCCGGATGTAGGGACCACTCCCCTGGATCCACGGTCTGCCGGACTGAGGTAATCTGCCGCCCAAATCTCCACCCCGGGAACGTATACTGCGGAAATGACTGGCACGTGATCCTCTGCCCACTGAAGAATCTTGGCCGCCTCGTCCATCGCTGCCCGGCTGCGAGTTCCTCCCTGGTGATTGATGTAAGCCACCGCCGTGGCATTGTCCGACTGAATCCGGATCGGCAATCCTACCAATAGGGGGGTCCAGTGAAGCAGGGACAGATAGATGGCCCGCAGCTCCAGTATATTGATCGGTAGTTTGGACTCCGATGGAGACCACTTCCCCTGGACCATGCGTGGAGGGAAACCCCCCCCCCAACCGAGGAGACTGGCATCGGTGGTGATAATTGTCCACGAGATCGGCAGAAAGGACTTGCCGGAAGTCAGGGCTGGAGCCTCTAGCCACCACACCAGGGTCGACCGCACCTGGGGAGGAAGGGAGATGGAGTTGTTGAGGGAGTCCGGTGACTTGTCCCAGGTCGACAGGATCGCCCATTGAAGTGGGCGAGTGTGGAACTGCGCAAACGGGACTGCCTCGAAGGAGGCCACTAGAGTCCCCAGCACCTGCATGCAACGATGAATCGTGGGACGTGTGCTGCGGTGGAGAAGCCGCACTGATCTTTGGAGCGATCGTCTCTTGTCGACAGGGAGCCGGACTGACGATGTGGCTGAGTCGAGGACCATCCCCAGGAAGGTGATCTGTCTGCTGGGATGGAGGGATGACTTCTTGAAATTTACTAGCCAGCCGAACTGAGTCAGCGCGCCTATGGTGATGGCGAGGCTCTCTTCGTTCTGACTGAAGGTGGGTGCCTTCACAAGAATGTCGTCCAGATACGGGAACAGAACGATACCCCTGGAACGAAGGAGTGCCAGAAGAGGGGCCAGCACCTTCGTGAAAACTCGCGGCGCGGTTGCCAACCCGAAGGGAAGGGCCACAAATTGATAGTGACAGTCCTCCACTGCCAAAACGGAGGAAAACGCTGATGGGCGTGGGCGATGGGATATGCAGGTACGCATCCTGAATGTCCACTGAGGAAAGAAACTCGCCCTGTTCCAGGGAGGCCACTACGGAGCGTAAGGACTCCATTCTGAAATGTTGAGTCCTGACAAAGCGATTCAACAACCTGAGATCCAGGACTGGTCGCACGGATCCCTCCTTTTTGGGCACCACAAAGAGGTTTGAATAAAAACCCCTGAAATGCTTGGCTGGGGGAACCGGGGCAATTACCCCCTTTAAAAGAAGGGTGTGAAGTGCCTGAAAGAAAGCTGTCGACCGGCCAGGATCTCTGGGTGGTCGGGACAGGAAAAATCGGTCTGGTGGACGGGAGACAAATTCGATCTTGTACCCTGAGGTTACAATCTCGAGCGCCCAAACATCGGAGATGTGGGCCCGCCAAGGATAAATAAATAAAATAACTAATAACCCTGCAGAGCAGGGAGGTCTGCCTCCTACGACACTAAGCTAAAAAACTGATATGCTCTCTCCAGGCGGGAGGGGATATAGCCGGCAGGAGGAGCTATCACTTTTTCAGCTTAGTGTCGCCTCCTAGTGGCAGCAGCTATATCCCACGGTCCTGTGTCCCCCAATGACACTAGCGAGAAATATATATATATATATATATATATATATATATATATATATATATATATATAGAGAGAGAGAGAGAGAGAGAGAGAGATACACACACAAAGGCCTTGTCACACCCTTTAAACTGGTATAATTTGGGGAATTTGACTTCCACTGTGAGAAAGTATTCATTTGAAGGGAGACTGCATTATTTGGTGGAAGAAACATTTTTTTTTAAAGGGAGTCTGTCACCTGTTTTTCACCTATATAACTAACAGCACTGCCCCAGAGAAGATTGCAGACACATCCCAGACATACCTGTGTGCACTGTGTGTCTGTATTACATGTTTAGAAAAAGCACTTTTATTCTGCAGGAAAACAGCTCCCAAGTGCCCGGCTGAAAGTGAAACTAAAAACAGCTTTCTCTCCTGACTCAATTTCTAACAGCTATATCTTCTGATATACTGGATATAATGCTGTGATTTTGGTATCATTTTAAAGCTTGGAATGTCAGCTTTAAAGAAGGTCAGAACCATTGTTCTATCTGCTACTAATCCCAAGATATGAGCAGCTAAAGCTGCCCTCCCCTCTTCAGTCTGGTTTGCAGCAGCAGCAGAGAGGGGCACTTGGGAGCTGTTTTCCTGCAGAATAAAAGTGCTTTTTCTTGACATGTAATACAGACACACAGTGCACACAGGTATGTCTGAGATGTGTCTGCAATCATCTGTGGGGCACTGCTGTTAGTTATATAGGTAAAAATGAGGTGACAGACTCCCTTTAATTCCAGTGGGAAGGGGGTCATGTAATATATTAGTCTTGGATAGAATTTACTCGGAAACACTCTGGAAGTGTCAGTTTACACCCATCTTTACCTGATTAAGGGTTAAGTGAGTTTCCTTTTCCTAAAGTGCTTTACATGAGGTGTTTGATGTGTCCACCATTCTGCACACGGTTTAAGGTTTAATCCAGTCGTCATGAACACGCTGAAGAACCGCAGGTGATACTTCACAGCACTGCAGAAGTCGCCATTTTAGTTGAGCCAATATGGCTCACCAGAAATGGTGAATCCTAAAGCGATCTGAAGAAGTTCATGAAGACTGGATTAAACTTTTCACCATGTGCGTCCGGCAGATTGTAAAGCATATTGCAGCGCCGAGTGCCTAGTCACATAGTGTACAAAAGTAGACAACTGCTGACTCAATGGAGAAGATTTATCCAAACTGGTGTAAAGAAAAACTGGCTTAGTTGCACATGGCAACCAATTAGATTTCATCTTTGATTTTTCAGATCACCTTTGCAAAATAAAAGGTGGAATCTGATTGGTTGCTATAGGCCAGTTTTTCTTTACACCAGTTTGATAAATCTCTCCCAAATAATTACTGAATTTCAAAAACTCCTCTGGCATTAACATCAGCACAAAAATTGTGTGCCACGAGCTTCATAGCATGGATTTCTATTGTGAGCTGCATGAAAGCCATAAATTACCAAGCACAATGACAAGTATTGGATGGAGTGGTGTAAAACCGCGCCACCGGACTCTGGAGCAGTGGGAACGTCTTCTGTAGAGTGAAGAATCACACTTCTCTATCTGGTAGTCTGATGGATGAGTCCAGGGTTGAATAATGCCAGTAGAATCAATGTTACCTGCCTGACCGCAATGTGCCATGTGTAAAGTTTGGTGGAAGAGGGATAATGCTATGGTGTGACTCGCATGTTTGCTGTGACCATGACACGCGAATCACAAAAAATCCAACACTGCTGTATGTTTTGTGATTCGCATGTTGCAGTCTCGGCAAACATGCAAGTCATGCTGTGACTCCCATTCATTCCAATGGCTGCCTTGCTATACTGCAATACTTGGGCTTAACACAGCGTACAACATGGGTTGCAGACAAAATCACCATGTATATGTACCCTAATGCTTCAGCATAGCAAGATATTTTGGACAACTGTAGAATTCCAACTTTGTCGGAGCAGTTTTGGGAAGGTCCTTTTCCAGTTCAAGCATGACTACGCTCCAGTGCACACAACGAGGTCCACAAAGGCATGGTTGGGTGAGTTTGATGTGGAAAAACTTGCCTGGTCCTCAACCCCATGAAACACCTTTCAGATGAACTAGAATAGGGACTACGAGCCATTTCGTCTTGTCCACCATCAGTGTCTGACCTCACTCTTCTGGATGAATAGGCTAACATTCCCAAAGAAAAACTGGCAGAAAGTGAAAAAAAGAACACCTGGAAAACTTAAAGAAGAACTCCCGCAAAAATTTTTATTCTCTGACCTGTTAGAAAGGTGCATGATATAATCTGTAGTGATTGTCATTTTCTTATCAGTGACTGCTTCTGTGAGTAAAAACCTCTCTTCTTATTGTAGCTGGGTCATGTGACCAACTCCCTGACCTCCAACTGACCCAGGACAGAAAGCCAGTAACTGCTCTATTCATTTCTATGGGAGCCTCACTTTCAGTCTCATAGGAATACATAGAGAAGTAGACTTCCTGTCCACACATAAGTCTATGTGTGAGTTGGTGGGTCTAATTGCTGGTCACATGACACAGATAAGAAACTTCAGGATGATATAAGTCAAAAATTCAGACACTGGTAAGAAAATGACATTCACTACAGATTATATCATGTACATTTTTAGCAGGACATGGAATAAAATTTTTGTCGGGAGTTCTTCTTTAATGCTACTGAGCTGAGATTGACAAAAAAATAACAGCAAAAATAAACAGCTAGGGGTGCTTGGTCGATGATCACACAACCAAGGTGGTGAACCTATTATTTTGGGTTCTCCAGCAGGATATACTGTATATTGAGGAAGGGTCACTACTAGGTGGCATCTCCCCACCATACGGTCATACATATGCTGGATATCCTCTTGGGGTATATGTCATTTCAAGCTCTTTCAATATGGAGCTATAGTTCAGCTAAAGTGGTTGCTGGCTGCTGTGCATGGGCGATCTGTCGCCCCATCCAGTCCCAGACATTGTTGATGAGGCAGAGATCTGGGGATCGAGCTGGCTAGGGGAGCTGCTGGATACCCTGTGACATGAACGAAGGCCATAAGCTGCATTTGCCTCACAGGCACAGTGTGGTGTCCATGGCTCTACACCATAGCGGGGTGAATAACTGTGGTGAGCTATTCTGGCTCCAATTACCGGTTTAGGATAAAATTAGTCCATAGCGTGAGTGTTTTCCTAGATTTAGACTTTCAGGTTTTATGGTTTAGCAGGTTGGCTTGTTGCAATCACAATTTGGTGGAATCTGTACTGATTCAATGACTCAAAGCCTCACCTCCTCTACAGATACTGTGGAGTCAAGCTGCAGGTTGGGTAGTTTGATAACAATGACGTCTTCGTTTTCTTTCCCTTTGTACACTTTAGCCTCTGAACTCTGGAGCAAGTCTGTGCACATATCAAAGTTTTCTATAGCCTGCTCCATGTCCCCCTACATTGCAAACAACAAAAGGGGAATGATTACTTCTTAAAGACGACTTTTTTCATTTAATAAGAACATTTATAAAGCAATCAATGGTGACAGCTATTGTATTTTACACTACATGGCCTTCAGAATTAACTCACTCTCTTCTACCCCTCTTATGACAAGTTTATTTTATTCATTTATGATAAAGTGTCCAGATATGACCTCCTTAAAAGAGTTGTCTGCTTTTTTTTATATTGATGGTTATCAAAACAGATCAGCGGGGGGCTGACTCCCAGAACTACACCGCCGATCAGATGTTTGAAGAGAAAGCACAGTACCTCATATTCATCTATATAGTGCATATAGCATTCCCTCATAGAGTCAATGTTTGCAGAGTGCTGTTGCTTTATGTTCAGTTTGTATTCTCCGCCATGGTAACGTACACCTTCACACTTCTTTCATTTCTTTTGTTTTTGCAGTATCTATTTAGAGGTATGGCTGCCTCCATCATGGTCATGCCCTACTAACAAACCCATCTTTCCCACAGGCTCTTTTTAACTGGTCCAGTAGGTAAATAGGGTCTGCTCTCCCTGAATTCATTTGAGGCTAGTTGACATTATAGAGTATAGTCATGACCAAAAGTTTTGACATTTATTTCAAGCATCATCCCCTCCTTTAAAAGAAACCAGTCTGCTCTTCCAACTGAATCCGCATGACAGAGTGATATCAGCTGTCTTGTCCTCATTAACACTTTCTCCTGAGAGGATCACTGAAATTATGTTAGCGGGTCATTTTGTGGCATGGCTGAAATGCAGTGGAAATATACGTTTTTTGTGATTAAAGAGGACCTGTCACCTCTCCTGATATACCTGGTTTAATAGCTTCATGCTTTCCTCATGTAATAAAGATTCTGGAACATCTATTCTTATGGCTGCATGTTGTGTCATTCCTTTATTATTTCTACTGGAAATTATGAATGAATTGCTAGCAGTCTGCAGTAAGGGTACAGAGGGGAGGTAACCAGTTGTGGGTGTGTACCTGTCCAGACTGAAAATGGCAGCACTGATTGGATAGAGTGCGTCTGTGCAGGTACACCCCCCCCAACTGGTTACCACCCCTCTGTACCCTTACTGCAGACTGCTAGAAATGCATTTATAACTTCTAGTAGAGGGAAGAGACTAATTCAGAGGGAACCAACTCCTAGACAGTGAGGCCTGAGAGTAAGGTCCTGAGAGCAAATGAGCTCAGTATGTCTGCATGGTAAGTTCACATGCAGGCACATATGATGTATATAGCAACCCGGGGTAAGGGAGACAGGGGTTTTGCCGTCTCTGGGGGTCTTCCCTAGAGGAGGACATGAAGCTAAGAAAAAAAAGTCCATAAGAAAGAAAAAAAAAAAAAAAAAAAAAAAATCAGTCAGAGGTTAGACTACCAGACTCAGAGATGCTGTGTCCCACTAAGTGAAGCTGAAGGTGCCGAGGGAGCGCACAGAAGACAAAAGATGGAGTAGTTGTCTTCTGAAGATATGAAGAGAAATGGTGCCCAGGAAAAACGAAAATAGAAGAAAACTCCTCCCTCCTCAAAGCCTGCGCTAAAGTAGGACTAGACAGGAGAAGAGAGCTGTCCCGATGTCCAACAGGAAGAAGACCAGCCCCCAGGAAGACAAAGAGAGGGTGGGATAAAACGTGGCCTAGTCCCTACAAAAGCCAGGGGCTAGAGTAGTTAGGAAGGCCGAAAACTAGGCACTCACAGCAGCCTGTGGCAGTGGGACCGGCTGGGGCACCGGTGGAGGTATAAAAGGGAAAGATTAAGGATGAAGGCTAGATAGGGGTAGCTGGGACCTAGTGACCCTCCCTGCACAAGAAAAATGATCACCCAGGAGTTGAAGTGGAGATGGAAAACAGTGCAGCCTAACCCAGGCGGAACCCAGTGACAGGGGGCCCAAAGAAGGATGGAAGGAGCTGTGAGAACTAGCTCAGGTAGGAGCCGGGGACTGGAGCAGCCCTAAAGGGAGGGGGAAATTACATAATAAGGGGTTTACAGAGTAAGTACACAGTGGCTATACTTATAGTAACCAATCAGATTAAAACGCTTGTGTAGGAAAATAAAAGCAGATACGTTTCTATGGGCATTTCTTTTGTTCCGCCTCTCAAATATTTTTAAATATACCCCTGCAATACATGCATAAATACATTTTATCACATAACTCACCTGCAAAGCCAAAAACCGTGCTTTCAGCCAGTACACTCTCACTACATAATTCAGCCACCCATCTGGAAATAAGTCACGCTGAGAGGCCGCAAATCCCATCATCATTTGATCTTCCAGAAAGTGAGCGCCAGGAAAGTCTGGTCCTAAGTTCTCATCAGGGATACCAGCAGGACACTTGCGTGGAGACACTAAAAATATAAGGTGAAAATTCAAAAAAATAAAAAGACAACGAATTAATGAAAAAAAAGAACACATGATAAATCACATAGAAAAAAACAGAGATTCAGTGCTCCAACATTACCTGTTCCAGTCTTCACCTTGGCCAAAAGCCACTGATCAAGCTGCAGCTCCATGCAGGTCAGGCTCATCACCATCATGTCCTATCAAAGAATAACATAAGGACCACTGAGGAAAAGTAATGAAGAATCCAGATAGAAATAAAACACAACTTAGATGGTTATGGTCCATTCTAGGTGTGGTCTTGCTATGACTGACACCTAAAGGCATAATGAGGGTTTTAACTTCTGATTTATGGATTTTACTAGTTTGGAATACATTTACCCAAGCTGGATTTTGGCAGCTTTCTATAGGTAGTGGACAACAATTATTTCTTTTTGAATTTTCAAAAAAGACATTAAAATCTGTACCCGTCACAAGGAAATATCTGAAGAACATGGTTCTATTTTCAACTTATGTAAGTACGTATGTGGTAAAGCTCAGTACCACTCAATAATAGCATTCAGCAGCAAGCAGAATTTGGTATCACTTTGGTATCTTGTGTATTACATACCATTAGTTAGAGGAGAAAAATGTTGGGACACAAATCAATAAGAACTATGATGAAGAACGAACAGAAGATTGGAAATAAGGCTCACTGGGTGCAAACACTTACTCGAATGTGCTGGTTCTTGCAGTCCCTAAGCAAAGGATTGGGAAGACCGCTGCTGTGCTTTCTCCAGCTAGTATATATATTGAGCACGACATCCGTCAGAGCAGGGGGCCACTTCACCAAAAACTTTTGAGCAATCACTTTCAGATACCTCATCATAAGCTCCAGGATGCCCCCATTTTGTAGATTATCCAAAAGGAATTGGTGCACATCTTGCTTCTCTAGAAAGACAACATACGAGCAAAATATGTGAGTATAGACTACAAATTTCATCATGCACCTACAGTGTCTCAGCAAACCCAATTTCTGCTGCCAGCATTAGTGTCTCCCTCCACATTACAGTACTGCTGCTGTCAGCATTAGTGTCTCCCTCCACATTACAGTACTGCTGCTGTCAGCATTAGTGTCTCCCTCCACATTACAGTACTGCTGCTGCCAGCATTAGTGTCTCCCTCCACATTACAGTACTGCTGCTGTCTGCATTAGTGTCTCCCTCCACATTACAGTACTGCTGCTGCCAGCATTAGTGTCTCCCTCCACATTACAGTACTGCTGCTGCCAGCATTAGTGTCTCCCTCCACATTACAGTACTGCTGCTGTCAGCATTAGTGTCTCCCTCCACATTACAGTACTGCTGCCGTCAGCATTAGTGTCTCCCTCCACATTACAGTACTGCTGCTGCCAGCATTAGTGTCTCCCTCCACATTACAGTACTGCTGCTGTCAGCATTAGTGTCTCCCTCCACATTACAGTACTGCTGCTGTCAGCATTAGTGTCTCCCTCCACATTACAGTACTGCTGCTGTCTGCATTAGTGTCTCCCTCCACATTACAGTACTGCTGCTGTCTGCTGACAGACAGTGTTTGTACAATCGAAGCATTGTTTTTGCTACGGATGTCACTGAAACAGTGTGAAACTGCACATGCTCAGACAGCTTATCTACTAAATACATGTATATCCTTGCATCGCTCTTGGAGAATCCAGCTGAAGACATAATTTGGCCAGTGCATGCATGACCAGGACCATAGGCAGCAACAGCAGGATCTGCATGTAGGTATACTTACTGAACAGCAGGTGGTGCTGTGACAACCCCGCGTATGGTGGAAAGAGCAAAAAATTAAATAACAATGCTTGGCAAAGCTGCTCAGTATTACGTTACTAGACTGTTTCTTGCCACTTCTAGTGACAGTCAACCCCTTTAATTATTTTGACGTGCTTTCCAGAAAACCACGTTTACCGAGAGGCAAACTTTAAAAGGGGAGCTTTCTTCTGCCGATATCCATTAACCGCATTAATATGTTGTTTTACATAAAGAAAAGAATCAATCGTCAAACACAAAATAGATACTTTTCATGAAATGACAGGAAACCAAATAGTTCTCAGTCCGGTATTTAGCCCATTTACTACTCTATGAAGAAACAATGCAGCATCAAGCTCAGTACTAACCTGATTCCATGAAAGTAGTGGAATCAAAAGACATGGCTTGGTCTCCAGTTGGGAAATTTTCTGGTTTTGAATCCGATTGCATCTCATAGTTGCCAAAAGAATCGTCCTCCTCTTCTGAATCAGGTTTACGGAGCCTATAACGGATGTAAAAGACAACTATGTACACTCCCATGGAAACTCAAACTATAAGGTGAACCTATCCAAAAAATCATGTATATGAAGTACTCTAAAACAATATATCACTTTATTAAATTCATGTACTGTATGTGAACATATATTAAAAATGTATCCTCAACACAGAAGACGACACTAATGTGAATATTCCCTACTGAATCCAAAGTGCCAAATTCATTCTGTTATATAACCAATTAAAGGTACTCTCTGTATCCCCCCCACCCACACACCAATGTTCTAGCAATGTAATTCACGTTATATAGTGTCTGTACTATCTGTGTGTGCTGACTCTCCAGTGTAGTTCTAAGAGATGTAGCTTCACACTGGTCACCCTGCTTTGTGCATGTAAGAGCTGACAGGGCAGACAGGCTGAAAGAGGACCTGTCACCACTCCTGACATGCCTGTTTTAATAACTACATGCATTCCCCATGTAATAAAGATTCTGGAACATCTATTCTTATGTCTGTATGTTGTGCCATTCCTGTATTATTTCTACTAGAATTTATGAATGAATAGCTAGCAGTCTGCAGTAAGGGTACAGAGGGGTGGTAACAAGTTGGGCGTGAGGGGTGTCCCTGCACAGTCTAAGAATGGCAGCACTGACTGCATAGAGTGAGACTGTGCAGGGACACACCACTAACTGGTTGCCACCCCTCTGTAACCTTACTGCAGACTGCTAGCAATTCATTCATAACTTCTAGTTGAAATAATTAAAACCGGCCTCTCAGGAGTGGTGAAAGGTCCTCTTGGAGCTGCATCACATAGGATACACTGAGACCTTGCAGTGTGAGGAGGCAGAATTATATGTCCCTTATCTATTACTTGATGCCCTTAGAAAGGGCTCAGAACAGCGTGATCAGACTCTGCCCCCTCCATCTCTGCAAAGCCAGGCATGGAAAATGTAGGATTCATTAGGAAATCCATATGTGAGAAGAAGGAATCAAGATGGCTGACAATCTACAAATTGCACATTAAAAAACAGACAGATATACACAAAGCATACACAAGTTACATATCACAAATAGGAGCAAATACTCAATATCTGAGGCAGAGTCCGCAACCGAAACAAGCCACCAGCACTAACAATATTGTAAGATAATGCAATAAAAGTATACAAAACAAAGTCTCCACTTTTGAGGTGCAAAAAAGATAATAACCAAGCTACACAATTATCTAAGATGGAACAATAATTGTAAAATGTATTTCCTATCCACAGGATAGGGGATAAGCGTCTGATCTGCAAGGGTCCGGCTCCCTGGGCCCCCTTGATCATTAGAATGGGGACCCATGTTCCCCATTTGAATGGTGTGGCAGACATGACTATGTGTCCATCACTCCATTAAACTTTACACAGCTGCTGGAGATACCCAAGTACTTGTACTAGACCAGTGATGGCTAACCTCCGGCACTCCAGCTGTGGTAAAACTACGACTCCCAAGATGCCCCCTTGCTTGGCTGTTCTCAGAACTTCATAGAAATGAATGGAGCACGCTGGGAGTCGTAGTTTCACCACAGCTGGAGTGCCGGAGGTTAGCCATCCCTGTACTAGACTATCTCCAGCAGCCTCATAGAACTGAATGGAGCAGTGGACATACATGGGTGTCCACTCATTCATCCATTCAAACAAACAGGGAAGTTAGGGCCCCGTTCTAGTGCTCAAAGGTCGGCTTCCACTGATTAGACGACATTTATGCCCTATCCTGTGGATAGTTACGTTGTTGTCATGGGACAACCCCTTTAATGATATGTTTGGGAAAGATCTGTGACATATTGGGGGCTTGCTTTAGAACTGTGACTTAGCAGATTAAAGAGGCTCTGTCACTAGGTTGTAACCTATGTATTTAAATACATAGGTTACAAGGCCTAGTGACAACTTTTAAAATCATACCTTTCATGCAGAGTTCTGCGCAGCGGTCGCGTAGTAATTTAAACTTTAAAAAGTATGCAAATGAGCCATCGGAGCACCGGGGGGCGGCCTCTTTCCTCTGGAGCACCGCTCCTTCACCGCCCCCCGGGCCCGAGGCACGTCCCCTGTCTGTAATCACGCCCCTTTCTGTATATGATAAACAGTGCTAGACTGGTAAGTCTAGCGCTGACCTCTCGCGCATGCGCCCTAAAATTTTCCTGGCGCATGCGCAGTAGCGCTTGCAGTGTAGACACTGCAAGCGCTGTCTTCTCTTCTGCGCACGCGCCGTCACTCCCGGGACTAGCGAAGTGACGGCGCGTGCGCAGAAGAGAAGACAGCGCTTGCAGTGTAGACAGTGCAAGCGCTACTGTGCATGCGCCGGGAAAATTTTTAGGGCGCATGCGCAAGAGTTCAGCGCTAGACTTACCAGTCTAGCGCTGTCTATCATATACAGAAAGGGGTGTGATTACAGACATGGGGCGTGCCTCGGGCCCGGGGGGGGGGGGGGGGGTGAAGGAGCGGTGCTCCAGAGGAAAGAGGCCGCCCCCCGGTGCTCCGATGGCTCATTTGCATACTTTTTAAAGTTTAAATTTCTACGCGACCGCTGCGCAGAACTCTGCATGAAAGGTATGATTTTAAAAGTTGCCACTAGGCCTTGTAACCTATGTATTTAAATACATAGGTTACAACCTAGTGACAGAGCCTCTTTAAAGAGTCCCTCTCTGAAGACGGCATAGTATAGTGACAGTCCTGCTGATTTCTACAGTCTGTCAAACGGTCGTTAATATGAAGTAGTTTAGAAAACATATCTCTGAAATGGTGCGTGGCATGGCCAGCAATACCAGATATGAGTCCAATGATATGCCTGCTACCCCTGCCACCCGGCCTACTGTGCAAACAGTGGACACCTCTCTGGCAGCACTTGCCACATAGCGCACAATTTTAAACATCATTTTTCTAGAACTTCTTCATGTTAACATACAGAGAGGGAAACATAACGGAGCCGACAGATTACTTTTAAACACTGTGGCATATAACTGGTTGTACTGCAAGAAAATGCATGTGAAGCAAAGCAAAAATACAGTATTTGGAATTATACTTCACAGTAAAAAAAAGGACTGTTGTAGATATATTGTAAAGTGGTAACAACCAGTTACAACATAGTGAAAGATACTGGAAGGTTAGATATGGGGCATATTGAACAGTTAATGGCCATCTGTAAAACGTACTCTCTAAACAATGTCCTCTTTCCCAAAAGGAAGACTATTTTACCTGGACGGTAAGAACTTTATCAGTAATTCTTGAAAATCAATTCTTTCCTCCTTCTTGCATTTAGTGTTGCGCACACGAGCAGAGCGTCTCTTGGCAGTCTCTCCTGCATCCTCCGTGATTCTCCTCCTTTTCACGCCTTTCTTGATCTTATCTCCACCGGACTGATCTATAGCAGAGCCAAAATCTAACACTGTATTAAGCAAGAACACTAAAGCCCCTATTAGACAGTGTGATTTTCAGGCCAATTATTGGGAACAAGCACGTTTCCAATCACTGGCCTGCATAATAGAGCAGCCAGTCAGTGGATAAATGAGCTAACACTCATATATCGGTTGATGGGCTTCAAGACGAAGGATTCCTGATTGTCAGCAGCACATCTCTCTGTGTAATCAGGGATGTCCTGCCAATAATTAATCGAACTAAACGGGGGAGTAGAAATTCTTCCTCCCATATTCACTTTGTTTCGGTCTGCGTAATCATCCAGCACTCGCACTGCCAGAACATCAGGCAGTGTAATACCGCCTGTAAAGGCCTTTTACATGGGCAGATGGTTGGATGGACAAACGTTCATAGGAATGTTCGTTTCTGATTGTTGTCTTGTGTGAAAAGTCCATCGATCAGCCGACAAATGAGGATTAGCTTAGGTGATCACATCTTTTATGCAGCTGCAAAAAAATGATCGCTTGTCGGCAGCACACCTCCCGGTGTAAAATAATGTAAAGTGAACAATAGGAATGGAGTTCAATTCCCCTCACAATCACAGAACAGGGAAAATGAAAGAGCAACAGTCAACTTGCATATCGTCAGTCGGCGTTCTCTATGAGCAGAGAATCTGACTGTAAAAGGACCACGTGTCGATAAAATTACACCAAATGTTTCCAGACATTCACTCCCATAGACATTTAGGGCTCATGCACACGACAGTGAAAAATGGCCGTGTGACGGCCGTCTAAGTAGCGGCCGTCACACGGCCATTTTTAGCACCAATGAAAGCCTATGGTGCTATTCACATGGCCGTTTTTTTAACGGCCAGTGAATAGCGTCCGTCCAGAAATAGGACATGTCCTATTTCTGGGCCGTTTCAACGGACCGACTGCCCCATTGAAATGAATGGGGCAGTTTTTAACGGCCGATTGACAGGAGTGCTCCCGTCTAACGGCCGTTAAAAACGGGTCCTATATGGCCACTCACCCTATCCACTTGCTCGCGCTGCGCAGTCTGTAGTTTCTTCATTGAGCAGGCCCTGCCGATGGACCTGCGTGATGCGAGATGACGTCATCGCGCACATCGCAGGTCCTTCGGCAGATCCTGTTCTGTGAAGAGAGAAGAGACTGCTGCAGCGCGAGCAAGTGGATAAGGTGAGGGGTTTTTTTTTTTTTTGTTTTTTTTTAAATCATCAAAAAGTAGCTCTGGGGGCATTTCATTAAACCATTGGGGACATTATTTTACATGGGGGCCTACATGGGGGACATTATTTTACATGGGGGCCTACATGGGGGACATTATTTTACATGGGGGCCTACATGGGGGACATTATTTTACATGGGGGCCATTATTTTAATTAGGGCACTATGGAGGACATTATGGGCATCATGGGGGTCATGATTATAGTTGGGGGCAAGAAATAACTGCCAATCCAATTCATCAATTTTTCATGTCCGTTTTTAACGGACATGAAAAACTGATACAAAACGGATGCAAAACGGACATTAAAAATGTACACACGGCCAGAAAATGGATGCACACACTGATGCAAAATGGCCATGAAAAACTGACAGTGTGTCCGTTTTTAACAGACGTTTTTTTTCGTGTGCATGTAGCCTTATTTTACTCAGGCTAGTTTCACTCCTGCGGCTGTCCTCTCCGGCAGGGTGTTCCAAAATAGAATGGAAACAGCTGGAAAAACCATAGAGTGCAGTGTTTTTTGTCCGGCCGATTCCAGGCTCATTTGTCAGGTAGATCTCTGCCAGACCCCATTATAGTCAATGGGATCCAGCGGGCAGTATCTGCCAACGCCAAATCCAGAGAACTCTGGCAGGCTGTTCCATGCCGGAACAGCCTGTTGTAGAAGACAGCTGCAAATGTGAAACTTGCCTAAATTGTCTTTTATGCAATGTTATTCATCTTGGAAAAAAGGCTAGATTGTGACCCCTTCACGTAAATACAAACTGCATACGTATAGATGAGCAAAACGCATACACAAACAGAAAATCTACAAATAAATGAGCATTTCACAGAAACGAGCTAGTGGAGCTAAAAAGTGCATGAGTTTTCCATAAACCTAGGTGGACAAAAGGAACAGTTATAAAGAGACCCACAAGAAACTGAACAATATTAAACTGGTTCCTAAGGCTAAGCCCCTATTTATTATGTGGCATGGCGCTCACCTTGGACAGATGTAGAATCATTTATGGTTTGGGAGGACACAACTGGATTAGTGGTAGAAATAGTGGGGGCCGGCTCTGTTACGGGCACAGCCGGAGCTGAAGGAGTGGAGGTGCTGGGTGTGTCTTGGACTTTGTCTGTAAGGGGGGAGGTTTGGGGAACATGATCCAGTTGTGTTACATCTTTGTAGTCTGTCAGGTCTATCCTTTTCCCCAAACTAGGACGAGGAGGTTCACATGTTGTAAGGTGGCGATACATGGCCAGCAGACTCTCTCCAAGACACTTCCACCTATGAACACAAAGCAGATCGCGTCAGGCAATAATATCTGCAGTCATCCCCGTCTCATCAGCTACCATATAAATCATCCTTACGTGAAAAATGGGAGAGGCTGAATCAGCTTCAAATCAGGCTCTTCCTCCTTTACAGACAGAGCTCGTCTCTTCCTGCGTAATTCTAATGCCTCCTCCACAATTCGGTTTGTCTCCTCCTCACAAACATCCACATCATGAATGGACAAGTCACTAAATGAGATACATACAACCCACATACATTAATATAAATGAGCTACTATGGTTTATCTTAAAGGGGTTTTACGAGATTTTTTTTTACTGATGATCAGTAACTGATCGGTGGGACCCCACCTGGGACCCCCGCCGATTAGCTGTTCGAGAAGGCACCGGCGCTCCTGTGAGCACCGCGGCCTGCTGTCTGCTTTTTTGACTTCACGTTCCTTGTTCACGTGGCCTAGGAACAGCGCATTCAAGCGAATGGGGCTGAGCACGATACCAAGCACAGCCGCTGTACAATATATGGAGCTGTGCTTGGTGAGCTATGAGAATGCTGTGGCACTAAAAGGAGCAGCATTGCCTTCTCAAACAGCTGGTCGGCAGTAGACCGGCGTGTCGGACCCCACCTATCAGATAATGATGACCTATCCAGAGTAAGGATTACTGCAATTCGGCCTACCGAGGATATTTCCTGCTTATTGTATCAAAGCAAGTCTTTCTCCACTGTTTAATAATGAAAGGTAATTGAGGTGGCATAAGTGTTTAATCTTATTAGGGACCTGCGTGCCTAAGTATTGAACACTATCTGTTTGCCAATTCAACGAAAAGCGAGATAGGAGGGCAATCTGGGAAGCATTCGGTATGTTAAGGCTACTTTCACATTAGCGTTTTTGAATTCCGGTACTGAGTTCCGTCATAGGGGCTCAATACCGGAATAAAATGCTTCAGTTTTGTCCCCATTCATTGTCAATGGGGGCAAAACTGAACTGAAGACAACGGAATGCTCCTAGAAGCATTCCGTTCAGTCTTCAGACCGGCATGCTGCGGTTTGCTCTCCGGTCTGGGCATCCGCATCAAGACGGATCCGGAATGACCCCAATGCAAGTCAATGGGGACGGATCCGTTTGGTGTGACACAATGGTAAATGGATCTGTACTCCACTGACTTTCAATGGGGGTCATTCCGGATCCGTCTCCCTACAATTTCCCCTCCCTCCCTTGTGCGCGCCGTCCTCCTCCTGCTGTCCGGGCCTATGTAAGTATATATGTATGTAAGTTTATATATGTATATGTATGTATGTATGTGTATGTATGTATGACACTGTCTGACAAGTGTGGGGCCGGAGCGCGGTTGCGGCACTACCCGCCGGATCGGTGCTGCCGCTAATGCGAAAGAAGCCTAATAGGTAGGCCTTGGGATTTCTTTTCATTGACTTTAAAAGGATAAAGAACTGAACTGTTGGATAATCTCCATCGCAGCTGTGAGAGATTTCTCTGGGCAGCTAAGAGTCAAGATCAATTCATCTGCATATAGGGAAAGTTTACGATTTCTCCCTCCAAAACTCGCGTTGGACCTGATCTGAAAGTCTAATGACCTGCGCCAAAGGTTCAATTGAGAGGATGAATATAAGGTGAATAAGGGACAACCCTGATGAGTGCAGTTTGTGATAGTAAAATCTGACTACAGGGTGTTATTAACAGATACCCGTGCTGCGGGGTTACTATATAAAACTTTGAATAGCTCCCAAAAAGGTGAAACAGTTTCTCATCTTTTGCAACACTGAAATGGCAAACAACCAGTTAATGCGGTCGAAAGCCTTCTCGACATCCAGTGTGACCAGGACTGCCTCAAGCCCAAAGTGCACTCTGTTTAACACCCTTCTTGTGCTTCTCTAATGAAACCAGATTGATCACTGTCAACGAGATAGGATAAAATAAGACGAAGTGCCAATGCTTTCGCATATATTTTCAAATTTGTATTCAGCAGAGAGATGGGCCTAAAATTCTCCAGAATATCCAGAGTCTTTCCAGGTTTGGCAATGGTGACACCAGTTTCAGTTTTCTATCCCCTTGAAATTAGTCACATTGTTGCTAAATGCAATTAAGTTGCCTCCTGACTTATATATTTTATTTATCTATATTTTATGTAACCATTTATACCATGCTGGGTCAAAATACTTATCAGAGTCTTATAACAAGACAAGAACAGTATTTTTCGACTGAGAATATTGATGTCTTGTGCTGTACAAAGAGGTTACATTTACCAAAAAACGTACCATTTCAGGAACATGCGGAAAGAGTCCTTTCTTAGACATGGCTGCTCTTCAAAGATCTTCTCTTTTAGTACTAGACCTTTGCTGTAGCGACAGTCTCTCTCTAAAGCCTTGCAGATGAAGTACAAACAGGCTGCAAACAAAGACACTGGGTAAGACCAAGAGATAGTCGTAGTAAGTTCTCCAGCGGCTCTTCACTCTGCCTCATAGAATAGGGTCCAAATCAGGTAGACCTTTTCCATGAGGTCCATATGCCCTAAAAGCTTATGGACAGAAGTTGTCCTAATGGGCAATAAACCAGTCTTTCTACTGACTTGGCCCACTTGCTATTTCTCGGCACCATCAACTACCCTTGACACTTATTGAGTCCATCACCGTACATAGTCCTGACACAATTACCTCACAGAGTCCCACGTAACTACTTACTGCTATAATCACTGATAGTATACAGGACAGTGACCAGGTTATCCAGGCAAGGCCAATGATCCGGATTACACTGAAGTCCTTCTTCAAATGCATGTCTTGCTAGTGGAATGCGCACTAGGCGAAGAGCCAGACAGCCGATTTTATACCACAGATTAACATCAGTGGAGTCCAACATGACAGCCTGTGATAAAATAAAAATAACAAAGGTAGAAATATTAAATAAAATATTTAGTATCTTTTTGATGTGAACTGATTTAACACTGAAGAATTCTGCACAGTAAAATCAGGTGCCATTTATATTTTGCCTTTTGCTTTACTGCATGTTCCACATTAAAAACTTTAACATTTTCATCCCAGGAAGTAGAAAATGGAGGTGTGCCGAGCAGATATTAATAGGTCATCTATATATATGCCGGGACAACCCCTTTAAGGGCCTGTCATTTTACCCTTGTGCTCCAGTGGTCATAACTTTTTTATTTTTTCGGTATGAGTTGTACTTTTTCTTAGCAACCATTGTGGGGTTTATATAGTATATTACATAACTTTTTTATTTTTATTTTTAGAGGACAGATTAAAAAAAACCTGCAGTTTTAAGAATTTTGTTCTTAGCTCTTCATATATCAGGCTTGTTTACAGCTAGTGATATGTATGTGACATATAGTGATACTGGTCTTGTTTGAAAACCGACAGATAATGGCGGTATTATCTCCTCCACATAAGGACATATAAGTGCTTTTACTTTAAGCTGCTATCACTCTAAACCAATTTCTAACAGCCATCTTCCCTGTTGTAGAGGTGATCATGGTGCGATTCTGGTCAGCCTAGTATCAGAGAACATGGAGCAGATAAAATAAAAAAATCTCTTACCTGTCCTGCGCCGCGGCTCCGCTTTGGGTCCGGCACTCCTCTGTCTTTCCGGGCGGCTCTGCACTGTCCTGACGGCGTACTGCGTCAGGACGTAGTGCGCGCACTCTGACCTGACGCTGCACGCAGTCAGGTGCAGCGCCGGGAGGACAGAAGAGCGCTGGACCCGAAGCGGAGCCGTGGCGCAGAACAGGTAAGAGATTTTTTTATTTTATTCTGATGGGCGCAGAGTGGGCTGATCTGAAGTCTGATGGGGGCACAGTGGGCTGATCTGTGGTCTGATGGGGGCACAGTGGGCTGATCTGTGGTCTGATGGGGGCACAGTGGGCTGATCTGTGGTCTGATGGGGGCACAGTGGGCTGATCTGTGGTCTGATGGGGGCACAGTGGGCTGATCTGTGGTCTGATGGGGGCACAGTGGGCTGATCTGTGGTCTGATGGGGGCACAGTGGGCTGATCTGTGGTCTGATGGGGGCACAGTGGGCTGATCTGTGGTCTGATGGGGGCACAGTGGGCTGATCTGTGGTCTGATGGGGGCACAGTGGGCTGATCTGTGGTGAGGGCTGATGGTCTGATGGGGCACAGTGGGCTGATCTGAGGTCTGATGGGGGCACAGTGGGCTGATCTGTGGTCTGATGGGGGCACAGTGGGCTGATCTAAGATCTGATGGGGCCACAATGGGCAGATCTGAGGTCCGATGGGGCCACAATGAGCTGATCTGAGGTCTGATGGCACAGTAGGCTGATCCAACTATAATAATCATTGGTGGCAGAGGCCACAGGGTCCCATTCACACCCTCTTCATTGGTGGTTCAGTGGCAGTTCCGATTGGAGTCCAGCAATGTAATCGCGGAGCTCTGATCGGTTACCATGGCAACCAGGACGCTACTGAAGTCCTGGCTGCCATGGTAAGCTCCCTGCTACCGTGTGCACAAAGCCCAGGGCAGCAGGGAGAGTGTAAAGTCCTATTCATCCTGAACACACCCCGGGCGGCATCCGTGGTATTGCAGATCCGTACTTTTGCGGATCCACAATACTACGGCCGTCTGAATGGACCCTTAATCACCCCCTTTCCCAATATACTATAAAATATATTAATAAATATCCGAAAAGTCCAAACTATTAAAATATAAAAAAAATCTCCTATACGGTGAACATGTAAAACAAAAAGAAAAAAAAACCTCACAATTCGCCATTTTTTAGTCACCTTGTCCCGCCAAAAAATAGGATAGGACAATTCTATTAATGACCAGATGTTCCATCTCCTCCAAGTCTTTTTTTTTATTATAATTATATGTATTTAAATTTGGCGCCTAAAAATTTTATTTGGCTCCTAAATTTTTCAGTTCAGGAGCCAATGGCTCCTAGGTATTTTTTTTAGTCTGGAGCACTGTAGTGCCTTTTCTCAAAGCTGACAGGGGGTAAAAAATGTTTTCCCACCATAGTAAATAAAAGGCATAACACCAAGATACACCATTACTTCCTGATCGTGGAGGTATGAGCACTGAAAAAATCCAGTCACTAGATGGAAGGAGATACTACAACTCTGCTCCATTTCAATAGGATGGTGTTGCTGTTCTCTACACAGTGCCAGATTAGAAGATGCACAGGGCAGAGGAAATGCTAGGGAAAACTCCAACGATCATGAGGGCCACAGAAGCAGGTGATCAGTACATACTTCTAGGTTATATTCCATTGCAGTCTCCAAGTCATCTCGCTTTGCAGCAAGCTGAGCTAAGTTCTTAAAGGTAGAATACTTTAGCATTAATCCAGGATGCTTCAGACCCTCTCTTTCTTCACTCAAAGGGACCTGAGGAAACAAAGATCACATTTATCATGCAGTATAATCATTTTCATAGCAAGTATTCAAATCCACGTGATTTAGATAATATCATGAAAAACATAAAAA
Organism: Rhinella marina; assembly: GCA_900303285.1. Lineage (NCBI taxonomy): Eukaryota > Metazoa > Chordata > Amphibia > Anura > Bufonidae > Rhinella > Rhinella marina. The sequence continues at coordinate 656,513 of ONZH01030531.1, forward strand.
TAAAATTAAGGTTGAAAATTTGATCAGTGCCTCCACATAGATTATGTTGGAGCAGTCTGATATTACGTCTATGGAAGACAACTGAAGACAGGCCATGGATAAGATACAGCATGGACCACACCCAAGAAGAAGGGATCAAATAATGGACTACAAATACCTTACTGCAAGTTCTGTCTACTGAACATCCGTGTCATTAACAAAGCATTCTGATAGATCCAGGAAGTCATAGTAAAAGATGCAAGTGTAAAAATAATAAAAAACAGAGAGGTAAGCTGGCCATACATTACAGACAGCGGTAAGCTGGTCATATATTATAGACAGAGGTAAGCTGGCCATATATTATAGACAGAGGTAAGCTGGCCATACATTATAGACAGAGGTAAGCTGGCCATATATTATAGACAGAGGTAAGCTGGCCATATATTATAGACAGAGGTAAGCTGGTCATATATTATAGACAGAGGTAAGCTGGCCATATATTATAGACAGAGGTAAGCTGGCCATACATTACAGACAGCGGTAAGCTGGCCATACATTACAGACAGCGGTAAGCTGGCCATACATTACAGACAGCGGTAAGCTGGTCATATATTATAGACAGAGGTAAGCTGGCCATATATTATAGACAGAGGTAAGCTGGCCATATATTATAGACAGAGGTAAGCTGGCCATACATTACAGACAGCGGTAAGCTGGCCATACATTACAGACAGCGGTAAGCTGGTCATATATTATAGACAGAGGTAAGCTGGTCATATATTACAGACAGCGGTAAGCTGGCCATACATTATAGACAGAGGTAAGCTGGCCATACATTATAGACAGAGGTAAGCTGGCCATACATTATAGACAGAGGTAAGCTGGCCATACATTACAGACAGCGGGAAGCTGGCCATACACTATAGACAGCTGTAAGATGGCCATATATTATAGACAGAGGTAAGCTGGTCATATATTATAGACAGAGGTAAGCTGGCCATACATTACAGACAGAGGTAAGCTGGTCATATATTATAGACAGAGGTAAGCTGGTCATATATTACAGACAGCGGTAAGCTGGCCATACATTACAGACAGCGGTAAGCTGGTCATATATTATAGACAGAGGTAAGCTGGCCATACACTATAGACAGCTGTAAGCTGGCCATATATTATAGACAGAGGTAAGCTGGCCATATATTATAGACAGAGGTAAGCTGGCCATACATTACAGACAGAGGTAAGCTGGCCATATATTATAGACAGAGGTAAGCTGGCCATACATTATAGACAGAGGTAAGCTGGCCATATATTATAGACAGAGGTAAGCTGGCCATACATTACAGACAGCGGTAAGCTGGCCATACATTATAGACAGAGGTAAGCTGGCCATACATTATAGACAGAGGTAAGCTGGCCATACATTACAGACAGAGGTAAGCTGGCCATACATTATAGACAGAGGTAAGCTGGCCATATATTATAGACAGAGGTAAGCTGGCCATATATTATAGACAGAGGTAAGCTGGCCATACATTACAGACAGAGGTAAGCTGGCCATACATTATAGACAGAGGTAAGCTGGCCATACATTACAGACAGAGGTAAGCTGGCCATACATTATAGACAGAGGTAAGCTGGCCATATATTATAGACAGAGGTAAGCTGGCCATATATTATAGACAGAGGTAAGCTGGCCATATATTATAGGGCCATAGACAGAGGTAAGCTGGTCATATATTATAGACAGAGGTAAGCTGGCCATACATTATAGACAGAGGTAAGCTGGCCATACATTATAGACAGAGGTAAGCTGGCCATATATTATAGACAGAGGTAAGCTGGCCATACATTACAGACAGAGGTAAGCTGGCCATATATTACAGACAGAGGTAAGCTGGTCATATATTATAGACAGAGGTAAGCTGGCCATATATTATAGACAGAGGTAAGCTGGCCATACATTATAGACAGAGGTAAGCTGGTCATATATTATAGACAGAGGTAAGCTGGCCATATATTATAGACAGAGGTAAGCTGGCCATATATTATAGACAGAGGTAAGCTGGCCATATATTATAGACAGAGGTAAGCTGGCCATATATTATAGACAGAGGTAAGCTGGTCATATATTATAGACAGAGGTAAGCTGGCCATACATTATAGACAGAGGTAAGCTGGTCATATATTATAGACAGAGGTAAGCTGGCCATATATTATAGACAGAGGTAAGCTGGTCATATATTATAGACAGAGGTAAGCTGGCCATACATTATAGACAGAGGTAAGCTGGTCATATATTATAGACAGAGGTAAGCTGGTCATATATTATAGACAGAGGTAAGCTGGTCATATATTATAGACAGAGGTAAGCTGGCCATACATTATAGACAGAGGTAAGCTGGTCATATATTATAGACAGAGGTAAGCTGGCCATACATTATAGACAGAGGTAAGCTGGCCATATATTATAGACAGAGGTAAGCTGGCCATATATTATAGACAGAGGTAAGCTGGCCATACATTATAGACAGAGGTAAGCTGGCCATATATTATAGACAGAGGTAAGCTGGCCATATATTATAGACAGCGGTAAGCTGGCCATACATTATAGACAGAGGTAAGCTGGCCATACATTACAGACAGAGGTAAGCTGGCCATATATTATAGACAGAGGTAAGCTGGCCATATATTATAGACAGAGGTAAGCTGGCCATATATTATAGACAGAGGTAAGCTGGCCATATATTATAGACAGAGGTAAGCTGGCCATACATTATAGACAGAGGTAAGCTGGCCATACATTATAGACAGAGGTAAGCTGGCCATATATTATAGACAGAGGTAAGCTGGCCATACATTACAGACAGAGGTAAGCTGGCCATATATTATAGACAGAGGTAAGCTGGCCATACATTATAGACAGAGGTAAGCTGGCCATACATTACAGACAGAGGTAAGCTGGCCATACATTACAGACAGAGGTAAGCTGGCCATACACTATAGACAGAGGTAAGCTGGCCATATATTATAGACAGAGGTAAGCTGGCCATACATTACAGACAGAGGTAAGCTGGCCATACATTACAGACAGAGGTAAGCTGGCCATACATTACAGACAGCGGTAAGCTGGCCATATATTATAGACAGAGGTAAGCTGGCCATACACTATAGACAGAGGTAAGCTGGCCATACATTACAGACAGAGGTAAGCTGGCCATACACTATAGACAGCTGTAAGATGGCCATATATTATAGACAGAGGTAAGCTGGCCATACATTATAGACAGAGGTAAGCTGGCCATACACTATAGACAGAGGTAAGCTGGCCATACATTACAGACAGAGGTAAGCTGGCCATACATTACAGACAGAGGTAAGCTGGCCATACACTATAGACAGCTGTAAGATGGCCATACTTTTTTTTTTTTTTGCATCGCCATTTTCTATCACCCATAACTTTTTTATTTCCATCTACACAGCTGTATGAGGGCTTGTTTTTTTTTTGTGGGGCAAACTGCAGTTTTAATTGACACTTTTTTTGATAACTTTTTATTGAACAAATTGCAACAGAATACTACTGCAGTCTATGGGATTCTATGCATCAGGCACAGCTTTTCAGGCAGCTGGCCAGGAAAGGACTGGGAACCGCACCGGCTGTCATGGCAACCAATTGGAGCCCTGCGATTCCACCGCGAGCGGGTTACTTCTAGAAGGAAGAGGGAACCCCCTCCCTCTGCCTAACCCCAAAGATTCCACGGTAACGACTGACAATGGTATTTGAGGGTTTAAAAGACTGGGTTCAGTTTCATCGCTAATCCTCATCACGGCGGTAAATGTATGTGACCACAAATCATTCCACTCACTTCCTGAAGAAGACGGGTATCTAGCAGCTGGTGATAGGCCTGTGAGGACTCATCATAGCGGTCAAGCTTCTGTAGATCCAAAGCCTTGTGATAAAGTGCAAATGCTTCCGCTTCCTACAAAGAAAAGGCAAATCGCTGATAATGCGTGTATAGGCATACAATGGCAACTTCAAAGAATAAATTTGCTCCACTTACCTGGGCCTCTTTGGTTTGTGTTTTGTGACCTTTAAAAGTTTCTTCATGTTCTCCTTCTACAGTTGAGGAAGCGTTTAGGGCTGCAATACGAATCTAACAACAAAATAATGCAAAATAAAGAACATTAAAGGGGTTGTCCAAGTTATTTTTATTGATGACCTATTCTCAGGATAGGTCATCAATATCAGATCGCTGAGGGTCCGACACACGGCACCCCCGACGATCAGCATGTTGAAGAGAAGGCACGCACCATGCCAGCGCAGCCTTCCCTTCATTGTTTACCTGCTCGCCGCCGCAAAAGCAGTGGTGAGCAGGTGTAATTACAAGCAGTCATCTCATTCACTTCAATGGGACGGCTCCTTCCTATTCAGGTGTATAATTATAAGAGCGAGCCGTCACACTGAAGTGAATGGGTCATTACTAGAGTTGATCGAACATGCTCTTAACGAGCACTGTACTGCTCGGATCCCCTGCGCTCCGCTGCGCAGCCATCCGGATCCGTCCTCACCTGCCTGTAAGTCAATGGGCACGGATCCGTTTGGTATCACACACTTGTGTGTGACACCAAACGGATCCGTCCTCCTCACCCGACTGTAAGTCAGTGGGGACGGATCCGTTTGGTATGACACACTCGTGTCATACAAAACGGATCCGCCCCCATTGACTTACAGTCAGGTGAGGACGGATCCTGCGGCCATGCGAGTGCAGGGGATCCGAGCAGTACAGTGCTCGTGACGAGCACGTTCGATCAACTCTACTCATTACACATGCATACACTGCAGTTAAGGTGGCTAGCAGGTGAACAAGGCTGCGCTAGCAGGGCGCGTGTCCTTCTCTTCAATCCGCGGGGGTGGCAGGAGTTGGACCCCCACTGATCTGATATTGATGACCTATCCTGAGGATAGGTCATCAATAAAAATAACTTGGAGAACTCCTTTAAAGGAAACCTTGATAGCCAGTTAGATTACCATTCTGAATGAGTCAGCGGGGCTTGTTCCAGCTATGGACAGGAATCCATTCTGAAAGAGAGAAACAGGTTTAGAGGAATGACACTGTACTCCACCAATGATAATATCAGATGACAAAGAATTAGATTACTGATATTCTATGGAGATTCAAAATCCAAATAATGCTAATACCCAGAACAGCTAAAAAATAACAGACTTATTTCATCAGCCACCATGTAACATTTCATTTCTCCTGCAGAGATGGAGTTAGTAGGGAAAATTTCAGCTGACTGCAGAAGGTTCCAGAGCTAGAACTCCCCACAATCTGCTTGTTAATGGATCATTTTAATTATAAGTAGCTATAATAACCATGTCCAGTCTTGTACATGGGGGGTACACTTCACCGTTCAGCCCTTCCATTCTGCTGCTCCGTTATAGGTCCTAAATTATCACTCTTTAGCAGTATTGTACATGCAGTGGATTAATGGCCCTGATTTTTTTTCGTTGTTTTTTCATAAATTCTACAAAAAGTTTTTAAAAAAATTGTTAGATTTTTATTTGTTTAATTTTTTACATTTGGAAGTGTAGGCTACAGTACATTTGGATCCCAAATGTGTATATATGTACAGCAATATTAATAAATGTTATGTATAGTCAAGGGTGAATGGGGTAAGATTTGGTTTGCCAGTACGTTTTTTTTTCTTAACCTTATTTTTTTTATTATTCATAAAACACCTTTGTGGAACATTCAGATTTAAGATAGATAGACAGATATGAGGTATATGATAGATTGATAGGTAGATAGATAGATGTTAGATATAGATAATTAGATGATAGATAAATAGATAGATAATGAGGTATATGATAGATAGACAGATACAAGATATATGATAGATAGATAGATAGATAGATAGATAGATAGATAGATAGATAGATAGATAGATTTATACATTTTTTTACGTTGCCATTCCCTGTAATCACTGAACAGCACTCATTGAGCGCTGTGCAGGAAAACAAGGTCCATGTGTCGGCCGCATCTCCGGCACCGACCGTGGCTCCCTTGACCTAAACATGTCATGTGAATCAGTCTTAAAGGGATTATATGAATGCAAGCAATCAGAGAAGACATCTGCATCCGGACATTTCCCAAGGCTCATCAGGTAATCTCTCCTGCAATTACCTCAATTAGCTTGCCTGATGTAGCTGAGCTAAATAACGCCACCAGCTAATTAGTAGTGTTGAGCGAATATGTGTTTTCAAGTTCCGTGTACAAGGTTCAGGTTATCTAAGCATTCTGTTATGGATTCCACTACCATGGACCATAACTTACGGTCCGTGGTAGAAGAATCTATAACGGAATACTTAGATAACCCGAACCTTGTACACTGAACTTGAAAACACAAGTTCGCTTAACACTACTAATTAGTAATTAGACTGCCAGCTATTATGTGGCAGCACAGTGCAGAATGGCAGTCACTGGCCCTCTAGAAGAAATGCATGCCATATACAACAAGTGTAGATGAGAGAGAAAGAGAGACAGAAAATCATCTGAGATAGACAGAAAGATACCTAGGTAGATGATAGACAGGTAATAGATGGACATGGACAGAGAGACAGGCAGGCAGACAATAGATAGATGACTAGATAGATAATATATGGACATACAGATATGAGATAGCTAGCTAGATATTAGATGGACAGAGACAGAAAGGTAGACAATAGATAGACAGATTAAAGGACAGACAGGCAAGTAGGTAGACAATAGACAGATGACCAGACAGACAGGAAGACAGATAAATAGATGAGATAGCTAGCTAGATAATAGATAGACAGACAGGCAAGTAGATAGACCATAGATAGATGACTGGACAGAGAGACATGCAGGTAGATAGATATGTAGATGATAGACAGATACAAGATAGCTAGCTATATAATAGATGAACAGAGACAGACAGGTAGACAACAGATAGATGATCAGACAGGCAGATACGTAGGTAGATTGGAAACAGATATATGGGTAGATGATAGACAGACAGATATGAGCTAGCTAGATAATAGATGGACAGATTGAAAGACAGACAACCAGGTAGACAATAGATAGATGACCAGACAGTGACATATGTGACATATACTGACAGGGAGTGTTCCACAGGATTGGCGCATAGCAAATGTGGTGCCAATATTCAAAAAGGGTCCAAAAACAGAGCCCGGGAACTATAGGCCGGTAAGTTTAACATCTGTCGTGGGTAAACTGTTTGAGGGTTTTCTAAGAGATGCTATCTTGGAGTACCTCAATGAAAATAAGCAAATAACTCCATATCAGCATGGCTTCATGAGGGATCGGTCATGTCAAACCAATTTAATCAGTTTCTATGAGGAGGTAAGTTCTAGACTGGACTGCAGCGAATCAATGGATGTCGTATATGTGGACTTCTCCAAAGCATTTGACACTGTACCGCATAAAAGGTTAGTATATAAAATGAGAATGCTTGGCCTGGGAGAAAATGTCTGTATGTGGGTAAGTAACTGGCTCAGTGATAGAAAATAGAGGGTGGTTATTAACGGTACATACTCAGGTTGGGTCACTGTAACTAGTGGGGTACCACAGGGGTCTGTATTGGGCCCTATTCTCTTCAATATATTTATTAATGATCTTGTAGAAAGCTTGCACAGTAAAATATCAATTTTTGCAGATGACACTAAACTGTGTAAAGTAATTAACACAGAAGAGGACAGTACACTGCTACAAATGGATCTGGATAGACTGGAGGCTTGGGCAGAGAAGTGGCAGATGAGGTTTAACACTGGCAAATGTAAGGTTATGCATATGGGAAGGAATAATGCAAGTCACCAGTACATACTGAATGGTAAAGCATTGGGTAACTCTGACATGGAAAAGGACCTAGGAATTTTAGTGAACAGAAATCTAAGCTGCAGAAACCAGTGTCAGACAGCTGCTGCCAAGGCCAATAAGATAATGGGTTGCATCAAAAGGGGCATAGATGCCCGTGATGAGAACATAGTCCTGCCACTTTACAAATCACTAGTCAGACCACATATGGAGTACTGTGTACAGTTCTGGGCTCCTGTGAACAAGGCAGACATAGCAGAGCTGGAGAGGGTTCAGAGGAGGGCAACGTAATAACTGGAATGGGTGGACTACAGTACCCAGAAAGATTATCAAAATTAGGCTTATTCACTTTAGAAAAAAGATGACTGAGGGAAGATCTAATAACTATGTATAAATATATCAGAGGTCAGTACAGAGATCTCTCCCATGATCTATTTATCCCCAGGACTGTGACGAGGGGACATCCTCTGCGTCTGGAGGAAAGAAGGTTTGTACATAAACATAGAAGAGGATTCTTTACGGTAAGAGCAGTGAGACTATGGAGCTCTCTGCCTGAGGAGGTGGTGATGGTAAGTTCACTAAAAGAGTTCAAGAGGGGCCTGGACGTATTTTTGGAGGGTAATAATATTACATGTTATAGTTACTAGAGAGGGGTCATTGATCCAGGGAGTTATTCTGATTGCCTGATTGGAGTCGGGAAGGAATTTTTTTCCCTAAAGTGGGGAAAACTGGCTTCTACCTCACAGGGTTTTTTTGCCTTCCTCTGGATCAACTTGTAGGAAAACAGGCTGAACTGGATGGACAGATGTCTTTTTTCGGCCTTATAAACTATGTTACTAGATTGTAGACAGACAGATAGATATGTAGGTAGATGATAAACGGATATAAGATAGCTAGTGACATAATAGATGGACACATTGAAGGACAGGCAGGCAGGTCGGTAGACAATAGAGAGATGAGCAGACAGTCAGTCACATGATAATCTCCACCATACACACGATCAGGTGTACTGGCCGGATATGCAGTGCACACTTAGCACTGTGATGACACAATACAGGCGATACATTACTGCTGCTCTTGTATGACGCCAGCTCTCAATAAAGCTATGTCCTTCAACAAGTGAAACTCCTCCATTGAATGAATGAAGGGCTCAGACTGGGAGCACCTCCTCCTTCTCCTCCTCCTCTCCCCGTGCACCTGGCTGCCTCCGGCTTTCCTAGCATTCACAGCTGTATTTTGTCTTCAAGAATAAAGAATTACCGGGAGGAAACCGTGAAACTCACCTCTGGTCACCACGGCAACCGCCTCCCGCATTCATCCGTGCAGGACCATTTGCACCCAGTACTATCGCGGCAACCTGTAGGCTAAGCTGCCAGACACCATGTGACCAATGAAAGCATTCCTTTTTTGCAAGCCAATCAAATCGCGAGGCGCACTGGACGTCAAAATCTTTCGCCCGGAAATACCTATACTGTGAAAGCGACGGAAGCAACGTCGCCCTCTAGAGGAAGTCTCTGCAAAATGGCAGTTTTGTTGGCGTACAGTAGAGGGCACTAGAAGCCTGCCAGGAGGCATTGTTCCTGGAAGGGTCCAGGCCACGTACAGGAATCAATTCCCCACTACGCCACATAGTGAAGTTGTACATGTGGTTCTTGCCGTTTTATGCTGCGTTTTTTCAGATGTGCCTGGAAGCCTATGGGAAATATTAACCCCTATCTAGCGCAGCTATTTTGCATTTATTTTTTAAATCCCTGCCATCAAGGTGCTATAACTTTTTATTTTTCTGTTCTCATAGTCGTCTAAGAGCTTTTTAGCAGGACAAGTTGTGCTTTTTAATGTCATCATGTAATCTAATATATAAAGCTGAGTGTATGTGTGTATGTCCGCTAAAGGAATCAGCACTGTCACATTTACAATCACGAAATTTGGCACACAGGTACATCAAGTATCCAGGAAGGTTTTAGGGTCTCAGCTCTCTAGGACGTACAGTTCCTGAGATATTCCCAAAAATGCATTAGCCAATAGAAGCGTGATCACATGACTCTTATCAGTCAGTAGAAGCTCGCAATTGAGGGAAAATCAACCTCAGGTTAGGTGTAGAGGTTGGAGGGAGGGTGACTTTCTCCCTGCAGCTCATGTTCAGACAGCAAAGTGCTGCTGCATGAGCGTGAGCTGTTCAAAAGGACATCCTTGAGTCCATCCAGGCCCTGCTCTGGACGAAGAATAGGGAGTCCGAAAGCCAGACTGTCTGGCCTAAAACTGGACCTCTGGCCACCCTACAGTCATGGCCAAAAGTTTTGAGAATGACACAAATATTCTATTTTCACATGATCTGCTGCCCTCTGGTTTTTATGTGTGTTTGTCAGATGTTTTTATCACATACAGAAATATAATTGCAATCATATTATGAGTAACAAAAGCTTATATTGACAGTTAGAATGAGTTAATGCAGCAAGTCAATATTTGCAGTGTTGACCCTTCTTCTTCAGGACCTCTGCAATTCTCCCTGGCATGCTCTCAATCAACTTCTGGACCAAATCCTGACTGATAGCAGTCCATTCTTGCACAATCAATGCTTGCATTTTGTCAGAATTTGTAGGTTTTTGTTTGTCCACCCGTCTCTTGATGATTGACCACAAGTTCTCAATGGGATTAAGATCTGGGGAGTTTCCAGGCCATGGACCCAAAATCTCTATGTTTTGTTCCCTGAGCCATTTAGTTATCACCTTTGCTTTATGGCAAGGTGCTCCATCATGCTGGAAAAGGCATTGTTGATCGCCAAACTGCTCTTGGACGGTTGGGAGAAGTTGCTCTCGGAGGACATTCTGGTACCATTCTTTATTCATGGCTGTGTTTTTAGGCAAGACTGTGAGAGAGCCGATTCCCTTGGCTGAGAAGCAACCCCACACATGAATGGTTTCAGGATGCTTTACAGTTGGCATGAGACAAGACTGGTGGTAGCGCTCACCTCGTCTTCTCCGAATAAGCTGTTTTCCAGATGTCCCAAACAATCGAATAGGGGATTCATCAGAGAAAATGACTTTACCCCAGTCCTCAGCAGTCCACTCCCTGTACCTTTTGCAGAATATCAGTCTGTCCCTGATGTTTTTTTTCTGGAGAGAAGTGGCTTCTTTGCTGCCCTCCTTGAGACCAGGCCTTGCTCCAAGAGTCTCCGCCTCACAGTGCGTGCAGATGCACTCACACCTGCCTGCTGCCATTCCTGAGCAAGCTCTGCACTGCTGGTAGCCTGATCCCGCAGCTGAAACACTTTTAAGAGACGGTCCTGGCGCTTGCTGGTCTTTCTTGGGTGCCCTGGAGCCTTTTTGGCAACAATGGAACCTCTCTCCTTGAAGTTCTTGATGATGCGATAGATTGTTGACTGAGGTGCAATCTTTCTAGCTGCGATACTCTTTCCTGTTAGGCCATTTTTGTGGAGTGCAATGATGACTGCACGTGTTTCTTTAGAGATAACCATGGTTAACAGAAGAGAAACAATGATGCCAAGCAGCAGCCTCCTTTTAAAGTGTCCAGTGGTGTCATTCTTACCTAATCATGACAGATTGATCTCCAGCCCTGTCCTCATCAACACCCACACCTGTGTTAATGGAGCAATCACTGAAACGATGTTAGCTGGTCCTTTTAAGGCAGGGCTGCAATGATGTTGAAATGTTTTTTGGGGGATAAAGTTCATTTTCTAGGCAAATATTGACTTTGCAAGTAATTGCAGTTAAGCTGATCACTCTTTATAACATTCTGGAGTATATGCAAATTGCCATTATAAAAACTGAAGCAGTAGACTTTGTAAAAATTAATATTTGTATCATTCTCAAAACTTTTGGCCATGACTGTAGAGCGAAGTGCTGTGGAGGTTACAGTTATGGGGACGGTACGCTATGGAGGTCAGTGTTAAGAGACAGAGTGATGTAGAGGTCACTGTTAAGGAGATGGGTTATTGTGGCAATTCTGTTAAGAAAATGAGGTACTGTGAAGGTCACTTATAAATGGGCGGTCACTGTTAAAGGGTTGGGCGCTGTGGAGGTCATTGTTAAGGGGTGGGCACAGTGGAGATCACTGTTGAGGGGGCAGGGGACTGTGGAGGTCACTATTAAAAGGGCAGTCACTTGAGGGGTCACTGTTAAGGGAGCAGGGAATGGTGGTCAGTGTTAAGGGCGGGTTGCTGTATGGGTCACTGTTAAGGGGGTGGAGTGTTGGGGAGGTCGCATTTTAAGTGACTGGAGCTCTGTGAAGGTCACTGTTAAGGGGATGAGTATTGTGGAAATCACTGTTAAGTAGACGGGGTACTGTGGAGATCACTGTTAAAGGGGCGGGCGCCGTGGAAGTTACTGTCATGGAGACGAGGGACAGTGGAGTTCACTATTAAAGGGGCAGCTGCTGTGGAGGTCACTGTTAAAGGCAACCTGTCATCACCTTTATGCTGCCCACACTAATGGCAGAATAAAGTAGAGACAAGTGAGTTGATTTCAGCAGTCCATTATTTATAAGTTAAAACTAAGTGGTTGCCGAGAACATCACAAACATTGTAGACTGGGCCTGGAAAAGAGTCATGGCCACCTGAGAAGAGTCATGGTTATTCATGAATTCCTGCTCTCCCCGCCCATCTGCTGATGATTGACAGTCTTCTACCTAGTTTTCTACCTTTTTGTCTAGCAGAGAACTGCCAATCATCAGCAGATGGGCGGGGAGAGCAGGAGATTAGGAATAACCATGACTCTTCTCAGGTAGATTTGACTCTTTTCAGGGCCTGTGCTGCAATAATTATGATGCTGGTTCTCGGGAACCACTTACTTTTAGCTCATGAGTGACACACCACTGAAATCAGCATTTATGTCTCTACTTTATACTGCTCACAGTGAGGTCACCATAAAGTTGATGACAGGTTCCCTTTAAAGGGGCAGGTGCTGTGGATGTTACAGTTAAGGGGGTAGGACGCTGTCGAGGTCACTGTTAAAGATACGGGCACTTTGGAGGTCACTGTTAAGGGGGCTGAGGACTGTGGAGGCCACTATAAAAGGGGCAGGATGCTGTAGAGGTCACTGTGGATATCTTTTAACCTCACACACAAACATTAAATGAAATAAACCCGTGCGAAGCTGGGTCCTTCTGCTAGTATTCTATATAATGTAGCGGGAAGCTGGAAACAATTGCAGAATTGCATTTTTTCCCTATTCTGAATAGGGTGGAATAGGAAAAAACGTATTTCTGCCTTTTTTTTATGGGTTTAGTTTTTACAGCGTTCTCTATGCGGTAAAATGACATGTTAGCGTAATTCTCCCAGTCAGTATGATTACAGCGATACCACATTTTTATAGTTTAGTGTTTTAAAATAAAAAACGGAAAAAATTGCTTTGCATTGGCGTATTCTCCCCATAAGACGCACTTTTTTTTCCCCAAAACTGGGGGAAACATGCCCCTGCGTCTTATGGGGCGAATGCTAATGAGCATTCCATTATGGAAGCGCTCATTAGCACCGGAGGACCAGGAAGCGGTGAAGACTCTGTACTTACCGCTTCCTGGTCCTCCGCTCGGCTGTCGGCTGTGCAGGGCTGCACACAGCGTGAGGGCAGGAGGAGGAAGCAGAGCGCGGGCGGTGAGGAGCGGCGGCGTCCAGGAGCAGGAGAGGTAAGTGTTTTTTTATTTACTTGCGGCAATATGGGGAAACTCTGAGGCAATATTGGGGCTGCTGGGGGGGTTATTTTAAGGCAATATGGCGCTGCTCCGGTGATATCAGGCAATATGGGGATCATCTGAGGCAATATTGGGGCTGCTGGGGGGTTATATTAAGGCAATATGGGGCTGCTGGGGTGATATCAGGCAATATGGGGCTGCTGGGGGGGGTGATCTGAAGCAATGGGGGGCTAACATGAGTAGCAATTGGGACTGTTGTGGGCCAATATGAGGCAATGGGGGCTGCTGGGGGCTCATACGAGAATGCTGGGAGCTGATGAGAGGCCTATGGGGGTCGTTCACATTGGGGTCAGAGCTGAGGTCTGATCTGAGGTTTTGTTGGGGTCTTATTAATATTGGGGGTCTGATTGGTGGTCTGGCCTAAGGTCTAATGAAAAATATTTTTTTTCTTATTGTCTTCTAAAACTTAGGTGCGTCTTAAGGACCAGTGCGTCTTACAGGGCGAAAAATATGGTATATTATATTATCTACTGCGTTGTATGAGGGCTCAGTTTTTGCTGGACGATTTGTCGTTTTTATTAATACAATTATGGAGTATGTATGACTTTTTGGTCACTTTTTTAAAGGGGTTCTGCAGTTTTTTAAAACTTATGATCTATCCTCTGGATAGATCATCAGCATCTGATCGTTGGCGGTCCGACACCCGGGGCCCCTGCCGATCAGCTGTTTTGAGAAGGAAGCCGTGCTCCAGGAGCGCCGTGGCCTTCTCTGTGTTTACCGCAGGCCCAGTGATGTCACGACTAGTATCACTGGCCTGGGCGGGGCTAAGCTCTGTTCACATGAATGGAGCTTAGCCCCGCCCAGGCCAGTGATACTAGTCGTGACGTCACTGGGCCTGCGGTAAACAGTGAGAAGGCCGCGGCGCTGCTGCCTTCTCAAACAGCTGATCGTCGGGGGCCCCGGGTGTCGAACCGCCAACGATCAGATGCTGATGATCTATCCAGAGGATAGATCATAAGTTTTAAAAAACTGTAGAAACCCTTTAATTATTTTTTTTTTTCCATTACGCCATTCACTGTGGAAGATAAGTACTATTATATTTTAATAGTTTGGGCATTTTCCGACCCAGTGCTAGTAATGATATTTCATTTCTTTATTGTTAGTTTTATTTGTTAAATGGGGAAGAGTTTAATTTTTAATGCTTTTTGTTTTAAAAGCTTTTTTTAAAAAAAAAAAAAAAAAAAAATTATTTTATTTTTAGTCCCTCCAGGGAACTAACATGATCATTGCCATTGCAGTCAGTGGGAAAATCACTGTGCAAAAACTTTACTATGGAAGCGTTCACGCAAGCCGTATATGGGCCTGATTTTATGTCCTGGAACGCATAGTTAATGTTAACGCATAGGGCTATTTACACGAGCATATAACTTTCGCCAGGAGGTAAAATCCGCAGCATGTCCGAATTTTGTGCGCATTTCCCTCAATTATTGTCTATGGCAGTGCATCAAAAATAAAGGAAGAAATACGCATGTGAATCTGGATGAATTACTGATTCAGTACTGATGACAATGTGGATGGTATATCATCTGGAATCCATGTGAATTCCGGAGAAGGAATACACACAGATTTCCATACTCTTGTGAATGCGGCTTAGTGTCCGCCTGGGAGCCTTCAGAAGGCCCTATGCCATCATAAGAACCAAACAACTCCTGCATTCTCGTTGCGGAGGGGGTGTTGGGTCACCAGGAGTGCTGAACTCCTGATAAATAGCCGCTGAGATGCCATGGTTACAAATGGGACCCTGCCACCGGGTGTTGTCTGTGTAAAAAAGCAGGCACGGGAGCCATCTTTAAAAACCTGATATCCGCCACCGGGAGAGGGTTAAAAGCAGAGCAAGCAGTCTTTTCTTCTTTTTTTTTTTTTTTTTTTTTTTTTTTTTTAGAGTGGCTCTTTTTTTTTCTCTCTTGCATTTTTTTTTGTCAATGGCACTTTTTTCAAATCACAGCATGCTCTGGATATGTGGTCTTTTTTTCGTCTTTGGGTGAAATCCGCAGCTAAAACCGCAAATGTATTTGACACCCTGCGAGTTTGGAAATCTGAAACGCAGGACAATTTCCACATGGAATCCGTGGCCTTAGGGTGTAGTTGCACATAGCACCGGCATAGCAGCATTATAACAGCTTAATTTGCCACACTTTTTGTATAGCGAATTGCAGTAAAACTGGATATATTTTTAACCACACCTCAACACACATAAGAAAATAACCAATGATTTAAGTTTGAATCAGAAGAACTGTAGGCGGTCCGGCTGTAATACAGATGCTACAGTGCAGTTATGTGGAGCGGGTTTCACACAGTATTACATGCAGTGTTTGCATTTTTTTACTTATGAAAGGGATATTGAAATCACAGCAATACTTCATCACTTTCTGATCAGTAGGGGTCCTACTGCTGGGACCACAATCAATCCCAAGAATAACGGGCCAAGCAAGTGTATACCAAAGAAATATATACAATACTAACTATTCTATGGTGCCATACCGTATACCAAATATGCATCCTTTTGGCAGGTTTATGTCTGGATCCTGTGCAACCTGGCTGCTGAGTTGTCATGTTGGTTAGCTTAAAGGCTATGTACATGAGCATATTTGGGATTCGTGTGATACAGACACTGAATGCATATCAGGCTAGCATATGCCACCAATATCAGGTGTAGGTCCCACTTTTGGGACCCGCTGTTATCTCCACAAAGGGGCCCCCAAAGTAGAGGAGCATTCACTACTATGTAGGGTTGCAGCAGTAACCGGTTCCACGATATACCACAGTATTGGAATGCACGGTTAACAAACTGTGGGCATTTGCTTATTACCGGTACATCCTGGGCGCCAGGTAGTTCGCGCTACAGGGCGTACCGGTACGTCCTGCATGTAAACGCCCGCTGCGCAGTGCAGCGGGGTTTACATGCTGCGATGGTGGCTGTTAAACACAGCCAGCCATCCACAGTAAAGGCCTCGGGGGAGAGCCGTGCTCCCCCCATAATGGCGATCGCTGTGATTGGCTAGTCTGTTCAGACTAGCCAATCACAGGATACGGGGGCTGGCTGTAAGGATCTGATCCCGTAAAGTCTCGGACTGCGGTGGATCAGATCCTGTAAAGGTAATCCAAAAGTGCCCCGGCCCGGGTGCCCCCGATCTCCCCCTCTCCTTCCCCAAACTGTATTTTTCATTTAAACCCCCCCCCCCCCTCAATTTCCAGGATGGCCAAGCGGTTGAAGCAGAGTGTCAGCATACAGCTGGCAGCGATGTCGGCCGTTTAACCCCTTCCATGCCGCGGTCCATAAGGACCACGGCATGGAAGGGTTAACAGGGAGGGCGCTCCCTCCCTCTCCCATCGGGCGCTGCAGCAGCGCTCCGATGGTGGGGCCAGTGAGAGGGAGAGAGCTCCCTCCCATCGGGACGCTGCTCTGCTGTGGCAGCGTCCCGATGGTTACCATGGCAACCGGACTCTTTCGTCCGGCTTGCCATGGTAGAGGTAAGCCTGTTCAAGCTCCTTCTAAAGGCAGGAGCTTGATCAGTCTTACAATCAGAAAATACACTGCAGTACAGTAGTAATAGTTAATTGAACAAAAAAAACTTTGCTTGTATTCTTCTTTAAGGATTAGTGTATCTTTTAATAATATATGTAACAAACTGTGATACCATGATAACCGTAATACCGCGGTATTTACTGAGACGGTTATCATACCGTGAAAATTTCATACCGTTGCAACCCTACTACTATGGGAAGGTGCTCGGCTATTTTCGGAAGTCCCACAGTGGTTAATGTAGAGCGCACAGGCATGCACGGCCACCTCTCCATTTACCGCTATGGAACTGCTGTAAACAGCTGAGCCAGCACTTGGCTACTTTTGAAAAACACCTATACAGTACATGTGAATGAAGGGTGGTCGTGCTTATGCGCTGCACTCTCCTCCACTTTGGGGGCCCTGCTCTGGAGATAGGGGTGTGTCCCAGAGGTGAGATAACACCTTTAAGTGTCTGCATGCTCCAACAGACTCTGTATATTGGAAACGATCCCCTATTCATCAGAAATTACAGTCCATCCTTAACAAATTTGATGCAACTTCTAACAGCGCCCATTTATGCCCCAATTTTGAAGTGTGATGAAGAATACCCTGCAGCATGGCACAAGTGGTTCATACCTTTGAAGCTATTCAGACTCATTTTCACCTCTTTACTTGCCAGAGTGTGGTTAGACAACAGAGCAAGCACGGTGAGATCCATGGTGCTTCATTCACATCTGCATTAGCGGTTCTGCTGGCCTCCATTGTGGACAGAATACTGTAACATACAACTCTATTTTGTCCAATAAAATGCTGGGCTCTCTGATGGGTCCAGTGGTTCCGTTGCGCACAGTTTGTCATGCAGCTGATCCGGTACTTTCGTTTTTTCCATTGTTCTGCTCCTGGAACAGAACAATGGAAATTCCAGTGTAGACATGAACAGGGGCGGATTGGCCATAGACCTTACAGGGAAATTTCCCGGTGGGCCGATGCCCCGGGGGCTGCCTGAGTCCTCCTCACAGCCAGCCACTGGAAGTTTTTGGGGATATATTTTGTGCTGCTGGTAGTACTTTGTGATGGACTGTGGTATTTGGCTCTGTTGGGGTGGTTTAATGTGCCACAATATAGTATTGCTGGTCCTGCCTTCGATCAGTTTGGACCCAACTACAAAATGGGGCCATTCTTAGTGTTTTTTCCAGGGCCACTTAAAGTTCCCAGTCCGACCCTGGACATGAAGGAATCTTTAGGGTTTGTTTGTTTACAGGGTGGATTCTCTATGCACAGAAACTGTGTCAAGAAAGTCAATGTCAGTTTCTATTCAATGGTGCTAATCTGTGGTAGGATCTGCAGCATTCAAACTACAGGTATCCAAGGGTCAGTCTCCGAATTCTGCTTTGGAAAATACACGTTACGTTTTTTCCAATGTGCATTTTCCTTCTTGTGAAATATAGATACCAGGGTAGCTGTGCATGTATAAATTTGCAGTTTTTGAAGCCAAAGACAGTAACGAACCATCAGTGGAAAGAATGATTCTTATGCTCGTTTTGAATCCACTCATGGCTTTGGCTTCAAAATCTGCATTAAAAAACCTGAATGTGAACACCCAGCATTATAACCCAACTGTATACACTGCAGGGAGAAAAAAGTAACTGTTTCTTTACCTTTCATTTCCTGGCACCTAAGGAAATAAATGTTCTCCTAAAATCCCCTCCAGAAAACATATTCATGAATACAGATATCAAGATAGAGCAGATGGAGTCCAGATAAACCATACTTTATTCTTTATTATACAGCTACTAAATCCTTCCAACATCCAGTATTAGAACGTGATGACTGTGATTGCATAATGTTGAAGTCTTCCATTAGGACAAATTTTCTTAGTTGACTCAATGATAATCATAGAGGTTATCTTGGACCGATAAAACAAGAGGCAGGAATGGGTTCTAGGAGATGGTCCCACTGTGGACTACTGAAGGCATCACAAAAAGGTCATGACTGTTCGATGTTTTCCTATCTGCCAAGGCTCCAGAGGATGAAAGCGTAGTAAAATCCTTTAGAACAAGAACATTAAGAATCTTAAAACCATATTAGATATAACCATTATAATAGTATCAGTTCCAGCATCAACACTTATTGCATTATACATAGACTGGCAGCCAGTTTTTTGGCTGCCAATCATTTCCCCTGATGCCCCCATGCACATGCATGCTTGGCTTATTCTGAAGGCAGAGAGTGGAGTAAGCTGTCACCAGACAGCTCTATCAGCGGTGTATCTTTCCTGAGGACAACAGAATTGGGCATATGGAAATCCAACAGCCCAGTCATTCTTACAGTCTGACATCAGGGGAAGGTCGGGGGCATGCTGATGCACATTACATGATCCGCTGCTGTATGTATGGCCACCTTTAGGCCAGGGCTGCATGGCGATTCTGGTCAAACACAGCATAAAGATGCCAATGGTACAACTCTCCAAAAATCCATATCTACTGAATTTTTTTTGTCACGGGTCATATAGGCTCCATCAGACTTCATATGTGTGACATACTCTCCCCCATGCTACTTTTTTTTTTATCCTGCCAGAGTCAAATCTGGCAGTATGCATAAGACATATTTTTTTCTCCCCAGTATGTGCTGTTACCTGTCTTGTCCCAAGTTTAGTTCTTGTGCTAGAAACTCAAAAAACTTAGCACTATGCTCCTTGTTTTGCTCGGCAGTGCCCACAACTCCGATGGAAGAGATTATCAGTTGAGCGCAAGGGGCTGATGAGCCGCCTATCACCATTGACAAGCCACTCCTTACAGTTGCGTTGACTCGCTGTGGAGACAAATAAAAGCAGGTCATTTCATAGAACACAGCTTTTTTTATGTTACAGTTGTTGTTAAAGTGATATTGAGCTTTCCAAAAACCTTTGTTATAGCCTAGTGACATATCAGAGGTTTTGAGCGGTGGTGGTCTGAGCGCTAAGACCTCTGCCGATCCCTACAATGAGAATAGAGAAGCGCTCACATATCATGCTTCCTCTCCTCACTGCAGGAGAGGGAATAAAGATGGGCTCATAGTCTTCTATTAAGATAGTCTCCTGTGAGGAGAGAGAGAGAGAGAGGGTTATGCAAGTGGCTCTCTCCCTCTTCGTTCTAGCAATCAGAGGGGGTCTCGGTGCTTGACCTCCACCGATCAAAACCTTTGATATGTTGCTATAACATATAACATTTTTTTTTTTTAAAGCTCAGTGACCCTTCACCTTAAAAGCCTCCCTCCAGTTCAAGAAAAAAAATCTAATTCACTGGGAATTGGACAGTACACTTACCTGGTGCCCTACTTTTCATCTTGTAGTGCAGATCCGCTAATTCTGGACTCCTCATCTGCCATCCACCCTTTTTCAAACTATCCAATGCAGACTATGCATCGGTAGCCCAAGGCACTTCTTACGTGCCCAATCCTGCTCTTGGATTGGCCAGCAGTGTTGGCCAATGCAAGAGCAGCAGGAAGTGTCCTGGGCTATCAAACGCATCAGGTAGTCTGACCAGCAGTGAGGCCATCTTGAATAGCAGACGAGGAGCCCGGGAATTGAGAGAGCACCAGGTAAGTTTTCTGTTTGTTCCCTGTTAATGTGAATTTTTTTTCTTGAACCAATGGTCACTTTAAAGGGTTTGTTCAGGATATTAAAAAAAAATAAAAAATTAAAAAAACAGGGAATGATGTGAGAATAAGGCTCCATTCACACGTCCTGATTTTCTTTCCTGATTCGATCCTGATCCTGATCTGGATCCATTCATTTCAATGGGTCCTGAAAAAATCAGGATCGAATCAGGAAAGAAAAACAGGACATGTGAATGGAGCCTAACTGGTCCCACTGGTCTGGGTGGGACCACACCCTTCCATTGAAAAGGGTAAAATACACACAAAAGATCCGCAAACATTATTGACATGCTGTGGATTTCTAAATCCACTTGACAGGTCAATTTGTGCACAGAAAAAAAGAAGCAAAGTGTACATGAGATTTGTTTGATCATTCACATTAATGGTACTGTATAAAACAGCGTTTTTTCTGTACAAAAATCTGCATCGTGTGCAGGTAGCCATATAAAAAAAGGTTGTCATGCTCTCCCTTGACAGGACACAGTCATGTTTTAGTATTACATTTCTGACTATCACACACATAGTCTTGCGTGACTAAGCGCCCATTTATATCATTGCCTTCTCATTACCTGCATTTAGACTGAGTAACCATCACTGCTGTATAGGGATGAGTGATCGCTAATATGATCATTCGTCCCTCATACAGTTTGCTTGTCAGCCACACTTGCCTGTTTACACAAGGCAATGTGCTGCCAACATATGATGACACTGTATGCCGCACAAACTACTGAACCAGACACGGATCTGTAAAAAATATGGATGATGTCCATGTGCATTCCATATTTTGCAGAACGGAACGGCTGGCCTCTAATAGGACAGTACTATACTTGTCCGTAATGCGGACAATAATAGGACATGTTCTATTTTTTTGCGGTAAAGACATGCAGACATATGGAAACGGAATGCACACGGAGTAACTTCTGGTTCCGCATACGGTCTACATAAAAAAGAACGGACATGGAAAGAAAATACGTTCATGTGCATGAGCCCTTATGGACAAGGATAGGACTATTTTATTATGGCCTGGACGTTCCGTTCTGCAAAATGTGGAATGCACACGGCCGGAATCTGTGTTTTGTGGATCCGAAATTTGCGGAACACAAAACAGGCAATGGTCATGTGCATGAGCCCTTAGTATTTGGTCAGTATTTTGAATCAATATTTCAAAGCCAGGACCCAGGAAAACAAAATACACTAAGAAAAATTAAATGGAAAGATTTGCAAGTTTTGGACCCACTCCTTGAATTGGTTTACCAATGCCAATTATAAAAACTAACCAAATACTGTCATGTGAAGGAGGCCTAAGGGTACGGCCAGACATAGCAGGTCCACTATGGGTTTTCCACTAAGTTTATAGTACAGTGTTCTCTCAAGTTACAATATTAATTGGATCAGGGACTGACCATTGTATGTTGAAACTATTATAACTTGAGTAATCGGTTCCAAAGTCCTAAAATGTCATCCAAGATAAGAGAAAGAAGACAGATAAAACAAGATAAGACAGATAAAACAAGTCCTTACATACACTACTCACAAAATGTTAGGAATATTATTTGGCTTTCAGGTATAATTTATGGAAAATGTAAAACGTTCACACTACAGTGATATTATATTATGAAAGTAGGGCATTTGAGTAGAAGCATGAAATGGTGATTTCCTCATCCCAAACTATTTATTGAAACAAAAGCCAACAACAGTGTTGGGTATACTCTGACAAAAATGTTAATGTCTCAATAACTTGTCATGTGGCCTTGAGCATCAATTACAGCTTGACAATGACGTCTCATGCAGTTCAAGTCAACTTATTGTCTGCCAACCTTCCCACTCTTCTTGAAGGGCGGCCCTCAGGTCATTGAGGTTCTGGTGTTCTTTTGAACCTCTACATGGCGACTCAGCTGATCCCATAGAGTTTCAATGGGATTCAGGTCTGAAAAAAGTACAGGCCACTCCATTTGAGGTATGCCAGTCTCCAGAAGCCATTCCCTAATGATGTGACCTCGGTGAGCTGGCACATTGTCGTCCATGAAGATGAAATTAGGTCTGTATTGTTCATGCAAAGGCACAATGACTGGATTAATGATGTTATTCAAGTGGTATGGGCTTGTCACTGTACCATTCACAAAGTGTAGGGCAGTTCTGTATTGACTAGACACACCTGCCCACACTGTAATACCAACACAACCACCAAAGGCTCGTCTGGTGACAGCAGTGGTTGATGCATAGCGCTCTCCTTGTCATCACCAACATTGTCAACGGCCATCATTTCTGCTCAGCGTGAATCGACTTTCATCAGTGATCAGCACTAAGGCCCACTGGTCCCTTGTCCAGCATAGATGCTCCCTAGCCCATGTAAGACAATGATGCCTGTGCCTTGTGGTGTGGTCACGTACCCTTGCAGGTCATCTAGCACGCAGACCACACTGATGTAAACTGTTTTAAATGGTCTGACATGACACTTGGGTGCCTCTCACCTCCCTTAAATGAGCCTGGAGTTGTGTGCTATTAATCATACGGTTTTGCAGGTCAATGTTCACAATGAAGCGGTAATTAGTGTGGGATGTGGCCAAAGGACGTCCACTTCCATGCCTTCTTAAGACTCTTCCAGTCTCTCTGTATCTCTGCTACAACCTGCTAATGACACTCTGTGACACTCAAAGCTCAGTGGCCATTTCTGTCTGAGAACATCCTGCTTGAAGCCTCACAATGGCTAGGTACTGTTGATCAATTGTTAGGTGTTGTCTTGGTCTCATGATGTCAAAATGTGAACAGTATAATGAGGAGGACTGTTTAAATACCAATTCTAATTGAACCAGGACATTTTTTGGGTGATTCACAGATCAAACACCTGTTGTGAATTTTGCTGTTAGGGTCCTTGTTAGAGAACAGCAAGTTGTGCAAAAAGTACTGAAACACTGAATAGTTGGGCACGTGCATTCAAAAGTTTAGAGAACATTAGGTTCACCAGTAAAAGTTGGAGAGCATTTTAGGTTCACCCTGAAATTTCACCCACAAGCCAAATATATTTTGTGAGTAGTGTATAACAGTCAGGAATAGCTGCTAAATAGCAACTAATACAACTATTTTACTGAAGTGGCCTTGATTGGTTGGATCTGAGTCTGAGGTATTGTATGTTGAGTCTAGTTTCAACTTACAATGAGTCAGAAAAGACCATTGTATGATGAAAATATTGTATCTCGAGGCCACTGTATCTTGAGGGACTACTGTATTGATGCATGGATTAACATGAGATGAAAGTAGATTGCAATTCCTCAGTGGTTGATACCTTTTAATGGCTAAGGCCATTAAACATGTTTTATTTTCGTTCCGGCCGCCTCTTAGCAGGGGTTGCCGTGCTGCGGCCCGCCCCCATTACAGTGAGCTCCGGCCCCACACATGCACCTGCGGCAGCACGGATCCGGCGGGCTGTTCACCCACCGGAACAGCCTGCCGGAGCCCCGCACCACAGGTGTGAAAGTAGCCTAACTGAAAAAATGATGACAAAATTACAAGCTTTCGAGGCTACTTGTGCCTCTTCATCAGGCGTCTCTTAAAACAGTGTCTGAAGATTCACATATTTATACACCATAAAGTACATAGGACTAACGAGGTAGATAAGACAAGTGATGTAAAGCAGATCAATGAGTGGAGGAGTAAACAAACTGTAGGAGTATCTATACATGAGGATTATAGATAAGAAGTGTGAAAGTTTTATTGTCCTCTAATTTATGTTCTGTCCATGAATGCTATGAGCCCAAGAGATCTGAGAGCCACCTTCCTTAACACATGTAGACGGATATAAATCCATGAGACACAATCATTCCTGATATGATTGTGTCAAAGGTTATCATAAACTTTACAGATTCTCCTGTCCCTCTGTGCCTTTAATATCAATACTTTCATGTCTGTGATGTCATGGTCATGGCTGCAAAAGTATTTAGAAAGAGGCAGTTCTCAACATGGGAAGTTATTTGACACCAATGGTTTGTTCATACTTTTGCAGCACTTTTGTCAGCAGCTTTCCCCCTCCTCCTCCAGGCTAGCTGAGATCACTGCTGGCTGAAGGGGGAGGGCTACTTTAACTCTTAATATCCTAGGCTCTGTAGTCCCGCCCCCCCCCCCCCTCCCCCACTCCCACTCTCACTCTTTGGCATGATAATTGAGGGAGTTAAAATCCACATGTCATGTCAAGTTATGTGCGGACATGCAAAAATGCAGAAATAGTAAGCTAAATGTGAAAGCAACCTAAAACAAATATGTTGCAATTAAAAAGGAATTTCAACTCCACAGTATCAATGTCCATGACATTTCTGAGCACTGTCCATTTAATGATAACTTGTTTTGCTGGTTCCTAACTCCATTTCAAGCAACACTGAACTATGTCCCAATTCTTTAATAATTACAGTAATGGGTTTTTTTAGTCACCATTTTCATAGTTGCAGCAAAACAATGTTTTTTGTAAAAAAATGCTCCACACTTTTGCAGTGATTGCATAAATTATGGCAAAAAGTAACATAAACAACCTAATTCTTAAACAACCTAATTCTTAAGATGGTGATGGAGACCCACAACACCACTTTCTGTGCCAATCCTCTCTGCATTCACTTAACAGTAAGGGCCCATTCAGATGGCGGTGGTGCATGGTGGATCCGCAAAACACGGATTCCGGCCGCGTGCGTTCCGCAATTTGCGGACCGCACATGGCCACAACCATAATAGAAGATGCCTATTCTTGTCCATGATTGCGGACAAGAATAGGACATGTTCTATCTTTTCCACAGAGGTGTGCTGTCCACATCTTTTGCAGCCCCATTGAAAATTGCGGAACGGATGCGGACTCATTTATGCGGCCATCTGTATGAGCCCTAAATGAACCTTTTAGTGCAAGCACAGAAGAGGGTCAATTGGCGAAGTACATCACTGTTGCCCTGTGTCCACAGTGCTTGAGGATTGGGTCCCCAGGGTCTTCTGCTGCACAGTGGGGGTAAGTTATGATTTGACTTAGGGTGGGTAACTTCACATCACGTTTTCCCATCCTTTTAACGTATACAAAAAACGTATACGTTAAACAGATGCCTCAGACTGATGCCATATAGTGGCATCTGTTCACCATAAAGTTCCATTGTAAAAAAGAATGTATGTTTTTTTTTACTGGACTGTGCAGGATACAAGAATGTGACGTGCTACGTTTTAATATCTTTTTTTGTAATGTATACGTCAAACGAACACGTGAAACATGATGAGAACCCACCCTTACAAGATGTATATCATACAAAAAGATAGATAAAGGTGTATTTTTTAGAAACTGGCAAACCCCTTTAATAAATCTGTAAGTTTTTCCTGGTGTGATCATTTGGAATATTAGAGGAAACACCACAGTTTTAGAAACAAGGTCAAAGATTGATTTCACAAATAGCTTTTGATAACGTTATTTGAGCGAAAGCCAGGATTTGACTCAGCAGGAAGGAGTAGTAGATGTCCTTCCTTTATATTTCTCATTCCTTCTGAATCTGCTTCTGGCTTTGGCTCCAAAAACTAAAGTACAAAAAAAAAGCCATGTGTGAAACCATCCTAATTTAGTATTTTTTTTTTAGTCACAAGTACACAACGCCTAGTGAGAAGTGTTCAGTCTGCAGAGTTTATAATCGGCTGCACTTCCAAGCCTTTTACTCACGTCCTTAGGTTTGCTGAGAAATGACGCAGCAGCTGAACAAAGCTTTTCAGCAAAGTCTTCTGGTAAATGGGGAAGGTTGGTATCAAAATCCAAGAAAGGCATGATGAGGTTCGGATGCACACAGCAAGATGACCGCAGCTAGTTTTGCATGCAGCAAAGGACAGAGAGGAAGATCCTGATTGGTTTATTCCTGAAACGCCTCTCAGCTACTGCATGCTTCCTCTTAAAGATACAGGCACACATAGAAAAGAGAGCCTGGGGTGTCAATTTACACATGCATAGAGTATAAATTAGTTGACTTGTCTTTCTGTTTTGTTTTTCAAGAGCTGAAAGGATCAACAAACTCAATTTGGGTAAATGTGGAAAATGATCATAAAGGCAAGAAGTTTTTTTTACACATTTACTAATTTGGCACATCTTATTTTAGACATATTAACTTAGTTTGTAAGGCTGAAAAAAGACATATGTCCATCCAGTTCGGCCTGTTCTCCTGCAAGTTGATCCAGAGAAAGGCAAAAAAAAAACCCTGTGAGGTAGAAGCCAATTTTCCCCACTTTTTGCCGACTGCAGTCAGAATAACTCCCTGGATCAACGACCCATCTCTAGTATCTATAACCTGTAATATTGTTACCCTCCAGAAATACATCCAGGCCCCTCTTGAACTCTTTTAGTGAACTTACCATCACCACCTCCTCAGGCAGAGAGTTCCATAGTCTCACTGCTCTTACCGTAAAGAATCCTCTTCTATGTTTGAGTACAAACCTTCTTTCCTCCAGACGCAGAGGATGTCCCCTCGTCACAGTCACAGTCCTGGGGATAAATAGATGATGGGAGAGATCTCTGTACTGACCTCTGATATATTTATACATAGTTATTAGATCTCCCCTCAGTCATCTTTTTTCTAAAGTAAATAACCCTAATTTTGATAATCTTTCTGTGTAATGTAGTCCACTCATTCCAGTTATTACTTTAGTTGCCCTCCTCTGAATTTTTTTTCCCCTAAAGTGGGGAAAATTGGCTTCTGGATGGCCGAACTGGATGGACAGATTTTTTTCGGCCTTATACACTATGTTACTATGTAACAGGGAAGCATTATTACTAATGAAGGCACCCCGGGAAAGAATTATTAATACTGGTTGGACTTGTGAAAGTTCAGTTGCTATAGGGGGATCTGTATGGCACCATTATTTGTGCAATATAGTATTTGGGGCATTGGGGAGCACATCTTGCACAGTATTGTGGTAGCAGCAAGATGACACTATTTGGGCATCGGGAAGTAAAAAAATAGAAAAAGAAAATAAAAAAAAATAGACATATTGAGTATAGCCATGGCTCTAACAACCTGCTCTTGAATGCCATCAAATTACAATCAGTGCTAGAACGGACATTTTTTTGGTCACCTTGCCTCCCAAAAATATTGCGTGATCAAAAAGTCCTATGTACACCAAAGTGGTACGAAACACAACATCACCTCATCACCCAAAAAAACAAGCCCTCACACAAGACCATCACCAGAAAAATTAAAAAAATATGGCTTACAGAAAATGGCGATGCAGAAACATGATTTTTATTTCAAAAATGCTTTGTGTAAAAGTTGTAAAACATAACAAAAATCTATATAGAATTGGCCTCTCTGTAATCGGAATAAAGATAACGTGCACAGTGTATGCCTCAATAACAAAACCCAAAAAGGAATGGAAGAATTGCTTCTCAAAAAGCAAAAAAAAGTGATCAAACTGATCAAAATGGACAATACCCCTGTTAGTGCTGAAACCATTAGCGCAATTCTGGCAGTAACTAGCCTGCAGAGTACAGACTGCCGCTCCTGGCACTCACAAGCAGGGTTGTAGCTAAAGGCTCATGGGCAATGGTGCAAGAGTTCAGCTTGGGGCAGGGGTCCGACAGCTGTTTGAAGAGGGGGCAGCGCTCATATGAGTGCTTCTTTCTCTGCTCTGTTCACCTGCTCGCTTCAACATTTGCAGTAGTGAGCAGGTAAACAGAGCAGAGAAGGCAGCCCTCGTACAAAAAAAAGGGGACAACACTTTTAAAGACATACTTGGAAAACATACAGCACTACAGAACATACAGGGTCATACAGCGCCACATGTACCTCTTACATCCAATGACGTCTCTTCTCTGATGTAGATATTCTCTTTCCTCATCTTCTCCATTCAGACCAGACCACAATGATTTCTTTCAGCCATCTCTTCTCTCTGCAGAGTTTGACAAACAGACTTCTTAATTTCCTAGTTTTCCATCATTCTCCCATCTTTTCAACACCCCATCCTGTCACCCCCAATACTATCGTGCAGAAACAGTTCCCCTAAAAATACTGGTACCCCATAGTGTGCCAGTACAAAAAATACCCCTCTTACCTTTTAGATCAGACCCCCATATCAAACCTCAGGTGAGACCCCCCATCTCAGACCAGGCCTTCTTTAAAACTCTATGTCAGACCCCATATTAGACCTCAGACCAGACCCTAATTAGACCTCCATGTCAGAAAACCCCATCTCAGACCAAACTCCCCATGTATCAGACCTCAGATCAGACTCCCATTAGACCTCAATGTCAGACCCCCCAATATCAGACCTCAGATAAGACCCCCCCCATTCGATCTCCAGACCCCATTAAGGCTTCTCAGACCCCTATATCAGACCTCAGACCAGACCCTCAGACCCCTATATCAGACCCGCATTAGACTTCCAGACTCCCATCTCAGACCAGACCTCCAGACCCCCATATTAGACCCCCATTAGACTTCCAGACCCCTATATCAGACCTCAGACCAGACCGGCAGACCCCAATTAGACCTCCAGAGCTCCATATCAGACCCCCATTAGACTTCCAGACCACTCCAGATCCCCACTTCAGACCCCCATATCAGGCCTCAGACCAGACCCTCAGACTCCTATATCAGACCCACATTAGACTTCCAGACCCCCATTAGACCTCCAGACCTTCATCTCAGACCAGACATCCAGACCCCCATTAGACTTCCAGACCCCCATATCAGACCCCCATTACACTTACAGACCCCCAATCAGACCCCCAATAATGGAAGTGCTCACTAGTATTCCCTTTATAAGATGCACTGCACTTAGTGGGGGCCTAAACGGGATTATTAATTACTGTGTTTTGTTATGTGCGCCGGAAAATATTTTGCGTGAAACAAGTCCCTGGTACAAAAAAGGTTGGGGACCACTGATCTACCTCATTAACACATTAAAACAGATATACAAATTGTACAAATACCTCTGGCTATCTTATTAGCACAATCACCTCCACAGTATGAGAATGAGCGATCACTATTGCAAACGCTTGTTTTTATACAGCTGCATTTCTGGGCAGCAGAGAGCTATTTAGACTGCCCAGGAATTATAATTTACTTGCCTTCACAAATGACAATTTCAGCAGTCCATAACCAGCACTTTTAGATGGGTAGATTGACGGGAACGAGCATTCGCAGGAACATTCGGACCCATTAATCTGCCCAACAACCGTGCTGTGTAAATCCTGTATAACACATGCAACATTCTAAGGAGGAACTGATATCATTTCTCAGAAGCTTTATCAGAAAAGCTGTCCACCTGCAACTTGACTGGAAACTTGACCTTGTCTGAAACAATATTTATCTTGTATTAAAGGGGTTGTGTCATGCGCAGGTGTGGGGGGAAAACCAAACCGAGTGTAGGAGGGAAAGGAGATTAGGCCTAGAAACTAAGGAAAGAAGATGGACAACTCCTACAGGAAACCCTGGCTCAATTCCTGTCTACCAGTATGAACAGGCCTCAAAGGTAGGCAGGTTCATACACAGGAACCTAAACACCTAACTGACCCTATAGGACCCTGGAACTAATAACAGGATTGAGTCTACCTGTTCCTCCAAAAGGAAGGACGAACAGGAGTCTCCCTTAAAGGGGTTGTCCCATGAAAAATATTCTACAGTTTTCAAACCAGCACCTGGATCTGAATACTTTTGTAATTGCATGTGATTATAAATTCTGTATAGTTACTGAGTTATTCAATAAAATGTATCTGTATAGGACCACTTAATTTCTTATTTCTTTGACCTGCTCACTGAGAAGGCCGCACATGCTCAGTTTCATCTTTCAACTGCCTCCTGAGCTGTGATAGGGAGAGCTAAGACACACCTCCTGAGCTGTGATAGGGAGAGCTGAGACACGCCTCCTGAGCTGTGATAGGAAGAGCTGAGACACGCCTCCTGAGCTGTGATAGGGAGAGCTGAGACACACCTCCTGAGCTGTGATAGGGAGAGTTGAGACACGCCTCCTTAGCTGAAGCAAAATTGACACTCCCCTTGAGCTGTCAGCTTGATATAAATCTAGCAGAGCAATGAATGTGGAGATCTCTGGATCCATGTGAGGTACAGGGCTGGTTCTAGCTTTGTTAGAAAGAGGTTGTCATGTCCTATATGATGTCTGATTTTCATTTTTTACATTATTCGTGGGATAACCCCTTTAAGCCTAATAACAAAACACACAGAAGGGAAAAGGAAACTTATCTTTTAATGAAGAAATGGAGGCTCCAGGATCTCAGTTGAGAACCAAACTACTGCTCACCACAGCAACAACTGAAGCTATAAACCGCAAGGAATAGTGGGAGAAGAAGCAATACATAGGGGAGGGACAAATACCACACCAGGAACACCTGAGGGAAAAGGGTGTGGTAAATACCAACAACAAAAAAGGAAAACATGTCAGATTATACCACGTGTTGCCAATCTGACAGATCTCCTGTTACCTGTCACAGGAATGTCCGTGACAGTACCCCCCCTTCTACGGGTGACCTCCGGCACCCTGGACCAACTTTGTCGGGATGAGACCTGTGAAAAGCTTTCACCAAACGACTGGCATTCACGTCAGATGCCGGTACCCACGTCCTCTCCTCTGGTCCATAACCCTTCCAGTGAACAAGATATTAACCACTTCCAGTCTGCCCATTGACTATAAACGTCCTGGTAGTGGATCTCTATCTCTGAATGGACGTTTTAAAACGTCCTTGAGCTTTGCCCCCTGTGTGCAGCACCTGTACATAGAAGCTCCATGACTCAGCTGCCTCCTGACAGCCAAGAACATGAAGCTTTAACCTGAGACCTTTTTTCCTGGCCTCAAGGCTTTTGATCACTCTGACAAGCTGTCAAAGCCATCACAAATGCTTGTACTACCTCCCTCTCATTACTGCCAGTCACAGCAGTTTACAACCACATATGGTGTGTTTCTGCAAACTTCAGAATCAGGAAAATAAATATTCAGGTTTGATTTGCGGTTTACCCTTGCTATCTTATAGGAAAAATGGATTAAAAATTGAAAATCTGCAAAAAAAATATATTTATTTTTAAATTTCACCTTCCTTCGGTTTTAATTTCTGTGGGAAATCTAAAGGGTTAACAAACTTTGTAAAAATCAGTTTGGATTACATTGGGGGCTGTAGTTTCTAAAATATGTTCGTTTATGGGAGGTTTCTATTATTTAAGCCCTTCAAAGTCACTTTAGAACTGCAAAGGTCCTTTAAAATTAACTATTGCAAATTTTCATGAAAATCTTAAAAAGTACATCTAAAATTCAAAGCCTTCTAACGTCCTCAAAAAATAAAATTACATTTCCAAAATTATGCCAACATAAAGTGGACATATGGTGAATGTTCATTAATAACAATTTTATTAGATATCCCTATGCAACTTAAAAGCAGAGAAATTAATATTTAAAAAATTGTGATTGTTTTCAAAATTTTCAGTAAATTTGGGATTTTTTATAAATAAAGGTAAAATATATTGACTCAAATTTACCATTAACACAAAGTACAATGTGTCACAAGAAAACAATCTATGAATGGCTTGGATAAGTAAAAGCGTTCCAAAGTAATTACCACATGAAGTGACACATGTCAGATTTGCAAAATTAGGCCTGGTCAGGAAGGTAAATGGCCCAGATGGGAAGTGGTTAAAGAGTTCTACGAAGAACTCAAGAGTCAATAATGTTGGCGATCTGGAATTCCAAACTGCCGATCACCATGACAGGCGCGGGTGGCAAGGGAGATGGCTCCAAAGGTCCAACATATCTCTTTAACAAAGATCTGTGAAATACATTCTGAATTTTCAGGGCCTGAGGAAGTTCAAGACGAAATGCTACAGGATTAATAATGGCAGTGATCTTATATGGACCAATAAATCTTGGACCCAACTTCCAAGAAGGAACTTTCAACTTAATGTTTCTTGTGGACAGCCACACAGAATCACCCACTCTTAGGTCATACGTTTCCTGTTAGCCACACGTTTGTACTTGTTGCCTATATTTAACAAGTTACTTTGAATTTTCCGCCATATAGATGACAATGATGACGAAAAACCTTCTTCAGGGATACCAAAGGCATCTGAAACAAAAAAAATGCCAAACTGTGGGTGAAACCCATATGCACCAAAAAACGGCGACTTGCCAGTGGACTCCTGTCTCCTCCTGATTCTCAGAGACAAAACATCTTAAGTAAGTCTCCAGACTCTGATTAGTACGCTCTGTCTGTCCATTCGTCTGAGGGTGAAAAGCAGAGGAAAAAGACAGTTGTACCCCGAGCCGAGTACAGAACGCCTTCCAGAATCTGGACACAAACTGAGTCCCACGAGCAGAGACCACGTCAGTGGGAATAGCATGAAGTTTCACAATGTTGTCAACAAACACTTGTGCAAGGGTTTTAGCATTAGGGAGTGAGGGCAATCCAATAAAGTGCGCCATTTTACTAAACCGATCTACAACCACCAGAATAACTGTCTTACCAGACAACTCAGGCAGATCAGTGATGAAGTCCATAGATAGGTGAGTCCATGGTCTGGACGGGATGGGCAATGGGAGTAGGGGTCCAGAAGGTCGAGTATGTGTAACCTTAGCGCGTGCACAGACACTACAGGCCGACACATAGTCCTCAACACACTTAAGCAGCCCTGGGCACCAGAATCTACGAGAGATGAGGTCGACAGCTGATTTACTCACAGGGAGTCCCGCAAGCACCGTACAGTGATGTTCCTCAAACAACTCATGACGCAATTCAGATAGAACAAACATTTCCCAGGGAGGCAAGACTCCGGTGCGTCTCCCTGGGCCTCAAACACCTTAGCTTCAAGATCAGGGTAAAGAGCAGATATCACCACCCCTTCAGACAGTATAGGGCTCGGATCTTCAAAATCACCACCTCCGGGAAAACTACGTGACAAGGCATCTGCCTTGACATTCTTAATTCCAGGACGATACGTGACAATGCAATTGAATCTGGTGAAGAACAAAGACCATCTGGCCTGCCTCGGGTTAAGTTGTTTTGCTGACTCAAGGTAAGCCAGGTTTTTGTGATCTGTGAATACCGTGATTGGGTGAATCAACCCTTCCAACCAATGATGCCATTCCTCAAAAGCCAACTTAATGGCCAGTAACTCTCTGTTACCCACATCGTAATTTCTCTCCGCAGCAGAGAGTTTTTTTCGAGAAAAAGGCACATGGGCGCCATTTACCTGGTGACGGACCCGGTGACAAAACTGCTCCTACCCCCACCTCGGATGCATCAACCTCCACAATGAAAGGTTGTGACACATCTGGCTGCACCAAAATAGGGGCAGAAAAGAAGCACTCTTTCACAGTGGAAAAGGCTTGCAATGCTGCATCAGACCATACTGAGACATCTGTCCCTTTCCTAGTCATCTCAGTTAAGGGTTTAACTATTGTGGAATAGTTCTTAATAAACTTTTGGTAACAGTTGGTGAACCCCAAAAACCGCATAAGAGCCTTCAAATTTTCAGGTCGGTCCCAGTCCAGAACAGCACGGACTTACTCTGGATCCATTCGAAAACCTGAAGATGACAGCAGGTATCCTAAGAATTGCACCTTGTGTACAGCAAAAACACATTTCTCTCATTTTGCGTACAATTTGTTGTTACTTAAGATCTGCAACACCTGTCTAACGTGATCCTGATGTGTCACCATATCTGGAGAATAGATTAGTATGTCATCCAAATACACGACTACAAACCTCCCCACAAGATGATGAAAAATGTCATTAACAAAATGCTGGAAGACAGCAGGAGCATTGGTCAACCCAAAAGGCATGACCAGGTTCTCAAAGTGGCCCTCAGGAGTGTTAAAAGCCGTCTTCTATTCATCCCCTTCCTTGATCCTGACCAGATTATATGCCCCCCTTAAGTCCAACTTGGAGAACACCTTGGCATCCACAATCTGGTTAAACAAGTCAGGAATCAAAGGAAAGGGGGTAAGGATCACGGACAGTAATCCGATTGAGTTCACGGAAATCCAGACATGGCCTAAGAGTTCCGTCCTTTTTCTTTACAAAGAAAAACCCAGCTGCCACTGGAGATTTGGAAGGTCTTATGTGTCCTTTAGCCAAACTCTCAGCAATATATTCTTTCATGGCTGTTCTCTCAGGTCTAGAAAGGTTATACAGCCTAGATTTGGGCAACTTCGCTCCGGGGATAAGATTGATAGGACTATCGTATTCCCGATGTGGGGGTAAATCCTGACATCCGCCTTCAGAAAATACATCAGCAAAATCAGATATAAAAGTGGGAAGTGTCTTAGTGGTTAACGCAGAAAAAGATGTATTAAGACAATTGTCAACACAATAATCACCCCAATCCAGAATCTGTCTACAGTCATGGCCAAAAGTTTTGAGAATTACACAAATATTCTATTTTCACATGATCTGCTGCCCTCTGGTTTTTATGTGTGTTTGTCAGATGTTTTTATCACATACAGAAATATAATTGCAATCATATTATGAGTAACAAAAGCTTATATTGACAGTTAGAATGAGTTAATGCAGCAAGTCAATATTTGCAGTGTTGACCCTTCTTCTTCAGGACCTCTGCAATTCTCCCTGGCATGCTCTCAATCAACTTCTGGACCAAATCCTGACTGATAGCAGTCCATTCTTGCACAATCAATGCTTGCATTTTGTCAGAATTTGTAGGTTTTTGTTTGTCCACCCGTCTCTTGATGATTGACCACAAGTTCTCAATGGGATTAAGATCTGGGGAGTTTCCAGGCCATGGACCCCAAATCTCTATGTTTTGTTCCCTGAGCCATTTAGTTATCACCTTTGCTTTATGGCAAGGTGCTCCATCATGTTGGAAAAGGCATTGTTGATCGCCAAACTGCTCTTGGACGGTTGGGAGAAGTTGCTCTCGGAGGACATTCTGGTACCATTCTTTATTCATGGCTGTGTTTTTAGGCAAGACTGTGAGAGAGCCGATTCCCTTGGCTGAGAAGCAACCCCACACATGAATGGTTTCAGGATGCTTTACAGTTGGCATGAGACAAGACTGGTGGTAGCGCTCACCTCGTCTTCTCCGAATAAGCTGTTTTCCAGATGTCCCAAACAATCGAAAAGGGGATTCATCAGAGAAAATTACTTTACCCCAGTCCTCAGCAGTCCACTCCCTGTACCTTTTGCAGAATATCAGTCTGTCCCTGATGTTTTTTCTGGAGAGAAGTGGCTTCTTTGCTGCCCTCCTTGAGACCAGGCCTTGCTCCAAGAGTCTCCGCCTCACAGTGCGTGCAGATGCACTCACACCTGCCTGCTGCCATTCCTGAGCAAGCTCTGCACTGCTGGTAGCCCGATCCCGCAGCTGAAACACTTTTAAGAGACGGTCCTGGCACTTGCTGGTCTTTCTTGGGCGCCCTGGAGCCTTTTTGGCAACAATGGAACCTCTCTCCTTGAAGTTCTTGATGATGTGATAGATTATTGACTGAGGTGCAATCTTTCTAGCTGCGATACTCTTCCCTGTTAGGCCATTTTTGTGCAGTGCAATGATGACTGCACGTGTTTCTTTAGAGATAAACATGGTTAACAGAAGAGAAACAATGATGCCAAGCACCAGCCTCCTTTTAAAGTGTCCAGTGGTGTCATTCTTACTTAATCATGACAGATTGATCTCCAGCCCTGTCCTCATCAACACCCACACCTGTGTTAATGGAGCAATCACTGAAACGATGTTAGCTGGTCCTTTTAAGGCAGGGCTGCAATGATGTTGAAATGTGTTTTGGGGGATAAAGTTCATTTTCTAGGCAAATATTGACTTTGCAAGTAATTGCTGTTAAGCCGATCACTCTTTATAACATTCTGGAGTATATGGAAATTGCCATTATAAAAACTGAAGCAGTAGACTTTGTAAAAATTAATATTTGTATCATTCTCAAAACTTTTGGCCATGACTGTAGTATGCCAATCAATGGTTGGATTGTGTTTTCTTAACCACGGTAAACCCAGCACCACAGGAGCAGAAAGACCTTCCAACACAAAACACAAAATAAGTTCCTGATGAAATTCACCCACTCTTAATCTGATATCATGCACCATCTGAGACAAACACTTTTGAGAAATCAATAGCAAAATCAATAGCAAACACAGAAATCCTCTTCTCCAATGCACTTGGAGACAATCCATGCATATGAGCATCAATCAGGTTCACCCCTGCCCCGCTGTCAATAAACACCTCAATTCTCACAACCTTTGACTCTAGCGCCACCTCGGCAGTCAGGAGAAAATGGGTACTACAGGATGAAGATAAATGCACATTTTCTGTCTCTCCACCCACTCCCCCAAGAGTGAGATGGGAATTTAATGCCCCCTTTCTTTTTTTCTCTTTTAGATATTAAATGCATGGGCATGCATTGATAAAGTGTCCTTTCTGTTGGCAGAAAAAACACACTCCCTGTTTATTACCAGAATGCTTAAAGGTGGAAGCAGGAGTAGCCCCCCCTAACTGCATGGGTTCGTCCCCAGACATCAACCCAGGAGTATCTTCACCCAAAGTGTCATAGGAAGATAATACACTATGTGATAGTACGTCCTGAGATCAGGGGCCCCTAGATCTCTCTCTCAGGCATATATCCATGCATACAGCAAGAGACATAGCGGCTTCCAAAGACACTGGAGTTTCATGAAAGGCCAAAGCGTCCTTCAGCCTTTCTGATAACCCTTGACAAAACGGACTACGGAGAGCCGGATCGTTCCATTCGTTATCCGTAGCCCACCTCCGAAACTCAGCGCAATAGATCTCAACAGAGTGCTCACCCTGACAAAGGTCACGTAACTTGGTCTCGCCTGGGAGATGCAATCCGGGTCATCATAGATAAGCCCCAAAGCATTGAAGAATTCATCCACCGACTGGAGAGACTGCGATCCGGTCAGCAGAGAAAAGGCCCATGACTGTGCATCTCCCTTAAGCAACGAGATCACCACACCAACTTTCTGTTCCTCATTACCAGATGAATGTGGACACAACCTAAAGTACAATTTGCACGCCTCCCTGAATCTATCTGAGAGAGCGACTTTAGACTCCAGACAGGCCTGGCAACCACCACCCCTGGGACCAACAGCCTGTGGTCTCTGAATCTGGGTGACGGTCGTGCGGAGGTCAGCTACCTCCAAAGACAGCCCCTGCAGCTGCCCGGTGAGTACAGCAATAGGATCCATTGGCGGTTATAATGTCACACGCAGGTGTGGGGGGAAAACCAAACTGAGCGTAGGAGGGAAAGGAGATTAGGCCTAGAAACTAAGGAAGGAAGATGGACACCTCCTACAGTAAACCCTGGCTCAATTCCTGTCTATCTACCAGTATGAACAGGCCTCAAATGTAGGCAAGTTCATACACAGGAACCTAAACACCAAACTAACCCTATAGGACCCTGGAACTAATGACAGGAATGAGTCTACCTGTTCCTCCAAAAGGAAGGACGAACAGGAGTCTCCATTAGGCCTAATAACAAAACACACAGAAGGGAAAAGGAAACTTATCTTTCAATGAAGAAATGGAGGCTCCAGGATCTCAGCTGAGAACCAAACAACTGCTCACCACAACAACAACTGAAGCTATAAACCGCAAGGAATAGTGAGAGAAGAAGCAATAAATAGGGGAGGGACAATTACCACACCAGGAACACCTAAGGGAAAAGAGTGTGGTAAATACCAACAACAAAAAAGGAA
Source organism: Rhinella marina (assembly GCA_900303285.1). Lineage (NCBI taxonomy): Eukaryota > Metazoa > Chordata > Amphibia > Anura > Bufonidae > Rhinella > Rhinella marina. The sequence continues at coordinate 694,872 of ONZH01030531.1, forward strand.
AACATGTCAGATTATACCACGTGTTGCCAATCTGATAGACCTCCTGTTATGTGTCACAGGAATGTCAGTGACAGGTTGTCTCACTTCTGCAAATAGCTTCCATATTGCTTCCTTTATTGGCTGGATTCATATTTCCATCACATTATATGCTGCTCATTTCTATGGTTATGACCACCCTGCAATCAAGCATCAGTGGTCGTGCTTGCAGAAAGAAAAATATAAGTCCAATTAATTCACTTAACATACACAGATACTAAGGCCCTGATTTATGAAGGCTGGCGTTTACTACAGCAGCCTTGATAGGGCCTGCCCTGCCGAAGGTGGTGTGAAATTTATGATGAGGTGCCTGCCTCCTCAGACTCTGTGCATCAGAATGAAATCTATGGCAGCTCAATTACTGGCTTAAAGGCTTTATGATTGCATTTTACTCATTTTGGGCTAAAAATAATTTTTTCTATTGTCTTTATTAAAAAATTTGAGCCGTTCTGTCACAAAGGGTGAACTGTTTTTCTAGCTGTGTGAATCATACTTTTCACTTTCACTTATGTATAAATTACTAACTTATGACAAGGTCATAAACACTAAGGCCCCTTTCACACGAGCTTGTCCGGATTTGGTCCGGATGCGTTCAGGAAAATCCGCACGCATCCGCACCAATCCGCACGCAATCGCAGTCAGTTTTGACTGCGATTGCGTACGTTCGTTCAGTTTTTTCCGCGCGGGTGCGAAGCGTTTCAATGCGTTTTTCACGCGCGTGAAAAAAAACTGAATGTTTACAAACAACATCTCTTAGCAACCATCAGTGAATCACGCATTGCATCCGCACTTGTGTGCGGATGCAATGCGTTATTCACGCAGCCCCATTCACTTCAATGGGGCCAGGGCTGCGTGAGACTGCCCGATACCCCTGAAGACGCTACGTAGTAGCGAAACATGTCGGGGGGCAGCTTTTGAAGGGATTTTTAGTAGACAGTGTGGTGCTAAATAAAATAAGCAAACAAAGCTGGAACCATATCAGGAGTAGCAAAGCTGGAGCCAGCGCGCGGCTACCAGCCTACGCTGATAAATGTGATCTATATCGATCAAGTAATACAAGCAAGCAAGCACACTGCTAATTTTAAATAGGGATGTTTATTAAATAAATAATTTTAGAAGAAACATAAAATAAAAGTTATGTCTTAACTGGTAATAGGTGACATAGGTGCAAGATAGGCTTTTTGGGTCTCAGACTATATGTCTCAGACCACCTGTAAATAGAATAAGGGCTGCGTGAAAAACGCAGAATATAGAACATGCTGCGATTTTCACGCAACGGCGAACTGCTGCGTGAAAAACATCGCTCATGTGAAAAGCCCCATTGAAATGAATGGGTCAGGATTCAGTGCGGGTGCAATGCGTTCGCATCACGCATTGCACCCGCGCGGAAACATCGCCCGTGTGAAAGGGGCCTAAAGGTTGTATTAGACTGGCAGATAATCGCTAACGAGCATTCATAGTAACGCTCTTTAGTGATGATCTGGCAGTGTAATACTGCCGCCGCTTAATCTAGATCTTTAAACTGGTTTAAAAATCATCATTTGCCAGCGGCAGATCATGCTGTCTAATCACGATCTTCTGCCAGCAAACAACTAGTCAGTATGGGGACGCTCCCTCCTCTCTTTGATTGACAGGGCTAGACATGCTGAGGGCAGAGCTGTTTCCTATCATCCACATATAATATATTCTATGTACTATAGCTTCACCACACTGAGATCTGCTCAGAAATCCAATCTTTATATTACTGCTTTCTTTACAGGCACAATATATAATTATAATGACACCAGTTCTGTGTGTTAGCTTGTAAGCATAGAAAAAACATGCATCCCTATATGGTAATGTTATAGCTTGGTGGTAAGTACTTAATTCTTGTATATAGAAACCCGTATTCAAGTCCCAGGAGAAACTTACGTTTTTCTGTTATTTTTTTTTCTCTCTTTTATTCAACCTGTAATAAAAAAAAAAAAACTATACTATAAAAAATACTATATATAATCATATAATAACAATAGATTTTTTCACAGGGTGATATTTAGTTAGAGAAGGAGCAGAAATGGGCTGTATGTATCTTATAACATCTTTCCCTTCCTTCTCCCTCCCCTCTACATCACCTGAGTTAATCTGGCTGCGTGATTAACTTAATCCCACTTAAAGGGGTATTCCCATCTCACAAATGTAGTTTGTATAGTTAGATATAGCCATACCAATATTATTACTAATAGAATGTATTTATATAAAATGTACCGTTTAGAAGATTTGCCTAGTTGTATATCCATTGTCCCACACACATCAGTCAGGCCATTCCCCCTAGTTACGACCACTGTGGCCATGTAGTAGTGGTGGCCGCCTGCTCCGCAGCATTTTTGTCTGCCTTTCCAAATTGCAGAGAAACGGATCCTGTTCCAAGATCAATTCATCTCTATGGAGCAGGATCCGTTTATAAAGTCTGCGTTTTGGACGGATCCTGACCATTGCGTTTTGGACTGGTAGCGTCCAAAACGCAGATGTAAAAGTACCTTAAGATGTGTCTCCGCATGCTCATGCAATGTGCGTACACAATACAGCAGTTACCTCAGAGCGGTTTGAACAAGAGCAAGCCGGCCTCCACTACTACATGGCCGTGGTGGCCATAACTAGGGGCAACGGCCTGACAATCACTTGCTCGTCAGTGGGGGAGATCTCTGCATTTACAGGTAATTACATTTATTTACATGTCATCGATTATTCCCATACAGAATCATTCCTTAGACAGCACAATCTGCTGCTGGCAAATGATAATTTAGAGGATTGCATCAACAATCTATTACCCAATGATCACTTGTTCATTGGGTAATCGGCGGCACCTTAAGGCCCCTTTCACACGAGTGAGTTTTCCACGCGGGTGCAATGCGTGACATGAACGCATAGCACCCGCACTGAATCCTGACCCATTCATTTTTTTCACATCAGTTCTGCGTTGCGTGAAAAACACAGCATGTTCTATATTCAGCGTTTTTCACGCAGCCCTGGTCCCATAGAAGTAAATGGGGCTTCAGGGAAAAAACGCATTGTATCCTGAAGCAAGTGCGCATACAATGCGTTTTTCACTGATGGTTGCTAAGAGATGTTGTTTGTAAACCTTCAGTTTTTTATCACGCGTGTGAAAAACGCATCAAAACGCATTGCACCGGCATGGAAAAAACTGAACAGCTGAACGCAATCGCAGACAAAACTGACTGAACTTGCTTGCAAAATGGTGCGAGTTTTCCTGAACACACCCTGAACGCATCCGGACCGAATCCGCGACGCTCGTGTGAAAGAGGCCTAACACAGGCAGATTATCTCTAACGTCTGTATGAATGCTCGTTACTGATAATCTGCCTGAATATCAGCCATTGTAAAATGCCCTTTACAAACAAGACTTAGGCCCCTTTCACACGGGCGAGATTTCCGCTCGGGTGCAATGCGTGATGCGAACGCATTGCACCCGCACTGAATCCTGACCCATTCATTTCAATGGGTCTTTTCACATGAGCGATGTTTTTCACGCATCAGTTCGCCGTTGCGTGAAAATCGCAGCATGTTCTATATTCTGCGTTTTTCACGCAGCCCTGGACCCATTGAAGTGAATGGGGCTGCGTGAATAACGCATTGCATCCGCACACAAGTGATTCACTGATGGTTGCTAAGAGATGCTGTTTGTAAACATACATCTTTTTATCACGCGCGTGAAAACGCATTAAAACGCTTCGCACCCGCGCGGAAAAAACTGAACGAACGTACGCAATCGCAGTCAAAACTGACTCAAATGCGTGCGGATTGGTGCGGATGCATGCCGATTTTCCGGAACGCATCCGGACTGAATCCGTGACGCCCGTGTGAAAGAGGCCTTACACACATTTTTTTTCTTTTCTTATCTATACAGCAAAGACACTATTCTTTCTAAAGGCCCCTTTAGGCCTCTTTCACACGAGCGTCACGGATTAGGTCCGGATGCGTTCAGGATGCATTCAGGAAAACTCGCACCATTTTGCAAGCAAGTTCAGTCAGTTTTGTCTGCGATTGCGTTCAGTTGTTCAGTTTTTTCCACGCGGATGCAATGCGTTTTCATGCGTTTTTCACGCGCGTGATAAAAAACTGAAGGTTTACAAACAACATCTCTTAGCAACCATCAGTGAAAAACGCATTGCATCCGCACTTGCTTCACTTCTATGGGGCCAGGTCTGCGTGAAAAACGCAGAATATAGAACATGCTGCGTTTTTCACGCAATACAGAATGATGCTCATGTACACAGACCCATTGAAATTAATAGGTCAGGAATTACACTGCAAGATGATCGCTAACGAGTGTTCATACGAATGCTCGTGAACGATCATCTGCCTAAAAATTGGTAGGTGTTCATACAAACTCTTGTTAGCGATAATCTGCTGGTGTTAGGGGCCGTTCAGACGGCTGTATTGTTGCGGATCCGCAAAAACACGGATGCCGACCAGTGTGTGTTCCGCAATTTTAGGAACACATATGGCCGGCACCCCATACAAAATGCCTATTCTTGTCTATTTTTTTGCGGAGCCGCGCCACAGGGCAGTGTCTCTCCGCGATGTAATGCCACCTATTGAAATGAATGGGGCCGCATCGGAAAAACATTGCGGAATAGATGCGGCCCCATTCACACAGTCGTGTGAATGGGCCCTAAAGGTGCCCCTTGTTACGCTTGTTCATCAGGTAATGGGATCTTTCGTACAGTCACTTAAATCATCATTTGCAAGCAGCAGATTGTGCTGTCTAAACAGCCTTTGCTGCCAGCAAACAATGATTCAGTGTGGGGACGAGCAATGGCATGAGTGATCACTGCCCACACTGTGGAGGAGATTGCAGCATGTAATAGCAGCGGTCTCCTCCGAGCAGGTGATTGTCAGGAAGGAATGCTACCTTTGAATTCAATTATGCATTATGCAGTGTAAAGGGGTCGTCAGATTTCATTCTAAGAAAATGTACAACACAATTAAACAACTGTATAAACAATATAATCATATAAACATACTGGTTACATGTATATCCATAACCAATGTTTACCCCGTCTCCTCACTCTTACAAAAAATATGTTTTTTTATATTTTTCTTTAGATTATAAATTTTGCAGTATTAATTTTTCGGCATTAATAACATGGTAACCTTATTCTCTGGGTCAGTACGATTACAGCAATACCAAATACATATAGTTTTTCATGTTTTGCCACTTTTGCTCAAGAAAAACCTTTTTCTTTTAAAAGAAAATAATATTTTTGCATCTCCGCATCCCAAGACCCATAACTTTTTTTTAAATTTTTCTTTCTACTGAGCTGTGTGAGGGCTTGATTTTTGCTGGACAAGTTGTTTTCATTAGTATCATTTTGGGATACATACCGTATTTTTCACCCTATAAGACGCATCGGCCCATAAGACGCACCTGGGTTTTGGAGAAGGATAATAAAGAAAAATATTTTTCATCAGACCTCAGATCAGACCAGCAATCAGAACCTCAATGTTAATCAGACCTCAGCTGACAGTCCCAATAAGACCCCCAATGTTAATAAGACCTCAGATCAGACCCCCAATCAGACCTCAGATCAGACCTCAATGAGAATGACCCCCAATCAGACTTCAGATAAGAGCCCCATGCCTTTTATCAGCCCCCATATGCCTCAAATCAGCCCCCTATATGCCTCAAATCAGCCCCCTATATGCCTCTTATCAGCCCCCAGCAGTCTTATATCAACCCCCATTGCCTCTGACCAGCCCCCATTGCCTCTGACCAGCCCTCAACAGCTTCATATCAGCCCCCAGCGCCTCTTATAAGCCCCCAGGAGTCTTTTAACAGCCCCCATTGCCAGTGCCTCTTACCAGCCCTCATTGCCAGTGCCTCTTATCAGCCCCCATTGCCAGTGCCTCTTATCAGCCCCCATTGCCAGTGCCTGAAAAATACGGTAATACTTTTTGATTGCTTTTTATTATTATGCATTTTTATAGTGGCAACTTTTTGTGGCGTTCACTGTATGGAAAAATTTACATGATATTTGCGTACTGCAGGTCATTACGGATACGGTGATACCAAACATGTGGTGGACATTTTATTTTTGCAATTTTTTCAATGGAAGAGTTTTTATTTCAATGGATAAAAGCATATTTTTAAATTGGATTTTGTTTTAAATCTTTTTTTAACCATTTAGTAGTCCCACAAAGGGACTATAACAGGCGATCTTTTGATCGCTTCTAAAATACAATACACTATTCTTATAGTGCATTGTATTTTTAATGTCAGTACTATACTGACATTGACCAGCAGGCTGCACCAGAGAGGCGCAGTCTGCTGGAAAACTCTTGAGGCAGGTCTGAGGCCTGCACTAGTTCTCGGCCTGCCTTTACTGACAATTTCATTTGCAGGCTGCCAATGGGGTACAGAGG